>JAMPIV010009606.1:222500-824229 GCA_024509875.1 Oreohelix idahoensis
CCCCAAATCCCCATACCAACCCCCCCCAAAACCACAACCCAAATCCCACAAAAATCCCAAAAACTTCAACCATACCCCCCCCCCCCCCCCCCCCCCCCAAAACCCAATCCCCCAACCCCCCCCTAAAACCACCACCCCCCCCTTAACCCCCATATAAACCCTAACAATCCCCCCCCCCCCCACAACCCAACACAACCAAAAACCCCACCCCCTCCACCCCCCCCAAAACCATACCCCCCCCCAATCACCCCCAACCTAACATTCCCACCCCCCCCCCAAACCTAACCAACACCTCAAACCCCCCCCCCACAAATACAATAACCACCCCCCCCACATCTAAAACCTACCAACCCCCATATAAACTCAAAACCCCCCCAACCCCCCCCCACCCCATTATCTAATCTACAAACAAATAAAACAAAAAACAAACCCCCCCCCCCCCCCATACCAACCCCCCCCCCAAACCCCCCCCCCCCCAAAAAACCCCCCCCACCCATCCCCCACACCCCATCAAAAACCCCCCCCCCCTACAAATTCCCCCCCCCCAAATCAAACCCCCAAACACCCACACCCATCTCCTAACCCACCAAAAACTCTAACTCCCCTTAAAACCAAACAAAACCCCATAACAAACCAACCTAATTCCCAATCCCACCCCCTTCAACAAAAAAACCCCCCCCCCCCAACCCCCCCACCCCCCACATCCCCCTACCTCCAACCCCCCCCCCAAATCCCCCCACCCACATCCTAAATTCCCCCCCCCAAAACCCCCCCAACCCCAACCCCTAAACACCCCACCCCCAACCCCCACCCCAAACCCCAAACCCCCCAAATTAATAAAACAATCCACCCCAAATCCAAACCCCCCCCCAAATACCCCCCCCACATTCCCCCCCACCCCTTTCCAATACCCAAACCCCCCCCCAAACCCCCCACCAACCCACCCCCCAAAACCACCCTACACCAAAACCCCCCCCCCCCCCCACCACCAAAACCCCCCCCCCCCCCCTACCCACCCCATCCCCAACCCCCCCCTTCCCCCCCCAACTTTCCCCCCCACCAATCCCAACCCCATTCAAACCACCCCAACAACCCCCTAAAAACCCCAAACCCCCCCCAACCACAAAACAAACCCCCCAACCTACAAACCCACCCACAACAAACCCACCCCACACATACCCCCATAAAACCATATCCACCCCCAAAACCCCCCACCCCCCCTTTCCTTTCCAACACCCCAAACCCCCCACACCCCACCCCCCCCACCCCAAACCACCTAACCCCCCCCCCCCCCCCCACCCCCCCAAACCACCCAAAAACCCCCAAACCACCCCTACAACCAAACAAACCCCCCCCACCCTACCAACCTATACCCTACCCAAACACAAAAAACCCCAAAACCATAAAACCCCCCCCACCCAAACCCCAATACCCCCCTTCACCCCCCCCCCCCCCCCCCCCCCCCCCCTCCTACCATAAACTCCATATCTACCCCCCCCCACCTACAACCATCCCCCAAACCCCCCCCACCAAAACCCCCCCCCCCCCCTTCCCTCCACCCCCCCCCCTAAAACCCCACCCCCACCCCCATAACACCCCCCTTACCCACACACCACAATAACCCCACCCCCATTCCACAACAACCATACCCCCCACCAAAACCCCAATCCCTACCACCCCACACCCCCCCATCCCCAAAACCCCTTCACCTACAAATAATAAACCCATAAACCCCCCCCCCCACACCCCCCCCCCCAAACCCATAATACCCCCCACACACCACTCACCCCAACCCAAACCATTCATCAACCCCTAACCTAAAAATACCCCCTCCCCCTAACACCACCCCCACAAAACCAACCTTTATAATTCCAACCCCCCAAAACCCCCCCCCCCAACCTACATACACCCCCCCCAACCCCCCCAATAACCCCAACCCATCCCCACACCCCCCCCCATAAACCCCTAAAACAACCAAAATCACCACACCCCATCAAAATCCCCCCCAACCCACCCCCCCCACAACCCCCCCCCCCAAACAACACCCCCCCCCCCTAACCAATACCCCCTTCTACCCCCACAACCCCCCCAACCCCCCCTCCCCCCTCCCCCCAAACCCCCCCCAAATACCCCCTCAAACCCTTCTCAACCAAACACCCCCCCCCCTAATCCACCATCCCACACCAACCTAACCCCATACCCCCCCATCTACCCCTTCCACCTCCATACAAACAACTTTCCCCCTCCCCCCCCCCCAACCCCCCCCCCTCCCACCCCCATCCCCCTTTCAAAATCAACATACACCCATCACCCCAACCCCCACACACCCACCCAACCCAACAACCCCCCCTACTACCCTACCAACCACCAACAAAAATAAACCTCCCCCCCCCCACCCCCAAACCACCAACCCCCCCCCCCCCCAACCCCCCACCCATCACCACACACAAATAACACCAACCCCCACCCCATTTACCCACCCCCCAACCACCCATAAAACAATAAACCCCAACCCCACCCCATTCTCCCAGTTAAAAACCCCCCCAACATTAATATCACACCCACTTTCCCCCCCCCCCCCCCCCCCCCCAAACCCCCCCCCCCCACCCCCCCATAAACCCAAACCCCCCCCACCCCCCACCCATTCACCCCAACTACTCACCCAACAACCCCTCCCCACCACAAACAACCCCCATAAACCCCCCCCCCACACCACCCACCCCCCCCCCCCCCATCCACCCACACCCCCCCCCCCCCAACCCCCACCCCCCCCCCCCCCCCCCCCCACACCCCCCCCCCTTCCCCCTAAACATTACCCCCCCCTACCAACCACCCCCCCCCCAACCCCCCAACCCAACCCCCCACCCCAACCCAAAAATTTCAAATCATCCAACACCACCACAACCCCCCCAAAACCCCCCCCCCCCCCCACTAACACACCCCCCCCCCCCCTATCCCCTCTATACCTAAACTAATAACCCACCCCCCTTACCCACCAAACCCCCAAAACCCACCCCCCCCCCCCCCCCCCCCCCACCCATCAACCCCCCACACCCCCCCCAACCCCCCCCCCCCCCCTCCCAACCCAACCCTTAACCAATCCCACCCCCCAAACCCACAAAATACCCAACTAACCCCCCCCACCCCCCCCCCCCCCCCCCCACCCAAAACCCACAACCAACCCAACCCTACACACCCCCCCCCACCTACCCCTCAACAAACCCACACCCCCCCCCCCCCCCCACCCCCCCCCCCCCACACCCCCCAAACCCCACCCCAACCCCCCCCCCCCCCCAACCCCCCCCCCCCCCCACCCCCCAACCCTACACACCCCCCCCCCCCACCCCCCACCCACCCAACCCCACACAAGCCCCCCCACCATACTAACCCCCCCCCCCCCCCCCCTTCCCCCCCCCCCCCCCCCCCCCCCCCTACCCCCCCCCCCCCCCCCACCCCCCCCCCAACCCCCCAAACCCCTCCCCAATAAAACCCACAACCCCCCCCCCCCCCCCAAAACCAGCCCCCCCCCCCCCCCACCCAAAAACCCACCCCCCCCTACCACCCCCCCACCCATCACTCCCCGAGCCCCAAACCCCCCCCCCCACCCCCCCCCCCCCCCACCCCCACCCCCCCCCCCCCACCCCCACCCCCCCCCCCCCCCCCCCCCCCCCCGACCCCCCCCCCCCAACCCCCCCCCCCCCCCCCCCCCCCCCCCCCCCCCCCCCCTCCCCCCCCCCCCCCCCCCCCCCCCCCCCCACATAAACCCCCCCCCCCCCCAAAACCATACCCCCCCCCCCCCACCCCCCCCCCCCACCAAACCCCCCCCCCCCCCCCCAACCCCCCCCCCCCCACCCCCCCCCCCCCCCCATTCCCCCCCCCCCCCCCCCCCCCCCCAACCCCCCCCACCCCCAACCCCCCCCCCCCCCACCTACCCATCCATTGAATCATATTATGTCAATCATCACCAGTTCTTATCCCACACCTTATAACTCAATCCCCCAAATTTTATTCAAACCTATCCCATTTCAACACTCCTCCCCAACACCAAATAACTCTTAACCCCCCTTACCAAATTCCCTCCCACCCCCTTTTTCCCCCCCCAACCCCATTCAACCAACACTATATCAAATCCCAACCCTCCCAAAAATTAACCAAATCTCAACCCATTTCCCCCACCATTCCAAACCCCCCCTCAAACTCCCTCCTAGAACCTACTCCCAACAAATTCTAATCATCTAATCCACCCCTTCTCCCTCCCCTTCCTATTACCCCCCCTTACCCACCCCCCCAATTCTTCATTACCCCCCCCCACCACATCCTCATACGAAGACCACATACTAACCCCCCCAATTACATCATTCCCCCAATCCATCAAATTTCTCCCACCCTTTCCCCCCCCCCATTCCTAGCACCTTTACCCCCTCACGTTAATCCCCTTCTCTTTCACAGTCCCTCTTTATCCCCTACCACTTTACCCTCCCCCCCCGTTTTCCCGGACCCCTCTTATTCCCCCCTACATTTCCCCCAACCCCAGTCTAACTCCCCCCCTCCCCCCACCCCCCACCAACCTAAAGTGGACCAGAAAAAAGGGGGCCCCCTTTACCCCCCACTTCCCCTCACCTATCCGCCCCACCCACCTTCACTCCCCCCCGTCAAACAAGTACTATACTTGCCCCCTCCCCCCCCCCCCTTATCCCCAACCTCCCCCTACTAATTATCCTCACCATAAAACCCCCCCCCTATCCAATCTTCAATCTACCCCACTACCTCCTCCATCCAACATTCCTATCCCCTAACACATACTTCTACTACCTTTTTCATACCATTTCTCAAACCCCCCCTGTATAATCCCCCCCCCCCTTGTAACATTTCTGCCCTGTCCTTATACATTATCCCCCCCCCTTCTCTTTAATAACCTCAAATACCCCCCTACCCCCCTAATCCCCCCCCCCCTACTCCAACATGTACTCAGCCCCTCCCTGGTATTCCACTCCATCTCCCACCCACCCTCCGCCCGCCTTGGTATAAATTTAACACTCCCCCTCTTCTCAAACCCAACACTCCATTAACAATCTTCCATAACCCAAATTTCCCCCACTCCCTCCGATCTGCTTAACATACTAAAATCAACTCCCACTCACCTACACCCCAAACCTAACCCTTTAACCACGTTACCATGCCCCTCCACTACCACAACCCACAAACACTCCCCCAACCTAAACCACGTGTGGCAGACTCTCGACCAACCTCCCCACCACCCCCTAGTAAAAACCTTATACCCACATCCTCCACCCCTCACACCCAACACAAACTATAACCCACCATACCATCATAATCCACCGGGGAGCAAAGGTGTTTGACAAGGTTACCCCGGGAAATGAACCCCGTCCAGCATTAAACATATTTAAACCCAAATTCCCATTCCAATTGACAACCTAGCAAATCCCCTACCAACAAAATACCCCCCCTCCCCACCTAACCCACCAATGGGCATCTCCTAACCCCAAAATTAATCACGTAACCACCCTAATTATACCACAACCCTTAGGATATTCCCCTAAAAATCTCCCAAATAACTTACCCCCCGCCCGCCCCCAACACCAACCCCCCCCACCCAACCATCCCCCTTATCAACCCACCATCCTACTATTCCCAACAAACCCCACGCCCAAATACCCCCACCCCCATCTTATTTTCCCTCCACGGGTACCATCCCAACCCTGAGCTCCCCACCCTCACTGTGTCTCCACCCCGTGCTCCAACTGATACTGCGCCTCCCTCAATCTAACCACAGCTCTCCTTGATTACCCTCCACTCACCCCATCTAACCCCCTACCCAATCCACCAATCCCGCCACCAATCAAACATTCAAACCCCTCCTACACCACATCCACCCCTACATCCCACATAATCACCACACCACCCCCACCTACCCCAATACCACCACAGATAAAAACCGCCCAAACCCCTACACCATGAGTCTTTTACCATAACCCCCTTGGTGATTGTCAACAACGCCTTTGTCACATTCCCAACCCCACACAAACGCCCCTGCACCCAAAAATCTTCACTCACAACGCCACAACCCCAACCACCCAACCCCATAACCCCCCACCACTCCCCCTAAATTCATAAACAAACATCCAAAACCTGGCCCAAAATAATACCCCAACTCTTTCCCCGTCCAATAAATACACAACTCCCCCAACTCCACACCCCCCTACCCCCCCCCACACACCCCACCGTCTTACCATACCCCCCCCCTCAAAACCCCATCCCAGGGGTCCACTTCCTTTTCCTAACCACTTTTCCTACGAACCATCCCCAAGAGACACCTCCTACCTTCCCCCCTAAAAACACCCCAACCCCATCCATCACCAAAACCCCACACCCACAACACATAACCCCCCCACATCCCCAACCCCCAACACCACAAACCCCCCCCCCCCATTCCCCTCCAAACCCAAATTCCAATCAGTCCCCCCCCCCCCACACGGCATAGCTCCCCCTCATCCACGCCCACCCCCCCCCATACACCCCCCCCCATCCCCTGTAACTACCCCACCCTTCCCCAGACCCCCCCCCACCTGTACCACCCCAAGCCCAGCGCCCAACCGGTCAACACCCCACCCCCTTCCATCCATCACCACCTACAAATAACACCCAAATCCCACGGAGGGCATGGACCTACCAACTACCCCCCATACCCACAACCGGGTTCACCCCCCCCCCCAAACCAATACCTTGTACCCCCCCCCGCTCCACCTATTGATCTCCCACTTTCATTTTAATGCAGCGTAATCAATAATATCGCCAGAAATTAATAGTCCATCACTATGAAAACAAATGAAATCACACACAGAATTTCACCGTGGAGGAGCGCAATTAAATGCAAAATAACGAATGACCACCACCAGTGTATATAAATAAAAACACAATAACTGTATTTTTAAATACAACAGATACACTTGTACACGCGAAACTAAATTATACAAGACAAGGAGTACTGGCTAACACAATTACATACCAAATAACCACAAACATCAAAGACTAAAGAAAGAGATGCGCTAATATATAATCGCACAAGAATCTAATATTGATACTAATCATGTCATCCATAGCTATACCATAAATTAGCAAACAGAAGTGCTTCTTGAGTACATATTGCCTAGTATTGGGGAAAATTTGCAAATACTATAACCTCAGAAAAACGTAACTCAACAATATGTACGACCTCGTTGGATGGACGTAGTGCATGAATCTAATGGGACGGAGACACCACCCAATGTGCCGGCTTCTAATCCAAAAGTAAGTTGATGGAAATCGGTACTTGGCCTTCTTCAGAAAACAACCCGTTTCAACCGGCACTTGACCTTCTCAAAAAACGACAGCACTGGAACCTTGACAGCAGCAACTTGCTTGACTTGCGTAAAAGATAACAGCAGTCCGAGTTATCCGGCAACATGTAACAACGCCGGGTACTGTCAAATTCTTGTTTCCGTCAAAAAGTTGAAATTTTGACTTTTACCGGGCAACGCCGAGTACTTTGAAAATTTTGAAGATGTTGACTGTATTGAAGAATGTTAATTTCTTGAAGGATGCTGATGAATTCTTGTTGAAAATGAAGTGGGTAATGGACCCCGTGTTTGCTGGTACCAGAATCAAACCAGCTTATGGCCACCAAATGATGCGTGATGCCATATGATGATGGATGGTATCCGCATGTCTGGTTTTGTGTAGTGTGCAGATGTGTTCAGTCAAAAACAATGTTCATACAAAAATAACAGGGCAATCCACATAGGACGTCAGTAAACTCACGACGTATAAAGTCAATGATTCTTGTAACAGCCGTTGACGTTTTTCTTCATTATTTATTGTGGACGCCACAGTGACAAAATGGTTACGCGAATATGTAGGCACATCAAACAGTCATTATCACAGCAACATTCAATACAGCAAAATAGACGGTAGACAGCATTACAATGATGAGTCAGATGCATGTTATATTTCATAGTGCTGTAAATGTAGTCAGGTGAAAAACTCCATCTTTTTCTATAACAGCCAGGAGATAACCAGATGTATGAGATCAGTTCACTCTCCTTAGTCTGACTTCAGCAAGACAGACACGTCTGCCGAAGTATAAATAATGTCCTCAAAAATATCCTCTAGATAATAAAGGTTTTCCAAACCTAGTTCATTTAACAAAGTAGCAAGTAATGGTCCTTGGGACATGCATCAACCGATGCAGTACAATACAGCGACATGTGAGCTGGGAAAAACATCTCGTGACGACGACTTTCGAAGACAGGCTATGAATCGAAATCGCTCACGACCCAAAATCGATAGAGTTAATGAAAAAGTCAATTTACCTTGCTTGCAGGAAATACACAGAAATATCACGCCTCCCGACATGTGGGAAACACTAGAGGTATTATCTCGAATAAACGAAATATCCATTAAGAGGACTACACATCCCTGACAGAACAAAAAATAGCGGAGATCCCCTCTTCAACGAGGCATCTCTTTCGCCATTCAAATCGCTCACTCCACTAGTGGTGGGCGGAAACCGATCGACCAAAAAACAAGACCAGTCATGCGCAGTCCAGCGCAAAAAGACCACAGCTCAAAACTTAACTGCATTCAATACCAACGCGGGAAGACAAATGCTTACCGAGCAACACCTGTCTTATCGGTTATTAGGCAGATAGCGCTAGGCGATGTACGTGTCAGATAACAGACAAGACACAATATAGTGAAATTAGTGAAAATATAAACTATCTGCTACATAGTATAGAAAGAAAGAAAGTGCGACAATTGAAAGCACGCAATAAAATCAGTACCACAAATGCACCGATTACTGCCGGAGTGAAACAGAGATCGAGAGGGGTCACCCCATTCTGTCACAGTTTAACCGCTGAGTCAATCGGGCGTTCCACACATACATACTTTAAAATATACATAAGCCTCATGGCTTGACCATGTCCGCCGCATGGAAGATGGTCGCATCCCAACGACCGCAGCTGAGATTCAAAGATGTAGGCGCAGAGATACATGGAGGCATTGGACATAAATCCAGCCACCTGGGAGGATGAAGCTGCCGATCGCACCAAGTGGCGATGCTCCCTACGGCGCCACCTCAGATTGGGTGACAAGAAGCTCTCACAACAAGCAGAAGAGAAAAGAACATGACGAAAGGAAGACCAGGCAACAACAACAACAAAACAAAAAAAAGAAGAAGCAGCAGCTGAGGGCTACCACCGACAGGGCGCATCATTCCCATTGTCAATTATGACTGCAGATGGCTATTAGTAAGACTCATGTCATTCGCTGAGTTAAACTGGCACAGAACGAATGTTAAGAAGAACATTTATTATAGGCGTTGCATGATCGTAAATGTCAACTTCGAGCGGTTGGGTAAAATTCAAGAACACTTCTTCTTCCTCATGCCGACTGGCGTAGGAGATTACGCCTCTCAACGATATCATGTCACTAAGGCATTTTTTTAAAAAAAGGTGATGGATGGCGAGAGAGACTAGTAACAGCTGACCTTTAATGCCTCTCCTCGTCCACCATCTTGGCCTCCTCCGTTCAACATAATTGTCGGTTATAATTAGAGTATTTAACGTTATTTTACTCTCAGTTTTGTGTTATATTCAGATAACTATTGTTTTTTGCAATTGATGGTTTCAATTTATATAAGAATTTGTTCTTTTTAAGTCGTGTTTCTGTTACTTCATTGTTTTTCCTTATATTATGGGTAGCCAGCATTTTTTTATTCTAAGTGTTTGATTCCCTGTCTTAATGGTTTGTTAGTTTTTGTTTATTAATTATTATTGTTTTAATTGTTTTTCGGAAGTAGTATTATTATTGTTGTTATTATTACTAATATTGTCAATGTTATTAACATTATATTTTTTTCTTTGGTTTGTGTATATACCGATTTAAAATCAATTGGGTTTCCCCTGGGGAATCTATACTTAACACTTTACCACCTGTGATGTCTATATTGTGATTTCTAAGGTACATTTTAAATTCATGCCTCTGTTGTTCGTATTTGTTAGTGTATCAGTTAGTGGTCTATATTATTATCTTCCTGGCATTCTTGGCAGTGTGGTTCCTCTATTAAAAAGTATGCTGCACCTAGACGGAGACGCCACAACGTTTTGTTCAGCAGTATTTTTAGTTTTTCTCTGACCTGGCACGTCCTTGTTGGTTCTTTCAGAAGTTTGAACGCGTGTCTGCCTTTACTACTTTCCTTCCATGTTGTCTTCCATTCCTCGTTTACAGTTAACTTTACTTGACTCTTAATCTCTGATTTTCAAAGCCCTGCTTGTCACAACACGGTTTGTGCATGTACTTTTGTGCCCACCTCTCTCTCTTTCTCCCTCATCGTCCTATTATTTGACACATTTTATGCTCCTACACTTTTTGCCTAGCCGCTCCCATACTTATTTACGTTTCGCCAGGTGAACTGTAGTATTATCGAGGTTAATTGAACAGGTCAGCGGTTAATACGTTTATCACTTAAGTCGTCAAGCCACCTTTGATAGAGGCGATCTTTGTTGACGCAAGGCGGTGGCGCAATATCGATGGAAAGAAAGCCAGATTGGGTGTCTAAGAAATCCGTCTGAGGGATTTACGCAAACACAGGTGATACTACGTAATCGCTTCCGCTGGACCATCTCTTTGTAATTATTACAGATAACCTATCAAAGAAAACAATATGGGGGAAAGTATCAGCCAGGAAATGAGTTCACAGATGTGTTTGTGAGTTTGAATAAAGGTGCAATCGGAAGTATTACGGACATATCTAAAAGAGGTCACGCGTTTAAATTTTAAAAGTGATAAATTTAAAACACGCGTGGGCTACTAATGATCTAGCCCCCCGACCCACATAGTTCTAAAAAGCTTATGATTGGTTTGATTTGAGAGCCGGAATAGACTTTGGCTTTCATTGGCAAGTTGGTCTAAAAGTACAATCTTGGGACTTGACCTGAGAAATGGCAATATAATCTAGCGAAATCGGAGTCACAAATCAGACTGCATCGCCACGTCAAGCTAGCAATTCACCAGAGCCAGAGAGAAGGATCGGACAAAGGACTGCAAAATTATAAGTGACAGATCGAAGTATTTGGGCAACTTTGAAACTTAAAAGTAAACCCGCAATTTTAAATACAAAGACTGGAAACTTAAAGGACCAGATTGAAGTATTTGGGCTACTTTGAAACTTAAAAGTAAACCCGCATTTTTAAATACAAAGACTGGAAACTTAAAGGACCAGGACAGAGTATTTTGGCAACTTTGAAACGTAAAAGTAAACCCGCATTTTTAAATACAAAGACTGGGGACCTAAGGAATCAGAACACAAGTCATAAGAGGAATAATAAAATTACCCAGACAAGAGATTCGAAAGCATCTAATCTAAGTTGCTGCGTCCATTCTAACTCTGCCAGGAGATTGTACATCCCATTTGGGGTAAGTTGAGAAGCCATGTGAATTTGACATGTTTTTCTTCTTAAATGGTTATATATGAGGCTGGCAATCTCAATATATGAAAATAGTATATTCATAAGCCACTACAGCTAGCGCTGGTGATTGTTTCTTGCTAGTCGTACAGAAAACCGACAGCAGAGGTGACCCTAAACTCCGAATGAAGCAGTGAGAAGTGATGATTACATCACATGTGCCTAAAGTGTATAGTATCATTTTGTGACATATATGTACCTTGTTAATTGTAATTCAGGAAGCCATTGCCCTCGCGCTGTCCAGACACATTTTCCCCATTAAAGTAACCAGAAGAATATTGGTGATTTCTAATCATCTTCCCTGAGTTACGCTGTGTATACTCAGGGAGAATAATTATTCAGAGAGGTTAACATTGGTGGGTGCACAGCGAGACAATGTGCCTGTTAATTTGCAGCCCACAAATGTACTTAGCAGAGGCATTTGTTCTATTTATTTTGTCTAAAGTTCATGGTACGAAGCTATCAGACTGTTCGTGGTACGAGGCTATCAGACTGTTCGTGGTACGAAGCGGCACGACTAAAGTTTCTACGCCACTAGTTGTGAGTCAAAAGCAGGGATTCAACACTAGCCACCTAAATTGGACAAGTTGTGTGAAGAAGTGCCCTCATCACAAAAGAATTGACGGGACCACTACTGTAGAGCTAAGGGAGGCAATCCGTGACACTGCTCCTACATTGCTTTTACGTATTCTTTCATATTTGGCAGTCGGTCTGCTAACTCGTAACCAGCTACACCAGCTATATCTCACTAAGGCTGCTTATCAAGCCAGGTGTTAACTATTTTTCCTGCCATGATGTTGAATAGCCCCGTGTATTATATCTTTGCTGGTCAGTATTTAGCTAAATGTCACAGTGTGCTCCAGCTTTCCTCTGCATACCATATGCCCTTCCTTCCCCCCTGGCAAAAAAGGTGGACTAGAAAACTGACATCGGTAAAATATTGGATTAGAAGCATTTCTTTAAGAATCGGGCTGACTAAAGTTTTTTTTTATTTTTTTTTTTTATTAAATACCTGTCTTACGCATTCTAGCATACGATGAGTTCTGAGATGGAAATGTAAATAATTATACACACTCTATTTTCCATTACTCGTATAATTCATAAATGAGAAAACCATCCGAAAGGCTTTCCCAACCGGAGAGATCTTCTCTAATTTCAGGGCAGAAGCTATGGCACTACTAGAAGCTCTGAAAATCGTCACCAGATCAGAACAGCAGCCACCAGCTAAGATACAGTTGACATTCAAAAATCCGGCCATCGATAACCGGTTCCTTCAGATTTCCGGCATGGATTTCGGAGCGCATTTTTAAATTTACCGCGTTGGCGCGCCACTGTTTTCTGGAGCAGTTTATGTTTTGATGCAGCTGTTGGGTCTTGCTTGCACGTGTTAACAGCCATTCCTGCTCATTCCTTTTCATTTTATCATTTATTTGCTGCTGTTTAGCCCCATTATAGATTCAGCAAATAAAAGAAGTGATGTAAAACGTAAACATCGTGCATTGTCGATCGCAGATAAAGTGTACAGGTAGTCATTTTCTGTTAAATATATACAGAATATATAACCATAAAAAATCCGGCATTTTAAAAAATCCGGCACTCCTCAGGTCCGGAGGTTGCCGGATTTTTGAATGTCTACTGTTAATCTTTACTGCCTGTAGATCATTACTGGAATCAATACACCAGAAATGAAAACAAAATGTATGAGATCAGATCTCAGCTTAACATTATCCAAAGGTCATCAACAGTTGCCCTTCAATGGTTTCTATCCCATTGTGGAATTGCTGGAAATGAGAGAGCAGATGTTCTATCTAGAAGTGGCAGTAAAATGGAACAATCCAGCCACCCATTGCCCTATCGAGAAGCTAAAACCATTATCCACAACAAGTACAACAATCAGTGGAAGGAGAAAGGGGATATATACAACATAGATGACCTAATGCACCAACTAAACAGATACCAACAGACCACCATTT
Source organism: Oreohelix idahoensis (assembly GCA_024509875.1). Classification (NCBI taxonomy): domain Eukaryota; kingdom Metazoa; phylum Mollusca; class Gastropoda; order Stylommatophora; family Oreohelicidae; genus Oreohelix; species Oreohelix idahoensis. Next base: position 235,999 of record JAMPIV010009606.1, read on the forward strand.
TCCGCCTAAGAACTGGCCACTGCACTTAACTTGACCATCTCTACCGCCTCAGGATATCTCACACAAATGAATGTCCACGTGGAACTGGAATCCAGACCTTCGAACACATTCTCCATAACTGCCCAACTCATGATGACCCACGACGTCTGACCTGGCGAAGGAGTGCTTAGCTCAAGCAGAAGCTATAAGGCTGCCGCACTGACCTGGAAAAGACTGTGGATTTCGTTCTGACTACAGGCCTGCAGATTTAGCATGACCACAAACTGGACGCAGAAGAATAAGAAAAATATAATTCATAATTTCTCTTTTTGCTCCCTATGTAGCTTGGAGCCGCCAATTCAGCCGGTGCGGTTCTCATGAATCCCGCACCAAATTATGAATGTGCTCTAGCAGCAGTATTCACAGTACCAATTTATCTGCCATGAAGAAGTTAACAGTCCCGTTTCCCCACTTCATCCTAGTCGCCTATTTCGATATGTCTGATGACACAGTTGTCATATTCTTTCGTTGACCTCCACAGACACCCCTGGACCTACACGGGGCACTGATTAATTAAATCATCTTTAGTTATTTATGTGCACCAGGATATTCTAATTCCGGTGTATCTGATATAAAACGTGGACATTGTGCCGAACGGCATGGCCAGCCAAGCGGTTATGTCATTGTAACACGGGTTCACAGATTACCCTCCCTTACCTCAATCCTGATTTACGCGGAAAAAAGAAATAAACCGAATGAAATTCTTCAAAGAATGAAGAACTAGAGAACTAGTTGAACGAACAGACAATTAGCTTGCAGCTGGTCGGAGATTTGCCGATCCCCATTCATGTGAGTAAACTGGCGTTATCACGGTGAAGAAACAACGCAGGCGTCTAGATGGCCACAGACCAAGTAGTTATAGAATGATGGATATCTGGTTCCGCTAAATGAAGATTCTTAACAATTATGTCCGATAAAAAACCGAATACAAAGAAGGGTTCTCGTTGCTTACTTTAAGTGTAGAACAGACTTACTCCACCCTTTTATCATGAAATGATGTTCAGGTCTCAGGGAACCCTGCATAAAAATTATTATATCTACAGCTCATAGTACGTTAGCGTCATCAGTAAGTTGTAAATATAATAATCCAATAATAATTGTCAGTGCTCTGTTGAGTAAATAATAATTTTTTTCTGCAGATCTGTTTATTGTGCCCAACGTATTAGCCTACTCCTATTGTGTGATTTCCCCCATACCACAAAGTTATCAACTCGAACGCAAGTCAGTAGTGAAGGTAGTAGATCAGGTGAACGTGGTCCTATTGCGCACTGCCATACGGGTTGCTCGGTTACTGCCTAGGGCTGCAAGCGCTAATGTTGCTCGGCGCGCAAAATTTAAAAACCTCACGTTTTTTTTTTTCAATTAAGATTTCTCGCAGAACCTCTAACGATCTCTCGCGGAACCCTGGTTGAGAAACCCAAGTGTAGAGCAATGCCTTTCAAAATTCTGCCCAATGATCACTACTGGACCACAAAAGTCTCAAAAGTGAGCCGCCAACTAAAACATCTTACATTTCTCAATCCTTTATCAGCAAGCTTTTTTTTTTTTCATTTGCACCTGAGCAGGTGTACTACCTGCTCCGATAGTGATCTGTTATTTCACTTCTTCCTCTCCTTCCCTTTGTCGCTTCCTATAGGGCATGGTGCCACAACTGTAGTCTCCCCCCCCCCACCCCCCTTTTTGCATGCAGGAAGCCAGTACCAAAGCACTGATGTGTACTTGCATAAGCGGTTTATGTAGCTATATGTTTTACCCGCTGGTTTTGCCACCCCCATGTACTCGTAGAAGCTAACGTTAGTCGCTTCTTACGACATGATTAAGGAGAGTAATAGCTATATTTTTTCTTTGTCTCCTCAGAGACCCCTCCCTCCTCCCCTCATACAGCACAGGGTTCAAACCTATTTTATATCATCGTCATTATTACTTTTGTGAAATTGGCACCACTCCTCCATTACCATTCTCGTCTTAGTACTTTGCTGCAACACCTCGAAGTGTTGCTCATTGGCACTTGCACGTCCGTCTTTATGTTATCCTGCTCGTACCTTATTACACTCTCGTCTTGCTGCAGTATCACTTGCTCACTCGGTTGCTGCTCGCAACACTCGTCATTAATATTTCTTGTTACTCAGGATTAGTGTTGCTCTTGTTTATTATTGGTAATCGTTTCATTAACACTCACGCCTATTATGTTGCTCGTAACACTCGTCTGATTATGTTGCTCGTAACAGTGGTCTGATTGTGTTGCTGGTAACACTCGTCAGATTATGTTGCTTGTAACACTCTTGTTATTATGTGCGTTCGTCTAATTATGTTGCTCGTACCACTCGCCTAATTATGTTGCTCATAGCACTCGTCTAATTATGTTACTCGTACCACTCGTCTAATTATGTTGCTCGTAACACTCGTCTGATTATGTGCGTTCGTCTAGTTATGTTGATCCTAACACTCATTTAATTATGTTGTTAGTAACATTCGTCTAATTATGTTGCTTATTGCACTCGACTTATTATATAGCTCGTAACATTCGTCTTATTTACTCTTTGTTGTTCGTATCACTCGTCTTATTATGTTGCTCGTAGCATTCGCCAAGCTGGTTTGCCTTCAAGCTGTCTCAAATGATGTCGACTTTCTTATCACTTTTATATGCTTTCCTTCAACACAAGAGAATAGTTCTTTCGCACAAAATAAAGTTTAAGTTTTGCCTTCGTAATGCACATTGTGTGTGTCTATTTTTTGACGTAATTACTTCAATTTACGTGTTTGGCTACATAATGATTTGCATATTTCAACTTACAAACAAAACTGTCTTTCAAAACTTTATTTTTTCCCACAAATTATCATTCATACGTCACATAATATATTTGTTTCTCAAATTAAAATAAAACAATGCATTACACAGAACACATAATCTTTTTTCCAAAGTTATGAAATGATTAATAAACATTCAAAGAGCATTGCGTATACAAACCCTAAAGGCTTTTGTAATCTCACATAACAAATATATTTACTATCTGAGTATAAAAAAATAACGTGCCTTTCATATGTCAAACGCAACATTATATTCACTAAAAAGTTACGATATTTTGATCAAAACAAATTACAATATTTTCATCAAAGCAAATTACAAATATTTTCATCGGAATTAAAAACACAACATCGTGCCTCAAGACAAAATGCACGTCTTTTAAAAAATTAGAGCTACCGGCATTGTCCCAGAATATCGCACTCAACATTTTCCTCAAATTATGATTCATTCTTTGGTAGCCTCTTGAGAGACACGAGTGAGCCAAGAAAGTCAGGGCAGTGACAAGTGGGAGCAACACACGCTCTTGTGTGCCGAGAAATTATTTTTCTAATTCATTTTACGGTGCCATGAGAAACTTTGCTTTTCAAGAACACAAATAGAAAAAAAAAACACTTGCTAAGAAAGATGATGTTGAAGAAAGAAGAGAAATAAAATTATTGAGGGGATAAAAGAGAGCACAGAAGAAAAGGGTTTTAAAAAATGAGCGATGTGAAAAAAAAAATATGTGAAAGGGATATTTAAACATGCTTCATTGCGCAGAGACAGCTTCTTCGTTCTTTCAGAGTGCTTTTCTAATAAACTGCTGGAAAAACTAGAGAATCCATTCACATGCCACGTAAGGTCATTATGTTGACATGGAAAATATCAGTTTAGCTTTTTTTTTTTTTTTTTGGCAACCGAGATGAGATGAAGTTGAAGGGGTGAAAACGGTTGGGGCGGAGTTATATGAAGAAGGGGGTGGGGGTGATAGACAGACATAAATGGATGAGGAAGAAGAGATATTAAAGATGAATGAAGATGGGATGCCGAGAGAAAAGAAAAATATATTAAATGCGTGGCTAACAGGTCATGTTGGAATATGGGCGTCACATATTGACGTATTAAAAACTGGCAAATCTTAGCATAGACGCTTTAACGAGTGTTTTCACACAAAAATGTATCCAAAACTTCATTTATATGATTTTCCTCAAGAACTTTTACCTTCATTTTCTCACAAACATAACCATTTTTATCGAAATCAACAGCAATCCACTTTTCTTTTCACATAACTAGTCGTCTTCAGATTCTTTCTCCCTTTGTTGTTTATGTATATGTTGCCAAACTAACGATTATTTTTGACTGATCTCTCTTCCTCGGAAATTGTATCTAATTCTCTCGTTCTTCTATTCTGTTTCAAATTAAAATGTTTTCTTTTCACAGTTTGTCGATTCTTCTAATTTTTTCCTCTCCATTTTTATCTTTGCTCTTCTCCAAATTCCGTCTCTAACTCACCGTCTTCTGGCCTCCTTTCTGCCGTTCCAACGGTTTAACTTTCATTATTTCATGCATCATTACTTCAGCGCCACCCCCTCCTCCTCCCCCTTCCCCCCTCCCCCCAAGGGTTTCTGAGGGGACATCTGCTCACTCAGACATGTCACCAAAAAGGCGACAAATATATGGCAGTGCACTAATCTGGCACAAGTTCTTGATGACAAGAACCAGACAAGTGCCAGTGGAACAAGAGTTGAGAAGAATACGCTGGCGATGGTTAGGACACACATTGAGGAAACCTGCTGATAGCATTACAAGTCAGTCCTTGTTCTGGAATCCACAGGGAAAGAGAGGCAGAGGTAGACCCAAAAAAACACATGGAGAAGAGAGCTGGATACAGAGGTGAAAATGATGAGGAAAACATGGACAAAACTTGAGCGGACGGCACAGGACAGGAAGACTTGGCATGTGTTTGTTGAAGGCCTATGCTCCTCGGGGAGCTAAAGGGTATTGATTGATTGATTGATTAGTCTGACAGCCGCATCATGTAAAACAGTGTTACAGAAATCGCCTCTGCAAGGGCATGTGCTTAGATGGAGGTTTCCTCAAGGGAACATCTAAAGTGGTGGATCCATCCTCCATCAGGTGCAAAAAAAAAAAAAAAAAAAAAGAAGTTTACTTCACTAACCAGTTTGTTAACATTTATATAACATTCTTGGAGTGTAGGATAACCAGCAGCTTCATTATACAACATCAATTACCATCTTATCTACCTCCACCAACGTGATATAAAAGCCACAACCATCCTGTCTACCACCACCAGTGCCAACATGATACAACAGTTATTACTATTTTACCAAGCAGATATAACAGCCATTACCAACTTATCTACCACCAACAATATGCTATAATAGCCATTACCATCCTATGTACCACAACCAACACCAGCATGATGCAACAGCAACCACTATCACGTCTCGAAATATTAGCAACAACATGATACAACAACCACTACAATCTTGCCAACCTGATACACTACCATTTTACCAACATGATGCAAATGCCACAACGATCCTGCTAACATGATACAACAACCATTTTCATCTTGCTAACATGATACGACAACCACTACCATCTTGCTAATATGATACAACAACCACTACCATCTGGCTAACATGATACAACAACCACTACCATCTTGCTAACACGATACAACAACCACTACCATCAGGCTAACACGATACAACAACCACTACCATCTTGCTGACACGATACAACAACCACTACGATCTTGCTAACATGACACAAAAACCACTACCATCTTGCTAACCTGACACAACAACCACTACCATCTTACTAGCATGATACAACAGCCACTATTATTTTATCAACATGATACAAAATCCACTATCTTCTTACCAACATGATACAACAGCCACTATCATCTTGTTAGAATGATACAACAGTCACTACCATCTCACTAGACTGATATAACAGCAACTACCATCTTACCAACATGATGCAAAAGCCACTACCATCTTACTACCATGATAAAACAGCTACTACCATCTTATTTCCCGCCACCTGCACTAACAGGACACAACAGATACTACCACTTTTTCACCCTGGTACAAAATTTCCCACCACCAGCACCAACACGATACAACATCCACTACCATCTTGCCAACATAATACAACAGTCACTACCATCTTATCTGACTCTACCAGCACCAACTCGATTCAACAGCCACTACGATCTTTTCTCTCACCACTGCACCACACAAAAGCATACTTATTTATCTGTGTATAAAGAGCAAGAAATGATAACAAGGTTGAACTTTAAGAAACACCACCAATACAAGATGTAGAATCGTAGACATATCTTGGCAGCAATATAGACAAAGTTGGAGGGACAGACAATGATATCAAAATAAGAATACAAAAAGCAAGAGGAGCTTTCATTGCATTGGGAAATATATGGAGATCAAGAGAAATCAAGTCCAACACGAAAATAAGAATCTTCAACTCAAATGTCAAGTCAGTCCTATTGTATGGCTCTGAGACATGGAGAGCAACAAAAACAATAATTAAAAAGCTACAGACTTTTATAAACGGGTGCTTGTGTAGAATAGAAAGACTGAAATGGTATGACAAAGTCACAAATGTGGAATTGATAACTAGAACCAGACAAGTGCCAGTGGAACAAGAGTTGAGAAGAAGACGCTGGCGATGGATAGGACACACATTGAGGAAACCTGTTGATAGCATTACAAGGCGGTCCTTGTTCTGGAATCCACAGGGAAAGAGAGGCAGAGGTAGACCAAAAAACACATGGAGAAGAGAACTGGAAACAGAGGTGAAAATGATGAGGAAAACATGGAAAGAACTTGAGCGGATGGCACAGGACAGGAAGACTTGGCATGTGTTTGTTGAAGGTCTATGCTCCTTGGGGAGCTAAAGGGTATTGATTGAAAGAGACAGAACGAGAGAGAGAAAGAGAGAGCGAGAGAGAGAGAGAAAGAGAGAGAGAAAGACAGAGAAAGACAGAGAGAGAGAAAGACAGAGAAAGAGAGAGAGAGAAAGAGAGAGAGAGATAGAGAGAAAGAGAGAGAGAAAGATAGAGAGAGAGATAGAGAGAAAGAGACAGATAAAGCTGTCACTTAATGTAATAAACCTATCTATACAAAGAAGCCTGTTTGACGACGACAAAGAGGGGGGGGGGGGGGGAAGTCATTTGGGGGGTTTACGCTAAGGGGAAATTACCCAGGAAAATTTTTCTCCGTACCCATCTACTCTGGTAAAATTACCCCCTTGTTCGTGGGATATTCGTATCTCGGTTCCAGGAACATTGGCCTCATTTTTGTACGAATTTTCACAATAGCAGTGAGAAGATGAATGCGTGTTTACACTGAGTCGTGTTGAAACACTGATATTGAGACTTAGCCTGATGACAGCATTATATCGCCAATGGATATGAAGTTACTTTCTCTTTTTCGTTTTTTTTTTAAACCGGGCAACCCTTGTTGCGGAAATCCCCCAGGGTAAGTGATGAAGAGGAAGACGAAAGAACACGTGGAGAAGAGAATTGGAGACAGACATAAAGGTGATGAAGAAGACATGGACATACCTTGAGCTGATGGCACGTGACAGGTAGACTTGACCTAAGTTTGTTGAAGACTTATATTTTTTGGTGAGCTGAATGGGTAATGATCCGTTTGGATGTTCTATTTTGTTCTCTTTTCATGAAATTTCACGTAATTTTTGTGTCCTTTCCACCTCCTGTTTGTATCCCCGTCCCTTCCTTTCTAATTTTTCATGTGCTGAATTTTTTCTCTTTCTTGACACAGAAGCACGCATGCGCACTTTCGCTGTAACTGGTGTTTTTAATCACTCGATCTTTGTAATTTGCGAGCGAATTTCTCATTGATTGTACTTGATTACGCGTTATTCTTCTCTCGTAGCTTTTCGTTGATCGTTCGAGCGTCATTATTTTCTACGCACTGTAAAAATATATACGCAAACGCGAGCAAAATTAAATAAGAGGAACAATCCAATTTTTATACAAAATATAGATTTGTTTATTTCTGCATTTTTTGGCTTGTTTGCATTTCTCAGCTAATTTCCTATTTCTATCATGTTCTCTTGAATAGTGCTTTTTTTTATTTTAAAAAAACCATGTTTCTCGTCTTTGCTTTATTTCTGTGTGATCCTTCTTTGTCATGACGTTACAATTTTGTTCTGGTTTATTTACCAGGTTTAATGTTACTTTTATGTAAAAGTTATCTTACAGATACGCATCATCATTACTTTATGTGATACGTCCGATATTCACGTAACATCTTAATTCAGACTTTCACTTGTCAGATATCGTACCGTGAGAAAATGCAGAACATTACTCAACCCACACATGTTGACGAAGCACGCTGTCATATCCAGTTGTTTAGAACACGATATTCTGTACTTACATACTCAGACTTATAAATACATAATCCAACAGTTATTTCCCTTATATATTTATCTCCCTCATATTTTTATGTCCGTTACGTTCAACAAAAATATTACTCGTCCTCTCTACCAACAGAAATTAACTGTTAACATAAATTCATTATCTTGTCACATTTTAACATTAGATAACAGAGCTACCTGTTTCAATTCTGAGCACTACAACGGGTGTTCGCTGAACACTGAAGAAGTACGGCCAGTGTTGGAGTATCTGGCAAGTCCTTTTCAAGACAATTCCTTTTCAGGGCTTCATGCTAGCAGATGGATAACGTTAGTCCTTTTCAGGACTTAGTATCTATCAACGCTGGTTCGGCTAGCAGTCCTTTTCAAGACTAGTCCTTTTCAGGGCTACTTCTTGCTAGCTGATAGAAGTTATTAGTCCTTTTCAGGGTGTAGGGTCTACCAACACGTCGCTTCAGTTAACAGAGTTCACTTATTATTGAATGGCAAATTGCGCTCCGATATAACCAAATGACTTAAGTCTAGGTTGAAAGTTCATGCCTCGAAACAATAAGGCAAAATCCGCAAACAAACAAAAAACGTATTATTTTATACTCGTCTACACCATTGGTCTCCATAAGGTAGATCCTGAGTACGTGGGGTAAGTATTGGGTAGTTCAACTACCTTTCTCTGATAACTCACCAACTAGCTGACAACAATTCACTGTAATCATATAAACATTTATCACATAAGAAAGGTCAGACCACACAAGACAAAGACCTTAATACTGTGTCTAGTAAATGATATCCTTATGTGTTATAAATGTTTATACAATGCCAAAACCTACCCTCTGTCCTGTACTTGCTGTTCTCGGTCTTCTATCATTTACTAGACACAATATTAAGGTCTTTGTCTTGTGTGGTCTGACCTATACTGTATAATAGGGGAACAACAGAAGTGATTGCGTCATTAATAGGCGGGACTGTCCACGGTAAATTTCCGGTGTTATGTGTTGCGGGTCGCACTAATGAGCCGTCATCGAAGCATCATTTTTTGGTGATGCCTAGATGGCAGGGGGGATAGTGTGATTCGCCTGCATAGCTAGGCTGGGTTGTCGGATGGAAGGTCCTGGGTTCGAGTCCTGGGTAAGCCACTCACGTCTGTTGTTTTTCTGTTGTCTAGTTTTCTACTTCTTTATTTCTTACGAGTGCTTGAAAACATACCTTTATGTTTGTCTAATATTTATTTACTGTAATCGTAAAGTGCGTGAGATAGTGCTTGAGATGGGAATGTGATATTTTCTTTGAAGTAAAGTTTACTGTCTGTAAAATATCTTTTAGTTTATATTTTCCTTCGCACCTGTTAGTGGAGATAATCGTTAAGAAACAGACCCGGCCCTTTCCATCAGCTTACCATGAAACCTATGCATTACCGTATATATATAGTTTTTCACTATATATATGTGTGTGTGTGTGTGCGCGTGCGTGCGTGCGTGCGTGCGTGCGTGTGTATGTATTACGAATATTACTGGAGGCTTCTACATATACTTTCACTGAAGAACGTTCAGAATCTACAAAGTTTGATAAAGGTGCACTGAAAGAGACATACAAGAACAATCGTTACCAAAGTTACAAGGAGTCTGCATACCATCGCTAGTCTGACAGTGAGAATGGGATAGTCAGAACATTTGACAACGGGGCAAAACTGATGAAAAGGGAGATAGGAAGCGGTAAAAGGAGACAATAGCTGACATATTCTCAACATGGTGCGGGGATAATCAACTAGTTGTGATGAATAACACTAGAGACCGAAGGACTACGATGACACAGAATCGCCTATTCCAGTCTGCTTGGCTAATGATCCACGGCAATCAGTGAAATAGATGGACAATTAATTTTATTTACTATAAAGAATTTTGTTGTTTATTTATCCGTCCATTCTATTTACTCTCGAGCAGGGGCGGACTGAACTTTAGGCATTTCGTGCATTTCGACAGGCCCACAGCGGTAGAAGGGTTCATGCTCTTCTAACCTTCTACTCTAGCCTGATCCATGTGGAATCGATAATCAGGGGCCAATGATCCTCTACGCCCCAGGGCTCTTATCACTGTCCCTCCACCCTTGTTTTTGAGACATCTCTATCCCTACGTCAGTCACACACACACACACATATATATACATTTTTATAGTACATATGTTTTTAATTGGTGAACTGATGGAGAAAGCAGATATGTTTGTATGATTTTTAATTCTGTTATGAGAATTTTCGTTGGATCACAAATAATATATGTGATATTTATTATCATTACTATCTCCCTTTTTGCTCACTGTGGAGCATAGAGCCACCTCTAAAGCTGGTCCTGTGTGCAAGATGTTTGTGCCATATCATTCATGTGATCCTGCAGGCGATGTTTTCTGTAGCAATATGTTTTATACCAGTGTCAAAGCCAGTCATAAGGCGGGAATTATATTCAAAAGCACGAATACCTAACGGTAATTTTACTTATTCAAAAGTATTTTTTTTTTAAACCGCTGTTCACCACCACAGTACACGAACTACGTAGCAGCAGCGAGTATCCCAATGTGTGTATACGTGATCACACATTCTATAAATATATTTTTGTGCACACCGTCATTTGCGCATTCTCCTTTGGTAAGTGTTACTATTTTCGGGAGAGTACATATAAGGGGAACAATACAATCAATGTCTAAGTTTCAACCAAAGTTGCATCCCTTAGCGTTACGCACTGACAGAAAACACGAGACCTCGAACTACCTTGAAAAAACCCTAGGCCGGCTATTTGTGTGTGGCAGTATATATACAAACGTTACAACGTGTAATCTAAGAGAGATAATGAATGTGTCAGTTACGGATTTATTATTCCTGCAAATAATACTGGTTCAGAAGTTACTTATTTTTTTTATTATTCCCTGTCTAGCCCATCTGTTATTTCCCTCCATCCCCCTTATTTTTCTCTTAATAATCTATGGCCCCTGATATTTCCGGCCCTTTCTGACATCCAACACCCCCGTCATCTCCCCCATCCTTCAGCGTCATATTTGCACTGACAGGTTATTAGTGAGTGCTACCAAACGTCCGGATTTTCATTTATTTTTGGAAGAACAATTTTCTCGCGGGATTGGACGGGAATAGTGAAATGAACGAGAGAGAAAACTAAATCGAAAGAAGGTTCAATGTCAGAAGCAATTTCTAAAGCATGAAACAGTTCTCCACATAGGTATCTTTCTGATTTATCGTTAGTTACTACAAGGCAAGAAACCCAACGTAACCTTCCAGTGAGCCATAATGTACCGACACCTACACCCACAACCAACAGGCCAACCAGCTATTGGTATGGCTTAGAGGGAGTTCATTACATTGTCTTCGTATATTTATTGTCTGTTGTTATTGTCTCCAATTAAAATAACGAATCGAGGTCATTGTTGATACGGTAAATAGACGATTGAGGTACATCTCTTGGAAATGAAAGACATAAAGTAAAGAAGTCTTTAACAAACTAGTAATGAGCGTACAGCTAATAAAAAAGATCAAAATTAAACAAATAAAATAATTTGAACGCATAGGAGACATAAAACTTAATTAAAAACCATATTAGATGGAATGGTGAGTTTAGGGCAAACAGACAAGAGCACGACAGAAAGAAATGTCAAGAAATTGACAACAACAAAATCTGTGTGGGCTTATCGTGAACAAATTGAATCCAAAAAAAGCAATAACAAAACAGATACTTTTGAAGATGTTCGAAAGAACCTTCGAGAGAATGATTTTAAAATATGTACATGAGCGCATGAAGAGAAAACGGGACGAAGAGGTACACATTCTTGGAGAAGTTGAAAGTAAATAAATAAATATAGTTAACAACCTGGAACTCGTTGGACTGTTAATATGGTCAGCCTATCACTGATATTTCTTTTCTCAATCCCCTTTTGCAGGCACTTAATAAGTGTGGTCATCTAGATCGCTCTGAGTGGAAACAAAAAAAATACAGAAATAGAGTGGCCTTTCTGGGGGCATAAAAACCCAATTTGTTTTTACATACTGAGCCTAAAAACCCTGGTTTTCACTCTAAGGAATGCATTATTTCCCACAATAAATTACTCAACCGTTGAACACAAAAAAGGCATGTGCCCATTAACGTTTACAATACAAAAATGGGCTGGTAAGATAACTATTATAATCAATATTTATATATATACGTGTAGTTAACTAACTGGTAGAAACTCAAATTAATTAACACAACTGCTCACCGTCCTTTGTTTTAAAAAAATTAACACCTAGTGATTTGACAACTGGGAAAAATTAAAAGTATTAAATACCGTCACAGGAAAATAATTTTAAGGACATGAACTCCGGGTTTTTTATGAGTTTAAATGCATGAGCATTTATTTTATAATTAAGTGCGCTTACCGAAATTACAAGAAATATTCCTTTCTAACATGCATCTGGTATCAGGCTTAATGGCACTAATTCCACTCTGCAGGTAGAAAAACCGTAGATTGCTGAACATCTGGCCAGCACCTGGTCGACATCGAGGGGAGAAGGACAGGGAAAAAAGATAAAAGTGAACCGGGAGTTTTCTCCCTGCAACACGAGATGAAAGAGTTATAGTGCGGGGGACCAGGGAAGTAGCAGAAGGCTTACTCACTGGTGTCCAGGTCAAGGAGAGCTCAGGGAGATTAGCGGACCGACATTATGACTCACTTGAGTCCGCTTTTCTTTGACTCAAAAGACCTTTAAAAGACAGCCGCTTTCAGCATGAAAAAAATTACAGTCCTCTATGTAGCCGAAGCAAAAACACGTGAGAGATGGGAGACTACGGGCTGTCGAATTTAAGAGTGACGCTGCCGAAGCCATGAATTTTATTCACAGATCAAGAAGAAGAAAAGATGAGGCGATACAATCAAAGATAAGAGACGGGCGATCCTTAAGGCGAGAAAAGTGACATAATTTCTTAATCAACTTACTACATACTCACATGGCTCCGGTTTCTTTCATTATATATTTCTGAGAAGTTGTAAAAAGAGCAATCATTTTTTAAAAATGACGAAAAAAGGCCAGAAGATATGCTTTTGGTTGTATCATGACAAAGGTAAAAAGAGAAATAAATGGCTGGAGAAATACCAATTACTGGGGAGACGGCTTGTGATCTGATCTGATATATTTATTGCTTGATATTCTTGTCTTTGACCTTAATAAACGGGTTTAAACAAATAAGGAGGTTAATGTGTCTATAATTAGTCTAGGTCGTCCCTAGGTACATACCCGGGTACATGGAGAGATCGTGCTAATGACCTCTGTCCACGAAAGCACTATTTTTGTGGTGCCTAGTTGGCAGAGAGGATAGTAACGATTAGTTTCCTTAGCCAGGTTATGATGTCGTTCGGAAGGTCCTGGGTTCGATTCCCGGTAAACCTATAACTTCTGTTGTTTTTCTGTTGCCTAGTCTTCTACTTCTTTATTTATCACGAGTGCCTGAAACATACCTATGTATACTATTTATTTATTTGTCGTAAATGGGTGCTCGCGTAGAACAGAAGGTTTCGAATGGTACGACAAGATCATCATTACGGAACTGGTGTCAAGAACCAGACAACTGCCAGTGGAAGAAAACGTTTGCAATTGATAAGATACACATTCAGAAAACCTGTTGATAGCTATATCAGACAGTCCTTATTCTGAAACCCCAGGGTCAGAGAATCACACGTACACCAAAAAAAAAAAAAAAAACACAACATAGAAAAGAGAACTGGAGATAGTAATGAAAGTGGTGAGGAAGATATTGAAAGAGCACGAGCTGATGGCACGTGACAGGAAGGCGTGACATACATAAGTTGAATTCCTAAGCTCCTTGGTGAGCTGAAGTTTAATTAGTGAATTAATGAATGCACGGGTTTACCTATTCCGTTTGTTTCTTCTTCGAAATTGAAGTCTTTCGATCCGATATTATCACTAGCTTTGTTCAATGTTCCTGTTGTGTGATTTTGTCCTTGTTTTTGCCTACAGAAAAACGGTAGCAAATACGAGCTCTAAAAACACAATAAAAAGCAAGAACATGTTTAAAATTTAAAAAAAAAAACAGACACACTAGCGGCATTTAAGAGCAACAACAATTAGATAAAAAATATAATTCCCTTTAAAAAATGGAATAATTAATAACAACAACATAGATTAAATTTTTTTAAAATAATAAGAAAAAGAAATAATCAACAGAAAGTAATCCTTAATAACTAACAAAAGAAGCAGCATTTTTTTTTTGTGTGTGGCAATGGCAGCATAAAAACAACAAGAGCTTCAAGCAAAGCAAGAAGAAGCACCAATAAAAAACAAAGAATTTGCTCGTCGGAAGTTCAAACACCATTATTGAACTTTGCCAAGAGGAGAGAATGAAAGCGAAGTCAAACAAGAATCAGCTGATGAAGAGACCTTGAGTCCAGCTGACAAGAAAACTATGGATCATTCCTGAACAGCGGGAAAGATTAACCGGGGCAAGTCAGCAGGAAGAACTATCGACCATGATGTACACCCTGGCAGAGTGAAGGGTTAAATTAAATAGGGAAATTGGTGAATTTTAAGTGATCAGACTCGACATAGTCAATTGGAAATCTCGTGTTTGAGGCTTTCATATATTTCCCCCTCCTCTGTCTCCTTTCAGCTCCCCTAGGAGTATAGGCCTTCAACAAATTGATATTAAGTCTTTCTGTCCCGTGCCATCAGCTCAATGTCTTTCCATGACTTCTTGATCTCTTCATGTCTGTCTCCAGTTCTCCTATCCATGTGCTCTTTTGTCTGCCTCTAATTTTCTTACCTTGGGCATTCCAGAACAAGGACTGCCTGTTTATGCTGTCAACAAGTTTTCTCAATGTTTGTCCTGTCCATCTCAGCTTCTTTTTCCAATCTCTTGTTCTACTGGCACTTGTTTGGTTCTTGTCATCTCTTGTTCTACTGGCACTTGTTTGGTTCTTGTCATCTCTTGTTCTACTGGCACTTGTCTGGTTCTTGTCATCTCTTGTTCCACTGGCACGTGTTTGGTTCTTGTCATCTGTGGTGGGTTTTGATGCTATGAATTGTTGTTATGTATTATTATTGGATTAAATGAGATCAGCTATGAAGGTCCCTGAATTTTACAAATAGTATTTTAAACTTTCCAGAGTACCTTTCCGCTACCACCCATTTGATCTCATTCAAAATTAATCTATATTATTATATAAAATGACTTCGTGAAGTGTCTAGGGTTATGAATGTGGAGTGTAATGTGCAATAACCAACAAATATACAAACAAACAGTTTATTATCCACAACCACCAACAGTACTACAACAATAACATACCAACGACACTTTAAAAGGCTATCTTATTTATGACAGTGGTTGAAATTTGTGTAAATAAATTTTGTACAATTTATTATCCTGATTCTAATTTACTTTGAACCAGGACTGACAATCAAAAGTGAAATCAAAAGAATCATTTACAACATTCCAATAACACAGTGGATCTTCTGTCCATACATACACTATTATTCTAATATAAGTGTGTGGTTATATTCTTCTACCTTGAGGTAATACTGTTATTACACCATAAGTAGTTGGTTATAATCACTCCCTTTAAGTTAAGTCTGTTTTCGTTTGTCACTTGTGAAAATATTAATACTAGGCACAGTTTTCTTTAATGTCACTTTCTAGTCTGTTAAGTTCTTTTAGTTGAGCTGCCAGGTGCCGAACAAGAACTTATCTTGGCAGGAGAATACAGGTAGAACGTTTCCTCTGCTCGCTTGACAATCTTTTCCACCTTTTTGATAGGCAATGGCCACTAGCATGGGCTCGAAGTACACAGATAGAGTCCTGAATCGAGCAGTTCTCAAGCGTTTGGTACTACATTAACGTCAGTACCCAGGACCCTGAAATGTGAAGGTTATGCATCCTTTTTTATACCTAGTATACTATACTATTCCACATTTAAGTACAGGTACATTACAAACAAACGAAAAGGGTCATAGCTTTATACCAACCCATGCCACCATTATCTTTTGATGTGACATTGTACACTAGTATTCCTCTCCCCTAATAGTTACAACGCCACTGCCATTCCAGCTGTCATCTTTCCATATAATAGGATAGGTGTTATGCTCCTTGATGACAATCATACATATTTTCTTGTAGTTTTACACCTCTCTGACAGTCTAACACATGGTGGATTAATCTCTAGGCTCTGCCTAAGTTTGCTACAGGCCTACTTACTTATTGTCGTACATTATTATCTCACATTCAATTTTTATTTTAAATACATGTTAATAAAGTCAATCTTACCACATTTATTCAATGAAATACACAGTGAACGATGACTGGCACACTTTCGATCTGCCGTTTTGTCCAGGCTTTTGAGAAATATGGTTTTCACTGCACAAGCCTGATCTCATCGCTATGTGTCAAAATTTTGTTAGAAATGGCGTCCTCAACGAATGCTTTTTCCCCAATATCAACTACTCTGGCCAATGATTACCCTTATTTCACTTGTAAACAAAGTCATTCAAAAATACAATTCAATTTTCTACTACGTTACTCGGGTGATATATGTTTAGTACGAGGTCGGCCAATAATATTTCGTCTCACTTCAAATTCCACCCAATCCCCTGCATCGTACCATCTTAGCCTAGCTTTCACCTAATTTTTTTCCAAAAAAAATATGCGATCCAATCTAAGCAGATATGACTTGACCTGACAGTATCTCTGATCTCTATGTATTGTTTTATCAATATTTGATTATTTAATGGACTATTTAGATAACTAACAACATATTCTTGGTCAGCAAGTCTTCAGGTACACGAATATACGATTTTTATGGGGCTATGTGGCTTGGTTCAAAATTCTATCTTTTTTCTATGTTAGTTTTCAAGCTAAATACGAGAGCTTATGTCATTCGCAATACGAGCTAAACGTGTTTCCATGACTGTATTGTCCACATTTCTAACTTTTTCGTCGTATTGGGGAAACCCGCCTAGGGCAAAGCGTGCAAGTCGGTTGTAGTGTTAGAACCAATTTGAGACGTGATTTGCGTGTTTTATCTAGCCTTGCCTCTCCTTTCCCCAAATGCAGTTAGGCAAATATTTCTTAGAACTAGGAAAAGTGGGGCGTTTATGTCAAGGACGAATTTGAAAATTTTGGTACAGTTTTGTTCGGCTTATGCGTAAGCAAAAAATAAGCTGAAGGCGTAGGCGACAACCTACGATTCTCGCCGAAAATTTTTAGTACTATCTTGACTTTATGCCTATACTGTTATATTCTAATTTAGATATTGTATTTAGAAGCTCACCACATCATCTCTTGTTCCACTGGCTTGTCTGGTTCTTGTCATCTCTTGTTCTACTGGCACTTGTTTGGTTCTTGTCATCTCTTGTTCTACTGGCACTTGTTTGGTTCTTGTCATCTCTTGTTCTGCTGCCACTTGTTTGGTTCTTGTCATCTCTTGTTCTACTGGCACTTGTTTGGTTCTTGTCATCTCTTGTTCTACTGGCACTTGTCTGGTTCTTGTCATCTCTTGTTTCACTGGCACTTGTCTGGTTCTTGTCATCTCTTGTTCTACTGGCACTTGTTTGGTTCTTGTCATCTCTTGTTCTACTGGCACTTGTTTAGTTCTTGTAATCTCTTGTTCTACTGGCACTTGTCTGGTTCTTGTCATCTCTTGTTCTACAGGCACTTGTTTGGTTCTTGTCATCTCTTGTTCTACTGTCACTTGTTTGGTTCTTGTCATCTCTTGTTCTATTGGCACTTGTTTGGTTCTTGTCATCTCTTGTTCTACTGGCACTTGTTTGGATCTTGTCATCTCTTGTTCTACTGGCACTTGTCTGGTTCTTGTCATCTCTTGTTCTACTAGCACTTGTTTGGTTCATGTCATCTCTTGTTCTACTGGCACTTGTTTGGTTCATGTCATCTTTTGTTCTACTGGCACTCGTTTGGTTCTTGTCATCTCTTGTTCTACTGGCACTTGTCTGGTTCTTGTCATCTCTTGTTCTACTGGCACTTGTTTGGTTCATGTCATCTCTTGTTCTACTGGCACTTGTTTCGTTCTTGTCATCTCTTGTTCTACTGGAACTTGTTTGGTTCTTGTCATCTCTTGTTCTACTGGCACTTGTTTAGTTCTTGTCATCTCTTGTTCTACTGGCACTTGTTTAGTTCTTGTCATCTCTTGTTCTACTGGCACTTGTCTGGTTCTTGTCATCTCTTGTTCTACAGGCACTTGTTTGGTTCTTGTCATCTCTTGTTCTACTGTCACTTGTTTGGTTCTTGTCAACTCTTGTTCTACTGCCACTTGTTTGGTTCTTGTCATCTCTTGTTCTACTGGCACTTGTTTGGTTCTTGTCATCTCTTGTTCTACTGGCACTTGTTTGGTTCTTGTCATCTATTGTTCTACTGGCACTTGTCTGGTTCTTGTCATCTCTTGTTCTACTGGCACTTGTTTGGTTCATGTCATCTCTTGTTCTACTGGCACTTGTTTGGTTCTTGTCATCTCTTGTTCTACTGGCACTAGTTTGGTTCTTGTCATCTCTTGTTCTACTGGCACTTGTTTGGTTCTTGTCATCTCTTGTTCTACTGGCACTTGTTTGGTTCTTGTCATCTCCTGTTCTACTGGCACTTGTTTGGTTCTTGTCATCTCTTGTTCTACTGGAACTTGTTTGGTTCTTGTCATCTCTTGTTCTACTGGCACTTGTTTGGTTCTTGTCATCTCTTGTTCTACTGGCACTTGTCTGGTTCTTGTTCTCTCTTGTTCTACTGGCACTTGTCTGGTTCTTGTCATCTCTTGTTCTACTGGCACTTGTCTGGTTCTTGTCATCTCTTGTTCTACTGGCACTTGTTTGGTTCTTGTCATCTCTTGTTCTACTGGCACTTGTTTGGTTCTTGTCATCTCTTGTTCTACTGGCACTTGTTTGGTTCTTGTCATCTCTTGTTCTACTGGCACTTGTTTGGTTCTTGTCATCTCTTGTTCTACTGGCACTTGTTTGGTTCTTGTCATCTCTTGTTCTACTGGCACTTGTTTGGTTCTTGTCATCTCTTGTTCTACTGGCACTTGTTTGGTTCTTGTCATCTCTTGTTCTACTGGCACTTGTTTGGTTCTTGTCATCTCTTGTTCTACTGGAACTTGTTTGGTTCTTGTCATCTCTTGTTCTACTGGCACTTGTTTGGTTCTTGTCATCTCTTGTTCTACTGGCACTTGTCTGGTTCTTGTTCTCTCTTGTTCTACTGGCACTTGTCTGGTTCATGTCATCTCTTGTTCTACTGGCACTTGTTTGGTTCATGTTATCTCTTGTTCTACTGGCACTTGTTTGGTTCTTGTCATCTCTTGTTCTGCTGCCACTTGTTTGGTTCTTGTCATCTCTTGTTCTACTGGCACTTGTCTGGTTCTTGTCATCTCTTGTTCTACTGGCACTTGTTTGGTTGTTGTCATCTCTTGTTCTACTGGCACTTGTTTGGTTCTTGTCATCTCTTGTTCTGCTGCCACTTGTTTGGTTCTTGTCATCTCTTGTTCTACTGGCACTTGTTTGGTTGTTGTCATCTCTTGTTCTACTGGCACTTGTCTGGTTCTTGTCATCTCTTGTTTCACTGGCACTTGTCTGGTTCTTGTCATCTCTTGTTCTACTGGCACTTGTTTGGTTCTTGTCATCTCTTGTTCTACTGGCACTTGTTTAGTTCTTGTAATCTCTTGTTCTACTGGCACTTGTCTGGTTCTTGTCATCTCTTGTTCTACAGGCACTTGTTTGGTTCTTGTCATCTCTTGTTCTACTGTCACTTGTTTGGTTCTTGTCATCTCTTGTTCTATTGGCACTTGTTTGGTTCTTGTCATCTCTTGTTCTACTGGCACTTGCTTGGATCTTGTCATCTCTTGTTCTACTGGCACTTGTCTGGTTCTTGTCATCTCTTGTTCTACTAGCACTTGTTTGGTTCATGTCATCTCTTGTTCTACTGGCACTTGTTTGGTTCATGTCATCTCTTGTTCTACTGGCACTCGTTTGGTTCTTGTCATCTCTTGTTCTACTGGCACTTGTCTGGTTCTTGTCATCTCTTGTTCTACTGGCACCTGTTTGGTTCATGTCATCTCTTGTTCTACTGGCACTTGTTTCGTTCTTGTCATCTCTTGTTCTACTGGAACTTGTTTGGTTCTTGTCATCTCTTGTTCTACTGGCACTTGTTTAGTTCTTGTCATCTCTTGTTCTACTGGCACTTGTTTGGTTCTTGTCATCTCTTGTTCTACTGGCACTTGTCTGGTTCTTGTCATCTCTTGTTCTACAGGCACTTGTTTGGTTCTTGTCATCTCTTGTTCTACTGTCACTTGTTTGGTTCTTGTCAACTCTTGTTCTACTGCCACTTGTTTGGTTCTTGTCATCTCTTGTTCTACTGGCACTTGTTTGGTTCTTGTCATCTCTTGTTCTACTGGCGCTTGTTTGGTTCTTGTCATCTATTGTTCTACTGGCACTTGTCTGGTTCTTGTCATCTCTTGTTCTACTGGCACTTGTTTGGTTCATGTCATCTCTTGTTCTACTGGCACTTGTTTGGTTCTTGTCATCTCTTGTTCTACTGGCACTAGTTTGGTTCTTGTCATCTCTTGTTCTACTGGCACTTGTTTGGTTCTTGTCATCTCTTGTTCTACTGGCACTTGTTTGGTTCTTGTCATCTCCTGTTCTACTGGCACTTGTTTGGTTCTTGTCATCTCTTGTTCTACTGGAACTTGTTTGGTTCTTGTCATCTCTTGTTCTACTGGCACTTGTTTGGTTCTTGTCATCTCTTGTTCTACTGGCACTTGTCTGGTTCTTGTTCTCTCTTGTTCTACTGGCACTTGTCTGGTTCATGTCATCTCTTGTTCTACTGGCACTTGTTTGGTTCATGTTATCTCTTGTTCTACTGGCACTTGTTTGGTTCTTGTCATCTCTTGTTCTGCTGCCACTTGTTTGGTTCTTGTCATCTCTTGTTCTACTGGCACTTGTCTGGTTCTTGTCATCTCTTGTTCTACTGGCACTTGTTTGGTTGTTGTCATCTCTTGTTCTACTGGCACTTGTTTGGTTCTTGTCATCTCTTGTTCTACTGGCACTTGTTTGGTTCTTGTCATCTCCTGTTCTACTGGCACTTGTTTGGTTCTTGTCATCTCTTGTTCTACTGGAACTTGTTTGGTTCTTGTCATCTCTTGTTCTACTGGCACTTGTTTGGTTCTTGTCATCTCTTGTTCTACTGGCACTTGTCTGGTTCTTGTTCTCTCTTGTTCTACTGGCACTTGTCTGGTTCATGTCATCTCTTGTTCTACTGGCACTTGTTTGGTTCATGTTATCTCTTGTTCTACTGGCACTTGTTTGGTTCTTGTCATCTCTTGTTCTGCTGCCACTTGTTTGGTTCTTGTCATCTCTTGTTCTACTGGCACTTGTCTGGTTCTTGTCATCTCTTGTTCTACTGGCACTTGTTTGGTTGTTGTCATCTCTTGTTCTACTGGCACTTGTTTGGTTCTTGTCATCTCTTGTTCTGCTGCCACTTGTTTGGTTCTTGTCATCTCTTGTTCTACTGGCACTTGTTTGGTTCTTGTCATCTCTTGTTCTACTGGCACTTGTCTGGTTCTTGTCATCTCTTGTTTCACTGGCACTTGTCTGGTTCTTGTCATCTCTTGTTCTACTGGCACTTGTTTGGTTCTTGTCATCTCTTGTTCTACTGGCACTTGTTTAGTTCTTGTAATCTCTTGTTCTACTGGCACTTGTCTGGTTCTTGTCATCTCTTGTTCTACAGGCACTTGTTTGGTTCTTGTCATCTCTTGTTCTACTGTCACTTGTTTGGTTCTTGTCATCTCTTGTTCTATTGGCACTTGTTTGGTTCTTGTCATCTCTTGTTCTACTGGCACTTGTTTGGATCTTGTCATCTCTTGTTCTACTGGCACTTGTCTGGTTCTTGTCATCTCTTGTTCTACTAGCACTTGTTTGGTTCATGTCATCTCTTGTTCTACTGGCACTTGTTTGGTTCATGTCATCTCTTGTTCTACTGGCACTCGTTTGGTTCTTGTCATCTCTCGTTCTACTGGCACTTGTCTGGTTCTTGTCATCTCTTGTTCTACTGGCACTTGTTTGGTTCATGACATCTCTTGTTCTACTGGCACTTGTTTCGTTCTTGTCATCTCTTGTTCTACTGGAACTTGTTTGGTTCTTGTCATCTCTTGTTCTACTGGCACTTGTTTAGTTCTTGTCATCTCTTGTTCTACTGGCACTTGTTTAGTTCTTGTAATCTCTTGTTCTACTGGCACTTGTCTGGTTCTTGTCATCTCTTGTTCTACAGGCACTTGTTTGGTTCTTGTCATCTCTTGTTCTACTGTCACTTGTTTGGTTCTTGTCAACTCTTGTTCTACTGCCACTTGTTTGGTTCTTGTCATCTCTTGTTCTACTGGCACTTGTTTGGTTCTTGTCATCTCTTGTTCTACTGGCACTTGTTTGGTTCTTGTCATCTCTTGTTCTACTGGCACTTGTCTGGTTCTTGTCATCTCTTGTTCTACTGGCACTTGTTTGGTTCATGTCATCTCTTGTTCTACTGGCACTTGTTTGGTTCTTGTCATCTCTTGTTCTACTGGCACTAGTTTGGTTCTTGTCATCTCTTGTTCTACTGGCACTTGTTTGGTTCTTGTCATCTCTTGTTCTACTGGCACTTGTTTGGTTCTTGTCATCTCCTGTTCTACTGGCACTTGTTTGGTTCTTGTCATCTCTTGTTCTACTGGAACTTGTTTGGTTCTTGTCATCTCTTGTTCTACTGGCACTTGTTTGGTTCTTGTCATCTCTTGTTCTACTGGCACTTGTCTGGTTCTTGTTCTCTCTTGTTCTACTGGCACTTGTCTGGTTCTTGTCATCTCTTGTTCTACTGGCACTTGTTTGGTTCATGTTATCTCTTGTTCTACTGGCACTTGTTTGGTTCTTGTCATCTCTTGTTCTGCTGCCACTTGTTTGGTTCTTGTCATCTCTTGTTCTACTGGCACTTGTTTGGTTCTTGTCATCTCTTGTTCTACTGGCACTTGTTTGGTTGTTGTCATCTCTTGTTCTACTGGCACTTGTTTGGTTCTTGTCATCTCTTGTTCTACTGACACTTGTTTGGTTCTTGTCATCTCTTGTTCCACTGGCACTTGTTTGGTTCTTGTCATCTCTTGTTCTACTGGCACTTGTTTGGTTCTTGTCATCTCTTGTTCTACTGGAACTTGTTTGGTTCTTGTCATCTCTTGTTCTATTGGCACTTGTTTGGTTCTTGTCATCTCTTGTTCTACTGGCACTTGTTTGGTTCTTGTCATCTCTTGTTCTACTGGCACTTGTCTGGTTCTTGTCATCTCTTGTTCTACTAGTACTTGTTTGGTTCTTGTCATCTCTTGTTCTACTGGCACTTGTTTGGTTCTTGTCATCTCTTGTTCTACTGACACTTGTTTGGTTCTTGTCATCTCTTGTTCTACTGGCACTTGTTTGATTCTTGTCATCTCTTGTTCTACTGGCACTTGTTTGGTTCTTGTCATCTCTTGTTCTACTGGCACTTGTTTGGTTCTTGTCATCAGTTCCACAATCATTGATCTTGTCATACCATTTCACTTCTTCTATTCTACGGAAGCACCCATTTATGAAAGTCTGTAGCTTATTGGTTGTTTTTATATTACTATCACACACAATAATTTGGCGTTTCAATGTCTTCTTCTTCTTCTTCTTCGTTCACCCTCAGATGTCAACTTGAATAAGTTCAAAGAAAGCGGTGGTCAGCCTGAGGCTGTTGATATCTCCGTAGATCTTCTCCAGGAATGGTACTGGTGATGGCCATATGCGTCTTCTCCTCTCCTCATATGTTGGGCACCTCTGAAGCAGGTGTTCGGCAGTCATTTTACCAGTGCCACAGTCACACTCATCCGTAGCCCCTATCTTTAATTCGTTGAACAGATGGCATCCCAATCTGTTATGACCAGTGCGAAGTCCGAAGACCACCACCCGTTCACCCCCGCCGAGCTGGTAATACGGATCATTTTTTGTGTGGCCTGGATGCTCTTCTTCCCACTTGTGCCTGTATCTGCGCTTGATAAAACTCTTGGACTCCTCATAGGTTAGCGTTTCAATGTGAAAAGTGACCTACAGAAAAGGTGACCATGTTCCTGGGCAAATTCAGGTCCATTATCATCATCATTAATCTTCAGCTACTAAAGAACACAAACCTTCAGCAGAGGCATGCAAAGTCCTCCTGTCACGTGCTATCAGCTCAATATCTTTCCATGTCTTCCTCGTCATTGTCACTTCTGTCTCCAGTTGTCTTCTCCATGTATTTGTCTCCAGTTGTCTTCTCCATGTACTTGTCGGTCAAACCTTGTTTGTCCTACCCTGGAGATTTCAGAACAAGAACTGCATGATAGTGATATCAACAGGTTTCTTCAGTGCGTGTCCTTTATCCATCTATAGCGTCTTCTTCTCATCTCTTATTCCACTAGAAGCTGTCTAGTTCTTGTCATCAGTTCCACATTAGTGATCTTGTCATACCATTTCAATCCTTCTAAACTTCGCAAGCACCCATTCATGAAAGTCTGTATCTTCATGTCTGTTGTTTTTGTATTTCTCCATGTCCCTGATACTGTTTAGTATCTTCTTTCTTTATTGTACTCTATCTCTCTATTCATTATTTTGCTTGCTACGGCCATGCGTTATAACTTTTCTCTTGTCACGTGTCCAGTTTAATTCAGTCATTACACTTTATGTGAAACTTGGCCTGCAGAATGGATGACCTGAACTTCAAAGATGACCAATATATGAGGAACAGAGAAAGCACATTTGGTCATAACTAGTACCATTCCTGGAAAATCTCTATGGAGATAGAAATAACCGCAAGCTGACCACTGCTGTCTGTGAACATATTCAAGTTGACGTCTGAGAGTGTCTGAGAGTGAATGAAGGAATGAAGAAGAAGAAGAATAGGTGACTATGCGTTGGAAAATTTTTGGTATTTGCACGGTCCATTATATTCTCTATTTATTGTATGCAATATCTCTTTCTATTATTGTGCTTGCTACGGCCATTCATTATAAGTTTTTTTTTTTGGTCACGTGTGTAGTTTAATTTATTAATCACCTTTGAGCACGAAGCGAAGCACTGTCCTTCAACAAATTTACTTCTAGCCTTCTGTACTGTGCTATCGTGGTCTTTACGTGTCCAACCTCCTTCGTGTTTTAGGTCTGCCTTTGCGAGATTACACTTCACTCCCATACATAAGTGTGACCGCGCCATCTTGTCAGCCATATTGTCTCTGTGGTTTAGTGCCTTTTCACCACATGATCTTCAAGAAGAAGATTTATTACGAGTCACGATGAAGCCTACAAATTAGTTGTGTTATATTTGTGTTTTTCGCTATTTCTAGAGCGATAATCGCGTGTGTTATTTGCGTGGCGCAATTAATACGCGCAGCGGATTAAGTTGAGTGATTCGGCCTAGAGCTTCTAAAAGAGATAGCGAGCGGCAAACAGGCCTTTTTGAAGATTCAGTCCAGACAAGAGAAAACGAAGATACTAGGCGCCCTGTGTGGGTAGAACAGAGACATGACACGTGAGTTTGATTTAAAAGCAGATTAGCTTATTTCCTACACCCGTGTGTTACCGGGGTCCGAAAGGGGAGCAAAGAATAGTAACACTGCACCCTACCACGCATGTCGTAAAAAGCGACTAAGGAGGGTTGGGCATGGGGCTGTTTACCCCATCCCGTAAAAACTTCGCACAGTGGGCTGATCACCTGCTTGCCAACCAATCTGATTACGGAAACAATGATAGATTGTTTGGTCTGTTTTTGTTCCACAAAGACGCCACTAGGCGTGGTGGAAACAGCGATAGATTTATCAATTTGTTGTTGCCCTAGGACGCCACTAGGCGTACCGGCCACATACTGCTTTGCCGGTTGGTGGCTAAGGATGGAAGAAGAAGAAGCTTATTTCCTAGTGAAATTACCATTATTTCCCTGTAGCTTTAGAATTATATTGAGCGTGTATGTTTTAATGGTTAATGAAATAAATAGATTGATGTTTTTCCAGGACCTGATAATTTAGTCTTGAAATATAAATGAGTGATAGATTAAGGGATAGGTTTTATTAGGCACGATTAAGTCCAAATCACATATGTGAAAGTTTAAGAGCGGTTATTTCATTTCATCAGAAAGGCAAATATAGTATGAAACTATTTCATACATGAAACCAGGCAGAGAAGCGATCTATTACTGGAATTTAGATGATATTAACTGTTATCAAGATGGCAGCCGGGTGGCCACGTGGTGATGACTTTAGTTCCAGTTTTGTTAAAGTTAAGAATAATTATATTTTATTCTTTAGTGTAAGAGCATTGAGTGTATGTCACGATTATTGATTATTCTACTGTATATCTTTGGTGGGTTACTTTGAAGTGAGAATAGGCATTTAGATTTCTGGTGAGATTAGAGCCACTCCTTTGTGCGTAAGGCACGTTGAGACAGGTGTTTCTCTGGCTGCTTCTTGTGGAGCATGGAAACACCAATGCGGCTGGTGTCCATCACAAGTCCACAAGAAGCATTTTTATGCTATTACAGTGGTTGTTTCTGTAAAAATGTGTTTCATGCGATGAGTCCCCAATCTCATCAGGGGTCATATACGACACGCTTGTGGCCAGGCGCACCAGTCGTCACTTACGACATGTTCAGAGTACAGGAACGAGTATTGATGTGGGTCGGTTGAGAGGTAGTAGTTTTTTCTCATTATTGAGAGTATTTGTTGTACATGTAGTTGAAGAATATTATTTTATGTCCAGTTGTTTATTATTTAATTATTGTTATGTGAAGAATGGTTTGTGAGAGCACGTGGGCTCACTTGGAGATATATATATTTCTCTTCTCCGCTCCTGAGGGAGCATGGGGCCACCAGTGTGGTTTGCCTCCGCATGAAGCATTCAGATGCTCTTGCAGTAGTGGTTTCGGAAGCAACCTATGTTACGCGGTGAGATTGCCAGCCTCATGCACAACACTATACTAGTATCGCTAGACGACATGCATGAGTGTGTGTTTGTGATAGTTGAGTGTGTGCTCTTGCAGTAGTGGTTTCGGTAGCAACCGATGTTACACGGTGAGATTGCCAGCCTCATGCACAACACCATACTAGTCTCATTGGGCGATATGCATGAGTGTGTGAGATAGCTGAGGGTATCAGGTGGGCGCATGTTTTCTGTATGGTAAGTGTTATTATCCATGCTACTGATTTTCGCTTAGACATTGTTTTATATATTGTTTCTTTCAGAAAGTCTATGAACACTGACTGGGGGTGTTTGCTATGTTCGGTAGTATTAAATGTTGATCTGTATAAGGCTTTGTGTTGCTTGAATTGTTAAGTCTGCTGCTGAGAGGGTTGCAAGCAACCAATAATTGCAACCCCTGTCAAACGATCCTTTATAAATTTTCTTAGTGCATGGGTCTTGGGTGTGAGGTAGCCACATCGACATAAGTTCACCGCCACCACACCTAGCCCCTGTCACATAAGGAAGAATGCAACTAAGAAGGGGTAATGAGGCCGCAGACATCATCTGTTAGAAACATTAAGCATATCACGAAAAGTGAACGTAGAGAGAAGTTGTTGGAGACGTTGCAAGATTCGTCAAAGAGATGGATTTTTACAAATCTATCTGAGCATATACCGAGAAAAAGCAACGAAGAGATATAAACTCTTGGAGAAGCTGTAAGGAAACTTGAGAGATTTATTTTTTTCTTTCTTTTACAACTCTGAGGGAGTCATGGAAAAATTGACGAGGAGAGAGAAATTGTTAGAGAAATAGGAAAGAAAATTAATTCTGAATTTATATTATTAATCTATGTGAGTGTATCATGAAAAAAAATTTGACGAAGACACATAAATTGTTGAAGAAGGAAGAAAACTAAAGACACGAAATTTTTTTAATCTACCTGAGCGTATCGTGAAAAACATTGACGAAGACAGAAAGTGTTGTAGAAGTAGGAAGGACATGGAAGAGATGAATTTTTAAAATCTGTCTGTGCTTATTGTGGAAAAAAAACGACGAAGTGATTGTCGTGAGTTTGACTCATAATTTCCTGTCCATCAGCCGGTCTAAACGCACACCTTCTTATCTCTAAGTTTGTGTCTCCGCCTGCTTCATTTAGGCCTTGAGTTTAACGAATAAAATTCCAGACTCCGGCAGAGTCAAGCTTAAATTAGAGAGCCCGTAGCCCCTTACCTCAAGTATATGCTTCGACTACACAGAAGCAACCGCCATTCTTTCATGCTATAGCTGTCTATCTTCAAATGTCTTTTGATTCGGGGAAAAACGAACACAGGCGATACAAAATGCCTTCTCATGTCACTGGTCTACTCGTGTCCCGGAACCCTTTTAGCTGAGACACCGACGAGTGCGTCTTTCGCTTCTTCCCAGATCGACCGTGCTAGAACGCTTTCATCTCGGGTTGCAGGAGAAATCTCATGGTTTCCGGATGCCTTTGTCCCAGTCTTTCTTGCCGCTCGTTCGTTTTTGTATCTGCCAGATGTGGGGCGACCTGGGGCAGAATGTGGCTATTTAATTTCGGCTCAAGCGTTAATTGTTGCTTGTTGTTCCAAAATGCAAATTGTCTTCTATCTGCGGAGTGGAATTAGTGTTACTAAGTCTGATACCAGTTGTATATAACAAAGGAATATTCTTGTAATTTCGGTAAGCACACTCAATTATAAAATAACTGCGCTAGCTTTAAACTTCTAAATAACCAGGAGTTAATTTTATTAAATTAAATTTTTCTAATGACGTGTGTTTTAATACTAATAAATCCCCACCAGTCAAATCACTAGGTATTAAATGTTACATAGAATGGAGTTTAGCTGGGTTAATTAATTCAATTTTTCTATCAGTTAGTTAACTAAAAGTAAATTTCTAAAAGGATTATATACCTCTTTAAAGATATTGATTATAGTAATTATCCTACCAGACTGATTAATCCGATTTGTGTCGTAAACGTTTATAGGGCATATTACATTTTGTATAACAGTAAAACCAAAGATTGCACAATTTAGTGCGGAAAGTAGTTCATTCTTTGAAGTGAATACCTCGAATCTTGTCGGCCCAGTATGTAAAAACCAATTTTTTTTTCACGGGCTCTCTCTCAACCAGGGAGGGCCACTCCATGTCTTTATAAGCACTTTTCTTGTTTCACACAGCGCGATCTAGATGACCATACTATAAAGTGTCGGCAAATGGGTTTGAGCCCAAACATACATATATTTACATTCTTGCCCTTTTGCGTGAGGACATACCTGTATACCTCATGCCTTCCCCCCTTTACCGAGATAACTGTTAAGCGGATCTCTAGAACGCAGGGTGTTATATTTACCTACTGCGCTGCTCAGCAAGCGATTTTGATCGATAAAGGGCGAAGTAACCTGTCCGCGCTAGTTGCGCGGGATGTGGGCTCGCCCGGGTGGGGTTTTGTTTTAGTCTCTTCTTTTGTATTGCATATTGTAAAACTTTGATATGACTTGGCTGTATTTTTCAGAGATCCTAGAGTCCCCTGGACAACAGATAAGCCATGTCAACCACCTTTCCTCTTCTACATTTAACCCACGTCTTATTGGGTTACTGTATCGCCAAGCATTATTATTTTCCATCGTCACTAGGCATTGAGTAGATATTATCGTTGGGTCTTCCTTAAGACAGCCAACTATTATCAATCCATCCTCCCTAATGCAGCGCCAATACTGGTGTGGGCAATTATCACTTGTACACGCTAGCCACCCACTGGTGGCCATTGTCTTTTTGCTTTCCTATAAGTCAAGACATCCCTGTACACACGGTAACGCCACGTCTTCGACGACGACAGAGGCTAATTTTACCAGCAAATAGTTACTGACGGTGAACCACCGAATCCCAAAGCCGATTTTACTGTGGATTATTAGCATACCTACCAGTCACTCACCCAGCTATTTCTACAGACTGCGCGGAAGGAAACTATTTCCTATTCGCCGGATTTCCTATTTTGCTCTAACACCTGGATAAGTTACAGAGGGACGGAGATTGTAGATTGTGATTCAACTATGGAGTAATACAGAAATTAAAACGTCCACAATAAGGGACATAGTTATGGGGACACAATTATTGGCGCATTGAAATTTATTAGCCATCCGTAAGACGAGGACTGATACACTGTTTTTCTAACAATCTTTTCTTGTTATTCTTTTCCTCACCACTTATTTTGTTACATTGTGTCATATTCATTGATGTGCATGTATGTGTGTGTGTGTGTGTGTGTGTGTATATATATATATATATATATATATATATATATATATATATATATATATATATATATATATATATATATATATATATATATATATATATATATTTACTTCACTGTTTCATTTGTCACCTAAACGCTTACTTTTCTTCATACTATAAACGAAAAAGATATTTAATTTCTCGGGGAGAAAGGAGTGTATGTATGACATATAAAACGTGAGTGTGGGCAGGAATTAAGAGATTTAACATATACCTTCTCTCCTGGCTGTCATACAACACTCTCCATTCACATTTGTTAAACTAAAGCTGACTAATGTCAAACATCTCACTCGCAGTTTAATTACCTCAGTCATATTCTTCAACAATCTCACGGCAGTGATAGAAATTGTTGGAAGAAATCTTCTCAGAGCTGATTTTTAAATGTTGTATCTGTGCTTATGATGAAAAAAATGACGAAGTGGTTTCTCCAACTGTTGGAGAAGTTGGTGTGACGGTATTGCCTCCCCTGCTTTGCAGTAGTGGACCAGCAGAGGCCAAAACTCAAGAGTATCTATTACAGTCTTCAATGGAGTCTATCTTTACACAAGATTACTCTTGGCAGAAATGTCAATAGAAGAGTAGTAAAGTTTCTACCACATGGGAGTCTTCATAAGATATTCAGATAAGCGAAAACAATTCTGTTTGTCGCTAAGCACGTTAATTCTTTAACCTGCCGACACTTTTATGAAGAATTTAGCAATGGTTTATTCTAGCTCGTTAAGCCCCCACCGCTGAGTTAATCAGTGGAATTTATTATTACAATGTATGTATAGCTCTGTTTAGAGTGTGTGTTTAGCAACTTTGACTGAGACAAACATGTAGTGCATTTAAAAGATTAAATCGAAGTTAAATTTGTAATATTACAAATAACAAAATTTAATAATCACTTTAGGTTTTAACAGTTGGGAAATAATTTGAATAGTTATGAATCAAGAAAAGTTACTCATCACGTTGGTGATGGTAGTGTGGGGTTATAAAAAGTTCAAGTAGCAGCATGTAGGTTAACTTAGCTGCCAATGATGATTCTAATCCTCCTCATGGTGGGTAGGTTTTCTGTACACTGCTGTCACTCGTCTCTGGTCAAGGTTTGTAGGGCGAAGCTCGTTTCCCAGGAAAGTCTAGGAGAGTCTTCAAAGCTGGTCTACCGTCTTAATTTAAATGGAAAGGTTAAACGTACAGGTATAATATGTTTTACATTTACATCTCGACTGTATGAAATAGGGAACCTGGAACTAATTTATGCTTTTAGTTCTCTCTTACGAAACTATCAATAAAGCAATCCCCAACCCGTGCAGTGGTGGTTCATGAATCATTATTCTAGATACTGAGGTTGCCAGCCCCAAATGTCTTTGACATCCACTAGCAAGTTTCACACAATAAATTTCACAAGGTAATATATACATATAAATGTTAGTTCACATGTTAGTAATAAAATAGGTAATGTAAATCATAACTTACGCCAATCCTGGCTAGAGACTTATCGCAAAGATGAATAAAAGAGACGAATCTTTCTCTTACACGTGTCTAGGGTTTCTTTTAATTTTACAATAGATTCCCTTTTCTGACTCTGTGTTTCTTCAGTTTCCTTGTCTCGGTATTCCTTATTAAAATTTGAAAGAGATTTCCTGTGCTTTATAAGTCTTATCTGGTTCTCCAATAAAAGGTCCGGATAACAATTAGGAATTATGAATCTAGTTCTTCACTCTGGCGAAGGTCTGATGTTGTCTTAGCGAGCGTGCAAATCACAGAGAAATAAAACTGTGAAATTGTCAGCCTATATTACCTCCAATGATGTTATGAATCTAATCAGAAAGATCCAATCATTTCAAACAGGTCGGGTGTGGCACTTTCCAAATATTTCCTAGACGGAACATGTTTTCAAAAGGTCACGTCTCCCATATATGGTATATGATGTCTTGCATACACTCTCACCAACACATTTGTAAATTCATTTTGTCTAAAATGTAATAAATCCATGATTACTTTTTAACAAGTGACCGGAAGCGATTATATCACTCTTGTCTGCCCACAGGTGTCACACAGACGGTAATTTTGGTGTAGCAAGGATGACCCGGAAGCGCTTATGTCATATGTTCCGCCTCGTGCACGGGTTATCATGCGTTTCGCCAGACAAACAAATCTGATTCTATTCAAACTCCTTGTCGCTTGAAAAGATGGTCAGACCGATATTGAGATAAAATACTGTCGCTGACCGTCTAATAACCTAGCGTAACTTAACACGTCTTCGTGAAGCGTGAATGCGACACAATAAGATCAGAACTACTCCCGTGGAAAATACTGCCATAGAGGAGTGGCGTGTTAGAGACTTCACCATGTTATGTCCAGCATAGAGCAAAATAGTGAAACTACAATGAAAAGGCATGATTAGGCCAAATAAAAGCGATGAGTGAGAAAACTGAAGAAAAAGAAAGGATACTGCCGGAGGGCTAAAGGTGTGAGAGATCACACAAAAGAGCAGGTTCAGACGTTTTGTCACAGTTGGAAAGAAGTTTAGGAGACGGATTTGTTTTTAAATCTGTCGGAGCTAATCATGACACAAA
The DNA here is from genome assembly GCA_024509875.1 of Oreohelix idahoensis. NCBI lineage: Eukaryota > Metazoa > Mollusca > Gastropoda > Stylommatophora > Oreohelicidae > Oreohelix > Oreohelix idahoensis. The sequence goes on from JAMPIV010009606.1 coordinate 269,137, forward strand.
TTTACGATGAGACAGAAATTTTGTAGGTGGTAAAAGAAATCTTAAGAGCTGATTAATGTGTTTTTTTAAACTACCTTTGCGTATCATAAAAAAAAATTGACGAAGAGACTTCTTCAATTGTTGGAGAAGTCGGAAAGAAACTTAAGAGGTGAACTTTTTTTTTTTTTTTTTTAATTTTATCTGCGCGTGTCATGAATAAAAAGATTGACAAAGAGATGAAATTGTTGTAAGAGTTAGAAGTTCCTCTCATCTTCCTCGACTAAGAGTTAGATGAAAACTTAAGAGATGATTTTTTTGTAAGAATCTTACTGTGCGTATCTTGAAAAAAAAATGACAAAAAAGAATGAAATTAATGGAAGGAAACGTCAACTACCACATGTAGACTACAAACAAACTTCAACAACAGGAACTGTCCTTAATTACCGTTAATTGTCACTACAACAACACGACCATTGACAGATACCATGATAGTTCCTACTGGCCTATTTCTTGCGTATTGTTGAATCTTTTGCGGCGTGTGTCCAGATGTAAAGTATGATTTGCCTGAACGTTAATACTTCAGGAAGCAACATATTCGTGACCAAAGCCAATCCAACTTTTTGAACTGTGAAAATGCGATGTTCTGCTCTGTCCATTGCCGAGGGTCATTAACGAGGGCTTCTAGTGTCGAGCGCGATCAATTATTCATCCGTTAGAAGCTTGGCTTCAGAAGAAGAAAAAAATGATGCCATGTTAGAAGCTCTCTTTGTTTATGGCTGGACGGAAGAAAAAGTTGTCACCAAATTACAGCCGTTTGGAAGGGATACGTTCCTTTTTAAAACTTCACGATCTTGACAGATGAAGTGGGGAATGGGGTGAGAGTTAGAATTCAGGTTTATTCGGGATAGAGGACACAGCCTGAAAGAGGTATTCACAGAAATACACACATGTGTGGACGCACAGATCAAGCGTGCAGAGATATCGATATAACGGATAATTTGCCATGCCAGCGATAGCCAACAAGCCATAATAGATCTCTTTATTCAGCTAATAAATTGTCCAATATTCTCTGTCCGTGAAGTTCCCAGGAGTCTCAAGGGGGACACAGAATATGACTTCTGTTCCCTCATGCATGTCGTAGGTGGCGAATAATGTGAGTATTTGCATGGGGCTGGCAACCTCACTGTTACCTTATACTTATTGAAGGCTATTGGGTAACGAGTATATTAATGTGCTGCACTGGTCTTGTAAGGTATTTTGATATAATAGACAACAGTCTAGCAGCCATAAGCAATAATGTCGTTGTGCCGGTTTAAAGTTAGAATGTCTATGTATCGTCTACAACGCCTTCATACTTTACAAATCCGTATTGATTCAAATCACTTACTGTCCTTCTCCTTAAGCCACATACAATCAGGCACACATCATAATGAATTGAGTCAATTATCCTGACTCTGAAATATTTTATAACAATAAACACTGGTCTGTCGCTCTCACATAAATATCCGTACACTTCGAAAACACAAGCCAACCTCCACTGTCCAAACGATAACCTTCGTTCCCCCCGCAGCAGACCCTGTCCACGTCATACACTAAATACCTGTGTCACACACATTCCACAACTCACACGCTTTTACACTCGAAGCGTATTCGCGTTCTGCTCCATTGCGCACAGCGATGAATTACAAGCCTGTGAGCAAAATGATAGGTAACACTCATAATGAAACACAAATGACTATTGAAACACCCGTCGCAAGAGGACATGGACTCTTTGCTACGGGCTTCCTGTGGACCAGCGTAAAAGTGGGAGGAAATTAAACGAGGTGGACAGAAACTATGCTATAAGTGTGTCATCAAGGCAGGAAACATAAATTGTTGTACAAAGCGTGGGATAGAAATTGTTGAATAATGCAGGAAACATAAATTGTTAGACAAAGCAGGAAACATAATTCGGAGGACATAGCTGAAGACAGAAACTGTTGGATAAGTACTTGCATGTGAGGTTTGACTCTGTAAGGTAAATACATGTGAAGTTCAATATTATGAGATAAGACTTGTAAGGTTTGACCGTGTGAGGTAAATACATGTCAAGTTTAATCTTATGAGATAAGACATCTGAGATGTGACCGTTTGAGGTAAGTATATGTGAGGTTTTACCATGTGAGGTAAATTCATGTCAAGTTTAATCTTATGAGATAAGTACATGTGAGATTTGACCGTGTGAGGTAAATACAAGTACATTTGAAGTTCAATGAGATAAGTACATCTGAGATGTGACCGTATGAGGTAAGTATATATGAGGTTCGACCATGTGAGGTAAATACATGTCAAGTTTAATCTTATGAGATAAGTACATGTGAGATTTGACCGTGTGAGGTAAATAGAAGTACATTTGAAGTTCAATGAGATAAGTACATCTGAGATGTGACCGTATGAGGTAAGTATATATGAGGTTCGACCATGTGAGGTAAATACATGTCAAGTTTAATCTTATGAGATAAGTACATGTGAGGTTTGACTATGTGAGGTTTGACCATGTGAGGTAAATACATGTGAAGTTTAATCTTATGAAATAAGTACATGTGAGGTTTGACCATGTGAGGTTTGACCATGTGAGGGTTGACCATGTAAGGTTTAACTGTGTGAGGTTTGACCTTGTGAGGTAAATACATGTGAAGTTCAATCTTATCTTATGAGATAAGTACATGTGAGGTTTGACCATTTGAGGTTTGACATTGTGAGTTTTGAGCATGTGAGGTTTGACCATGTGAGGTTCACATGTGAGGTTTGACCATGTGAGGTTTGACCATGTGAGATTTGAGCATGTGAGGTGAATACATGCGAAGTGAATACATGCGAAGTTTAATCTTATGAGATAAGTACATGTGAGGTTTGACCATGTGAGGTTTGAACGTGTGAGGTGAATTCATATAAAGTTTAATTTTATGAGATAAGAACAAGTGAAGTTTGACCATGTGAGGTTTGACCATGTGAGGTTTGACCATGTGAGGTTTGACCAAGTGAGGTTTGACCAAATGAAGTTTGACCATGTGAGGTTTGACCACGTGAGGTTTGACCATGTGAGGTTTGACCATGTGAGGTAAATACATGTGAAGTTTAATCTTATAAGTACATGTGAGATTTGACCATGTGAGGTTTGAGCATGTGTGGTTTGACCATGTGTCTTTCTTTTTTTTTTTAAATTTCCTCGCATGAGGTTGCATATTTTTTCCTCGCATGAGGTTGCATTGGCCCCGCCCCAAACCCGGCCCTGGTCAAGACCACATGTCCCAACACAAGAAGACCCAATGACAACATGTGTCATTGTAGTGGTCTTCTGTGTTCTCACACAAAGGACCTAATGACACATGAATGTCACTGTACTGGTCCCTGTGTCTAGACACATGATCCTAGCCAAAGGCCAGATTTTTTTTTTTTTCCCTCGCTTGAGGTCGCATATTTTTTCCTCTCATGAGGTCGCATTGGCACCTACCCCAAACCCGGCTCTGGTCAAGACCACATGTCCTAACACAAGAAGACCCAATGACAAACTGTGTCACTGTAGTGATCCTCTGTGTTCTCACACAAGGGACCTAATGACACATGAATGTCTTTTTTTTTCCTCGCATGAAGTCGCATATGCACCCACCCCAAACCCGGCTCTGGTCAAGACCACATGTCCCAACACAAGAAGACCCAATGACAAACTGTGTCACTGTAGTGATCCTCTGTGTTCTCACACAAGGGACCTAATGACACATGAATGTCACTGTACCGGTCCCTGTGTCTAGACACATGATCCTAGCCAAAGGCCGGATATTTTTTTTTCCTCGCATGAGGTCGCATATTTTTTCCTCGCATGAGGTCGCATTGGCACCCGCCCAAACCCGGCCCTGGTCAAGACCACATGTCCCAACACAAGAAGACCCAATGACAAAATGTGTCACCGTAGTGATCTTCTGTGTTCTCACACAAAGGACCTAATGACACATTATTTTTTTTTTTTAATTTCCTCGCATGAGGTTGCATATTTTTTCCTCGCATGAGGTTGCATTGGCCCCGCCCCTAACCCGGCCCTGGTCCTCTTCTCTCAGTTCCCAGCAAAATACTAGGCAGGATAATTATACAGAGAATTTCAAAGGCAGTAGACTACAAACTGAGGAAAGAACAAGCAGGATTTAGAAAGAACAGAAGATGTGTAGACCATATATTCACTCTCATGAACATTATAGAGCAGTGCTCAGAATGGCAAAGACAGCTTTACATAAATTTTGTTGATTTTGAAAAGGCTTTTGACAGCATACATAGGGACAGTTTATGGAAAATACTGAGGGCTTATGGAATTCCAAGCTGCATAGTGTCAATCATAAAAAGCCTCTATGCCAACTTTACGTGTAGTGTTGGGCAGAGCAACCTAACCTTTGAGGTGAAGACAGGAGTACGACAGGGATGCCCCTTATCAACCACTCTATTTTTAACAGTCATAGACTGGGTGATGCGCCAGACAACAGAGGGCAGTCCAAGAGGAATAAGATGGACTACATTTTCAACATTGGAAGATCTGGAATATGCAGATGACATTGCACTGCTGGCACATTCACATCAACACATCCAGGAAAAAACGGATAGACTTAATAAATTTAGCCAGCAGGTGGGCTTGAACATCAATTTAAAGAAGTCTGAGGTCATGACGCTCAATGTGAGCAACCCTGAGCCCATATCAGTAAGGAATCAGCAACTGGTACAGACAGATACCTTCACATACCTAGGAAGCATAGTAACACCAGACGGTGGGGCAGGCAAAGACATCAACATCAGAATGAATAATGCAAGAAAGAACAGCCTTCTTTAGCCTAAATAACATCTGGAAGTCCTCCCAATACAGCACAAGCACAAAATTAAGATTATACCAGAGTTGCGTGCTTTCTGTGCTTCTCTATGGTGCGGAATGCTGGAGAGTCACAGAGAAGGAAATGTCAAAATTGTCCTCTTTTCACACAACATGCCTAAGAAAAATTCACCGAATCTTTTGGCCGAATACCATCACCAACCAAGATCTGCTTACTCGTAGCAAGCAAGAGGACATGCATACCATCATAGCTGGCAGACGCTGGAGCTGGGTTGGTCATGTCCTCAGAAGAGACCCCGATGCCATCACAAGAACAGCTATGCTTTGGACCCCTGAAGGAAAGCGAAAGAGAGGCCGACCAAAAACAACTTGGCGGAGGACTGTGGAGGCTGAGATGCAAAGAATGAACCAGAGTTGGGGCACTGTACGAAGGATGGCCACCGACCGTGCAAAGTGGAATCAATTTGTTGTTGCCCTACAAGACGCCACTAGGCGTGATGGCCACTGACTGCTTTGACGGTCGGTGGTTAAGGATCGAAGAAGAGAAGAAGTCAAATCACTAGGTATTAAATGTTACAAAGAATGGAGTTTAGCTGGGTTAATTAATTCAATTTTTCTATCAGTTAGTTAACTACAAGTAAATTTCTAAAAGGATTATATACCTCTTTAAAGATATTGATTATAGTAATTATCCTACCAGACTGATTAATCCGATTTGTGTCGTAAACGTTTATAGGGCATATTACATTTTGTATAACAGTAAAACCAAAGATTGCACAATTTAGTGCGGAAAGTAGTTCATTCTTTGAAGTGAATACCTCGAATCTTGTCGGCCCAGTATGTAAAAACCAATTACTATGTGAGGTAAATACATGTGAAGTTTAATCTTATAAGTACATGTGAGATTTGACCATGTGAGGTTTGAGCATGTGTGGTTTGACCATGTGTCTTTCTTTTTTTTTTTAAATTTCCTTGCATGAGGTTGCATATTTTTTCCTCGCATGAGGTTGCATTGGCCCCGCCCCAAACCCGGCCCTGGTCAAGACCACATGTCCCAACACAAGAAGACCCAATGAAAACATGTGTCATTGTAGTGGTCTTCTGTGTTCTCACACAAAGGACCTAATGACATGAATGTCACTACTGGTCCCTGTGTCTAGACACATGATCCTTTTTTTTCCCTCGCATGAGGTCGCATATTTTTTCCTCGCATGAGGTTGCATTGGCCCCGCCCCAAACCCGGCTCTGGTCAAGACCACATGTCCCAACACAAGAAGACCCAATGACAACATGTGACACTGTAGTGATCTTCTGTGTTCTCACACAAAGGACCTAATGACACATGAATGTCACTGTACTGGTCCCTGTGTCTAGACACATGATCCTAGCCAAAGGCCAGATTTTTTTTTTTTTCCCCTCGCTTGAGGTCGCATATTTTTTCCTCTCATGAGGTCGCATTGGCACCTACCCCAAACCCGGCTCTGGTCAAGACCACATGTCCTAACACAAGAAGACCCAATGACAAACTGTGTCACTGTAGTGATCCTCTGTGTTCTCACACAAGGGACCTAATGACACATGAATGTCACTGTACCGGTCCCTGTGTCTAGACACATGATCCTAGCCAAAGGCCGGATATTTTTTTTTTCCTCGCATGAGGTCGCATATTTTTTCCTCGCCCGAGGTCGCATTGGCATCCGCCCAAACCCGGCCCTGGTCAAGACCACATGTCCCAACACAAGAAGACCCAATGACAAAATGTGTCACCGTAGTGATCTTCTGTGTTCTCACACAAAGGACCTAATGACACATGATTTTTTTTTTTTTTTTAATTTCCTCGTATGAGGTTGCATATTTTTTCCTCGCATGAGGTTGCATTGGCCCCGCCCCTAACTTGGCCCTGGTCAAGACCACATGTCCCAACACAAGAAGACCCAATGACAACATGTGTCATTGTAGTGGTCTTCTGTGTTCTCACACAAAGGACTTAATGACATGAATGTCACTACTGGTCCCTGTGTCTAGACACATGATCCTAGCCAAAGGCCAGATATTCGTTTTTTTTTTCCTCGCATTAGGTCGCATATTTTTTCCTCGCATGAGGTCGCATTGGCACCCACCCCAAACCCGGCTCTGGTCAATACCACATGTCCCAACACAAGAAGACCCAATGACAAACTGTGTCACTGTAGTGATCCTCTGTGTTCTCACACAAGGGACCTAATGACACATGAATGTCACTGTACCGGTCCCTGTGTCTAGACACATGATCCTAGCCAAAGGCCAGATATTTTTTTTTTCCCTCGCTTGAGGTCGCATATTTTTTCCTCGCATGAGGTCGCATTAGCCCTGCCCAAACCCGGCCCTGGTCAAGACCACATGTCCCAACACAAGAAGACCCAATTACAACATGTGTCACCGTAGTGATCTTCTGTGTTCTCACACAAGAGACCTAATGACACATGAATGTAACTGTACCGGTCCCTGTGTCTAGACACATGATCCTAGCCAAAGGCCAGATATTAGGGCGTTGGGTTTCACAGCGTTATTTGCGCTGTACATAAGGTTCAGATGAACAGTAATTTGGTGTGGATGAAATAAAAGAGTAATGGAAAATGGGTTAGAAAATATAAATAATCTAGGAAACGGGCTATTTATCTTAAAGATGGGAGATAAAAGATTGTACACCCGTGCTTAGAGAGAAAGGGAGAGAACCCTTTAATTCCAAGCCTCTGAAAACAAGGCTGGTTTACACTTAGTTAGTTTTAGGAATATACAGTGTTCTAATAAGCCTTAAGTAAGGGAATGTAACATTAAAGCAAAAACCTCAAAGGGAGACTACAATTAATTAGCGCCCCTTGCAGATTAAGTGAGCAGAGAGAAAAACTAACGCACGAGAAAAATGAGCAAGGCGTAAACAGTACGGAACAAAAGCTCACTGAGTTGTTTACGTAGGAGAGGAGCGTGAGTTTTGTGATCGGTGAGTTGGAAGCGATGGACCAATCGTATTGACTGGAAAAAAAAAACGGATGATGGGATGATGATTTGAAGGACAACAGAAATTAGTCCTGGCCGAGAAGTTAACGAGGCAAGTCGTGTGTTGCCAGGCTCTCGAGAAGTGAAACAGTGAAACCTGTGGGTGACAGGAGTTTTCACAGATGAAGTAGCTAGATTTAGCATGATTAACGGTAGCAATTCTGGAGACTAGCATAAATTGTGTTCATTGAATTGTGTTAAACGTAGGATTAGCACATAGGGGTGATTTAGTAGGAAATGTGATAGGTACTTGTATTCATTTTGACACGGTAAGAAAGACTCTTGCTATTTTTATAGACTTTCAGTCAACTTATAACCAGAGGTTAATGATGCTCATGTTTAAAGGGGCATGTCGTGAGAAATTCTAATCCACATATATAAATTAAAACGTAAATGTAAAGCCTAACAAATAAATTTAATAAAAGGAAAGAAGAATGGTAAAGAACAGTGCTGTCACATTGACTGTACTCGAAATCCCCCTTGTTTTCTCCTTCGTCTGCAAATTGTAACGTTTCACGTTGATAGTAAAAGCCTACTGCTTCAATACCCGCTTTCTACGATAAAACGTGTACTGCCTTTCTAAGAAAAACCTTGAGATACGCAAGCTGACCTATATTTAATATTCCATTCATGTCATTTTATACACTAAGTTACCATAAACGAAAGACAGATGGACTAAGGATAGAAAGAAAGGGAGGGGCTGAAAGCCGGAACGCAGGCAATACTACCACAGTCTCGCGATACACAATTACTACCATCACGCGTGTAAGGCCACAAGCATTACCTTTTTTTTCAAATCGACAGTGATAAAAAACACTACCCATACGAGTTAGGTTTTAAAAACTTACAAAACGCTTATTAGGAAACAAGACATTATACTGGTTTACGTTTGAAAACATTACAGTACCCAGACACCACATCGTATTCGAAGTGAACAGGAGGTAGAAGAAAATGCATATTTTGAACGCAGCCCCTTAGCCCCATTAAATTTATATATTTGGGTTCCTTAGGACTTGCTGACAAAGAATATGTTGAACGTTACGCAAATAGTCTAGGAATTAACAAATTATAGCCAAAAGAAATAGTGAGGGATGTCAGACAACACCAAAATCAGAATCGCTCAGTGGCAGATTTTCACACCACCATTGTACGGGAAATAGGCTGACATGTTACCTCCTATTTGATTGGCGGAAAGTAAATGTAAGGCTAAACACGATTAGTCGGACTGTAAATATTGATTCTTTGTTGTTAGGGAAACGTGAGTAGGTGTACTTTTTTTCAAACGCTTGTATAAACATGGCACGATTGGTTAGACCCGCCAATATAGTCAATCAGAGGCGTCAGGTCAGCACCAAATTTTCAAATAAACTTACTAAAGAACCAGTGCGTTGAGCGCCAGTGCATATTTTTCTAAATAAAAGCCTGGGACATCGGCAGATCGAAATTGTGCTATATTCATTGCCAGTCAACGTAACTGTGTATTATTCCATGAATTGTGGTAAGCTTGAAATATTTGATATCTTTTTAATGAAAATTGAATGTAAATTGATAATCTATGTCTGTATATATGTGTGGTTCAGTAGCGAACATGAGGTAAAGCCTATATAGTGCTCCAACCTGAACAGAAGGTGTCGGAGGAAAGTAAAACTACATGGAATTGCCAAACAGTACACTGACACCTATCTTATTGACTAGAAAGAAATAATGCTGGAATTGCAGAGGCGTAGTAACCATTAGGGAGGAGTATACTGGTGAAAATTGTTTCAGATGAAGATAGCAGTTGGCCTACCGCTCTGAACTCAGTGTTTGTTATGTATTGTGTTCAGTCTGGAAATTTATTATAAATTAGTTCTGAAATAGGAGGTACAACCTTCTTGTTTCAGGGACCGTGGCCCTAAAGTTATTGAGCAGCACCTGGTCTGAGCTTTGCTGAATCTAGAGGCTGACAGCATACTCCTGGGTCCAGATAGTGACCAGTGAGGTGTCTCCAGAACACAGGGAGGCTATCGAGCAGAGGAGTCTTTTCCTGCCGCCATCACGAAAGATAAGCGTCTGTGGCCAGAGGAGCTCAACATTATGCCCCCCCCCCCCCCCCTCAAAATCTGACTTTATAATAAAACAGAGGGAAAATACAGTGTTTAAATTGATAGGAACTGTGAACTTTTCCCCATATTATTTCCAAGATAAACAAACACTTGAAGTCATGATGACAAATAACAACATAGCTTGAAAAAACAAAACCAGTATTACCTCATATTACTACTACACAACTGACACACATAGGATAATATTAATAAAATATGTCACTACAAGGTTCATATTGATAAATTCTGTACATATAAATTGTAATTACAATTGATTGTGATTCCTGGTTCACTTTGTAGTTGAATCAGGACATATATATTAGTAAAAGTAATTAATACATATTTATATTTGAAACTTTACCAGTGCCTCATTTAAGATAGTCTTATAGAGTGTTAAATGTGTGTGAGTGTCACAGTGTTGTCAAGTGTGGTGGAATAAATTAAATTGTTTATCTGTCTGTTGTTGTTGTGACTTACACTTCATCATATACATACCCTAGACATTTAACGTAGTCATCACAATATTCCAGAATAATTCTGACTGAGGTATAATGTGGTAGCAAGTAAGGTTATCTGCAAAACACTAGACCTATTAGATACAGATACCTTCACAGCTGATCTCAGTCAGTACACTAAGTCCCCTATAAATATTTATAACATCCCACTTTACCACATATATTGGGGGCTCGTCCGGGATATTGAACTTTCTCCTGTTATAGATATTGGGAATAATAAGAATTAAAAGGTATCCTTGGGTGAAAATAAATAACGTTGAGCTCTCAGTGCCTGTGGTGTCTTTGGATAAGTAATATTAGATTGTATTGTTTAGTTAGACATTACATACATTTACCTGCTAGAAAATGGCGGACCTGGCCAAATTTCGATCTGCTGCTGTACAGACTGCGAAAGAGTTAGGAATGGACGGGCAAATTATGATTGCTTATGTCACTGCTGAATGTGACAAATATATTGAACGGGAAGAAAGAAGATTAGAAAAAGAGGCCGAAAGAAAATTAGAATCTGAAAGGTTGGCCGAAGATAAGAGGTTAGAGGCTGAAAAGGAAATTAAGAAGTTACAATTTGAGGCTGAGGCTGAGACTAAGAGGTTGCAGATTGAGGCTGACAAAGAGGCTAAAGCATTGGAAGCCGAGGAAAGAAGACAGGCTGCAGAAGAAAGAAGATTGACTGCAGAGAGGGAAGCAGAAAAGGAGGAGAAGAGATTACAAAGGGAACATGAGTTACGACTAAGGGAGTTTGAGTTTCAAGGCCATGCTCCTGAAAATGGTGCCAGTCCCTTTACCTCTGATGCTACTGCTAGTCAGGGAGCCTCAACCTCAGCTATGAATTTTCATTTAGATCATTTTGTTGAGAAAGACGATGATATTGAGAGCTATCTAAATAGATATGAACTATTAGCTACCACATATGGGTTAGAGAGAGAAAGGTGGAGCTTAAAGTTATCTCAAGGTCTTCGTGGGGCAGCTTATGAAGTTTTTGCCAAAATGAGCAGAGGTGATCAGGAAAATTATGACATGCTAAAGCAGGCTCTTTTGTTAAGATATGAAAAGAACGCAGAATTTTATAGGAAAAAATTTAGGAATGCTAAACTACTGTCAGGTGAAACCTATCACCAGTTCTCTGCACGGTTAGAGACATACTTGGAGAAATGGACTTCTCTGGGGAAAAACCCAAGATCTTAAGGAAATGGTCCTTATAGAACAATTAAGAGAGTCCATGGCTCCAGACCTGAGAAAGTTTCTCATGGAACAAGGTGCAGAGAGGCTGGGTGAGTTGCTAAATGTTGCTGAAAGGTATCAAGCGGCTCAGGCAGAGGTATCAGGTAACAAAAAGAAACAGGTGGAAAATTTTAGGGCACCACAGAACTTTAATAAATTTGATCCTAGAGATCAAAACAAAGGTAAGCACCAATTTGATAGGCCACGGTATGACAATAAAAATAAAACCCCACAATTCGATGAAAGGAAATATGATGAAAGAAAATCTTTCAACCAAGGGAAAAGGTGGTGTAAAAATTGTAAGATGAACAATCATGACACTGACCGTTGTAGAAGGAACCCTATAGTTATGGCCACCCTTCAGGTCAGGTCGACCTCAAGACAGGAGGAGGATATTATGTTAGATACCACTCCAGAAGAGATGAGGAAGGCACAGGCTGGGGATAAGACCCTCAAGCCTTGTTTCAGGAAATTGTCAACTTGTCATACAACTCCAGGCAAGGGAGATTTTTACATGAAAAACAAGTTGATTTACAGGAAGACTGGAGCTAGATCCAAAGGTCAGGGACAGCTGGTCCTTCCTAAAAGATATAGGGCAGAATTAATAAGGAGCCTACATGTGAAACCAGATGGGGACCATGAAAAAATAGGTACCATCATCCAAAAGGTGGCTCACAATTATTATTGGCCCAAGGCAAGATGGGACATTGAGAATTTTGTAGAAAGGTGTAGCATAGCACATGAGGGAACACCCACAAGTGGGAACATTGATCAGGACCTGGACACGCCAAGGGGCAAAATTAGGCCTGACAATAAAAAGAAGTATAAATTTGATAAAGTGGACCAAAGGGAATGGGAAGCCCCTTTTCACGGACAAGCTTCACTTAACTGTTTTACAATGGCCACTATGCGGAGAGTGCAAAAAGATGTCTTACCCCAGGATAAGCCGAAAATCTCTCAATCGGACTTAAACAAACTGGAGGAAGAGGATGTAGAGAGGAAATCTCTCATCAAGAATTTTAAGTGGGGAGAAAGCCCCAAGAGGAAAATTGGTAGCGGTCGTTTTGTGACTGATAATTCTGGGAAGAAAAATCATCACTATAGAGCTTCGAGTGGAAGAGACCATACCTGTGAATGGACAACTAGGTCCACAAAATTAAAGGTCCATATGTAGCGCTGTTAAGAACGTGGACTGATGAAAAGGCAGAGGAAAATATTACATCCTCATACCAATATGTGAATGAGCTGACCACTCGTTTAAAAACTGGCTGGAAACTTGCCAATGAAAATTTGAAACAAGCCAGGAAGAAACATGCTGCCTATTATAACAGGAAAGCTAAAGACAGAGATTTGGCTGTGGGAGAGAAGGTACTGCTTCTTCTACCCGGTAGCCAGAATAAGTTACAAATTGGATGGCAAGGTCCATATACAGTTCTAGAGAAGGTGTCTAGAACAAATTATAAGATAGATAAGAAGGGGAAAGAAAAAATCTATCATGTGAATCTCCTGAAGAAATATTTGGAAAGAGAACATCAGGAAGAGACACACTTGTTGACCTTGTCCATTGCCATGGAGATGAAAAAGGAACCACTTTCATCATTTGAATATCCATTACACCCCTGTGAGACAGCGGCACAGGTGAAAATCAGTACACATTTAACGAAAACTCAGAAAGAGAGAGTGCAACAGGTTCTAGATACTCATACAGAGGTGTTAACAGACCGACCAGGGCATACAAACCTATTGGAATATGATATGAAGCTGATAGACCCCACACCTGTATGTATGAAACCCTATTCGATTCCGTTTGCTAAGGAGAAAGCTTTGAAGGAAGAGATAGACTATTTGTTGAAGGAAGGAATTATTTCACACAGTGAATCTTCGTATAGTTCCGGTGTTGTACTCCTAAGGAAACCCTCTGGAGAACATAGACTCTGTATAGATTACAGGAGACTGAATGCTATAACAGAAGGACAGGTGGATCCATTGCCGGATACAAATCAGCTGTTTGCCAGACTAAATAAAGCTAAATATTTCTCAAAAGTGGATCTGAGTAAAGGATATTATCAGATTCCAGTAAAGCCTGAGGTTAGACCATACCTAGCTTTTAGTACCTCAGAAGGACACTATGAGTTTAATAGATTGCCATTTGGGTTGAAGAATGCGCCTAGTGTCTTCTCTAGAATGATGAGAAAATTATTGGACCCTCTGAATAATCCATGTATCACAAATTTCATGGATGATATCCTTATAGCAACAGAAACATTTGAGGAACACATTGACTCTCTGAACATGCTGTTTAATCGACTTAGGGAAGCGAATTTAACAGCCCGACCAACCAAATGTTGCGTTGGATGTAAAGAATTGGAATTCTTGGGACACACAGTTTACCAGGGAAACATGACCCCTGACCCCAAGAATTTAGAGAAACTAAAGAAAGCCCCGAGACCACAAACCAAGAAAGACGTGAAATCCTTTGTCTCATTATGTGGTTTCTACCAAAAGTATATCAAAAACTTTAATTCCATGTGTGCACCGTTAACTGATTTGACACGTAAGGGAAATCCAGATCGAATTACATGGACACCACAATGTGAAATGGCTTACCAAGAATTGAAGGAAAAGCTCACAAGTAAACCTATTTTGAAATTACCTGACTTAAGTCAAGAATTCATAGTAAGGACAGATGCCAGTAATATTGGGTTAGGTGCAACTTTGCTACAGAAATCAGATGCATTGGATGGGGAATTAAGCCCAGTGGCATATGCTAGCAGAAAGTTGAATAAAGCTGAAACCAATTACTCAACTAGCGAAAAGGAATGTCTTGCAGTAATATGAGCGATAAAGAAATTCAATATTTATCTGTATGGGAAAGCATTTAAGTTGCAAACGGATCACAAACCTTTGTCGTTTCTAGCACAGGCTAGACATGAGAATTCTAGATTACTCCGTTGGTCATTATTGATGCAGCCATTTGAGTTTAGCATAGAGTATATAAGTGGAAAAACAAATCTGGGAGCGGATTTTTTAAGCCGCCATCCGTGTGATGAGAATCACCCTAAACTCCAGGAAAAATAAGAAATTTCTCTATGTGTATATAGAATTATAGACCGACATATAACGTCTGTTTTAAGTTTTAATTCTAATCCACATATATAAATTAAAACGTAAATGTAAAGCCTAACAAATAAATTTAATAAAAGGAAAGAAGAATGGTAAAGAACAGTGCTGTCACAATGACTGTACTCGAAATCCCCCTTGTTTTCTCCTTCGTCTGCAAATTGTAACGTTTCACGTTGATAGTAAAAGCCTACTGCTTCAATACCCGCTTTCTACGATAAAACGTGTACTGCCTTTCTAAGAAAAACATTGAGATACGCAAGCTGACCTATATTTAATATTCCATTCATGTTATTTTATACACTAAGTTACCATAAACGAAAGACAGATGGACTAAGGATAGAAAGAAAGGGAGGGGCTGAAAGCCGGAACGCAGGCAATACTACCACAGTCTCGCGATACACAATTACTACCATCACGCGTGTAAGGCCACAAGCACTAGCTTTTTTTTTCAAATCGACAGTGATAAAAAAACACTACCCATACGAGTTAGGTTTTAAAAACTTACAAAACGCTTATTAGGAAACATGACATTATACTGGTTTACGTTTGAAAACATTACAGTACCCAGACACCACATCGTATTCGAAGTGAACAGGAGGTAGAAGAAAATGCATATTTTGAACGCAGCCCCTTAGCCCCATTAAATTTATATATTTGGGTTCCTTAGGACTTGCTGACAAAGAATATGTTGAACGTTACGCAAATAGTCTAGGAATTAACAAATTATAGCCAAAAGAAATAGTGAGGGATGTCAGACAACACCAAAATCAGAATCGCTCAGTGGCAGATTTTCACACCACCATTGTACGGGAAATAGGCTGACATGTTACCTCCTATTTGATTGGCGGAAAGTAAATGTAAGGCTAAACACGATTAGTCGGACTATAAATATTGATTCTTTGTTGTTAGGGAAACGTGAGTAGGTGTACTTTTTTTCAAACGCTTGTGTAAACATGGCACGATTGGTTAGACCCGCCAATATAGTCAATCAGAGGCGTCAGGTCAGCACCACATTTTCAAATAAACTTACTAAAGAACCAGTGCGTTGAGCGCCAGTGCATATTTTTCTAAATAAAAGCCTGGGACATCGGCAGATCGAAATTGTGCTATATTCATTGCCAGTCAACGTAACTGTGTATTATTCCATGAATTGTGGTAAGCTTGAAATATTTGATATCTTTTTAATGAAAATTGAATGTAAATTGATAATTTATGTCTGTATATATGTGTGGTTCAGTAGCGAACATGAGGTAAAGCCTATATAGTGCTCCAACCTGAACAGAAGGTGTCGGAAGAAAGTAAAACTACATGGAATTGCCAAACAGTACACTGACACCTATCTTATTGACTAGAAAGAAATAATGCTGGAATTGCAGAGGCGTAGTAACCATTAGGGAGGAGTATACTGGTGAAAATTGTTTCAGATGAAGATAGCAGTTGGCCTACCGCTCTGAACTCAGTGTTTGTTATGTATTGTGTTCAGTCTGGAAATTTATTATAAATTAGTTCTGAAATAGGAGGTACAACCTTCTTGTTTCAGGGACCGTGGTCCTAAAGTTATTGAGCAGCACCTGGTCTGAGCTTTGCTGAATCTAGAGGCTGACAGCATACTCCTGGGTCCAGATAGTGACCAGTGAGGTGTCTCCAGAACACAGGGAGGCTATCGAGCAGAGGAGTCTTTTCCTGCCGCCATCACGAAAGATAAGCGTCTGTGGCCAGAATAGCTCAACATTATGCCCCCCCTCAAAATCTGACTTTATAATAAAACAGAGGGAAAATACAGTGTTTAAATTGATAGGAACTGTGAACTTTTCCCCATATTATTTCCAAGATAAACAAATACTTGAAGTCATGATGACAAATAACAACATAGCTTGAAAAAACAAAACCAGTATTACCTCATATTACTACTACACAACTGACACACATAGGATAATATTAATAAAATATGTCACTACAATGTTCATATTGATAAATTCTGTACATATAAATTGTAATTACAATTGATTGTGATTCCTGGTTCACTTTGTATTTGAATCAGGACACATATATTAGTAAAAGTAATTAATACATATTTATATTTGAAACTTTCCCAGTGCCTCATTTAAGATAGTCTTATAGAGTATTAAATGTGTGTGAGTGTCACAGTGTTGTCAAGTGTGGTGGAATAAATTAAATTGTTTATCTGTCTGTTGTTGTTGTGACTTACACTTCATCATATACATACCCTAGACATTTAACGTAGTCATCACAATATTTCAGAATAATTCTGACTGAGGTATAATGTGGTAGCAAGTAAGGTTATCTGCAAAACACTAGACCTATTAGATACAGATACCTTCACAGCCAGGATGGGCTGTTATATAAAGAAAAATGAGTACGACAATATAAAGTGTGGATAACATTTAAATATTAGCTGATAGCCAGGATGGGCTGTTGTATAAAAAGGAAGAGGTATTGTCATTAGACAAGAATAAATGAACAAGGGTTCTGCAGCGCGGACATCCTTGAGATAAGACATGCTCTCTCTTATTGAACAGTAAATCAGAGGAAAGAAGAGATAATGGTGAATTTGATAACTATGAGACAACTCAGGTGCTCTTTCCTTTGACAGTAAGTATGAGGACGCCACAACAGCTGTACCTGACATGATTTGATTTTATATATGAACCATGTATAGATATTGATGTAATTTTTATGAGTTAGGCCTGACAGGGCAGATACAAGAGATAAGGTGGAGAAATAAAGAAAAGAGAATAAATTGTGGGTAGATCACCTACGCATAAGTAAGAGTCTGCAGGAGAGGCAATAAATATACCTTTTGGAACAAGTTGAATTAAGGGCTGGATAAATGAACATGAAATGGAGTTTTGAACCATACTCCTTATTGGAAAAGGTCGGAACTTTAATTTTGTAAATAAATTTATTACAAAGTTGAATCTGCCACACAAGTTGACTTGATTTATAGAAGGTTATGGAGTGGGTGTGAGAAATAAGGAGTAATAGCACAACAAAAATTAATATCATGGTACGCCACAATACGATCTAGTCGCTACACAACAACAAGGAGGGAAGAACGTGACCTGGGTTGATAAAGGAACCAAACCATAACTCATCCAAGAATCATCACCTCTGGCGGTAAGGGCCAGTAAAGAGATAACCTTACTTGGAAGATAAAGTCAAAGATAAAGTCAAAGACATAGTCTGCCAGTTCGAGTAGACTACGACTAGGCCTGCCACTGTCACCTAATTATTTAAAGAAGTCCCAGCACTGTCACACATGTGAGGTTTGACCATGTGAGGTTTGACCGTGTGAGGTAAATACATGTGACTTTTAATCTTATGAGATAAGTACACGTGAAGTTTGACCATGTGAGGTTTGACCATGGGAAATAATACATGTCAAGTTCAATCTTAGGAGATACGTACATGTGAGATTTGACCATGTGAGGTTTGACCATATGAGGTTTGACCATGTGAGGTTTGACCATGTGTGGTTTTACCATTTAAGATAAATAAGTGTAAAGTTTAATCTTATGAGATACGTACATGTGAGGTTTGACTATGTGAGGTTTGACCATGTGAAGATTGACCATGTGAGGTTTGAGCGTGTCAGGTAAATACATGTCAAGTTTAATCTTATGAAATAAGTAAATGTGGGGTTTGACGACGTGAGGTTTGACTTTGAGATTTGACCACCTGAGGTTTGACCATGTGAGGTTTGACCATGTGAGGTTTGACCATGTGAGGTTTGACCATGTGAGGTTTGACCATGTGAGGTTTGAGAGTGTGAGGTAGATACATGTCAAGTTTAGTCTTATGAGATAAGTACATGTGGGGTTTGACCTTGTGGGGTAAGGGCATGTGTGGTGGTGCTTTTGAGGAGAAGGACAGATTGAATGGAATGGAAGACTAAAGATAATAATATCTTATTGATAAGTCTACGAGTTTGAAGAAACTGCCTCTCCTCGGGAAATAGTCTACTGGAAATCCCTAATGCAAAGAGAATTCTGGCAACTAAGCAGGATATTTTCTGCACGATGAATTCTCTCTCAGAAATCCTACAGAACGACTATATAAAGCACATAAGGATGAGAAAGGAAATTTGGTGTCCAGCCACATTAACTAAAATATCCCGACCCACTAGAAGGTAGTTTAATTATGGCTCGGCCACCAGGGTGTAGATTTATTTCTTAAACAAAAACAAAATACAGCCCAATTAAAGTTAACAAGAAAAATAACAACAAACTCTGTTAGTTAAATTTAGGTAAAGATAAAGATTCTTACAACTCTTAAAGATTTATAAATGAACAAAATATATGTACTTTTATGTTCTTATGTTTAGAAAAAAAAGCAACTACTATGGTCATCATATGGACTAGGAGATCTTTTCTACGGTAGTTTTGCTGGCAGGGTTTTTACTCATCTCCTCAAGAATTGTACTAGCTGCGGAGATGATTGGTGTTCTAACTCTATTAGTTTGTTTGTCCCAACACTTAGGTAGCATAAACAGGTCAATGGATTCAGAGGGTGGCAGAGTTTGCTTTCCTGGACTCAGTGCACATCACATATAAGGATGGAGTAAGTCAGCCCTGATGAATACCTCTTCTGTTTATGGGACTATGACTCAGGTTTGAGCCCTCTGGTATGGGATGTTTGGTAAGGAATGGTAACCTGGTTAATTGGGTATTGTTTGTAGCGGTAGCCTTTGGTACCGTAGACTCGTAACCTGGTTTGTACCTTGGACCCGTAACCTAGTTGGACCGGAGGATGAAACAATTTAAGTCCTATTAGTAGTTTTTTAAGAGCAATCATCTCCTATGTCTGATGGCCGATAAGCGTCCATCAGAAATCAAATTAACACAATCATAACTAACATTCAATAACAGTGTTTTATCTATTATCTATGAAATATGCCTTCTTAACTGACAGTATAAGCGCATCTGGAGTTCTCAATCTCTATCTGGCTGTCTGCTTATTTACAGCAGTGGTTTTCCCCATATAGGCAGTGACTTTCACAAACTGTGAGGTTTGGGGCTGGGGTCATCAAATGGTTGAGAACCACTGGTTCACCTTGTGCCCATAGAGCAGTATTTTAATTTAGGGGTCATTGTCACCAATGGTTTGAGATGCACTGGGTTATAGTTTCCCATGCTGTAGTAAAACCTTTTGTGGGTCATGGCCGCCAAAGTCTGAGAACCACTGATTTACATACTTGCTACTCGAGCAGTAAATCATTTGGAGGGTAGTCTTGGTCTCAAGGGCTTGAGAACCGCTGACTTACATTTTGTCAGTCAAGTGGTAAATTTATTAACTAGCTAAATAATTGTAAACATTTTTATAGTCCTAGTTACCGTCTGAAATCTCATATGAATAACTGATAATAAAATAGTTCGTCAATCATAGAACATGGTATATGCATAGGAGTGCATTAAATACATGTAAAGAACATTCCATGATGAAAAAAAACACATTAATTTCCAATATGAGACAAAGGGATAAGAAGGGTGATTGAGAACACCTTCATCAAGTTTGTAGCGTCTTGACAGAGAACACTGGAACATTATAAGAAATAGAAAGTAGAAGGACCACTAATATACTTCAGTTTTGCTTGGGTCAATATGTAAATCCCAAAGTAACATGAATAATATACATCAACTATTTAACCCTGTCTTATTTCTGCAAGGATATGAGAGAAAGAGCAGTGGTTAATTAGGTTTATGACTTCAGCGAGCTCATACATTAGAAATAGTTGAGTAATCTGTACTTAGTGAAATAACAATTATTGTCAATCAAAATGAAAATACATTTAAAACTTAAAGATACTGCAAAAATATGCTATAGATAACCATATGAATATTTTCATGTTATTCAAATGAACAATATTAGACCTACTTACTCGCTTAAGGATTCACTACGGATTTTACACGTCCCCTCTCTGGGGCCCATTTAGCTTCTGCTGCGAATGGTAGTTAACGGTAGAATGGCTTAAAATTCTCCTTCCAAAAATATTCCACTCGCCTTCCCTTGACCTCTAGGGTGGCCTGTTCATGGCATTGTTCACCTGCACTCATATACCCACACACACACAAGTTTGTGTGGGAACTTGGTTGCAGGGTGATTAAATTCCTTCATTTTATACTGGTCCGAGCGATCTCAATGTGCAGGTGTAAGCAGGGTTCATTCCACATCCTTGATTTATGTGCCTCTAGTACGTGATACAAAGGGTCATTTCCGGGCTGGTCGTAGCACTGGTTTTCACATTCCAAATGAAATGATTTCCACTGGCCAAGCGAATAATTTATTGGCCCTGAGCGTGATAAATCGCGGGGGTTAGCAAGTGCTATTGTAATATAAAACTTGAGGAAATAAGGAAGAAAATGTAGAGAAACTGGTTTAGTATCTCAAACTAAGAGAGATTGTGAGAGGAAGAAAAAATTGGGCAAAGAAATAGTCGGTGAGAGATTGGTTCACTACAGCATGTAAGGTTTGATCTTTTGAGATGAGTATATGTTGGGCTAGAATAGTGATATATCTCTTCAGTGTGATTCTACAATTTGTTACTTTATTCTTGACTTTTTTGTTTTTATTCCTAGGCTTTGTCAATAAATATTGAAGCATAGTTTTTAGACGTTTGCCATTCAGTCTGCTGGACTTTCTCATACAGCCAGTAAATTATCGATTTACATTTTTTCCTTCAGTTTTTCTCCTCTAAATCTTAAAGGTTTTTGTCCACATAACTTTGTCCCTTATTGTGGTTGTTTTAATGTTTGTTTAAAAGTATACTTTAGCCTTAAATATTCTTATTTGTATCTTCTCTTTTATATTTCCGTATTTGTCCTAACAACGACCCATTCTTGGACTTGTTTCCCGCTAAGGAACAACCAGTTGGATTAAATAAAGCACTGCTGGAAAGGAACTGTTCACCCCACTTCTCGAAGCTGGATCTAGTATAGAGAAGTCTCTAACACTTCACTCTCCAACGGCAATATCTGCTATGGGACACCTTTTACTACTGAAGTAAGAAATATTTCACCCAGAGGACATTAGCTGTGGGCTTAGAGAAGTTTTTTATGTTAGATTCTATAGTTTCATTCACAAATATTTCTATCACCTAGCAGTGACGTGCAAACTGAGGGTTCAGACTAGTGACTTACCTGAAATTAGGTTTTTCATCTCAGAAGTTTTTCTATAAACACGCCGTGTCTGGGAGTGTCCGAAATCTCTAGTGCTAAATCTGAATTTCTAGTTAAATTCAAAAGCACCAATACCTAACGGCAATTTTACTTATTCAAAAGTATTTAAAAAAACCAAAAAATGTGTTTTACATCGGATGTTAAAATGCTCTCACAATATACTTGTATAACAGCATTCTTCTTCTCACAACACGCCAGAAGAAAGTGAATTGCTTCCTCCTGTTAGTAGTACTACGTAGCAGCAGCGAGGATCACAATGTGTGTATACGGGATCACACATTCTATAAATATTTTTGTGCACACCGTCATTTGCGCATTCTTCTTTGGTAAGTGTTACTATTTTCAGGAAAGTACATACAAGGGAAACAATACGATTAATGTCTATCTTTTAACCAAAGTTGCATCCCTTAACGTTACATACTGACAGAAAATGCTGGGATTTTATATCTGATTTATAATTTTAGTTTACCATATTTATCTTGCGCTGCGTGTAGTTCCTGGGGAGAGGGGGGGGGGGGAGAGGGGGGGGGGTCTGTGTTGAGATAAAACAAGAATATGACTACTGCACCTTCATGCATGTCGTACAAGGCGATAAATATGAGGTTGTGCATAGATCTGACAACCTCATAATGTAAAACAAATTGCCACAGAAATCACTGCTGCAAAAGCATGTGACTGCCTGCAAAGGCTTCCTGCGAGGGGCCAGTGGCTCCAGATCCGTGAAGAGCGCTAAGGAAAATTATGATGATGACATTTAACCCGCGCTTTAACAAACTATTTGGAGAGTTGTAGCTATTTCACATTGTCCTTTCAATTCTAGTGATTTGATTCTATCCTCAACTTATTTTTAAAATCAGATTTCATCTCTGTACCGTTTCTATAATGTACTAATGTTTTGTATTTCCTTGAGGAACATAGGCATGTCATTGTTGTTATACAATATTATTCATGAATGCTACATACATCCATATAGAGACTACGGCTCCCTTTCTTTCTATGTACAGAGTTCCCTGTGAACTACACAGGGCCATTTTAGCCAGGTAAAATGTCGTCCCATAGCAGATATTCCTCCAGGGAGCGAAGTGTTGGAGATTTCACTTATACTAGGTTCATCTTTATCGGGGAACGGAGGGGTTAACCAGTTTCCTTTTGCTGTGGTTGCTTTCCCCAACTCAAGAGCAGATTCAGGTATCTATTTTCACAGCTGGGTAGACAGCAACGTGACGTAATCAGGTTTTGAAGCAGGTCCCTCTACCTCGAGTAGCGAACCCGCTAACCATTGAGTCCAGTAATTACGTCCACGGTGTAAAAATGCATCCTTGAAAAGAAGCGAAGTAAAAAAAATAGCAGTCAAGAAGCAGATTTGCCAGGACTTTCAAACGGAACGATTGTCGATGCTCCAAAAACTGAAATGCTGTCCACATTTTTCGTTAAACATATGTGCAGGGATACACTTCACTTTTATTTTGCAACATAAAACAGTATAAACTGCCTATTTATTCAAGGTTTGTAGCAGTCAGCCCGCCGGCAGGAGAACGAACCATCTTCTCCTGCATCTCACGTGAGGATGCTAACCCTTATGTTGCTGAAGATCCTATTCTTAAACAGATTTACATAAAACACCACATTCAGGTTTATATATCCATGAAGCATAACGTTGTTGTGAACCTTCAGAGGGTAACAGTTCAGGAGAAGAGTATACTCTTAAAAATAATAATAATAAGCAGAATAATAAGAATAATTTCAGCATAACCTAATTTCTTGATCTCCTCCTTCGCGCCTCGTTATCAGAATCATCATTTATTCCCATTTTGTCTGCTTTGTTTCAGCTCACTCAAAAAATCCACAAATTTGGCTCCATCAAACACGGGCAAAGACACACATTAAAGCTATTTTCCTAATCAAGTCAAAGTGACCCCAGAGTTCGCCCATTGCGTCATAATTTCTTAAAAGAATGTTGGCTCTCTGACAAAGGAGCATTGATTTAGAAAATGAGAGCGAAGATGAGCCTGAAATAGATGAAGCGAAAGACACAAGAGATGGCTGTTAATCATGGAGTGATTGCCGGTTCCTTTAAGAGTGTTGATTTAGCCCGCTTGTCAAGATAAATGTGTGGGTGAAACTTGAATTAGATGTGTAGAAATTATATAGAAACAGAGCGCAGAAACAAACAAGGCTGAGAACAAAACGAAAGAAACGAAGAAATAAATTAAGTTAAGTAAACCCTCAATAATCTGGATATGAGGAGTGGCGTCTTCAGATAACTTCTAATTAGTTGAAAGTTGGGCCCTGTATAGTTCCGAGGGGTTTCTGAGGCGACAAAGAAATAATAATGCTCCTTCAAGCATGCCGTAAGAGGCGACAAATGAAGTTGGCAAAAATGCTTGCAACCTCATCATTTTCATACTCTTCTTCCGAACTTCAGGGATTCGAGTTTTTCACTCTTTTATGCTTGCGGCAACTAGGGATGAGATTTTGGGCTTTCTGGCAACCGTAAAGGACTTTCTCAACTCAACGGGCTCAGCTCGGGGAATGTGGTGAGATGGATGTTGGATTATAAAGTTAGAAAGTATACTTGCCAGAAATGGAGAGAACTGGTGATCTAGTGGTAAGGATAGCACAGGACAAGTCAGGTAGTTAACTGCACAGTTCTAGATGGTAGCTGTTGAAGAGAGATGTGAAATAAGTCACCTTCTCGCTAGACCTCTCCTATGCTCCAGGGGTGTTATATAAATATGGGAGTGCAGCTCTTATTATTCCCGACCAGTTTTAAATGTTTAATATTTCTTTGACCACACAACAAAATTATATCTGAAAATTTGAATGATTCAATGACTGCAGTTATAAACAAATCAATGAACTTTATTGATTAATGATGTATAGTAAAAATTAGCACGTTGATATATCATTATCTTACAAATTTTACACAATTTACAAACAAAAAAATATATATAGTCACTGATTGGTCATTGTCATCATGTTATTGTCTTGGGTGTCTGGGTTTTTGTTTTCACGGTAAGTTTTACTTAACTTGCTCGACGCGTTGTAGTAGCTGATATTCCCCCGGTCGCTAAAAACATCTGGACATTGAAGACACTGTGCCTATGCCAGAAATAGTGTTGGTCCACTGTTACACAGTTCACAATTTCCAACATTGTGCGACGTTTTTCACCACTAGCTGAACCTGCAAAATATGACCAGGTTATGGTAGCTACGGTTTATAACCAAGACGCCCCTCTGATGCTGACTGACCACTGTTGATCAGACTCCTCATTTCAACAACACTGTCTTGAGGCTGTGGTTAGGTCAGTCAAAAGGGGGTACGTCGTACAACAATGCAATACATTAAACAATTTTAACATCAATTAAGACATTTTCCAAACCCAGCAATGATTACTCTCCATTTGGCTTAGCTTTATGCCAAAGTTAGCAAAATTGCTTCTCTTACAATACATCGACAAAAAGTGCCGAAATAAAGACAAAAAAGATCAAACGAACTCTTTGAGCTCAGCGCCCAAAAGCAAAGCGCTAAAAAGGAATGTAAGGTTTTATTGCTAGGGTGATTCGGACCTAACAAGGACTTCTAGCAGATCCAATGCTGTCCAGGATTTAAGTTATATAGTGGTGGAAGCTGTCACGGGTTGCCTCCCCTTAGCTCTGCAGTAGTGGTCCAACAGTGGCCAAAACTCGAGAGTAACTAATGTGGGTCTTCAAAGGTGTCTATCTTCGCACAAGATTACTCTTGGCAGTGTTGTAGATAGAAGAATAATGATGCTTCTACCTCAAGGGAGAGTTCAAAAGATATTCAGAAAGTGAGAACATTGCTGCATGAGGCTGAGCAAAAGTTAACTCTAGTATATGTCGTCAATTTTTGTGAAGGATATATCTTATAATTCGTTCGCTCGTTCAAGCCCCCAGCTGAGTTAATTCAACGAAGTTCCTCTTATTATTATTGTATGTCTTTGTTTAGTGTATTTAAGAAATTATCTGAGACATACGGTTGTCAATCAATCAATCAATACCCTTTAGCTCCCCAAGGAGCATAGGCCTTCAACAAACACATGCCAAGTCTTCCTGTCCTGTGCCATCCGCTCAAGTTCTTTCCATGTTTTCCTCATCATTTTCACCTCTGTTTCCAGTTCTCTTCTCCATGTGTTTTTTGGTCTACCTCTACCTCTATTTCCCTGTAGATTCCAGAACAAGGACTGTCTTGTAATGCTATCAACAGGTTTCCTCAATGTGTGTCCTATCCATCGCCAGCGTCTTCTTCTCAACTCTTGTTCCACTGGCACTTGTCTGGTTCTTGTCATCAATTCCACATTTGTGACTTTGTCATACCATTTCAGTTCTTCTATTCTACGCAAGCACCCGTTTCTAAAAGTCTGTAGCTTTTTGGTTGTTGTTTTTGATGTTCTCCATGTCTCAGAGCCATACAATAGGACTGACTTGACATTTGAGTTGAAGATTCTTATTTTCGTGTTGGACTTGATTTCTCTTGTTCTCCATAAGTTCCCCAATGCTATGAATGCTCCTCTTGCTTTTTGTATTCTTATTTTGATATCACTGTCTGTCCCTCCAACTTTGTCTATATTACTTCCAAGATATGTGTACGATTCTACATCTTTTAGTGGTGCTTCTTCAAGTTCAACCTTGATATCATTTCTTGCATTTATTCTCATAATCTTTGTCTTTTCCCTGTGTATTTTCAGGCCCACAGTTGTGACCTCCCATCGAGAATTTTCATTTTCTCTTGCATCTGATTGTGGTTATGGGACAGAAGAGCCAAGTCATCTGCA
This sequence comes from Oreohelix idahoensis, assembly GCA_024509875.1. Classification (NCBI taxonomy): domain Eukaryota; kingdom Metazoa; phylum Mollusca; class Gastropoda; order Stylommatophora; family Oreohelicidae; genus Oreohelix; species Oreohelix idahoensis. The sequence goes on from JAMPIV010009606.1 coordinate 295,936, forward strand.
AAATCCAGATCATCAAGCTGTTTAGTCAGATTCCACAGGATTCCATTTCTGTTGTGTGATGTCGACATGAGGAGGAAAGAGCCCACCACAGTGAAGGGGTGGCTCTAATGCTGTCCAAGGAAGCACAGAAGGCACTTATAGAATGGGAAGCAATGGGATCCCGAATTATAACAGCAAGGTTTAAATCAGCCAAAAAGAAAGTAAATATAAACATCATTCAGTGTTATGCACCAACAAACGATAAAGAAGAATCTGTGAAAGAAGACTTTTACACCAGACTACAAAGTGTCTTGGACAATAAGAAAAAAAAAGGATATCACAGTTTTGATGGGGGACCTAAATGCGAAAATAGAAACAGACAACATTGACTTTGAAGAAATCATGGGAAAGCATGGATTAGGTATGATGAACGAGAATGGGGAACTATTAGCAAACTTCTGTACTTCAAATCAACTAGCTATAGGAGGAAGCATATTTCCACATAATAGAATACATAAAGCAACATGGATATCACCAGACCACAGAACTGAGAATCAGATTGATCACATATGCATAAGTAAGAAGTTTAGGTCATCATTGCATGATGTGAAAGTATGTAGAGGAGCAGATGTTGTATCAGACCATCATCTTCTGTTGGCTAAAACTAAATTAAAACTCAAGAAATTTACAACAGCATATAGCTATAGACAACAGTATAATGTGGGATATCTAAGAAATCAGGAAATAAGAGAAAAATGTTCAATCACAGTATCCAACAAATACCAAGTACTCCAACAGCTGGAAGATGAAACAGATACGGAAGACCATTGGCAACAAGTACAAAATATATGGAACGAGACATGTGAAGAAGTACTGAGAAAAAGAGAACACCAGCACATAGCATGGATAACAACAGAAACCATTAGTAAGATAGAAGACAGGAAAAACAAGAAAGCAGATTTAAACAGAAGCAAAACCAGAAGCTCCAAAGCCAAGGCTCATGAAGTGTACATAGAAGCAAACAAAGAAGTAAGAAGAAACAGCAAAAGAGACAAGATGAAATATATTGATGATTTGGCAAGGGAAGCAGAGGAAGCTGCAGCCAAAGGAAATATGAGAGACCTGTACAACCACACAAAGAAGCTAACAGGGAAATTTAAGCAAGCAAATGGCCTCATAAAAGATAAGAATGGAAAATTGCTTGGTAATATACAAGAACAAATGAAGAGATGAACAGAGGACTGTGGAGGCTGAGATGCAAAGAATGAACCAGAGTTGGGGCACTGTACGAAGGATGGCCACCGACCGTGCAAAGTGGAATCAATTTGTTGTTGCCCTACAAGACGCCACTAGGCGTGATGGCCACTGACTGCTTTGACGGTCGGTGGTTAAGGATCGAAGAAGAAGAATATACAAGAACAAATGAAGAGATGGACAGAACATTTTGAGGAACTTCTCAATAGACCTTGATAAGAGATTATACAAAAATGGCAACTTTAGATGTGTCTTTATACAAGTAACAAATTTAATAATCAATTATGTTTTAACAGTTATAAAAATGAATAATTCTTTAACAAACAATATTCATCTTCGAGTGATGTTATGGAGTTAAAAACTGGATAGCTCACTTAGCAGCTTTTATGTTTCTGCTTAGCTGCCAATGAGTTTGTCTGTTCTGCTCCAGCTGATGTTTGGTTCTTTGTAGATGGATGACAGGATCACACACGTCATGTTTGAAAGTTGTAGCACGTTCCAAGAAGTGTCATGGCGTAACTACCAAGCTGGTCCCGCGTCTCTAATACCGGTCTGACGATGTTGTCTAGCGTCAACTTCAGGCCACATACCCTCACTTGTTCCAGAGATAGTGCCCTCAACTGGTACCACCAATTAGTGTCACAAAAGAAGAGAACAAATACCCTCTTGAGTATTGTGTTTTCTGACACATACTTATGTAACCCCCTCTTCCTATTCCACATCCCATCTACGAGGTGTGTTCAAATGAAACCCGTCCCAGTGGCTTTATAACAAATATATGTAAGGTACATCAGCAAGAAAAGTAGCATTAAATACAGCAATTGTTATGAAGCAAGTACCCACTGGGGTTCTTTAGAAATAGTCACCATAGGCATTCAGACACGCATCCCACTGCTTGGGTAGACGGTGGATGCCGTCCGAGAAAAATGACTTTGGTTGCTTATTGAACCATTTGGTCACCGAGGCCCTGACGTCTGCATCGGAGTCGAATCGTTGTTCCTTTAGAGATTTGTTTAAGGGTCCGAACAAATGAAAGTCACATGGTGACAGATCGGGGCTGTAGGCTTGGTGTGGCAGAACTTCCCACCTTTTCCTTGCTAACGCTTCCTGCACAAAGTTCACAACATGTGGACGAGCATTGTCGTGCAAAAGAATCACACCACGCGAAAGCATGCCGGGTCGTTTATTCTTGATGGCTGTATGCAGGTTGTCTAGTGTGTCTTTGTAGCGGATGGCATTGATGTTCACGCCAGGCTCTTTAAAGTCTAGCAATAGAAGCCCTTCATGGTCAAAAAATGCGGTCAGCATAACCTTACCGGCGGAAATCTGTGACATGAATTTGTTGGGTTTTGGTGATCCGGTATGTTTCCATTGCATGCTCGCTGATTTGCTGCACGGCTCAAAGTGGTGGCACCTCGACTCATCGCCTGCCACTATGCGCAACAGAAATGCATCACCCTCCTCTTCGTAACGCAGCAGATGGTTCAAACTCCACCCCATGCGTTCTTCGTTATGGTGATCGGTCAGCATCCGTGGGACCCATCGTGAACACACCTTTCGATACTTCAGTTTCTTTCTAACCACCATTTGAACTGTCCCAAGAGACACAGCGAATTCCTCTGCTAGCGAACGTAAGCTCCGACGACGGTCCACCCGTATTGCTGCATCAATCTCGGTGATGGCTTCTTCTTTCGCAACAATATGCACATGACCTGGCCGCGGAAGATCTTTCGTTAACCGACGTCTTTCTCGAAACATTCGTGCCCATTATTTCACTGTAGTCTTAGACACACTTTTGTCACCATACACTGCTTTCATTCGGCGATGAATGTCGACTGGTGGACATCCTTCGGCTGTTAAGAACTGAATTACCGCTCGTTGATCGAACTTGGACGGATTCCTTATCACACCGGCCATTATTTTAACGGTCTGCGGCACAACCAATGAATACTAGGAGAATAAACACTTACACACTTGTATATTCGTATGTGCTTACTACGTCAGATGTGACGTCATCTTGCTCCACCTACGAATGTCCACTTGGCGCAGCACGGTCGGGTTTCATTTGAACACGCCTCGTATCTCAGAACTTTGCCGTCGATGAGAATTAATATTAATCCCATTGAGCGGAAAAACATTCATTACATTTAGGTTAAATAGATTTATATTTACGTTTACATTGGTTGAAACGGTTGAAAACTTTCATTACTTTTAGAGTGAATATGTTTACATTTACATCTACATTAGTTGAAAATGTTAATAATATAATCAGTATGTACATCATTCTCTCATCATTCCCTCCCTGCTCCATATGGAACTTTGGACTACCTCTGCTTTTAGTTCTCTATAAGAAACTCGACTATTGGACATACTCAAGCAAATTTCACATATTAATATTCACATGTCAATATATTCTTATTTTCGTGTTGGACTTGAAATAAGAAAATAAGAATCTTCAACTCAAATGTGAAGTCAGTCCTATTGTATGGCTCTGCGACATAGAGAGCAACAAAAACAACAACCAAAAAGCTGCAGACTTTCACAAACGGGTGCTTGCGTAGAATAGAAGGACTGAAATGGTATGACAAAGTCACAAATGTGGAACTGATGACAAGAACCAGACAAGTGCCAGTGGAACAAGAGTTTATAAGAAGACGCTGGCGATGGATATGACACACATTGAGGAGACCTGTTGATAGCAGTACAAGGCAGTCCTTGTTTTGGAATCCACAGGGAAAGAGAGGCAGAGATAGACAAAAAACACATGGAGAAGAGAACTGGATACAGAGGTGAAAATGATGAGGAAAACATGGAAAGAACTTGAGCGGATGGCACAGAACAGGAGGACTTGGCATGTGTTTGTTGAAGGCCTATGCTCCTCGGGGAGCTAAAGGGTACTGATTGATTGATTGATGCCAATATATACATATATTAGTTCACATGTTAATAATGCAAAATATAGAATTTAAAATGTACAATTTACGCCAATCTTTAGGCTCACAGACTGCTGGCTCAGAGAAGTATTTGACGATGCCTCTTACACGTGGTCTGGGGTGTTTTCCTGGGCTCTAAGTCCTCAAGATGCTCAAAAAAGGTCCGGTCTTGTAAATTAAATCTGCTTCTATTCTTAACCCTGGGAAGGTTTGGTTGTCTTCTTGGCGCGAGGTGAATTTTAAGTGTTCTAAACTAACTAAAGTGTCAGGTTATGTTATACTTCGCTCCCCCCGCAGGGCTTTGTTACGATTTAGGTAGGGTCCAATCAGGAATTTTGTTCTTCCTGTGTTTCGAATGCCATCCAATCGTTTCAAAACCTGTGTGTTTTGGTGGGGTAATTCAAAATATTTCCACTAGGAAATTTCTGTGCGTTAATGCAAAGGTTATGTCTTCCAAAAATGGAAGTGAGATTTCCGTACTATTTACAAATGCAACTCCTTATTTTTATCTAAAGTAGTATGTTCGTAATGAGTCGTACAGGAAGCGATTATGTCATGTCAAGTCTGCCTAATGCTTGCCAGCAGGTCGGTAATTTATCGCCTGGCACTCCCAGGTAAACACAATTTGTCGTATTACCATCTGGACGAGAAAGTCACACTCGCCTTATCAGAGATTAAACAAATTCGCTTGACAACAGAGAAAGAAAAAGTGCCGACCACTGAAAATTTCACGTACTCAGTACTCACAACAAATGCAACTGACTACTGCCGGAGAGGAGAAGAGATCGACCCAATAATTCCGTCACAGAAGCCACCTCCTTTCAGACACAAGGCAAGATATAGACATGAGGATTTTTGTTAAGTATACCATTATTTTTAAATATTCATCAATTTTAAATGTACATTAATTCACCAAGATATTTTGTAGGCTTAGTGATCTATAAATTCATAGACATACACTCAGCCCTGTGGTACTTCGAAGTCTGGCTGTTAGAAGCTTCGATCTGCAAATAGTTCACAATAGCGGTCAGTTGTGGCTGCTTCTCAGTTATCTTGCTGTGTTTTGGGTTAAGACCTCTAATATATAAGAGTCAGCCCTCTGGATATCTTCTCAGCTCTGTCAGATCTTGAAGTGATTTCAGGAAGTAAAGAACTGTGTCTGAGACGGGATTATATACATATTCTAGGTCTACCTTGTTTTTTCAGAGGTACGCGTCTGAGTTCACTTTTCTTCTTGCTAACTTCCGTGGGATTTCAATGCTGTTTTTCTAGTTTTCTGACACAATGATAATTTCCTCGTCAAGTACTAAAGATAATTATTTCCTATTGCCATGATGATGATATAATCCCTTTAGCTGTGAGCAGGTAGCTCTTGACAGCCCATTGCCTCTATGACAAAGGTACAAGTCTTCCTCAGTTGTTGTGATAATGTGTAGAGTGCATTGTGGATGGTTGGGTGCGATGGGAGTAGCTGGTGTCGCAGGTCAGTTAGTCTTGGGCACTGTAACAGTAGGTGTTCAACTGATTCCTCATGGTGGTGGCAGTGCCGACAGTTTGGTTCACGTAGTGGGTCTATTCTATTTAAATGTTTATTGACGGGTGCATGGCCTGTTCTCAGCTGAAAAATTAGACTCTGATCTCTTCTTTTCAGTTGTTTAACTGGATCTTGAGGGTTTGGTTTAGCTTGATGTATGAAGAATGGACGCCCTGTCTGGGAGGTAGCCCACTGGTTTAGCCATTCTTGCCTATACTAGTTTCTCAGGATCTGTTGGCAGGTTTGCAGTGTGGTACTTGATGGGAACTGGGGCTGTGCTGCTTCACTTTTGGATAGTTTATCGGCTTTTTCAATTCCTGGGACTCCGATATGCACAGGAATCCATTGGAGTGTAACTTCGAAGCCATAGGAAGTGAACAACTGGTCAATTAATCTGCAAATTTGATTAACACAAGGAGACATTTTGCTTTCTAGGGCTTGGAGTGCTGATTTTGAGTCTGAGAACATAACGATATCCTCAGATGAAGTGATGCAACTTTCAAAGTCTGAGATTATCCGGCACAATGCTTTTTCTAGTGCTGTTAATTCTGCATCATAGCTGGAACAAATTTCTCCTCAAGGTGCTAAAGATGCAAGGGTGGTCTTCAGGGTGCAGGTTGGGGTATTTTATCTCACTGCGCCATATCCAGCGTTGGTGGTAACTTCAAATGCAGATCCATCTGTGTAGACATGGATGATATCTTGTGGATATGAGTCTATAGTTTCTAAGGCGATGGTTTTCAGTGGTGGTGCTAGGGTGTTCTTGTCTGCTGAGGAGTCTACAGTTCTTACTGTAGGAGTAGTTTCCTGCAAACAAGGTGGTTCATTATTGATAGTTTCCATTGACTTTCTAACTGCTGGTAGGTGGTGTTTGATGCTAGCATCTTTTGCATTTTTAAGAAAAGATGTCTTTTGTATTCTGTGTTTTCGGTGCCACTGCTCTATCACTTTCCTATTCTCCTCCCTTGTGTCGATTCTCAGATACCTTTCGTATGTTTCCACAGCTGAGCGTTCTCTTCTTAGGTTTAAAGGTTCAATATTGGTGTTGATTTCGCATGCATCTGTCGGCGTTGTCTTCATGGCACCACTTATAAACAGTAGAGCGTGATTTTGGACTTTGTCTAGCTTTTGTAGGAGGCTTTTGCTTGCAATAGTTTGGAGGGGGAGCGAGTAGTCAATGACTGAGCGGACATATCCAGTGTAGAGTTGGCGTAATGAGTGCTGGTCTGCTCCCCACCCACAGGAGAAAAGGTGCTTGATGAGCCTAAGTGTTGTGGATTCTTTCTCAATCAGCTTGTCTATGTGAGGTTTCATGGTAAGTATCAAGCTCGACTTCAAGATATCTCGGGCATTCTTCATATGCTAGTTTCTCTTCGTTCATCCAAACCTCAATTGCCATAATAACGTGTATTTTTAGTTGTTGTTCAAATTCCAAAAGAATTATCCTGATCGGGTCATTAACCAAAAATTGATAGCAGAATTTCTGTGGTGCATTTCATAATTTATCATAAAGACAGTAATTTACCTGGCAACTCCAGTGTGTTATGATATGAAGGTCACACCAGACTCATTAATTAGCGGGTGATGCAATGCCACGAGAAAGTTGGTCCTTTACCCTGATAGGGTGCCGACCTCATCATTTCAAACAAATTGCTACAGAAGCCATCACTATTGGAGCACATGAATGTATGCGTGCAGGGTTCCTGCAAAGTGACCAACTGCAATTGTGGTTTTATGCCCCATTAGGATCGAAAAGGAAAGTGATGATAATGTTAATGGATGAAGGTTAGAGGATATTGATATGGCAAATGAGGAAAAATTAGATGTGGTCATTATTTTGACTACAACCGAAGCATTGTTATAATTATTAATTAGCGTAGGTTGCAGTCCACTGATTTTAATTGATAATCATAATAATTATGATTGCATAAAAAATTTACAATTACGCACATTCAGTGTAGATATTCCCTCACTTTCCAACGATATATTTATTCTTGTTTATCTATGAATTAATTCAAGTTCCAACGATACACTTATTCTTGTTATTAAATGTATTCTTTCATTATCCAATGATTTACTTATTCTTGTTTGTCCACGTATTCTTTCACTGTCCAATGATTTACTTATTCGCGTTTGTCCTTGTATTCCTTCGCTATACAATGATTTACTTATTCGCGTTTGTCCATGTATTCCTTCACTATCCAATGATTTACTTATTCTTGTTTGTCTATGTGTTCCTTCACTATCCAATGATTTACTTATTATTCTATTTAATGGGTCTATGTACTCCTTCCCTTGCCAACGATTAAACCTGACAGTTTTGTCTCACCAAGTATGTATGTATTTTATAAATGTCTTTACTAATACATCTCACTTCAGGGGAGTTTTCTTCCATTTTCATTGGATAATGTCCATGACTAGCACTTACAGCTAAAAGTTGGTATAAATATTACTTTTATCAGCTGCTTCTTTCTTGTCTCTCTAGCTGTTTGATTGTTTCCTTCCTTCTTTCTTCAATGAATGTAATCTCCTTAGGAAGAATAGGCCATTAATACGTTTTCTCCTAGCCATCCTCTTGTGGGCAATACGTTCTAGTGATATCTATTTCTTCTTCATCTCTTTCCTGTCTGACTCCAGTTTACGTTTCTGTGTATTTTTGGGATCTTTCTTCTGGCTTGGGGTTTTCGGAAACATGACTGCGTTGTCATACTCAAAGGTGACTTCCTCAATATGTTGTTTATCTCTCTTTATTTCCTCTCTTTGACCTCTATCTCTGGTGTCAGATTATTTCGATCAAGTCCATGTTGGTAATCTTTCTTCTTCTGCAAGTAACCATTCAAGCTAGCACATGTTACCATATCTTTCAAAACCTTGCAGACCCCAGCGCTGTCTGTTAATTCTGTTGTTGAATTCTGTCGATGCCAATGTGCAGAATTACCCAATATCGTCTCTCTTGGAAGTTCTCAATCCCTTTTCCTATCAATATTTCCTGGTGTGGATCCTGTCATACCGTTTAAATCCTTATATTCTGTGCAAGTGCCTTGTTTACTTCCCGGGGGGACGGGGTCTCTGAGAAGACAAAGAAAGAACCAGACTACTTCTCACTCGTGTATATTGTTAGAGGCGACTAAAAATAGATTGTGCATGAGACTGGCATTCTCATCATACAAACAAATTATTACGGAAACATTCTCTGCAAAATACATAAATGCAAAATAGCTATTAATCTAATGTAAAGAAATAAAACCACAATATTAAGTATTTTACACTTTACATCAATTAACTAATCCCCTGATATTAGAGTTAGCTAATTAAGCGAATACTGAGAGTTTGCTTACCGCTCAGGACTAATATCCGCAGCTTAAGACAATAGAATTTGAGTAGGTTTACTCTCAAAGCACATATACTGTAGATATGAGGTAGCTTGAGGCTTCTCTTCTATAAGCGTGCGTTTAACGGTTATCAGCAAGTGATTTTAAAACTCAGCATTTGTTCGCATGAAGTTAAAACATTTCTGATTCCCACGCCAAGTTAATTATTTCCCGTCTCTCGTTCAGCCATGCCGGAAGATTTATCGTGGCGGTCTTCAGTTGAACACGGAAATATAATCCTCTGGGAACCACTGTTGTTTCTACCAAGCGAATAAATTGTACTGACGTCCCTAAAGAAATATCTTTTAGTGCCTTTGTAGGAGAAGATAGCATTAGGATCGTATGGCAGAACTATTAGTGAAGACTTGAAAAACAGCAATAGAACAGACCTCAGGTGCAAATATTTCGTAGAGAAAACAGACACAATGTGAAGGAATAGAAAAGTAAGGAATTTTAAAATAATCTAGACGAAATCTTCGAACACTCCGTGATATTAGCACACAAATCAATGTGGTTACTTCTGCGTGCACCACGTGTCCACATTTCTGAAAATATGTACGCACATACACTCAATCTACAGCCTCATTCTGACAATTTTGCGCGTTATTAACAAACGAGCAAATAACGTGCCAAAAAGGCATGAATTAATTATTGTACGCTCTTCACTGCATGTCCAAATCACAGCGTTATTTCTTCTATAGTAAATTCATGCCCTTCAATTCCATTTCAACTTCATCGGATCTTTGTAGTCAAACTTATGAAAATTGAAGGCCTGGGCGTTCTTTAACGGGTGTTAAATTTTGATTTCACGGTGCAATGAGGGCCTTTTCTCGAAAATTTAGTGAGAATGTGCCAGTTATCGTTACGTTTCACTTAATTCAAGGCATTTCTTTAAAAAGTGGATGTGTATAAGACAAATTCAAAGCACAAACCAATTAAACTGTTCATAAATTTCGTTTATATCCAGTTTACTTAAGGTCTTCACCGAGTAATAATTAAAAAAGGGAACGAAGAAAGACAAAAGAAAGGAAGAAAAAAAGGAAAAGGATAATAGAGAAAATAAAGAATTTAAGGACAAAGAGTTTATGATATTTCTGACGCAGTATTTAAAAGTTGTCTGTCTTAACTGTATCATTATCCTCTCACTGATGCGTCATGAGTATGTCACAAATCTAGACTCCAATTTGCAGCACTAAGTCTTTAAGAAACCAGCTAGAAGCATTTACAATCGAAACTAATAAAGTACGAAGACGGAAGCTCATACAAGACCTTGAGTGGAGACAACACTGTTGTGAGCAATAAAGAAAAATCACTCACTTTTTGTTTTCGAAATTTGAAAAGCTCCGATTGACACCAAAAGCGAGATTACCGTTTTTGATCACGTGAAAATGTCTTGTGTGAACACGGCTGACGTAATTTAAGCCGTTTGTTTGTCCAGGTCACAGACAAAATATTACAAGTTCCGTCCTCTCATAAAGTTTAATCTCCAAACTTTATGTTTAAGGAGGATATTCCAACATGGGGTTAGTTCCAAACTGTTATAAAATGTGTTAATCAGTTCAGCAGACGAACGAACACTAAAAATAAATATGGAACTCGGCGCCCGTTTGTTTTGGGGAGAATGTTATAAAGCCAACGTAAAAGTAAATAAATGATTGAATTAATGATTGAATATCACATAGAATAAAAATAATGTATGCAGTCATCATCATTAATACATTTTAGATCTCCGTGGAGCACGTGTCGTCACCAGAAATATGAAAAGCCTTCATAACCTGTGCCATCCATTCAAAGTCTTTTCATGTTTTCTCGATCATTTAAAACCACTTTTATTTAACTTCACCGAAGCTTTTTATACAAGATGTTTCAACATTATGTATACACACTTTAAAGATTTATATTTCATGAACAACGTACACAATTTAAATTTTATTTATTACATTGTAAAGCTAATTTTGGAGTTACGTATTTTTAACAATAACATAAATTTAGTTTAAATGTTCCAAATGCCAACTCTCAGCATGAATACATGAGCACCATCTCTCACCAACTGAGCTACAATTCTTTTAGAATTGTCTTTCTTTCTTTACAACTTAATTGAGTTTTCTCAGTCATTTTTCATTTATCTGAAGAACAAACAAGAAAATTACCTCATTGTGAAAAATTGTCTGTCTCTTAACTTTAAAATGCCGCATTTAAAATCTTTGAGGATCAATATCAATGCTCCACTCATTGTAGAAAGCTAACATTTTGCAATTAATAGGCCTTGACCCAGTCGATTTTATTAAAAAACTAACACAATATAAAATATGGTGGAAATAACTCTATTAAAATAACGGTTTTAAAGTAATGGAAATAATGAACTGCGAGTATAGATATTGATTTTTCCTTATTAAAGTCAGTGCTACATCTCTTGAGTTTGTTTCTCGTCCTGACTATATAACTTTAAAACCTACTGGTGTTCTTGTTCCTGATCGAGTCCATGTGCTGTCGTACAGTTCAAAGATGTAGACGTTCATAGACGTCTAATCTCTTAATTGTATTAATACAATTATCAAGTATCCCGCTCAGTTTATTGTGCGGACATTTCACAAATGTAATGTGGTGTTCATTGTAAACTTGCACTCAGCATGACGGTCTGGTATCACCTGGCACTCATGGCAGTCTCTACTGGGTTCACTTTACATCATCCCTTTGCGTTGTTCGGCTGATTTATAATATTATGCTTCATAGTGAAGTGACAAAACCTAGCTTACTGTGGAAAATACAACGGTTGTTTCACCTTGCCTTCCGTTGGATTTGTATATGGTTCACTCCACTAACCGCTGACTCTTAAAATGATCTAACAAGCAAGGCAGCAGAAAGTTTGGAATCAGAAATTTCTTTCATCTAGATGCGCTCCCACACAAGGATACATAAGTTTATCTACCTGATGCAGTCTGATTATAATGCGCCAGGCACTCGCCTTGGCCTCTTCTCCTGTTAGTTTTAACGGGCTTGGCCATGAGACGACCAGAAACAGAACTTTTCCTATCAGAGACTATTTGAGACGCTTGCCTTAAGAGCATTTATCGCGATTGACAGCTACCCTCAATACCACTCCTGGTTATGACAGCATATTGGCCGCATGTATTTGTACGTTGGTAAGGAGAATTGTGTCGCACTTTGGAATAAGTAACAATGTTCTATTGAATGCTGAAAACATATTTAATATTTTTGGCTCTATCGACTGAAAATTATTCTTGTTGGAATTACGGTCCGATAGTTATACTGTTCTGGCCATGTCCTCAGAAGGGACCCTGATACCATCGCAAGAACAGCCATGCTATGGACCCCCGAGGGAAAGCGAAAGAGAGGCCGACCAGAAACAACTTGGCGGAGAACTGTGGAAGCTGAGATGCAAAGAATGAACCACAGTTGGGGCACTGTACGAAGGATGGCCGCCGACCGAGCAAAGTGGAATCAATTTGTTGCTGCCCTACAAGACGCCACCAGGCGTGATGGCCGCTGACTGCTTTGACGGTTGGCGGTTATGGATCAAAGAAGAAGAAGAAGTTATACTGTTGCTTATTTCTTTCATTCCCATGCATGTTACCGGGGGCCGAAATGGAAGCACAAAATTGTAACACTGTAACCTAAAAAAAAAAAATAAAAGGTAAAGGATCCCGTTACACGCCCATTGAGGCATATTGGGAATATGGTGTTAGGCTCATATTTTCTTGACCATCGGCACACTAGGGGTGATGTGGTCAGCATCACGCCGGCCGCCTTAACCTTCCCAGAAGTTGCTCTGGTACCCAGTTGGGGCTGGGTCGACCCAGGAGCCGTTTGCGGCCTAAAAACATCCCACCTCATCTGGGGATCTTCTTCTTCTTCGTTCGCCCTGAAAAGGACGTTGGTTGCGTTGTGTCTGTTTACACCGTAGCTGTGATATCTGCACCTTTCGGTCGACACATCCGACTTCAGCACGGCATTTTTTGGGACCGGGTTTGCCTTCCCCCTTCGATCCGTACTCGCTCAGCCAGACTGCACTGCTGCAGACTTTTTCCAGGACCACCACGTGGAGGTGGAGTACGGTCTTGGTCAGCTCTGGTTCGCTGACCCTGATGCAAGCAGTCAAGCTATGGGTCGCTGACTGGGAGCTAGGAAGCCAATGCACTAACCACTATGCTACCGCGGCTCCCGTAACCTAACATACATGTCGTAAAAATCTACCTGTAAAAAATGTATACCACAAAAATTTCAACACATAACATGGACAGGTTGTCGCAGAATGCCTTATTGACTCGTCTATTCTTTCTGTCTATCAGTATGCTACACTCTTCTATATCAGTAATTGCCAATATAATTTTTCGTAGGAGCAATACTCCCCTAATACCATCCTATATTTTACCTGCTTAGCCAGGCGTAAGCAATAAAATCACCGCTTAACGAAGGCGTGGGACACTAACAATTAAACCACATTGACATCTTTTTGTTAGTCGGCCGCTTGATGACTCAAGACGCCGGCAATTGATAGATAAGCGAGTCAATAGCTTCCGTCAAGATGGGTCGGATTAACAAGAAATGGTGGGTTTAAGGTACAATGGATGGGTATGAAAAGAAATCAAAAAAGGTGATTCTTCTTACGAAGACAAAAGATAAAGAAAATAGTCACCTTTGCGGACAACAAGGCCTTCGTCGGGGAACGGAAAGAAAGTGCGGGCTAGATAGGACACATAAGAATCTAAAAAAATATAAAAATTAAAACTGGGTACTTCCCTAAAGGCAGCAAGAATTAGCACGCCCATCGAAGTAAGGGTGCATCAGAAGAAACGGAAATGGCTTCCACTTCCAGAAGTAAACAGTACTTACTAAGAAGCTAAAAAAAAAACAGCACTGAACAAGAAACTACCCAAACGTAATAATAATAGAGAACTAGAGTTAGAAGAGGACAGAATAAGTTGGAGATAAATGAATAATTAATTAAAATCAAGACATAAAAAATATGGGCTACGGAGAAAAAGAAAAATTAATTAAGAGTGGAAAGTGTCAAAATAGAATAGGAGTGGAAAGGGTCACCTCAGACAAAGGAGTGTAGGGTGTTACGACCACTAGGTTTGAGACACCCCATACGATTGATAAGACTTTGCTCAAGTTGGACTTGGCAAGCAGTGTCAGAGGAGCAGGGTCTCATCGCAGTGACCTGGATGTCGATGGGACTGTCGTGAAGTAACGTCTGTATCACAACACGAATTCTAAGTAACTCTGACCACACAGCGCGCCATACATTGTAGAACTGCAAGATACCCAGTCCAATCAGAACGCTCCGTTATGCAGTGTGTACTACAGTCTTGGATAATAAAAATGGAAGTCCAATCTGTGCAACCTAGTGTCGGAAGACAATTTACTACATCACTATGAAAGAAGTACCACATGGAAGAAGTATACAAAACGATACTGGGAATGTTGCTCTACCTGTAGGTACAATAACCTTTATAAATACTAATATAGGACGGGAGAAACCTCTGGTTGAATGCATTTGAAGCTTCAGGTTAGTCCTTAATTTAACTATTTAAATTATGCATAGAAATAAATGCACATATGAAACTAAAAGATTATAAGATAGATATATAAATAATAATTCAGGGTATAATTTAAGCTTTGGATGAATAAAATCGCTCAAGGAATAACGGAGATAATAATAAAAGTAGTTTTCCTGATTTGAACGATAGGCAAATTTTACCAATATTTTCGGACCTTGAAAAACATTAGTAAGGAATACCACCTCGGACGGTCGAGGTCACTCTATAAATAGTGCATGCCTAATAGAATCAGGTCAGTCACAATATTTGAATCGACAGCGAGCGGCAAAATAAAGCCTGTGTTAATGCAAGTGTTTTGCCTTCTGTACCTGAAAGCAGATCTTAACCAACCATTAACGGCTCGTCTGTGTGTATACCTGAGGGTAAGAACGAATCTATACATTATATTTATGTGTAATTATAGTGATTAATCCACCTGTACGATAAGAAGTGTATAGATGTGTTAGAAAATTTACAGTGTGGTGAAACTTACAGGTTTGTGTGTAATTCTAGAGGCAAAGCCAGCCTTCGGAAATATTCAAAAATATTGAGAATGATGGCAAAGTGTGTCTGTAGGTTTGGAAACGTGTTTAAAGAAGTATTTCTTAAATGGAATGACACACATACCAGGAACATAAGGAAGGATGAAAGGAATTGGATCACTGTATAGTTTGATATGTTACTTAGTAGTTTTATTCACGACCAAATTATTGTATGGAGGCAGATCATGGGAAACGACTTATAATTAAGGATGTAGAAGACAATTATGATCACAGTGAATTGAATTGATTGATGCTACTATACTATATCTTGTGCATCTGCTGGCACTCTAATCTGAAACTGTTTATCGTCCCCCTCGGTGTCATAGAGGTATATTGGTAGAAAAATACAGGGATTGCGTTTAACTTCGTTTCAGGTTTTATCCTGTAATCTACTACAAATATAAGAGGCATCTATTACTGAGGTTACGACGGATGCAGTGCCGGTCTATGTTAGAGGGCCAGACATCGCGAGTATACCAGTTGGAAGAATTTCAGCCGACAATTCTCTCCAGTATCAGAGGAAGCCATCTTATGTGACTAAGATAAGTTGCCCACAAAGGCAACTGTGTAGCATATACCTGTTCACCAAAACTAAAACCAAACCAGTTTGTGATGAATCTAGCAACATAGCTCTTCAATTAGACTGTGAGAATAACACTAGTAATTATTCAGGGACAGATCAACCAAGCAAGACTGTCTCCATATTGATAGACAACTTAACACAGAGAAAAACTTTGTTGAACATTTTTATTATTTATTTACTGTTGTAACATGAGTTCTTTTAAAACTTTTCAAACAGAAAAGAGTAAATGTACAAATAAATTGTAAATATTTACCAGCAGACTTACTTAAATTCTTTAAGTTAAGTTTTATTCATTGTTGGTGAATTTAATTAAATAATTACCCCTAGCAGAGTTAAAAATATTAATAATAATTACCATATTAACAGAGTGGGATCTGGAGAGGTAGCACATAAGGACTCAGAGTACTACATTATTATCTTCTCTGGGAACTTATACAGCTTGACCCCCACCTTTGTTGTCTATACACCTTTACTCTTTTCAGAGAAAGGGGTATTACTGATAAGACCAGACACTTATCTGGCACTATCCTGGTATCATCTGATACACCTTTATATCCAGGATACCTTATTACATTCTATACTATCTGAACCTCTCATGACAGGGACCCTGGTGGTCAGGACCATTAACGTGTATGGCAACTGGTGTGAATTTTTGCCGGGAGATGTCATTAAAGTGCTATGTGTTATGTGTTTATTTGGTTTCTTCTCTTGACATGAGATGCGCCCCATTTTTCTATACATCCACATCTCGAGAGCCTCAATTCTTTCTTCCAATTGCTTGTTCGTTGTCCATGTTTTCACACCATATGGTAATAAAGAATATATGTAACACTTAAACATTCTCAATTTTAATTTATTGTTTATTGTTTAGATGTCAGTATTTGTCTTATGTTGTTGAATGTAGCTTTGGCCATTCCTATTCTCTTCTTGATTTCTGTTACCTATGTGCCATCTTCTGTTATTATATGTCCAAGATATAAGAAACTCTGGACTTGTTCCAGGATTTTCCCATTTATGATTATCTTAAATGTTGGTTTATTGTCTGTGTTCCTAATTATCATAGTTTTCGTTTTCTCAACGTCAGTGTTAAATTCATATTCGTGACTTATGCTGTTTAGTTGCTTCACTAGTTCTTGTACTTTCAGTCCTGTTCACTTTCAGCTAACAACATGGTAGCATCTGCATATCTAACGTTGTTTTCTGGCATCCCACTGATGTTCAGTCCTGGCATTTTCTGTACCTGTTTCAAACATTTTTATGTGTATAGATCAAAAAGTTGGGAGAACAGGTCCTGGAGCAGGTCGACCACTTTAAATATCTCGGAGCTATTATAGACCGAAAGGGAGGCATCAAAGAAGAGTTGGCCACTCGAAAAGCAGCGGCTGGGAGACTTTTTCAGGCCATAAATCGTGGATTCCTCAGCAAGAAAGAGGTTGGTAAGAAAACGAAGATGGCTGTATACCGCTCCACCTATGTCCCAGTCTTGACATATGGATGCGAGTCGTGGGCAATGACTACAACCCACAAAAGCCAGATCCAAACCTCAGAAATGAGGTATCTGAGGAAAGTGGTTGAAGTAACAAGAAGAGACATGGTCCGCAACCAGACGATCCGTCAAGGCCTAAAATCCCATCCGCTGCAGACCCAAATAGAACAGTCCCAACTAAGATGGTTTGGCCATGTCTGCAGAATGGGAGAAGATCGGCTACCACGACAAGCATGGGAAACAAAGAGCCAGGGATCCAGACCTCCAGGACGACCCAGAG
Organism: Oreohelix idahoensis; assembly: GCA_024509875.1. Taxonomy (NCBI): domain Eukaryota; kingdom Metazoa; phylum Mollusca; class Gastropoda; order Stylommatophora; family Oreohelicidae; genus Oreohelix; species Oreohelix idahoensis. The sequence goes on from JAMPIV010009606.1 coordinate 313,462, forward strand.
TCCGCTGGGAGGACAACATTAGACAATCTTTGAAGGACCGAGGACTAGAATGGAACCAGGCCAGGAAGAAGACAGCTGATAGAATGGTCTGGCGCTCTCTCTTCCAAACCTCTACACCTCACGGTAGAAGGGGAACGACTAAGTAAGTAAGTAAGTAGATCAAAAAGGCAGGGAGATAGTATGCAACCTTGTATCGCTCCTCTTTATATGTCTATATGTGCTTAGTAATTCCTGTCAGATGGTACTGTAGCAGTTTGTTCCCAATAACGGTTACTGAGCACTCTTATATCTTGTCCATCAATACCTGTGTCTTTGAGGCATTCAATTATTATCTCGTGGTGAACTCTGTCAAAAGTGGTCTTATAATCAATGAAGCACATGTAAACACTTTATTGGACCTCTATATATGTTTCTGCTAATATTCTTATGTAAAGTATTGCTCCTTTTCTTCCGCTGTTGCGTCGAAAGCCAAATTGTTGTTTTTTTTTGGACTTCAATATTACTTTTTTATTCTCTCCCGTATGATTTTGAGCAGTATTTTAATTGTGTGCCTCATCATGCTGATTGTTCTAACGTTTATACATTCTGTTTCATTAGGTTCTTCGGGCATCGTTATAAAGACTGATGTCTTCATGTCATGTGATATATCTCCTGTATTGTATATATCATTAAATAGATCTGTGATTGTATTTATACCAAAGCTCTTCAGTGCTTCTATCATTCCTATTATAATAATGCCCATGCCCCCTGATTTTTCTTTTTGTATAATATTTATTGCTTTCTCTACTTTTAAACGGAGAATGTTTCGGCCTTCATTAGAGTCTGGTGATGGTTTTTTTTTTTACCTGTTTTGTCCTCGAATAGTTCTTTTACGTATTCTGCCCATTGTTTGATATGTCTTTCTCATCAAGTAAGATTATACCATTCTTATTCTTGATACAGCCTTCTCATTGGGCAAGCCTCGACTTATTTGATAATTTCTTTATTTCTTCATGCATATTCCTTGGCACCTGCTTTGTATCCATGTCTTTTATTTTTAGAACTACTCTACACTTAAACTATCACAGTGTTGCTCCTTTGATTTTGGATGAACTGTTTATTATTTACTCGAAGTCTTATGTGCCAATCTACAGTATTTACAGGATAGGTAAATCGGCCCAATTTCATCCCACTTTAGTAACTATTTACGATTTGCAACACTGGTTACAACGGGACTATTATTTGCTAACATTTCGGGCATCGCAACTACATAGGTAAGCTATCGGTAATTCCTTAATCATTTAACCGCTCTAAAAGGTACTTTCTAATGGTGCTAGAACTGCTTCTGATCCAACTAGCTCACATTAATGAACCACAAGTGGTCTGTGCCTAACACTTTGAGAACCATTACCTTAACTGACCCAATCAGAGTTGTGACTCATCCTTTCATTTCTCAAAAACCACGAGGTCGTCAAGGACGAAGATGGATGGACACCACAGTAATGGATCTAAGACTGCAGGGAAAAGAGGACTGGAGAAAATCAGTCATTGACAGAGAGGATTGGAAGAAAAGTGTGACTGCAACAAAGTACATTTTGGATAGCTCAAAAAATTGAAAGACAAGACACAAAGAAGGAAGGGAGAAGAGTAAAGATAGTCCCATAGAAGATACTGCCGTGGTGCCATAAAGTGTTAGAGACCACTATACTATGCCCACATTTATGGCTTGGGGTGACCAGTTCCTTTCCTCGCCACCTTGCCTTCATTAACTCTAGAGCATAATCAAGCACCCATTTGCAGCTAGGTAGATTGGAGCATGTTCGCCACCAGGTTTCGGGCTCTGAACCCGGTAAACTAAATGCGAGAGGCAAGCCCTCTGTCCAATCAGCTCTTTAAAAAAAACAAGGAATACTTTAGAAAAGCAAGCAAGATGGCTGAGTAACGGTCGCCTACCTACCTAGTTTGTTCAAGGACACTTTTTCCTGATATACTTGTGACAACAAGAGAGAATGCCCTGTGTGGTTCCCGGGCACCTGTGAAGAGCCAAAGACAGAATAGCACCACTGCGCCCTCAGGCATATTGTACAAGGAGACGACTATGAAAGTGTGTATTGGCCTGCCAACCTCATCATGTACAAGAACTTGCCACAGAAACCACCACTAAAAGACCATGTGAATGTTTGGTGCAAGCTTCCTACAACGGAACCACCTACAGAGGTAGTTTTCTACCACGTAAGGAGCATAAAGGAAAGTGATAATGGTGATGATGAAGATGACATACAGAACACACATTACGAAAGTAATTCACACTGCATAAAAAAGGCGTCTTGATATAAGCCAAAAGATCCATTGATGTTTTAATGGTTCAAAGGAACGTGCTGCGTCAAAACGTAGTGAACACCAGATAGGAAAAACGGATGGATTCTTTATTCCTAAAAAAAAGAAAATGAGAATAGCAATCTTCTGGCGCTCTTTCTTCCAAACCTCTACACCTCACGGTAGAAGGGTGTGGTGGGTTTTGATGTTATGAATTGTTGTTATGTATTATTATTGTATTAAATGAGATCAGCTATGCAGGTCCCTGAATTTAACAAATAGTATTTTAAACTTTCCAGAGTACCTTTCCGCTACCACCCATTTGATCTCATTCAACATTAATCTATATTATTATATAAAATGACTTCGTGTAGTGTCTAGGGTTATGAATGTAGAGTGTAATGGGCACTAACCAACAAACATACAAACAAATAGTTTATTATCCACAACCACCAACAGTATTACAACAATAACATACAAACGACACTTTAGAAGGCTATCTTATTTAAGACAGTGGTTGAAATTTGTGTAAATAAATTTTTTTTCAATTTATTATCCTGATTCTAATTTACAACATTCCAATAACACAGTGGATCTTCTGTCCATACATACAATATTATTCTAATATAAGTGTGTGGTTATATTCTTCTACTTTGAGGTAATACTGGTATTAAACCATAGGTTGTTGGTTATAATCACCCCCTTTAAGTAAAGTCTGTTTTCGTTTGTCACTTGTGGAAATATTAATAAGTAGGCACAGTTTTCTTTAATGTCACTTTCTAGTCTGTTAAGTTCTTTTAGTTAAGCTGCCAGGTGCCGAACAAGAACTTATCTTGGCAGGAGAATACAGGTAGAACGTTTCCTCTGCTCGCTTGACAATCTTTTCCACCTTTTGATGGGCAATGGCCACTAGCATGGGCTCGAAGTATACAGATAGAGTCCTGAATCGAGCAGTTTTTCAAGCGTTTGGTACTACATTAACGTCATGGGGTACCCAGGACCCTGAAATGTGAAGGTTATGCATCCTTCTTTATACCTAGTATACTATACTATTCCACATTTAAGTACAGGTACATTACAAACGAACGAAAAGGGTCATAGCTTTATACCAACCTATGCCACCATTATCTTTTGATGTGACAATGTACACCAGTATTCCTCTCCCCTAATAGTTACAACGCCACTGCAATTCCAGCTGTCATCTTTCCATATAATAGGATAGGTGTTATGCTCCTTGATGACAATCATACATATTTTCTTGTAGTTTTACACCTCTCTGACAGTCTATCACATGGTGGATCAATCTCTAGGCTTTGCCTAATGGTTTCTACAGACCCACTCACTTACAGACATATATTATTATTTCACATTCAATTTTTATTTTAGATACATGTTAATAAAGTCAATCTTACCACATTTATTCAATGAAATACACAGTGAACGATGACTGGCACACTTTCGATCTGCCGTTCTGTCCAGGCTTTTGAGAAATATGGTTTTCACTGCACAAGCCTGATCTCATCGCTACGTGTCAAAATTTTGTTAGAAATGGCGTCCCCAACTAATGCTTTTTCCCCAATATCAACTACTCTGGCCAATGATTACCTTTATTTCACTTGTAAACAAAGTCATTCAAAAATACAATTCAATTTTCTACTACGTTACTCGGGTGATATATGTTTAGTACGAGGTCGGCCAATAATATTTCGTCTCACTTCAAATTCCACCCAATCCCCTTCCTCGTACCATCTTAGCCTAGCTTTCACCTAATTTTTTCCCAAAAAATATGGCGATCCAATCTAAGCAGGGGGGATATGACTTGACCTGACAGTATCTCTGATCTCTATGTATTGTTTTATCAATATTTGATTATTTAATGGACTATTTAGATAAATAACAACATATTCTTGGTCAGCAAGTCTTCAGGTACACGAATATACGATTTTTATGGGGCTATGTGGCTTGGTTCAAAATTCTATCTTTTTTTTCTGTTAGTTTCAAGTTAAATACGAGAGCTTATGTCATTCGCAATAAGAGCTAAACGTGTTTCCATGACCGTAGTGTCCACATTTCTAACTTTTTCATCGTATTGGGGAAACCCGCCTAGGGCAAAGCGTGCAAGTCGGTTGTAGAGTTAGAACCAATTTGAGACGTGATTTGCGTGTTTTATCTAGCCTTGCCTCTCCTTTCCCCAAATGCAGTTAGGCAAATATTTCTTAGAACTAGGAAAAGTGGGGCGTTTATGTCAAGGACGAATTTGAAAAATAGGGTACCGTTTTGTTCGGCTTATGCGTTAGCAAATAATATGCTGAAGGCGTAGGCGACAACCTACGATTCTCGCCGAAAATTTTTAGTACTATCTTATCTTGAACTGTATATGGACTATACTGTTATATTCTAATTTAGATATTGTATTTAGAAGCTCACCACAAAGGGGAACGACAAGGTAAGGAATTAAGAATAGCAATCGGTCATCAGCATTTTCCTTATCGCTTCCTATGGAGCATGTAGTCACCACTGGTCCTCCTTCCATGAAGCTTGCACCAAGCATTCACATGTTCCTGCAGCAGTGGATTTTGTAGCAATTCGTTTTACATGTTGAGGTTGCCTGTCTGATGCACAATCTCATATTAATTGCCTGGTACGACATGCTTGAGGGTGTAGTAATCCTATTTTTTCTTTATTTCATCAGAGCCCCCCCCCCCTTTCTTCCCCCCTCTCTTCCCCCACCCCCACCGACCCCACCCCTACCCCATCCCCCAGAACTACACTCGGGCCAAACGGTCATCATTAAAAAAAAAATTAATGACAGAATCTGACTAAACAGCTTGATGATCTAGATTGTGCCGATGACCTGGCTATTCTGTCCCATATCCGTCATCAGATGTAAGACAAAATGAAAATACTCGATGAGAGGTCACAACAAGTGGGTCTGAGGGTACACAGGGAAAAGACAGGGATAATGAGAGTGGATGAGGGAGAAAATGGGAGGATTGAACTTGGGGAGACATCACTGCAGGATGTGGGGGTCATGGAGACATGACTGCAGGATGTGGGGGTCATGGAGACATGACTGCAGGATGTGGGGGTCATTTACGTTTCCATGCAGCAGGGTGGACAGGGTTGGGGGACAGATAATGATATCAAAGTGAGAATACAACAGGCTAGAGCAGCTTTCATTGCATTGGGTTTTGTATGAAGATCAAGAGAATTCAGGTCCAACACTAAAGTAGGAGTCTTCAGCACAACTTTCGTGTCAGTCCTGTCGTATGGCTCTGAAGCATGGGGAACGGCAGGGACAAAACGTCCAAAAAGCTTCGGACTTTCATTGCTGGGTGCTTGCGTGGGTTGAAGGGATTGAAGTGGTTGAAGGGATTAAAGTGGTATGACAGGATCACTGGTGTGAAATTGATGACGGGACCCAGAAGGTTGCAGGTGGGGCAAAAAATGAGCGGTGGACGATGGTGATGGACAGAACATGCATTGAGGAAACCTGTGGATAGCATTACAAAGCAGTCCTTGTTCTGGAACCCCGAAGATAAGGGATGCAGAGAAAGACCAAGAAACACTTGGAGAAGAGAATTGGAGACAGAAGTGAAAATTATGAAGAAAATGTAAAGAACAGAAGCTGATGGAACGTGAGTGGAGGACTTGGCATGTGTTTGTAGAAGGCCTATACCCCTTGGTGAGCTGAAGGGTATTGATCGGTTCCTTCTTATGGAGCGTGGATCCTTCATTGTAAATGGTCCCCCCGAGAAAACCTACGAAAAACACTTGCTTTTGCAGCGGTGATTTCAGTAGCAATTCATTTTGCAAGATAAGGTTGCCAGTGCTGAGGAAACAGTAAACTTATCCTTTCTTTGTCTCCTCAGAGACTCCCAGGAACTTAGACGAGGCTGTTCTGATATAATTAAGCCTACATTAGAGGTAGGTCCATAACAGATATTGTCGTTGGGAGGTGAAGTGTTAGAGGCTACACTATACTAGGTCCATCGTAGAGAGGTGGGAGGGGGGTGGTGAGATGTTACCTTCCTCGCGATCTTTTCCTTCCCTACCTCAGAAGCAGAGTCAGGTATCCATTTGCAGCTGGGTAGACTGGAACGTGTAGCCACCGTGTTTCAAACACGGGATCTCTGCCGCGAGTGGCCAGCGCTCTAATCACTCTGCCAATCGTAAGCCTAAATTACAATCTACTAATCTCGTTCATACAACACTTTTTCGGCAATAATTTGTTATTGATTTTCTGCTTGTGAAGGCATAATTACCGAAACGTTTACTGTTTAATTCTTTCTATTCCATAAAACCCATCCTTCTTGTCGAATGTTATAGTTTACTATAGTTACACTGCGGTTACCTTCCTTTCCACATAGAAACAAAAGGGGCAGTAATTTTCAACATAACAATAGGGCGCGTTTTGTTTGTGTCCCCTTGGTTTTGATTTTTCACATCGAAGTGCTAAGTGCAACGGCTCTGTTAATGTTTTTCCCCTTGCCAGAAGTGCTTCACGACAACAGAAGTTTGGTTGACACTGCTTTAGAAGACAGTCAGATGGGGGGAAGGGATGGTGAGCTTGGCTGTTACGCACGACTGAAGCAGCGTCATTGGTCCGAGATAGAAAACAATGGCGGCGGATTCACGTTGTGGGATGTCATTTTAAGGAAGGTTGTGAGATTAACAAACAGTTGCAGGCGCACCAGCTTTTCTTCGTGAACAAACTTTCCTGAGGGGAAATAGGAATATGTCAACCATCATTAATTATTTACTACTCGCTGGCCTCGAGTTTCCCTGCTTGTTTGTTTCCGTGTTTACACAATCGTTACTTAAACCAACCAATGATAATCTTTATAATTCATATTCTTTTGCCATCTACTAGGCGCAATAATACGGTCTTTACTGAGTGTTATTCGGCCTACGCTTGCGAATAGGATAGTTATGGAGAAGAGTTTGTTTTAAAAAGGTCTAGTCGCTATAAGTGCTAAATTCCATGGTTGCGATCTGTGTCGTGAAGAGCAACTACTCCTGGTGATACATTTATTGTCGGGGTACTTAGCTGGTCGTGTGTCCTGTCACGATTCACTCGCTTAGCGAGGTAATGGTGCCCTTCAAGTGGTCCATGATTTAATCCCCGGAGTTTCCGTCAATTCTGTTCCATTTCTGTTGTCTAATGCCCTCCTTCGTGCTGTCGTTCGCTCTTCCTGTTTTTCTTTCTTTTTTTCTTTCATTCCAAATAATTATAGTATATTTTAATGGTGACTTTTGCCTTTTTCAGCAACTTCATTTCTTGATTATAAAATTAAGATTACAATTAGCTGCTGAAAACATGAGTGTGCTGATATTTTTTCTCTTAGAACGTTGCATTACTTAAAATTAATTTGAGAATAAATGAATACAGTATAAAAGACGAGAGTAAGGAAGGGCAGAATATTAGACGTGTTATCACAACTCTGGAAATAACGTTAATTCGTTCTTTCTTTATTTCTTACGCGCGTCTGCCATTGACCTATATTTGTTAATTATTTCCTACTCACAAGTCTCGTGTTTCCCTCGAAGTTTCAATAAGTGAACTTAGAAAAGCAGAGCCACGGATTGGTGGGTAACTCTAAAACGGCCTTAAAGAGAGAGAATATATAAATAACGTTAGTTAAACTGACAAAAGAACTGCTATCATTTTTGCGAGGATTTCTTGTCCTTGTCTTGTCTTGTGTTGAAGTGGGCGCAAGAGGGCTTGTGGCTGCATCAGTGTATGGTTTATTTAAACAGTTGGTGCTGAAGGGACAGTCTAGAACAAGGGCACTGAAGAGGCTTAGTGAAAATGCCGAAAAGGCATCAGGCTGGCTGTGGAACAACCGCAATGGGCAATGGAAATCGTGACAATAAACGCTGCTGTACAGAAAACACCAAAATTGTTCTAAGTCCACAACGCTGAGTTTTTTTTTTTTTTTTTGGTGTACTAGTGAAAGGGCTGCGACTCTGGGGCAACAGGCGATGTATACTATAGGGAGTGTCAGGTACAAAATTTCAGTGGCTTGCGGCGAGCAGGGGCTAAGAATCGTGGGCTGCGCGCCAGTGTCTCAGTGTGTGTCCTTAGTTGTGAAGGGCGACGGAACGAACGGAATAATTTGTCTTCTCTTTGTTACTTTCACAATTGCCTCCACGGCTGGCGTTGTGGATTTAAAAGTTGCTACCATAAGTGAAATGGGTTCATTTTCGATACAAGACAACAGGAAGCTGAGACGCTTGGGAGTCATGACCCAAGTGGGCCCGCCCCCCTTAGAGTGTAAAGGAGTAATCGGGCCGAAACACTTGTCGGATGGGGGGACTCCTTCTGATGATCAGATTGCTTCCTGTTGTATCGCTCTGTAAAGAGTTTCCTATCATAGGGTTGCGTTATACAATCACAACATCAGTGCATTTACAATTGATTGATAGGTACCTTGTAACTCCTCGAAGAGCATAGGCCTTCAACAAACACATGCCAAGTCCTCCTGTCACGTGCCATCAACTCAAGGTCTTTCCATGTTCTTGTCATTTACCTTTCTGTCGCCAGTTCTCTTCTACGTGTGTTAGCCTCTACTTTCTTACCCTGTGGATTCCAGAACAAGGACTGCCTTATAATTCTATCAACAGGTTTCCTCAATGTGTGTCCTTTCCATCGCCAGCGTCTTCTTCTCGTTCCTTCTTGTCACTGTGACTAGTTTGCTTCGTGTCGTCATCAGTTCCACATTAGTGAACTTGCCGTCATTATTTCCACATTAGTGAACTTGCCGTCATTATTTCCACATTAGTGAACTTGCCGTCATTATTTCCACATTAGTGAACTTGCCGTCATTATTTCCACATTAGTGAACTTGTCGTCATTATTTCCACATTAGTGAACTTGCCGTCATTATTTCCACATTAGTGAATTTGTTGCACAATTTCAATCCTTCTATTTTACGCAAGCACTATTTTTGAAAGTGTGTAACTACTTAGTGGTTATCTTTGTTGTTCACCGTGTTTCATAGCCTTACAATTGGGCTGACTTGATATATGAGTTACAGATTTTGATTTGTATGCTGATCTTGATTTATTTAGAGTTCCATATATTTCCAAATGCACTGAAACCTCCTGTTACCTTTTGTATCTGTACTTTGATACTCTTGTCTGTCCCTCCAGCTCTGTCTGTATTGCTGCCAAGATATATGCATGATTCTACTTCTTTTAGGGGAGTTTATGTCAGTGCAATCTCGTTATCGTTTCCAGCAGTTACTCTCTTTATTTTTGTCTTTTCCTTTTGCATTTTCAGAACCACTTGCTGTGACCTTTCATCGAGTATTTCAATTTTGTCTCGCGTCTGGTTACTGTTATGGGACAGAAGAGCCAGGTCGTTGGCAAAATCTAGATCGTCAAGCTGTTTGGTCAGAGTCCACTGCATCCCATTTATGTTGGCTGAAGTCGATGTTTTCAGAGTCATTGACTTTTGTAAATTCATGAATGTTGAACACTGCAATGCCATGCTCAAAGGCAATTGAACACTGTAGTGTCAAGAATAAAGGCAATCTAGGAAGAATGTCTGAAAAGCCGAAGTGGAAGAAATTCGTAGCCAGCACTTCTACAAATCGAAGGTTGATTCTGTAATGGACCTCCAAGATTTCTTGTCTTGCCTTTATTATATCATTATCAGTATCATTATGTCCTTTATTCACTCCCTGTGGTGCACGGTGCCACGGTTGTAGTTGGCTCCCTTGAATAAGTGTATGTCACAGCACATGTCCTTGCAATGGTGATTTCTGCAGCAGTGTATTTTATATAATGTAAGTAGGCGCCCCCATGTGCAACCTGATATGTCGCCTAATATTACATGCCTGAGAAAGTATTACATTACTCTTCTTTTCATGCCTGAGAGAGTAATACATTACTCTTCTTTTCATGCCTGAGAGAACATGACATTACTCTCCATTTTTTTCTTCTTTCGGTCTCCCCAGAGACCCCCCGGAAAGTAAAAGGGAATTTTATTTAAACTTTTTCGGAATATTTGGAAGGAGAAATGTTTTCTGTAATCTAGATGTAGTATGCGCCTGTGATTGCAAGCTGTCGTGTGTAGTAATACAGAAGGCAAGAGAAGAACATAGAACAAGGTTCGGTAACCGGTCGATCGCGGGATACCAGTAGATCACATGTAATGAGTTCGTAGATCTTTAGGTGACGGAGGAAGAAAAGGATGAAGTTTTAAGCTAGGGATATTGCGGACTCTCCCGCCGACATTTGAAAGAGTGATATCCCCAGGATTAAACGTGCTTTTTTCCGTCACAAAATTTAATCAAGGTAGATCTTTAGACAGCTCAGTGTTTCTAAAGTAGATCTTACAGCTCCTGGGTTGCCGACTGCTGACATAAAGAAATTTTTTTTTAATAAAAAAGAAGAAAAACTAGAGATACTGATACAAATGGAAAACAGATCCAGTTCGGATGAGTTGTATAAACACAAACAAGAAACTCAAACTCGTGCCAGCAAACTAGAGGTCATACAAACACTAAAAACAAGCGGACTGCAGGGAAAACACAGACAAAATGAAAAACAGAAAAATAGCTCAGTGCGTGAAAGAAAACAAAAAGCTATTAGTCAACTACGTTGAGATATTTTTGCCTATATCTCCCCCAGCGGCGTGTAATTATGGAGAATCAGTGTCAGAAGCGTAGAGGGGGTTCCCTTTGTTGAAGCTTTTAGCAGGTCCCTTGAGCTGATGAGCGCTTGTCAATCGATGGGTCCTACTTAAAAATTCTCTTGCCGGCTTTACTATCACAACCTGGGGGACCGACTGTGCAGACCTTTCCAAAAAATAAATAAATAAAATGAAATAAAATAAATCTACTTTTACGTTTTTCTTGTCAAATTAATAATAAAATCCCTAAGTCGTGTTTTAGCCAGTTTCAGAAAATTATTTTAAAAAACGCAAAAGTTTCTCTGAGAGTGTTGAAAGGTTGTAACTGCTGTTTTCCATTTTCTGTTTGTTAAATAGCACGAAATTATCACAACTTTGTTGATAACAACTTGTTTGCCTCAAGTCCTCGAGGCATTCGCTATTCAACCATAAATAATAATCCTTTCGTTACAAGCTAGAAAAGCGTCCAAAAAAGGACGTGAAAGAATTATAGTGTGTTCTTTTAGCTGTATGTCTTAATGACGGCATTCCTTCATCTGTGTTCATTTTATTTCCTGTCCATTCTATCTGACCTTCGTTGGATCTTTGTTGTCATTTTTTTTTTACCCAGAGAACAAAATTTAAAATCAACATTTTATTAGTCAGTCTACGAATCATTATTTAATGAGGTATCGACTTGAGCGACTAAATCTGCCTGCGTATCAATAATTATATGGGCGAAATGGGATGTATTCTACCCTCACATTCCTTTCAACCTTACTTACTTACTTAGTGGTTCCTCTTCTACCGTGAGGTGTAGAGGTTTGTAAGAGAGAGCGCCATACTATTCTATCGGCTGTCTTCTTCCTGGCTTGGTTCCATTCTAGTCCTCGGTCCTTCAAAGATTTTCTGATGTTGTCCTCCCAGCGGACTCTGGGTCTGGATCCCTGGCTCTTAGTTTCCCATGCTGATATTCTTCCACTCTGCAGACATGGCCAAACCATCTCAGTTGGGACTTTCAACCTTCTAAAATTAATAATTGGGATGATTTCTTACCTACAGTTATATATGCTGTATTGTACAGATTCATTTGGCCCCACATGTTTATGAGTTCTGTTCATTCTATATTGTTAATTTAAATCTAAGACAGAGATACATTTTCATACGTACCGTCGATGATTTTGCCAGGAAATCTGAGTGATACGTAGAGAAAAAGTACATTAAATTTTCCAGTAAAGCTGCACGTTCTTTTAATAGGTGATCAATTTAACCTTCACGGTGCAGTGCGCGCCGTTTCTATATTTTCCTGAAATGCTCCATGCAAAGAATCAAAGGCATGCTCGTTCTTTTAATCGGTGTTGAATTTAGTTTTCACGATACAAGGAGAAACTTTTCAATGAGACACTTCTATATATGGGAGATATAGACACGTCATGTTTGTCTGGGAAATTGGATTAACTCGCGACGGCCAATATTACGTTTGAATAGCGTTAATTTGGCCAGAAACGTGGAGACGACAGATTTGACTTTTATAAGATTAATATCATTTCCTTGCAGTTGTAGATTTATTTCGTTAAACTTTGTGAATAAATCTGACAAATATGCAATGTCATGCCTGATATTCGTTAGTTCTGTACTGAGCGAAGCATGCAAGTCTTTGAAGAATTCTACCACAGTTTCAAAAAGAGCATAAAAGCGTCTCAGACAATTTCCTTTTGAGAGCCACCTGACTTCTGTGTGCATCAGCAAACGTTCAAACTGTTCATCATTCTCAGTACAAAGCTCTCGAAATAGTCGAGAATTGAGAGCATGGGACTTAATTTTGTTAATCGCTGTGATACCAGTATTTAATGATTTGTGAAGCCGATCACTTAGATTTTTTGCGACAAGATGTTGTCTGTGAATTACACAGTGTATTGTAAATATACCAGGTACAGCTTCTTTTAAGAAAGCGATAAACCCGCGGTAACAACCTATCATTGATGGTGCCCCATCTGTTGCACAAGCAAGAATGTTAGTAAGCGGAATGTCCTTCTCTTTGAAAAATTTCTCTACTACACGAAATATTGACTCTCCTTTTGTATCCGTTACTAGTTGCTTAGCAAATAACAACTCTTGAACCAAGCTTTCATCTTTTACGAAGCGAACATAGGCAAGAAGCAAAGATTCGTTTCCCGGCAAAGTTGACTCATCCAACTGCAATGCAAATTCTGTTGTCCTAAGTATCTTGCACAATGTATTTTCAACATTCTCAGCCATTTCATCTATTCTTCTTTGAACAGAGGTATTGCTGAGCGGAATTGCTTTAATTATTTGTTCAGGTGACTTATGCATAACTGTACTCACAAACTCCCTTATAGCTGGCAAAATCAAATTTTCTGCGATTGTATGAGACTTTCCAGATTTAGCTATCAGCAATGAAATTTTGTATGAAGCTCGCATACCATCACAGCTTTGTTGTGAAGTATTGACAAACATGTCACAGACAGTTTTACCTTTCTGAAAGTTTTCACCTGTTTTATCTGGGTGAATTTTTTTCAAATGTTCAAGTAGTCTGGAAGGTTTCATCGCCTCATTTGAAAAGGCCCTCTCACATAATAGACACATTGGCAGTTGTTGGTTATTTAGTGCTGGAATAAATCCATATTTCAGATATTCCACGCTGTATTGTCTGCACTTCTTTTTGGTTTGTTCTGCTTTTGCCATATTTGTTCTGAATTCTGGAACAAAGAATTGATTTTACAATTTTGCAGATAGAAAAATGTTCGTCGAGTAAACAACAAAAGCTGATTTAAAAGTGGCTTTACAAAAATGTTGACACAGATGTTCTTACCAGTTTACTCTTCTATTTTATAAAGTTTCTTAACCACAGCCATAAATAAATTATAAAAATACAACAATCAGAAAAAAAACACAATTAGCAACAACCACACCAACACTGAAGTAACCCAATAATCATTTCATAAAGTATAATAATAGTTATTTAATATGAACAAAATATAAAATAACGCACTATATTGATAGGTCTTCAGATTTAAAAATTGAGAGACAGTAGCCTAACTACAAAGTGTGGAGATCCCGGTAACAAATTAAAAGGATGTAATATAATGGATTGAACAGAAATATTCAATATACGGCAAATCTGTATCAAAATTTATCTGCTTAATTAATATTAGTAAAACTGATGCTAGCTCTGTGCAAACAAACAAAAAATATAAGTAAGAAAACTTACCTTATCGACAGGATGAAATTGTTTGATACCCGGTACACGCTTATTTGAAACCACTGTTCACAAGAAAAGCTGAGAAAGTTTGTTGGTTTTGCTCATAGCCAGTGCAAAGTTGAAATACACGGGAAACGTACATCGCGCCAGTCGATTTATGAAAGTCTGAATGTAAGGTAGGAAAGCCGGTTCAGAGGATCAAAGACTGATTTATAATGCCAAGTACCGTTAAAAAACTTTCTCCCTTGAACCTTTTCTCTTATTTATTACCAATCTGCGAATATCTAGTTACCACTAGCCCCCGCAAATACTGAGACAATAAATTCCGCAACAAAGCAAAGTTGGTACTTTCTGAATCACCAGCAAGTATCTAATTTCGTGCATGCCATCGGCACGGATCATTTCTCTTCCTTCAGGAGTGAACGAATGGACAATAGGTGTTTGGTTAACCCCCTTTCCTAGCAGTTCCCGATTACCGTTTATGGTCAGCGATGGTTACCTGAGCTCAGAATGACACGCATAGACGAAACTATGCCTTGCTTAATGATCCTAGTAATACAACCATCCACATCGTCCCCGCTTCACTGATGCTGTCTCTCAAATCCACAATTCCTTTCTCTCCCGCACGTACTGAATTTAGCTTGTCAAATCCTGAACCCCCCTTACTACTAAACGCCCACTGTTTACTACTGAACGCCCCCCTCTGGCCCATTTTTTCCGTATCGCCCCCTTGGACCCTTCCAAAGCCCCCAAAGGGGGGGGGGGCGGTACCGCCCACTTTGGGAACTACTGATGTAGATAATCCTAAGATGATCAGTACTGAGTTTTATTACTCTATATGATGTAACACTTGTACCACGTTAGATAATATCTTCTACCACTCCAGATAATGTAATACGTCTACTACACGTAATAACGTAATACTTATACTACTCTCGATATTATAATATCCCAACCTCGCTAGATAATGTAATACTTCTACTATTCTACATAATGTAATACTTCTACTACTCTAGATAATGTAATACTTCTACTGCTCTAGATAATGTAATACTTCTACTACTCTAGATAATGTAATACCTCTACTGCTCTAGGTAATTGTCGTGAAATATTCTAATCCACATATATAAATTATCAGGTAAATGTAAAGCCTAACAAGTAAATTTAATAAAGAAAAGAGCAATGGTAAAATAACAGTGCTGTCACAAAGAATGTACTCGAAATCCCCTTGGTTTTATGCTTCGTCTGCAAATTGTAACGTTTCCACGTTAAATATAAGCCACTGCATAAAGACAAGCGTTTCCACAACACATTAAAACGGGTATTGCATTTCTAAGAAAAACATTGAGAGGCACACTGCGTAATGACCTAAATTAATCCTAACATTAATTATACTACGTTACCAAAACGAACGAACAGATGGACTCAAAAAGGATAGAAAGAGAGAGGGAGGGCTGAAAATCAGGAACGCATGCAAAGTTAAACACGCGTCTCGCTATTAATGCCACCCCAACAAGCGTAACGCGATACACAATTACTACTATCACGCGTGTAAGGCCACATGCACTAACTTTTTTTCAGACGGACAGTGATAAAAACCCTAACCTTCCCAGAGTTAGGTTTTAAAATCCTGGAAAACGCTTATTAGAAAAGATAACATTAGATGGGTTTACGTTTGAAAACATTACAGTACCCAGACAGCACATCTTCGAAACAGGAGGTAGAAGAAATTGCATATTTTGAACGCAGCCACTTAGCTCTTTTAAATTTGTATATTTGGGTTCCTTAGGGCTTGCTGACAAAGAATATGTAAAACGTTACGCAAATAGTCTAGGAATTAACAAGTTATAGCCAAAATAAAATGATGGTGCTGTCAGACAACACCCAAAATCAGAATCGCTCAGTGGTAGATTTTTTTTAAACCACCATTGTACGGGAAATGGGCCACAAGTTACATTTGAACTGATTGGCTGGAATGATATGTAAGGCTAAACACGATTAGTCGGACTATAAATGCTATCCTTGGTTGTTAGGGGAGACGTAGGAAGGTAAAAATTTTTCAAACACTTGTCGAAACGTGGCTCCATTGGCCAGACTCGCTGATATAATCACTTAGGAGCGTTAGTTCGAGACCACTAGTTCAAATAAGCTTGATAAAGCAACAGTGCGTTGAAGCCAGCTCATATTTTTGCTAAATAAAAGCCTGGAACATAAGCAGATGGGAATTTGTGCCTGTATTTGTGCCAGAATTCATTGCTAGTCAACGTATCTGTTTTTATTTCCATGAATTGTGGTAAGCTTGAAACATTCAGTATCTTTTAATGAAAATTGAATGTAAATTGTTAATTTATGCCTGTATATATGTGTAGTTCAGGAGCAAACATGATGTAAAGCCTATAATGCTCCAGCCTGAACAGAAGGTGTCGGAGGAAAGTAAAACTGCATGGAATGGCCAAACAGTACACTGACACCTAGATTATTGATTAGACAGAAATAATGCTGGAATTGCAGAGGCGTAGTAACCATTAGGGAGGGAAATACTGGTATAAAGTATTTCAGATGAAGCTGACAGTTGGCCTAACGCTCTGAACTCAATGTTTGTGATGTATTGTGCTCAGTGTAAAAAGAGAGTATAAATTAGTTATGACGTAGAAGGTACATCCTTCTTGTTTTCAGGGACCGTGGTCTTGATGGTATTGAGCAGCACCTGGTCAGAGCTTTGCTGAATCCAGAGTCGGACAGCATACTCCTTGGTCCATTTAGCTATCAGTGAGGTGTCTCCAGAGCCCAGGGGAGAAATCGAGCAGAGGAGTCTTTTCCTGCCGCCATCACGCAAGATAAGCTGATGTGGCCAGCTGAGCTCAACATTATGTACCCCATCTTACAATGACCTTGTAAAAATAACATTAAGAGGGGAATTTAAGTGTTTTAATATCAGGAACTGAGAACATCTCCAATACTAGTTCCAATAAAGACAAACTATTGAAGTCATGATGACAAATACCAACAGAGCTTGAACAAAACAAAACCAGTATTACCTCATATTACTAATACACAACTGACACACATAGGATACTTTTAATAACATATGTCACTACAAGATTCATATTAATAAATTCTGTACATATAACTTGTAATTAAAATTGATTGTGATTCCTGGTTCCCTTTGTATTTGAATCAGGACACATATTCATTCATGACAGCAATGAATACATATTGTTATTTGAAAAGTTATCAGTGACTCCTTTAAGATATCCTTGTAGAGTGTTTTATGTATGTGAGTGTCACAGTGTTGTCAAGTGTAGTGGAATAAATTAAATTGTTTATCTGTCTGTTGTTGTTTTGACTTACACTTCATCATACACATACCCTAGACATATAACGTAGTCATCACACTATTCCAGAATAATTCTGACTGAGGTATACATATGTGGCAGCAAGTAAGGTTATATCTAATACACTACTCTTATTAGATATATATATACCTTCACAGCTGATTTCAGTCAGTACACTAAGTCCCCTATAAATATTTATAACATCCCACTTCACCACATATATTGGGGTCTCGCTCTTGGGATTTTGAATCTTTACCTATTAAAAATAGTGGGGGTAATTCACTTCAGGGAATATAAGAATTAAAAGGTATCCTTGGGTGGAATTAAATAAGGTTGAGCTCACGGTGCCTATGTTGTCCATTAGATATATATTTAGAGATTGAATTGTTGGTTAGACATTGTATAAATTTACCTGATAGACAATGGCGGACCTGGCCAAATTTCAATCTGCTGCTGTTCAGACTGCAAAAGAGTTAGGATTAGATGGGCAAGTTATGGTTGCCTATGTCACTACGGAATGTGACAAATTCATTGAACGCGAAGAAAGAAGGTTTGAAGCCGAAAGAAAGTTAGAGGCTGAAAGGGAAATTAAGAAGTTACAATTTGAGGCTGAGGCTGAGACTAAGAGGTTGCAGATTGAGGCTGAGGCTAAGAAATTGGAAGCAGAAAGAGAAGAGAAGAAATTAGCTGCAGAAAGGGAAGCCGAGGAAAGAAGACAGGCTGCAGAAAGAGAAGAGAAGAAATTAGCTGCAGAAAGGGAAGCCGAAGAAAGAAGACAGGCTGCAGAAAGAGAAGAGAAGAAATTAGCTGCAGAAAGGGAAGCAGAAGAAAGAAGATTGACTGCAGAGAGGGAAGCAGAAAGGAGGAGAAGAGATTACAAAGGGAACATGAGTTACGACTAAGGGAGTTTGAGTTTCAAGGCCATGCTCCTGAAAATGGTGCCAGTCCCTTTGCCTCTGATGCCACTGCTAGCCAAGGAGCCTCAACCTCAGCTAATGAATTTTCATTTAGATCATTTTGTTGAGAAAGACGATGATATAGAGAGCTACCTAAATAGGTATGAACTATTAGCTACCACGTATGGGTTAGAGAGAGAAAGGTGGAGCTTAAAGTTATCTCAGGGACTTCGTGGGGCAGCTTATGAAGTTTTTGCAAAAATGAGCAGAGGTGATCAGGAAAATTATGACATGCTAAAGCAGGCTCTTTTGTTAAGATATGAAGAGAATGCAGAATTTTATAGGAAAAAATTTAGGAATGCTAAACTACTGTCAGGTGAAACCTATCACCAGTTCTCTGCACGAATAGAGACATACTTGGAGAAATGGACTTCTCTGGGGAAAACCCAAGATCTTAAGGAAATGGTCCTTATAGAGCAACTAAGAGAGTCCATGGCTCCAGACCTGAGAAAGTTTCTCATGGAACAAGGTGCAGAGAGGCTGGGTGAGCTGCTAAATGTTGCTGAAAGGTATCAAGCAGCTCAAGCAGAGGTAACAGGTAATAAAAAGAAACAAGTGGATAACTTTAGGGCACCACAGAACTTTAATAAATTTGATCCTAGGGATCAAAACAAAGGTAAGCACCAATTTGATAGGCCACGGTATGAAAATAAAAATAAATTCCCACAATTCGATGAAAGGAAATATGATGAAAGAAAATCTTTCAACCAAGGAAAAAGGTGGTGTAAGAATTGTCAGATAGACAATCATGACACTGACCGTTGCAGAAGGAAACCTGTGTATATGGCAACCCTTCAGGTCAGGTCGACCTCAAGACAGGAGGAGGATATTATGTTAGATACCACTCCAGAAGAGATGAGGAAGGCACAGGCTGGGGATAAAACACTCAAGCCTTGTTTCAGAAAATTGTCAACTTGTCATACAACTCCAGGCAAGGGAGATTTTTACATGAAAAACAAGTTGATGTACAGGAAGACTGGAGCTAGATCCAAAGGTCAGGGACAGCTGGTACTTCCTAAAAGATATAGGGCAGACTTAATAAGGAGCCTACATGTGAAACCAGATGGGGACCATGAGAAGATAGGTACCATCATTCAAAAGGTGGCTCACAATTATTATTGGCCCAAAGCAAGATGGGACATTGAGAATTTTGTAGAAAGGTGTAGCATAGCACATGAGGGAACACCCACAAGTGGGAACATTGATCAGGACCTGGACACGCCACGGGGCAAAATTAGGCCTGATAATAAAAAGAAAAATAGATTTGATAAAGTGGACCAAATGGAATGGGAAGCCCCTTTTCACGGACAAGCTTCACTTAACTGTTTTACAATGGCCACTATGCGGAGAGTGCAAAAATATGTCTTACCCCAGGATAAGCCGACAATCCCTAAATCGGACTTAAACAAACTGGAGGAAGAGGATGTAGAGAGGAAATCTCTCATCAAGAATTTTAAGTGGGGAGAAAGCCCCAAAAGAAAAATTGGTAGCGGTCGTTTTGTGAATGATAATTCTGGGAAGAAAAATCATCACTATAGAGCTTCGAGTGGAAGAGACCATACCGGTGCATGGACAAATAGGTCCACAAAATTAAAGGTCCATATGTAGCTTTGTTAAGAACGTGGACTGATGAAAAGGCAGAGGAAAACATTACATCTTCATACCAATATGTGAATGAGCTGACCACTCGTTTAAAAACTGGCTGGAAACTTGCCAATGAAAATTTGAAACAAGCCAGGAAGAAACATGCTGCCTATTATAACGGGAAGGCGAAAGACAGAAATTTGGCTGTGGGAGAGAAAGTACTGCTTCTTTTGCCCGGGAGTCAGAATAAGTTACAAATTGGATGGCAGGGTCCATATACAATTCTAGAGAAGGTGTCTAGAACAAATTATAAGATAGATAAGAAGGGGAAAGAAAAAATCTATCATGTGAATCTCCTGAAGAGATATTTGGAAAGAGAACATCAGGAAGAGACACACTTGTTGACCTTGTCCATCGCCATGGAGATGAAAAAGGAACCACTTTCATCATTTGAATATCCATTACACCCCTGTGAGACAGCAGCACAGGTGAAAATCAGTACACATTTAACGAAAACTCAGAAAGAGAGAGTGCAACAGGTTCTAAATAATCATGCAGAGGTGTTAACAGACCGACCAGGGCATACAAACCTATTGGAATATGATATGAAACTGATAGACCCCACACCTGTCTGTATGAAACCATATTCGATTCCGTTTGCTAAGGAGAAAGCTTTGAAGGAAGAGATAGACTATCTGTTGAAGGAAGGAATTATTTTGCACAGTGAATCTTCGTATAGTTCCGGTGTTGTACTCTTAAGGAAGCCCTCTGGAGAACATAGACTCTGTATAGATTACAGGAGACTGAATGCTATTACAGAAGGACAGGTGGATCCATTGCCGGATACAAATCAGCTGTTTGCCAGACTAAATAAAGCTAAATATTTCTCAAAAGTGGATCTGAGGAAAGGATACTATCAGATTCCAGTAAAGCCTGAGGTTAGACCATACCTAGCTTTTAGTACCTCAGAAGGACACTATGAGTTTAATAGATTGCCATTTGGATTGAAGAATGCGCCTAGTGTCTTCTCTAGAATGATGAGAAAATTGTTGGATGTAAACATTTCGGAGGAACGTAATGAATCCCTGAGTTGCCTCTTTGATTGAGGATATTCCGAATGTTTCATACAGGATAATAAGAAGATTATGGGATCCACTACGAAAACTCTGCTATCACCAGGTATATGTTATCTCCTCATAACGTACATTTTGAGAGAAATATAATGTTCTCTGGACATGTCATTGCGCAGACTCAGAGAAGAGAAATGGTGAATACGGGTTGCGAAGCAGCATTAAGACAAGCACTCACACTTGCGGCTGTTCAGTAACATAACCGAAATATATTATTGGTTGTAGAAGTCTGAGGCAGATTTCATGAGTAGTGCCTACTCTGAATGGACCCAACTACATAAAACCATGATAGTACCACAGCAGAGTAAAGTCAAGTTGACTTACATTTATCTATGTGTATATAGAATAAAGGACTGACATATAATGTCTGTTTTAAAAGGGGGGGGGGTGAAATATTCTAATCCACATATATAAATTATCAGGTAAATGTAAAGCCTAACAAGTAAATTTAATAAAGAAAAGAGCAATGGTAAAATAACAGTGCTGTCACAAAGAATGTACTCGAAATCCCCTTGGTTTTATGCTTCGTCTGCAAATTGTAACGTTTCCACGTTAAATATAAGCCACTGCATAAAGACAAGCGTTTCCACAACACATTAAAACGGGTATTGCATTTCTAAGAAAAACATTGAGAGGCACACTGCGTAATGACCTAAATTAATCCTAACATTAATTATACTACGTTACCAAAACGAACGAACAGATGGACTCAAAAAGGATAGAAAGAGAGAGGGAGGGCTGAAAATCAGGAACGCATGCAAAGTTAAACACGCGTCTCGCTATTAATGCCACCCCAACAAGCGTAACGCGATACACAATTACTACTATCACGCGTGTAAGGCCACATGCACTAACTTTTTTTCAGACGGACAGTGATAAAAACCCTAACCTTCCCAGAGTTAGGTTTTAAAATCCTGGAAAACGCTTATTAGAAAAGATAACATTAGATGGGTTTACGTTTGAAAACATTACAGTACCCAGACAGCACATCTTCGAAACAGGAGGTAGAAGAAATTGCATATTTTGAACGCAGCCACTTAGCTCTTTTAAATTTGTATATTTGGGTTCCTTAGGGCTTGCTGACAAAGAATATGTAAAACGTTAAGCAAATAGTCTAGGAATTAACAAGTTATAGCCAAAATAAAATGATGGTGCTGTCAGACAACACCCAAAATCAGAATCGCTCAGTGGTAGATTTTTTTAAACCACCATTGTACGGGAAATGGGCCACAAGTTACATTTGAACTGATTGGCTGGAATGATATGTAAGGCTAAACACGATTAGTCGGACTATAAATGATATCCTTGGTTGTTAAGGGAGACGTAGGAAGGTAAAATTTTTTCAAACACTTGTCGAAACGTGGCTCCATTGGCCAGACTCGCTGATATAATCACTTAGGAGCGTTAGTTCGAGACCACTAGTTCAAATAAGCTTGATAAAACAACAGTGCGTTGAAGCCAGCTCATATTTTTGCTAAATAAAAGCCTGGAACATAAGCAGATGGGAATTTGTGCCAGTATTTGTGCCAGAATTCATTGCTAGTCAACGTATCTGTTTTTATTTCCATGAATTGTGGTAAGCTTGAAACATTCAGTATCTTTTAATGAAAATTGAATGTAAATTGTTAATTTATGCCTGTATATATGTGTAGTTCAGTAGCAAACATGATGTAAAGCCTATAATGCTCCAGCCTGAACAGAAGGTGTCGGAGGAAAGTAAAACGGCATGGAATGGCCAAACAGTACACTGACACCTAGATTATTGATTAGACAGAAATAATGCTGGCATTGCAGAGGCGTAGTAACCATTAGGGAGGGAAATACTGGTATAAAGTATTTCAGATGAAGCTGACAGTTGGCCTAACGCTCTGAACTCAATGTTTGTGATGTATTGTGCTCAGTGTAAAAAGAGAGTATAAATTAGTTATGACGTAGAAGGTACATCCTTCTTGTTTTCAGGGACCGTGGTCTTGATGGTATTGAGCAGCACCTGGTCAGAGCTTTGCTGAATCCAGAGTCGGACAGCATACTCCTTGGTCCATTTAGCTATCAGTGAGGTGTCTCCAGAGCCCAGGGGAGAAATCGAGCAGAGGAGTCCTTTCCTGCCGCCATCACGCAAGATAAGCTGATGTGGCCAGCTGAGCTCAACATTATGTACCCCATCTTACAATGACCTTGTAAAAATAACATTAAGAGGGGAATTTAAGTGTTTTAATATCAGGAACTGAGAACATCTCCAATACTAGTTCCAATTAAGACAAACTATTGAAGTCATGATGACAAATACCAACAGAGCTTGAACAAAACAAAACCAGTATTACCTCATATTACTACTACACAACTGACACACATAGGATACTTTTAATAACATATGTCACTACAAGATTCATATTAATAAATTCTGTACATATAACTTGTAATTAAAATTGATTGTGATTCCTGGTTCCCTTTGTATTTGAATCAGGACACATATTCATTCATGACAGCAATGAATACATATTGTTATTTGAAAAGTTATCAGTGACTCCTTTAAGATATCCTTGTAGAGTGTTTTATGTATGTGAGTGTCACAGTGTTGTCAAGTGTAGTGGAATAAATTAAATTGTTTATCTGTCTGTTGTTGTTTTGACTTACACTTCATCATACACATACCCTAGACATATAACGTAGTCATCACACTATTCCAGAATAATTCTGACTGAGGTATACATATGTGGCAGCAAGTAAGGTTATATATAATACACTACTCTTATTAGATATATATATACCTTCACAGCTGATCTCAGTCAGTACACTAAGTCCCCTATAAATATTTATAGCATCCCACTTCACCACAGTAATATATTATTTCTACCCACTAGAAAATGTTATACTTCTACTATTCTAGGTAATTAAATACTTTTACTTCTCTAGATAATGTAATACCTCTAATACTCTAGATAATGTAATACTTCTACTGCTCAAGATAATATAATACCCGTACTACTCTAGATGATGTAATACTTCTACTACTCTGTGTCGTGGTAGAGTTAGAGTGTAGAGTATTTGTCGAGTTGGACAACTGTAGTGAAATCGACAAGGGATAGTGGACTGACAGAGTTATAGATTACACTTTAGATAAGGTGTAAATAGGAGATGGACTTGAGACAACCTGGAAGAAGATTTATTCAAAGGATCTCTCTCTCCAGGCCTCAACTCACTATTACTGTCTAAGCCTCTCCTGCTCTCACTCTTTTCTCTTATCATACATAGAGATTCTAGTAAAGAGCTAAAAATACAAATATGGATGGAAAGGTCGTGAACAGCGCATTAATAAATGTGTAAAATTTATTAAAGAAGAAAAGCATGAAAATAATGCATATCATCACAACAACATAAAATTACATCAATAATCAAATATTCATCAATAATCATATACACCATCAACCATACACACAGACCACCATTCATAAAACCTGTAGAACACAAAGAGATAAATAATCGAGTGACAGTCCTTCGGTTTTCGGGAACCAGCTGAAGTAACTCCAGTAAGTGGTGTTTTCGTATATATCCTCCATCGGTGATGGAATTAACCTGAATAACATCACTGTATAGGCGCTATCGTTGGTGACCCCCCCTACTGGCGCGAGTTGGGCTGGGGGACGCTGTTTATCTCCTGCTGACCAACTGATTGAACTGGGCGACAGCCTGTCCGCTTTTCGGGGACCAAATGTACTAGCTCCAGGAAGTGAATTACTTGTAGATCCTTCGTGAGGGACTAGCCTACAAAACTTTCTTTGTTGGTGCTAAACGTTGGTGACTCCCCTTATAGCGTGAGTGGGGCTGGAACTCTGTCCATAGATGGCTGCTCATACGTGCGAGGTTTTAAGTATCCAGGAAGTACACCAGAAGAAGTCACTTGAGGACAAAGAGACCCAGGCGCGCTTATCCGGCGCAAGGCTCCGCTTGGCTGTAAATCCTGTTTAAACTGGTTTGGCTGTGGTTTGCTGAGTGCCCCGTTTAGGCACAAAAAAGGCGGGTGATATGGAATTCTGCTATAGGCATGCTGAGCGGGTTTGATATTCTGGAAGCCGCAATGCTCTGGCTGGTAATCCAATAGGCGAGTAGAGAACTACTACTGCGTTTGGCGATTCCAGATTTAGCGTTTGGCTCCGTTGCACTGCGTGAGCTTAACTTGGCGTTGACAAAAAGGGGTTTTGATTCAGGAACGGGGTTGACGATTCGTTGCTAGATGTATACAGAAACCCTCTAGATCGAAGAGTATATGACTTTTTCTTCGCCTGACTGAAGTCTGCTCTAGCGATTCGGTCTTCCTGAAACCCGAAAAAATGACTAGAACATAGGCAAACACATTCTAGTACTGTGTTAAAGTTTGCCTTATCTCATGATGGTCATCTACGGGCCAGGAAAATTTACGAATGTCTTTGTCTATTAAAACCAGTCTACTCTTATAGATCACAAGGGACGCTCCCCCGAACACCTGGCGTGCGTATTTCTACAGAAGTTCGGCGAAAGACGTAATCTAGAGTAAGACAAAAGAAATCGTGCGAAAGTTCCCCAGGTAGAGAAATGCATAACATTATGCTCTATCTTGTCTAAGGGGCGAAAACCCAAAGACTGACCGCGGTTGTTATCTTCCCCTGAAACAGATCACACTCGTTACCCAGGCCTCAAAGGGTACCAGCCGCTCGTCATCAAACGTTTTAAAGCGACCAGAGAAATTCCCCTGTTGGGACCACAGAGGGTACCCGCCGCTAACGAACCGTTTCTTTCACAGAAACCGTCTTTGGCTCGTTCTAACACTTAAAGCGGACCCGAGAAATGTTTCTCTGGTCGAACAGGTGCGTTTAGATAACATTACGTCTAGCGTTAGCTGACCGCAGCTGGCCAGCGTAAACAACCTCGGGTGGGGTTGAGAAGGTGAAAAAATGTAGGTAGAATATGAAGAAACGAAAATACAAAATGTCTCGGAAAACAGAACATTTAAAGGAGTAATCAAATTATGGACAAGATGGTAAAATAAATTATCTTTCACGTGACAAGTGCCCTCCCCCCCTTTTAAAGTTCGAGGAATACGGACAAAAATGACAGTAATTTATCTTTTCCATCGATGTCCGTTACATGTCGTAAGAACCTTCTATAATCATAACCAAAATCGTATCCAATTTCTGTCAGTACTGTATGATTAGCTCCGAGTTCATTTCTTCTCTTCCCTCTGTCTAATAGACGTTCAGCGAATGGGATTTTGCGAGGCCAGTCGGCACTGACGCCTTCCGTTTCCGTGTGAACCTGACCTTGCTTCCGCAATTCGCTGTGCCTGTTTATGGTCCGGAAAATTATCCGCACCTGTTGTGGTTTTCGGCCCCGCCTGAACTCACTGGCCACTGCGTAGATAATCCGCCTGTTATGTGCAGTGTAATCATTGATGGGCTCAGGCTGCTTATGTATATATTTACCTGTCACGGGCGTGGACTTGAATAACCCTCTATAGCTGCAGTCTATAGGGATTTTTCGCGCGCGTGTAACCCTAGTTGGCAAATAAAGCCGTTCGTTGGCCGAAGAAATGCTAGCATTTTTCTTCTGCCTCTCCACACCTACTCCCCTGTTTCGGTGGGAGCATTGATCAATCTTCAGACCTGTGCCGTCTAAAGGTGGATCTGGAGCTTTCCTTGCCTTGCCAGTCACAACTCTGGCTTGGTCAACGGAAATGATCAAGTTGCTCTGTAATGGCCTGGCGGAGGCGACTACTTTGCTGTCCATCAGTGGGGTTGAGACCACTGGAATAATGCGATTTGAATGAGAAAACTCAGCTGCCTGAAGCAGAGAGTAATCGATCGCATTCTGGGGTTCTACTAAATCATAACAGATCTCCGTAGCTTCTATCCGTGAAGACAGATAGGTAATATCTGCGAGTTGCAGAGTTTGTTGAGTCGCTTTCCCATTACTAGCATGACGTGAGCCAAGGCTCTCAACAATGGCTCCTTGTACAGTAGTAAGGCAGCTTTTCTCACTGTCTTCTGCCCTGAGAAGTGTGAGAGACTCAAATGGAATACCAGGGATCCCTTCGCCTGGAACCCTGTGTCCATCATAAACGTCAACTTTGCCCTCCCCTGAGGAAGTTACTGGCGTCAGTTGAACTTTGTCCTGCAATGCGAGATCCACTTCCTGGTTGACAGGCCCCGCAGACTGCATGCAAAGGACTGGACGGTTTGAGATCCCGTTTGATCGCGAAGTGCCCGAGAGAAAACTCTCGGTGTGTTTTTTTCCAAAGTTCCTTGGAACGGTTTGGAAAGTTTAACCCTTTTAGCAGGCGACTTATTCTTGCACCTTTTAAGCTCAGGGTGATAAGAGGAGCGGCGCCTCCTTTCTACGATCGTTGAGTTGGAGGGATACGCCTCTGCATATGGTTTTTCGCTGTCCGGCCGGGAATCTTGCGAAATATAACGTGATAGGGTGTGGCTCCCTTTTCTCGACGTCACGTGTCGGTTAGGTGCTGCTCGGTCTGGAGCGTGAGAGGCTCGGGGTTCGCCGCTTGCCAGACGGGAACAATCCGTATTACAATGCTTGTTAGCACCTCTCTCACCTTTGTGCAGTTTCCATGCCTGGGAACGTTGCGTAATTTTCCCGTGGCTTTAGGTCTGCTATCCCGACGTAAATTCTTTCCTTGTTTGGGCTTCGGATCCAAGTCCAAAGGAAAGTCAATTTTCTGGAGTTGGGGTTCGGTTTTAGCAGGCAAGTTTTCTTTCATGGGCGCAAGGTTTGCAGGGGCGTTGACCGTTAAGGGCACAGTAGAAGGGGAATTAGAGTGACTACATTTAGTATCTGTTTTCATCCTCCGAATTTGGCTATCCAGTTCATTCATTCTGATTTGGTGTAGCCTGCTCCTTTCTTGGCTTTCTCTGTCCCTTTCTTGGCGCTCTATTTCCCATTGCTTGTCCCGTTCTTGTTGCTCCATTTCCAATTTCTTGTCCCGTTCTTGTCTTTGCTTTTCCCTTTGCTTCTCATCTTCTATCACTTCTTCTACATACTGTCGGGTGAATGCTTCACTCTCCCCAGTTTGTTTACAGGACCATGCCAAGATTAAACGGCTGTCAAACCAATTGTCTACCTCGTATTGATCCTGCAGGCTTACTGCAAATTCTAGAAAGGGCTGGATTTCGCTATCCTTGTACTCCATGTACTTAGCTACCTCGAGGGCAATCCTATGCACTTTATCTAGATCGGCCATTATATCAGGGTGAGCAAACACTATAGAAGAATAGAACCTAGAGATCTTAGTTACCTAGTCCACTAGGTGCTGATTAACTTAATAATCAATAAAATCTAGGCTAGCCTGGGAACTTTAAAAAAACAAGAAAGTTTGTAGCTACTCTGATTGCGACAAGCAAAACCCCAAAAAACTCCAAAAAATGTAAGTGATGTAAAACTTACTATCACTTCACCCCAGTTCTGTCAGTACTAAGCTATTGAGAGGATTGGTTACTATCGTCCGAATGAACACCCTCCCTTGGTACAAATGCAAGCTAGTAACTGACTATCTGTAGCTTCTTATCTCAGATTAAAGAGCTACTCCTGAAAAAATATTAACCCTTAAAAAAATTTTTTTCTGACTTTTACAACAATAGTCGTCAGATTTGTCAACCAAAAACTCAGCAGTGATACCATCAACCTTTACCAGCTGTCTCATGTGTAGCATGAACAATAAATGTAACTTAATATTTATGATTGCTGTGGAGAAAAAACGCTGTTCCGACTTCCACCCAAAAGAAATAGTTCGATATGTCTAGGGGAAAGAAATTCCTATAATCTGCCGAACACTAAACTCTAAGAATCAGAATAGAATCTTGTGAGAGATTCATCCTCGGATCGAGCACATATTAAATGTCGTACTAGATGGGTTCTAGAATCTCGGACGGGCTCCCATTTGTCGTGGTTGAGTTAGAGTGTAGAGTATTTGTCGAGTTGGACAACTGTAGTGAAATCGACAAGGGATAGTGGACTGACAGAGTTATAGATTACACTTTAGATAAGGTGTAAATAGGAGATGGACTTGAGACAACCTGGAAGAAGATTTATTCAAAGGATCTCTCTCTCCAGGCCTCAACTCACTATTACTGTCTAAGCCTCTCCTGCTCTCACTCTTTTCTCTTATCATACATAGAGATTCTAGTAAAGAGCTAAAAATACAAATATGGATGGAAAGGTCGTGAACAGCGCATTAATAAATGTGTAAAATTTATTAAAGAAGAAAAGCATGAAAATAATGCATATCATCACAACAACATAAAATTACATCAATAATCAAATATTCATCAATAATCATATACACCATCAACCATACACACAGACCACCATTCATAAAACCTGTAGAACACAAAGAGATAAATAATCGAGTGACAGTCCTTCGGTTTTCGGGGACCAGCTGAAGTAACTCCAGTAAGTGGTGTTTTCGTATATATCCTCCATCGGTGATGGAATTAACCTGAATAACATCACTGTATAGGCGCTATCGTTGGTGACCCCCCCCTACTGGCGCGAGTTGGGCTGGGGGACGCTGTTTATCTCCTGCTGACCAACTGATTGAACTGGGCGACAGCCTGTCCGCTTTTCGGGGACCAAATGTACTAGCTCCAGGAAGTGAATTACTTGTAGATCCTTCGTGAGGGACTAGCCTACAAAACTTTCTTTGTTGGTGCTAAACGTTGGTGACTCCCCTTATAGCGTGAGTGGGGCTGGAACTCTGTCCATAGATGGCTGCTCATACGTGCGAGGTTTTAAGTATCCAGGAAGTACACCAGAAGAAGTCACTTGAGGACAAAGAGACCCAGGCGCGCTTATCCGGCGCAAGGCTCCGCTTGGCTGTAAATCCTGTTTAAACTGGTTTGGCTGTGGTTTGCTGAGTGCCCCGTTTAGGCACAAAAAAGGCGGGTGATATGGAATTCTGCTATAGGCATGCTGAGCGGGTTTGATATTCTGGAAGCCGCAATGCTCTGGCTGGTAATCCAATAGGCGAGTAGAGAACTACTACTGCGTTTGGCGATTCCAGATTTAGCGTTGGCTCCGTTGCACTGCGTGAGCTTAACTTGGCGTTGACAAAAAGGGGTTTTGATTCAGGAACGGGGTTGACGATTCGTTGCTAGATGTATACAGAAACCCTCTAGATCAAAGAGTATATGACTTTCTTCGCCTGACTGAAGTCTGCTCTAGCGATTCGGTCTTCCTGAAACCCGAAAAATGACTAGAACAGAGGCAAACACATTCTAGTACTGTGTTAAAGTTTGCCTTATCTCATGATGGTCATCTACGGGCCAGGAAAATTTACGAATGTCTTTGTCTATTAAAACCAGTCTACTCTTATAGATCACAAGGGACGCTCCCCCCGAACACCTGGCGTGCGTATTTCTACAGAAGTTCGGCGAAAGACGTAATCTAGTGTAAGACAAAAGAAATCGTGCGAAAGTTCCCCAGGTAGAGAAATGCATAACATTATGCTCTATCTTGTCTAAGGGGCGAAAACCCAAAGACTGACCGCGGGTTGTTATCTTCCCCTGAAACAGATCACACTCGTTACCCAGGCCTCAAAGGGTACCAGCCGCTCGTCATCAAACGTTTTAAATTCATTCATAACCCTCCACTCCCAAAGGAGCATAGGCCTTCAACAAACACATGCCAAGTCCTCCTGTCCCGTGCCATCATCTCAAGTTCTTTCCATGTTCTCCTCATCATTTTCACCTCTGTTTCCAACTCTCTTCTCCATGTACTTCTTGGTCTTCCTCTGCCTCTCTTGCCCTGGGGGTTCCAGAACAAGGACTGCCTTGTAATGCTATCAACAGGTTTCCTCAGTGTGTGTCCTATCCATCGCCATCGTCTTCTTCTCATCTCTTGTTCCACTGGCACTTGTCTAGTTCTTGTCATCAGTTCCACGTTGGTAACCTTGTCATACCATTTTAATCCCTCTATTCTACGCAAGCACCCATTTATGAAAGTCTGTAGCTTTTTGGTTGTTGTCTTTGTTGTTCTCCATGTCTCCGAGCCATACAATAGGACTGACTTCACATTTGAGTTGAAGATTCTTATTTTCGTGTTGGATCCGATTTCTCTTGATCTCCATATATTTCCCAATGCAATGAAAGCTCCTCTTGCCTTTTGTATTCTTATTTTGATATCGCTGTCTGTCCCTCCAACTTTGTCTATATTACTGCCAAGATATGTGTATGATTCTACATCTTGAATTGGTGTTTCTTCAAGTTCAACCCTGTTATCATTACCTGCATTTATTCTCATTATTTTTGTCTTTTTCCCTGTGTATTTTCAGACCCAATTGCTGTGACCTCTCATCGAGTGTTTTCAATTTGTCCTGCATCTGATTACGGTTATGGGACAGAAGAGCCAAGTCATCAGCAAAATCCAGATCATCCAACTGCTTAGTCAGAGTCCACTGGATTCCATTTCTGTTGTGTGTTGTCGATGATCTCATAACCCAATCTATTGCCAGCAAGAAAAGAAATGGAGACAAGAGGCATCCCTGTCGCACTCCTGTTCTTATCCCAAACGGTTCTGTAAGCTGTCCTTCGTGAAGAACTCTGCATGTCATGTCTTCATATGTTTTCTTTATTAAATTAATGATCTTCAGGGGAACTCCATAATGCCTCATCAATTTCCAAAGTGATTCTCTGTCTACACAGTCAAATGCCTTTTCGTAGTCCACAAATCCGATGTATAGTGGTGAATTCCATTCCAGACTTTGTTCAACTATTATTCTCAAAGTGGCTATCTGGTCTGTACATGATCTGTTTTGTCGAAAACCTGCTTGTTCATCTCTCAGTTTCTTGTCTATGGACTCTTTTAATCTCTCAAGGATAATCCTGTTTAATACTTTTCCTGCACTGATAGTAACATTATTCCTCTATAATTTGTGCACTCTTGTAAATTTCCCTTCTTAGGCAACTTAACCAGATATCCTTCCTTCCATTCTGCTGGTATCTCTTCCTTTTCCCAGACTTTACCAAGTAATTTATATAACATCTCTGTAGCCGTGTCGATATCTGCTTTGATGGCCTCTGCTGGAATGCCATCAGGTCCAGACGCTTTTCCCTCTCTTAGAAGCTTTATGGCTTTCTTTATTTCTTCCTTCGTTGGTCTTTCACCGTTAATTTGTAGCTCTTCTTCTGCTGGCTGGATGTCCGGCGGGTTTTGTGGAGCTGGTCTATTGAGAAGGTCCCCAAAATATTCTGTCCACCTCTTCATTTGCTCTTGTATATTGCTGAGCAGTTTCCCATTCTTGTCTTTTATGAGGCAACTTGTTTGCTTGTATTTCCCTGTTAGCTTCTTTGTGCTGCTATACTTCTTCTTCTTCTTCTTCTTCCATCCTTAGCCATCAACCGGCAAAGCAGTATGTGGCCAGTACGCCTAGTGGCGTCTTAGGGCAACAATAAATTGATCAATCTATCACTGTTTCCACCACGCCTGGTGGCGTCTTTGTGGAACAAAAACAGACCAAACAATCTATCATTGTTTCCGTAATCAGATTGGTTGGCAAGCAGGTGATCAGCCCACTGTGCTGCTGCTATACAGTTCTCTCATATTTCCTTTGGCTGCAGCATCTTCTGCCTCTCTTGCCAACTCCTCAATATACTTCCTCTTGTCTCTTTTGATACTTCTTTTTACTTCTTTGTTTGCTTCTGTGTACACTTCTTGAGCCTTGGCTTTGGAGCTTCTAGTTTTGCTTGTGTTTAACTCTGCTTTCTTGTTTTTTTCTGTCTTTTATCTTATTGATGGTTTCTGTTGTTATCCATGCTTTTTGTTGTCTTTCCCTTTTCCCCAGTATTTCTTCACATGTCTCCTTCCATACTGTTTTGACCTGCTGCCAATAGTCTTCTGTATTCTCTACATCTTCCAGCTGTTGGAGCACTTGGAATTTGTTGGATACTGTGACCGCAAATTTGTCTCTTGTTTCTTGATTTCTTAGCTGTCCTACATTAAACTGTTGTCTATAATTTTGCATTGTTGCTTATCTCTTGAGTTTCATCCTCACTTTGGCTATCAGAAGATGGTGATCCGATGCCACATCTGCTCCTCTATATACCTTTACATCCTGCAATGATGATCTAAACTTCTTGTTTATGCATATATGATCAATCTGATTTTCTGTTCTATGGTCTGGTGATATCCATGTTGCCTTGTGTATTCTCTTATGTGGAAACATGCTTCCTCCTATAGCCAGTTGATATGAAGCACAGAAGTTTGCGAATAGCTCTCCATTTTCATTCATTACTCCTAGCCCATGTTTTCCCATGACTTCTTCGAATCCAGTGTTGACTGTACCTATCTTTGCATTCATGTCACCCATCAAAATTGTGATGTCTCTTCTTTTTACTTTATCCATAATTTCCTGTAGTTTAGTATAAAATGCTTCTTTCACAGACTCTTCTTTGTCATTAGTTGGTGCATAACATTGGATGACATTTACATGAATTTTCTTTTTAGCTGTTTTGAAAGAAGCTGTTATTATTCTGGGTCCAACAGCTTCCCATTCAATTAGTGCTTTCTGTGCTTCTTTAGATAACATAAGAGCTACCCCTTCACTGTGGTGTGAACTTTCGTCTTCATGTCCTGAGGACAGCATCAATTCACCTGTGATGAGTTTCTTCCTGTCTACCCCCTTCCACTTTGTTTCACACATTCCCAGAACCTCGATTTTGTATTCCCTCATTTCTGCTGCTACTTGCGCCACTTTCCCTTGTTCGTTTAATGTCCGAACATTCCAGGTGCCAAATCTGGAAGTTCTCCTAGAAGAAAGAAGGTTAGTCAGCAACTCAGACTCCTTTCGGCTTTCTCTGTGTTGCATCATACGCCTCCCCGCGAGAGGACCTTCCCCTGTCTTGGATGGCTGTGTTTTATTTTCTTTATTGACTTGTCCATATTTGTTGAAGTTTTTTGTGGTTTAAATTTTTTTACAGGATGGTGTAACCGGCCCCATGCCCAACCCTCCTTAGTCGCTTTTTACGACATGCTTGGTAGGGGACAGTGTTACTATTCTTTGCTCCCCTTTCGGGCCCCGGTAACACACGGGTGAAACGTTTTAAAGCGACCAGAGAAATTCCCCTGTTGGGACCACAGAGGGTACCCGCCGCTAACGAACCGTTTCTTTCACAGAATTCGTCTTTGGCTCGTTCTAACACTTAAAGCGGACCCGAGAAATGTTTCTCTGGTCGAACCGGTGCGTTTAGATAACATTACGTCTAGCGTTAGCTGACCGCAGCTGGCCAGCGTAAACAACCTCGGGTGGGGTTGAGAAGGTGAAAAATGAAAGAGAGAAGAGTACAAAATGTCTCGGAAAACAGAACATTTAAAGGAGTAATCAAATTATGGACAAGATGGTAAAATAAATTATCTTTCACGTGACACTCTGGATAATGTAATATTTCAACCACTCTAAATATTGTAATACTTCTATTACTCTGGATAATGTAATACTTCAACCACTCTAAATAATGTAATACTTCTATTACACTAGAAGAAAGGGTTAGAAAGTAAATTGTTGATTCACAGAGTGCTGGGGAGAGTAAGGACAGACTCTATACGACAATCGTTTTCTCTCGCTCTACTCCTTAAACTCTCCTGGACAAACAATTCTTTGCCAGCTTCCAAACCCACATCCGCTCACACCGATTTGGTGCTTCAAGCACACGGACGTACGTGAATACAAACTACGAATATAACAAGTATGGGGTAAGTTTGCGCTTGGGCCTTCCAACACAATACTAGAAGTTTTACGTGTTTATTAAAATCAGATCACAACATTTATCAAAATACAGGAATAATCAATAGATACAGCAAAATACGAATAACAAGATGTGGGGGGGGGGGGGGGGAATTGAAGAATGGTGTCAACTATGCACTTTCCGCTTGAATAGACAAAGAAAACCAACCCCAGTCCAAAGACAGGTGTTTTATCAGAATAGATAATGTAACCCAACCCGTAAATTAAATTTACTTCAAAAAGAGAGATGTTACAATACTATGTCTGGTGGTGGAAAAAATCCGATCGTTCTCAAACGTGTTTCTCTTTACTAAGCAGATATAAGGGAGGGGAAATAACAGAGTTAAGAAATCCCGCTTAAAGGACAATGCAAGACATACAGTAAAAGGTATTTATCAGGTAAAGCAAATTAACAAGGTTTGCAAAATAAATCCCATTCATTCATGCACGCTCGTGGGGGCCAACACTCAGTCTCTCAAACACACTTACCGATCGTGGAATCTGGCACTTCATAGAAAATACGCAACAGCAGCTTAAACACTTGACATAATAAACAAATGTCTTTCCTTCGTTTCTAGCCCCAGATTAGCGGGTTTTGTGTTGCACAGATTTGCCCGAGAATCGTTAGAAGATGAAGCCTCAGTGTTCTGTTGGTTTTATATCAAAAGGTTTCTATAGGATGGCACAGTCACAGATACGAGGGTGTGAATAGTGTGGTCTCAGGTATTATTCACCGCTGGTGGTAGACAATATTCTCTAGCGTGATGGCGAAAAAACTGTCAGTGTTCTTAAATGTTATTTCTTATTTCCACAGTAGAACAGTAAAATTATATGTATCGTTTCTGGCAATGTTCTGCTCCAGTTTTATCTTTAACAGACAATGTTTATTTTAAAACGTTCTTGGAAGTGCTTTGTTTCTGGAAAAATTCAGTTAGCTGGATCCCAACAGAGGATCGCCACAAGAGTTAATTTAAAATGTTTATGTAATGACTGAAGGTAGAACCGAGTCTGGACTCTCTATATAATTTATTCTTTGCTGTGAACGCAGAGATTGTATGATCATTCTATAGGAAAAGATAGAAAAACATGACAACATAATTTCCAATATTAATTATATACTGGCGCGTGATAAATTTACAGTCAAAACTATTTTAAGCACTCGCGTCTTTAATTATATAAATTCAAGAAAAACTCCCCGCGAGTCTAATAGTTAAGACACACACACATCTATATAAATATATACAGAACTAAACTGTATTAAATAGTTTAAAATCCCTTAACGGCTTCCAAAATTATTTTAAGCATCTAGTTGTATTGGGAATTAGCTTATAGCTATATCGTTTAGTTTACAACTGGAACTTTGAAATGGGTTTATTTAATAAGTTTAAATAAACACACAAATCCAGTGAACTAAAATGAAAGCACTTGACCACTGATCACTTTAACAAATATATTATACCGTCTGAACAGAATAGCACTCCAATATAGCCGACAATTCAGATAAAATCTAGCAGGATTCAACTATACGCTAGTGTATTTTAAAATCTCTGGCAAACGAATGATAAAATGCATTTCTTCAGGGTCTCTATATATAGTAAGTGGAATGTAACATTAGGGGGACATGTTAGAATCTAACACCTTTCTTGAACTCAGGGGAAAATCGAGATTCTAGCCGCCCGTTCCTCGTCCGATTACTCACTTCCTGACCATCTCGTTTCTCCTGTTCGTCTTAGTCTTCGAGCGCTTCAGCGCTCTCCTCTGGTTAACACGGAGATGCGAAATGCCGCTGAGACGCTGCTTCTTCTGCTTCTGTGGAACATCACTGCTTTGATCGTAGCCACTTCTCTCTTTGACTTTGGCAACGCCCCACTGGGCAGGCGTACTGACCAAGGTAATGAAAATAACTGCATATAATTGCTCTAGAGATATCCGTGGGCGTAATTTAACTTCTCCTTAAATCAATGCGATTCTCTGAATGCACGGAAGATAGCAGTTTACATATTAAGTAGCAAACGTGTTGACAATCTACGTGGAAAGGTTGCATGCTAATGAGTCCACGTTTCTGTTGTGCATTGCTAATGAGCCCAGGTGGTGAGAATTCCCCGTTGACGAAAAGTTCCAACAATACTGATGTTATACAAGGGACGTACCATCATCTAACAATTCAGGGACAGCTGAGTTGTCCGTCACATCTGGATAATGTAATACTGCTACCACTAAAGATAATGTAATATTTCTTCAACGCTATATACTATTGCTAAAAAGCAGATGAGGGCTATCACTCTAGGGCGCATTCTCATGGTTAGTTATAGTGAATAAGGAGGTTACTATGTAATTTAATACTTCTACCACTCTAGATAATGTTATACTTCTACCACTCTATATAATTTTATATTTCTATCACACTAGATAATGTAATACTTCTACTACTGTGGGTAATGTAATACGTCTACTACTCTAGATAATGTAATATTGCTACCACACTAGATAATGTAATACTTCTACTACTCTGGATAATGTAATAATTCTACTACTCTAGATAATGTAATACGTCTAATAGTTTAGATAATGTAGTACTTCTACTACTGTTGATAATGTAAAACTCATACTACTCTAGAAAATATAATGTTTCTTTTTTATTTCTTCCCGCTTAAGCACATCTATTTCGCTCATAAAGTTGGCGGACTGTCTCAGGCGTATCTCATCCCCTTATCGTTTCTCCGTTAAACGAGTTGGTGAAGATGGAGGACAGATTATATTATTTGACTGTCTTAAATATGAACATATTCTTGTCAGCCAAAATGTTAATGTGGTGAAAGTGTGGTATTTAGAGTCCGCAATTTTTGTTCATTTTTGTCATTTGTTCGTTTTTCTAAGTTAAAACAAAAATGCTAAAAAATGTCCATACATTCTTTAGCATATCATAAAAGAGGATGGCGATGGCCAGATATTATTAATCAGTAACTAGTCATATGGTTCACATATTTATATTTTTTTCTGAATGATATTCCGCATTACTGAATAGCTATAATTGACTCTCCACTATTACTCTATGCAAAGAAAGTTATGGAACATTAATTATTTCTAATTTTATCACCCGGTGTGTTTCTTGTCACTTTTTGCATGTGCTGGTTATCATTATCGCTATTGAGTCTCGGGTGTTTTCATGTTTTTTTTTTAAATCAGTTTGTGGTAGTTTTTAATTGTTTGTTTGTTTGTTTGTCTTTTAATTGTTTGTAGTTTTTTATATTAAAGAAACTGCCGAATATGTTGCACATCTAACATGTTTCTTAATATTGCTGTTAAATGTTACGGATTGACGGAATACTCTTTTGCTTTCAAAATTATGGCATTTAAGTCTACTGAAGCTACCTTTTCTTCGTCTTCTTCATTCGACTTTAGACTTCTACATTAATCTCTAATTAACCTCTAATGAGAAGTCAGCTCAAGGTTCCTGACATCTCCAAACAGTTTTTCGTGGAGACAATTGGGTTGTTGCCACAAACTACTCCGTTCACTACTGTATGTTGGGCAGGACTGTAGCAGGTGTTCGGCTGTCATGGTGCTGGTGCCACAGGTGCAGAGAACTGTTGTATCAATTCTGTACTTGTGGTATAGATGGTATCTCAACATGTTGTGTCCAGGGCATAAGCGGAAAAAGATGACCTGATCTCGCCTAGATAGCTGATGATCGGAATCATTTTTAATATGGCCTGGGTGCTCTTTTTCCACTTTTAACAATCAGCGCTCGCTACTTTTTGTTCCCCATTTTCTTTAAATATATCAACGTTACACTTTCAGCAGCAATAATTTTGATCGTACAATTTATGAATATAATTTTCCACGAAGTACTACTTAATCTGCAGACAGTACAGGTAAAGTAATGCATCAAACACAGATACTACTCCGTCGACAGACAATGCTTCCCACAAAGTGTCTTTTCATAAGAAATGTGTCTTTCCACAAAGAGCTACCCAATCAGCAGAAAGTGCTTACCATAAAGTGCTGCTCTCGAGACAGACTGTGCTTCCATTACATTGCTACACGATCATTCGACTGTGCTACCCACAATGTGCCACTTCATCATTAGTGTTCTACAGAGTGCTACTTACTACTGTGCTTTCCACAAAGTGCTCTTCGACACACGGAAATTACTTGATTTGTTAGTTTCAAATTCAAGCCCACATTTACATATTGCACCAACTCAATTCACGGTCTTCGCTGAACACCGAGGAGGTACGGGCAGCATTGGCGTAGATGGTAGTTCTTTTCAGAACAAGTCCTTTTCATGGCTTCACCACGCTAGCAGATAGATACTATTAGTCATTTTCAGGACTTAGTGTCTATCAACGCTGTACTTCAGTTAACAGAGTTCACTTATTTTGGAAGGACAAATCGCGCTCTAATATAACCAACGGTATAGGTTGAAAGAAACGTGTCTCGCCACAAGATGGTAAAACTCGGAAGTCAAAAAAGGTCACGTGTGTCGTGTGAAATTCTAATCCACATATATAAATCAAAAAGTAAATGTAAAGCCTAACAAATAACTTCAATAAAAGGAAAGAAGAATGGTAAAGAACAGCGCTGTCACAATGACGGTACTCGAAATCCCCCTTGTTTTCTACTTCGTCTGCAAATTGTAACGTTTCACGTTGATAGTAAAAGCCTATTGCAGCCTACACGCTTTCTACGATAAAACGTGTACTGCATTTCTAAGAAAAACCTTGAGATACGCAAGCTGACCTATATTTAATATTCCATTCATGTCATTTTATACACTAAGTTACCATAAACGAAAGACAGATGGAATTAGGATAGAGAGAAGGGAGGGCTGATAGCCGGGACGGGACGCATGCAACACTAACACGAGTCTCGCTATACAATTACTACCATCACGCGTGTAAGGCCACAAGCACTAGCTTTTTTCAAATCGACAGTGATAAAAAACACTACCCATACGAGAGTTAGGTTTTAAAAACCTGAAAAACGCTTATTAGGAAACATGACATTATACTGGTTTACGTTTGAAAACATTACAGTACCCAGACACCACATCGATCGAAGTGAACGGGAGGTAGAAGAAAATACATATTTTGAACGCAGCCCCTTAGCCCCATTAAATTTATATATTTGGGTTCCTTAGGACTTGCTGACAAAGAATATGTTAAACGTTACGCAAACAGTCTAGGAATTAACAAATTATAGCCAAAAGAAATAGTGAGGGTGTCAGACAACACCAAAATCAGAATCGCTCAGTGGCAGATTTTGACACCACCATTGTACGGGAAATAGGTCCCCATGTTAAATCCTATTTGATTGGATAGAAGTAAATGTAAGGCTAAACACGATTAGTCGGGCTATAAATATTGATTCTTTGTTGTTAGGGAAACGTGAGTAGGAGTACTTTTTTTCAAACGCTTGTGTAAACATGGCTCGATTGGTTAGACCCGCCAATATAGTCATTTAGAAGCGTTAGTTCAGCACCACATTTTCAAATAAACTTACTAAAGAACCAGTGCGTTGAGCGCCAGTGCATATTTTTCTAAATAAAAGCCTGGGACATCGGCAGATCGAAATTGTGCTATATTCATTGCCAGTCAACGTAACTGTGTATTATTCCATGAATTGTGGTAAGCTTGATATATTCAATATCTTTTTAATGAAAATTGAATGTAAATTGATAATTTATGTCTGTATATGTGTGTGGTTCAGTAGCGAACATGAGGCAAAGCCTATATAGTGCTCCAACCTGAACAGAAGGTGTCGGAGGAAAGTAAAACCACATGGAATTGCCAAACAGTACACTGACACCTATCTTATTGACT
Source organism: Oreohelix idahoensis (assembly GCA_024509875.1). Classification (NCBI taxonomy): domain Eukaryota; kingdom Metazoa; phylum Mollusca; class Gastropoda; order Stylommatophora; family Oreohelicidae; genus Oreohelix; species Oreohelix idahoensis. The sequence goes on from JAMPIV010009606.1 coordinate 354,192, forward strand.
AGAAAGAAATAATGCTGGAATTGCAGAGGCGTAGTAACCATTAGGGAGGAGTATACTGATGTCAATTGTTTCAGATGAAGATAGCAATTGGCCTACCGCTCTGAACTCAGTGTTTGTTATGTATTGTGTTCAGTCTGGAAATAGATTAAAAATTAGTTATGAAGTAGGAGGTACAACCTTCTTGTTTCAGGGACTGTGGTCCTAAAGTTATTGAGCAGCACCTGGTCTGAGCTTTGCTGAATCTGGAGGCTGACAGCATACTCCTGGGTCCAGATAGCGACTAGTGAGGTGTCTCCAGAACACAGGGGAGCAATCGAGCAGAGGAGTCTTTTCCTGCCGCCATCACGAAAGTTAAGCCTCTGTGGCCAGTGGAGCTCAACATTATGTGTCCCCTCAAAAATTGACATTTTAGTAAAAAAGAGGGACAATACCTTGTTTAAATTGACAGGAACTGTGAACTTTTTCCCCATACTATTTCCCAGATAAACAAACACTTGAAGTCATGATGACAAATAACAACATAGCTTGAAAAACAAAACCAGTAGTACCTCATAGTACTACTACACAACTGACACACATAGGATAATACTAATACAATATGTCACTACTAAGTTCATATTTATAAATTATGTATATATAAATTGTGATTACAATTAATTGTGATTCCTGGTTCACTTTGTAGTTGAATCAGGATATATATTAGTGAAAGTAATTAATACATATATATATTTGAAACTTTACCAGTGACTCATTTAAGATAGTCTTATAGAGTGTTAAATGTGTGTGAGTGTCACAGTGTTGTCAAGTGTGGTGGAATAAATTAAATTGTTTATCTGTCTGTTGTTGTTGTGACTTACACTTCATCATATACATACCCTAGACATTTAACGTAGTCATCACAATATTCCAGAATAATTCTGACTGAGGTATTAATGTGGTAGCAAGTAAGGTTATCTGTAAAACACTACACCTATTAGATACAGATACCTTCACAGCTGATCTCAGTCAGTACACTAAGTCCCCTATAAATATTTATAACATCCCACTTTACCACAACGTGCACACCACGAATTGTTTTAACATTATGAAACGTTAAAACTGTTTAGTTTCTGTGGGTCTGTGAAGAGAGAGACAAAGACAGGATCTGACAACTGCTTCATAAGTGTGTCGTAAGATATGACTAGCATAAGACTGTGCGTGGGGCTGGTAATCTTCTTCTTTGATCCTTAGCCGCCGACTGTCAAAGCAGTCAGTGGCCATTACGCCTGATGGCGTCTTGTAGGGCAGCAAAAAAACTGCTTCCACTTTGCTCGGTAAGCGGCCATCCTTCGTGCAGTGCCCCAGCTCTGATTAATTCTTTGCATCTCGGCCTCTACAGTTCTCAGCCAAGTTGTTTTTGATCGGCTTCTCTTTCGCTTTCCTTCAGGGGTCCATAGCAGAGCTGTTCTTGTGATGGCATCGGGGTCTCTTCTGAGGACATAGCGAATCCAACTCCAGCGTCGGCCAGTGTGACTAAATAACCTCGATCGTCATATTTTCCTGTGCCATCCTGTAATTCATTCTGTTCTCTTCACTTCCTTTTTCCCCACTTCTGGCAGTATTTGGTATTTTCTATTCATTGTTTACAATTCCTTCCTTTAATTATTGTCATGTCGGGGCTTCATCGACCATCCTTACTGATTACTGTAATCACTCACTTTCGATTGAACACATATTGACACCTGGATCTGTAGTGTGAAAAGTTGTTGACGAATGCATAACTCTCTTCCGACCAAACAGGAATGGAAGCACCCGATGAATACGTAAACAACGCTGAGATGGCCACCGTCAGTGTCATATCACTGATAATATTTTCTATCTGGCCGGGTTGTTGCTTGATAGTTGTTTGCTGGACCAGGTAAATGATATAATCATTTCCGGACAGACTTGTTGTAGGCAATGGTTACGATAAGTTATCCATCATGGGGGTCGGATTGGCTAGGGGGTATGGCGTCCGCCTCGAATTTTAGAGGTACCGGGTTCGATTGCCAGTTGAGGGAATATAATTTATTGAATTTTTTTTCAGAACCAGTGGTCCTTATGAAATCATACTCCCCCTGGTCTTCTGGGTAGTAAGATCGGAAGCCCAGCCTTCTCGAATAAGGACGAAAAATAGGTCCCGTGTGCAAATTGCGCACGTTAAATATCCCACGGCAGTTGGAAATCGTAAAGAGTACGCTGAAAGGCAGATGCCCTGGCAAAATGTAAAAATTAGAAACTTACCCACCACAAAAATATTTATAGAATGTGTGGTTCCTATATTCACACATTGGAATTCTCACCATTGCTACGGAGTTCGTGCACTGTGCTGAGATTCTGCTAGTGTGATCTAAAGGAGAAGATCGAAATACTGATGGAGTCGTCCGAGTGCAATTAAGATAGTCCTTAAAACCGAAACCAAACTAATCCGTCTTGAAAAAGATTATCTATGAAGTCGAGAATGTAAACACGATGGAAACCAACGCAAGACGAAATACCTTATGTGGGAAGTGACTTGAAAAATCACATTTTTCTAAGAGGGAGTAGTGGGGATAACCCCAACCGATATATGCAAATATGCTATTGGTTTGGCATTTGAAATGTTAAAATACAACATTTCTGACTGGAGCCTTGTCTTTTGGTAGCAATGTAGATGTGTGGGCCGAATGTTGCCATATAATCTAGCACCTTTGGAGTCTACGGGCCTGATAAATTTAACTCGTCAGACAATCCAGAATAAGAAGTAGAATCAGGATTCTACACAAGTCATAGTGGGATTATGTTGTACAGGAATACCCTAGACACGGAAGTCTTAAACGAGTCTTGGAGAAACTGATGCTGGGCTCAGTCAAATCAGTAGAAATTATAACAATAACACTACCTACAACAAGAAGTTATAGGCCTGTGTCACTCACTTCATGCTCAGGCAAGCTGGTAGAGAGAATGGTAAACAACAGACTATACTGGTGGTTGGAAAGCTGGAACCTTCTTGGCAACAACCAGGCAGGCTTCAGACGTAAATGCCGCACAGATGACCCCCTCTTCAGGTTCACACAGAATGTGATGGATGACTTCCAAGAGGGGAAAAGCACGATAGATGTGTTCATCGACCTTGAGCAAGCCTACGACAGAGTTTGGAGAAAGGGACTTTTGCTGAAGATGAGAAGAATGGGAATAGGAGGGGAAAATGATTTGGTGGCTACCGGCCTTCCTAACAAATAGAACCATAGCTACCAACTATACTGGTGCAATTTCAGGAAAAAGAACACTGGAAGGACTGCCCCAAGGCTCACCTTTAAGTTGCACCCTCTTCCTCATCTTCATCAATGACCTTGCCAAACATCTGAATGTATCGAAGGCGCTGTTTGCTGATGACCTTGCCATCTGGACTACTGATAAATATCCCATTCTGACAAAAAGCCAAGATCAACAGAGCTTTCCTTACAATTTCAGTATATTGCGAACTGTGGAAACTTAAAATCAATACATAGAAAACTGTAGAAACCATTTTCTCCCGCAGCCACGAAATAGCGGAAAAAAATCAACATCAAACTGAATGGGGAAACACTAACAATACAGGAGTCTCAAATCTATCTAGGAGTAAAACTGGACAGACAATTGAAACTAGATGGACACATTTACAACCTCATGGAAAAAGCATGTAAGCGCATAAACCTCATTAAACGATTAGCTTGTACAAATTGGGGAGCGGATAAACAAACTCTTCGTCAACTATACCTCGCCTATGTGAGATCAGTGATAGACTATAACCTCCCCCCTCCAGACCATTGTGAATACTAACACCATCTCATCTCTAAACCGTGTGCAGAACCAAGCTCTCGTGTTAATTTGTGGAGGGATGAGATCAACACCCACAGCCGTATATGAGATAGAAGCCAATATAGAGCCGCTGGATATCAGACGTAAAAGAGCACTGACTGAAGCTGTAGAGAGATAGAGGAGACAAGAGAAAGACCACACAAACAAAGTACTGATCGACACTTGGAAACAAACACGAAGACTGAAACAATTATCTCTCCTGGACATAGCCAAAGAGGAAAACGGTAAACATCATCTCCCACAAGAGAGAGAAATGGAAAACAAATACTTTGGACCACCCCTTTGTGAGAACTTCCACCAACCAACTATCAAAACACGACTGATAGATAAAACGGCCAACAAGAAAACACTACCCACAGTCTTGAAGACGTGTGCCTTGGATACCATAAACAGCTACTCAACATCAGCAATCCAGGCCTACACAGATGGTTTGGCTTTCAAAACCACCTCTTTTGCGGGATATGGCGTCTGCACATGGTATCCGGATGGATCCTCTTATGAGTTCTGCGACTCCTGTGGTGAAAATTCGTCAAATTATAAAGCGGTGGCTGAGACCATCAAGACAGCCATTGAATTACTACACCAACAGTTTGACCTTAAGGAACAAAAGCCTTCAGACATAGTGATTTTCAGTTACTCCTTGTCTGTTTTGGAGGCACTTAAACAGACTCCATATGAATGGCCGAAATGGCTTTAATGAAATGACCTGCCCAAAAGACAGCGACTACATCAACAGACTCAACAGGAGAAATCAAAGTCTTATCTTTCAGTTTCGAACAGGACATGTCAGAGTCTATGGCCATCTAAACCGCATCAACCCTCAGCACCTACCCATGTGTAGACACTGCTCTCATCCTTATGAAACAACCAGACAACTCCTCAGGGAGTGTCCATCACTCACAAATGCCAGGTAAAAACTATTTCAGATACCTCTGACAATCACCAAATTACTATATGGAACCTTTAAACAACTGCAGAAAACCTGCACTTTTCTAAGAATGGCATTGGGCTGCCAAGAGTAGACATGCTCAGCAGGTATGGGATGTCGACAACAACAACCAAGTTGCCGATGCATGGAGGCACATCTGGAGTTATCTTTATATGACCACCAGCTATGCACAATGCTATAATATATATATGTGGAAGTGAACCTCCGTCTGGGAGGCTAATTATATCCTCATTGACTCTTAAATAACCCACACACTTCCAAGGATTCCCCTTGTGGTGAAACTTGTTGAGAACCAGGCATCGCACACTAAGCTTGGAGAAGTGACTTGAGCCCCAGACGTGATTCTCTTTGGCTTTCACCTGTTTGACTGCATGCAGGAGAATCTCATTATGGACCCAGTGGTAGGCAAGGGGAGCTTAGAAGTGGCTCTGTACAGGACGTGACAATTCCTTGGGAAAACCCTTGAACCAAAGCCCAGTATTTTAGCTCTGCATAGTTGGAAAGCCCCCTTGGATGGCGGGGAATGCACAGTATGCCACGCACTTCTTACCCTTCGCTTGGGACCAGATGTGACGATCATGTAAATGCAAGCCAAGCTGGACAAACTGGAGTTCATGACTTCCACTCAGCACGTTTCGGAATGGCAGAAAAGCCACTGGAAAAGCCTAGATCTACAGTGTAGATAAGATCAAGGAGTCTTCAACTTGGTATTGGCTGCTAAAGAGCGAGAAACTCAGCTGCCCTAGTTAAACAACAACAACCAAGTTGCCGAAACTATTTCTCTGACCCAGAAGTCTGTATGCCCAAAACTATTTGGGGTAAGTTGTACTTTTTATAATTCTATATTTGGCATTATTAACATGTGAAAATTGCTCGTGGAAGTCCAAGTTCATTCGAGGCTGGTAATCTCAGCATATAGAATGATGGTTTCATGAATAATCACTGCAAAAGCTGGTGACTGTTTCATGCGGGTTTCTCATAGAGAACCAAAAGCAGAGGTAATCTCAAGTTCCATATGGAGCAGGGAGTGGATGATGGCAAAAGTTATGTACATAGTTATTATTTCAACCTTTTTAATCAGTACATATGTATATGTAAACATGTTTTATATAAATGCAATGGGTGTTTTCTGTTCACTTGGATTAACACTAATGCTCAGATAGGGTAAAGTTCTGAGGCAGATGGGATAGTGAAATGAAATGCCGGGGGAGGGGGGAAGGGGACACCTAATTTTCGTGTCAGGAAACCCAATACTCAGGAGGGTATTTGCTTCTCTCTTATTTCATGATACTAGTCGGTGGTACCAATTGGTGGTACTATCTGTGGCCCAAACTAGATGGGCCGGACATGTTGTTCGCATGCCCGAAAAACGCCTCCCAAAGCAGTTGATGTACAGCGAACTCTCTATGGGTAAGCGAACAGTAGGGGGACAAAAGAAACGCTTCAAAGACACACTGAAAGCATCGTTGAGCAGCTTCAAAATTGATGTCTCCTCCTGGGAGACTATTGCACATGATCGCTCTGCCTGGCGGACAAACATTACTCAAGGCGCTCGCATTGCAGAACAGAATTTAGCTGATAAGGCAGAAGGCAAGCGTGCTGCAAGAAAAGTCAGAATGCGCAGCAACACTACTATCGACTCTAACCATGTGTGCCCCGTATGTGGCATGGCCTGTAGGGCCAAAATAGGACTAATTAACCACATGAGATCACGGCACTGATGTCTCACAATTCAAGTCTGAAGCTGTCGCCATCTTCGCTTGCGATGGGCAACTATTATTATTATTACTATCTGTGGAACACGTGTGTGGTATAAGTGGTCTTCAGTCAAAGCTAGACATCTACAGCAGACGGGTCTTAACAGACGCTGAACCATCTTCGCATTTATCCCACGATACTACGAGGGACGCCCAATGGGCTGATCACCCGTTGGCTTGTCACACCGATTACGGAAACAGCGGCAGATGGATCTATTTGTTGTTGCCCTAAAGACGCCGCTAGGCGTGATGGGAAACTAAAACAGAGAAAATCAATCTGCTGTTGCCCTTAAGACGCCACAAGGCGTGATGGCCTCTGACTGCTTGGTCGGTCTTTGGCTAAGGACGGAAGAAGAGAAGAAGAACTACGAGGGACGTATTGCAGCAACTAGACTTGATTAGTGACGAGAAAAACCAGTCCATAATCTTCAAAGAACAAGCATCGGCTGGAGCAGAAACCAACCGACACCTTACTGGCAGCTAAGTACCCATTCAGACCTGCGAAGTGAACTCTTTTCTTTAAGATAATTTTCCAACACCATATCCAGATCATCACCAATGATGAATCTTTAAAGATTATTCCTAATTCCTAAACCCTTGTTTATTTTACATTGTTACCTATAACTGATTATTAAATTTGTTATCTGTATATATACAAATTTATAGTTATTAGCATTCATACCCTTCAACATTTGCTGAGGGAGACTGAGCACCTATGTGTTTGCCCAGAGTGCAGTGACGTCGATTTTAATCAATAATAACAATAAATTTATAGTTGATTTACTCATTTTGTGTGAACTGTACCCGTATGTCTCAGTCATTTTAAATACCTTTAACAGAGCTATTGAAGTAATATTTTACTGATTTAAATCAGTTGGGGGCTCATCAAAACGAGCAAACTTCATACTCCTCATAGAAGATCAGGGAAGATAGAAAGCTTGCCAGGCCTGGATCCTATTAGCCGTAGTACTTGATCTCTTAAATTCCTATGAGGCTCCCTAGAATTGAAGCATCATTCTTCAGTTTATATCTCTGCCAAGAGTACTCTTGAGCTAATGGTAGATACCTTTGAAGACCCTCAGAAGATACTCTGAAGTTTGGCCACTGTTGGGCCATCACAACATAGCAAGGGTGTCACGGATTGCCTCCCCTGCTTGGCAGTAGTGGTCCAACAGTGGCCAAAACTCAAGAGTATCTAAAATGGGTCGTCAAAGGTGTCTACCTTCGCGCAAGATTACTCTTGGCAGAGTTGTAGATAGAAGGGTAATAACGCTTCTATCTCAGGGGAGGTTCACAAGATATTTCCAGAAGTCAAGAACAATGCGGCATTGGCAGAGCAATTGTTAACTTATTATATTTGGTCTTACGCCTTTTGTGAAGGATTAAGCAATGGTTTAGCTCGTACAAGCCCCCAGCTGGTGTAAAGCCAGCGAAATTCCCTTTTACAAAAAGTAGATCTTTAAATGTAAATATATGTTTGGATATATATGTTAATATATAAAATAGTCTTGCTCATACGTTTGCTTTCATACGTATAATACCTGAATCAACTATGATTGTTTCGGTTTTTTTTAAATGTAACATATTTAATAGTCAATTAGTTTTAACAAGTTAACATAAGGATGAAATGATGGTGAATTTCAGATAAAATTCCTCATCGGGACTTGATATGGGAGTTATTAAAGTCCGTTTGCTGGTGCCCTTTTTTACAAGAACTTAACTCTAGGTGAGTCCTGTCGCCGTGGTTTCCGTCACTTCCTTTTGGTGATGAATGCACTTCTCCACATAACTCGACCAATGTAGGCGGTCAGTGTTGATGCTCTTCTCTCACACTAGCGGTGATGTAACGTTAGCACTTCAAACCGTCTGGTAACTTGTAACCACGAAAATGTTTGGAAAAAAGAAAGGACAAATGCCTCTGCTAAGTACACTGAGTTTGAAGCTTAACAGGCGCATTGTCTCGCTGTCCACACACCAATGTTAATCTCTCAGAAGAATTAAATTCTTGAGTACACAGCGTAGCTCAAGGAAGATGATTAAAAATCACCAGTACTCTTCTGGGTATTAAACTGGGTAAATGTGTCTGGACAGCGCGAATAATGGCGAGCCTGAATTACAGTTAAAGGAGTATACAGATCTCACCAAATGATACTATACGCTTCAGGCACATGTGATATAATCATCACTCACTACTGCTCCATTCGGAGTCTGGGGTCACCAGCGCTTGCTGTAGTGGTTCATATATATATATATAATGTTGAGGCGTAGAGTTGTTGAGACAGGTTTTTGGTTGTTGCAATTGCTGGCTAGCTCTTCTGTTTACAGTTACTAAGATCTATCCCTTGTTTTCTTAGCCAATTATGGTATCGTGCTGTTAGTAGTAAGTTACGCGAAGGTGGGATATAAGATTTGTCAACATCATAATATTTCAATTCCCAAACGTTCAAAGACTTGATAAGTCGTTCCTTGAGTCCATCACAGTTTAATTCATCGATTCCATACATAAACAGTTCACACATGGTCATTATGAAGAAAATACATATTTAGTTCAGTTCATACTTCGTATATGATTTATCTGCACTTCAGTCCTTGTCAAATAGCATGAATTATTATAGGCAGAACGTCGTAACTATATGTACGCGCAGTTGGTGGTCCCAACGGCCGACAGTGAGATTACGCGTCTGGCAAAATATAATCAATATGGACTGTTAATTCCTGCGACATATGGCCTACGATGTTCTGACTAGAACAGTGTCGTGGTCATGTCGACTAACTAACAGTCATATAATCTACTAACGATCATGTTATATAGAATTGTTATACACAAATGTTATATTAACTAAAAGAAAATATGTAATGCTGATATTTAATTAACTAATTAACTTAAAGTCTGTCGTAATGAAATGTCATGTCAAGACTAAACTAACTAATTAAAATTTAAATAATTAATTATATTAAGTGTGTATTAAGAGTCAAGTTATTGAAAATCTAATGCAAGAAAGTTAAAAACGATGTTATGAGAAAAGAAAAAAGAGGGAAAAACCAAATGAGAAATAAAGTAGGGAAAGAACATAATGTATAAATTTAACTTGGTTATGTGTGTTTGACAATAATCATATGTGTTAAGTGGGTAATACCTATCTAACTTAACTAACTAAATAAGAAACTAATATGTAATATAATTATGTAATTCATTATTATATATAAGAATATTACTTAGAATTATGTGAGATTCTTTTCTTTTATTCATTTTTTTCATGTTTCATTTTTTTTCTTCAATTTCTTTTCATCTTTTTCTCACATTTCATTTTAATTTCCATTAATTCAACAACTAAGTTAAAATTAATTAACATTGGATGTGATGATCCATACGTAGTCTTGATCCTTGTGAATTTCCATTAGAGAAGACTGTTTAAGTGTTCTGATTCAGAATAAATATAGATATTCTTAACGTCCAAGAATTCCTATCACAAACTGCAATTAGTTCGAAATGTCATCAAGTATTAATTTCAAAGTTGTTTCAACCAGTTTTATCCGGAACGGACACTAGCCAAAGTCCCGGCGTAAAATACGAATACATTGTCTCTTGATTTAGTTCATTTCATATGTCTGTAGTACGCAGATACTGGTTTTATAGTCAATTGTTCATTTCCATGTCGAAATGTACCGTTAGTACTATGTCTCTTGGGTAAGTTTCTGCGAAGAGTATCATTATTTATGAATCGACATCAGAAGGATTTCTAGAGAGAGTATCTGCCAGGATGTTCTCTGATCCTTTAATGTATTCGATAGAAAAGTCAAAAGGCTGAAGTAGAATGGCGTATCTTGTCAGCTTCGGGCTCTTGTGATTAGCACGACGTAGTGATGCCACCGCTTTTTGGTCCGTCTGTACCACAAAGGGTGCGCCTAATAGGAATTTTTCGAGCTTTGTGATCGCCCAAATGACGGATAATAACTCTCTATCAACTGTTGAGTACTTGATTTCTGGTGGCTTAAGTTTCCGTGAGACGTACAGTGTGGGATGGAGGACGTCGTCATGATATTGGAGCAAACATGCGCCAATTCCGTAATTACTCGCATCTGTACGGAGTATAAACTTTTTGGAAGCATCAGGTAGTCTCAAAATAGGTGGGTGTGAAAAAATATCAATTATTTGACGGAATATTCTATCACATTCACCAGTCCATGTCACCTTCACTGGCATGTCCTTTTTTAACAGTGATGATAAGACAGCCGTGATAGATGACAGGTTAGGTACAAATCTGCTGTAATATTGGACTAGTCCTAGCAAGCTTCTAACCTGTTTCTTCGTTTGAGGAACGGATACGTTTAAAATTTTAGAAACCGTACTAGGAAGTGTTTGGATATATCCCGCTCCAATGATATGTCCCAAGAAAGTTATTTCATGAAACGCTACTTGTAATTTAGTAGGTTTAGCAGTTAAATTATTCTTTCTTAATGTGTCCAAAACATATTTTAGTCCCGAAAAATGATCCTCAAACGACGAACTAAATAAGCAAATGTCGTCAATGTATGTGATGATGTCTGATCTACCTGACAAAATTTGTCGCATCATGCGAATAAAGGTAGCTGGAGCGTTAACAAGCCCAAAAGGCATCACATTCCACTGGTATAGACCTTGCGGAGTGGAAAACGCTGTGTAGTATTTAGCTTTTTCGGTTAGTGGTATCTGCCAATAACCTTTAGTTAAGTCTATCTTAGTGAATATAGTTGCGGTAGACAGACGTGGCAGTAAGTCGTCGAGAAGTGGATGTGGTTCGCTATCAACTACAGTTTGTGCATTTAATTTTCTATAGTCGACGCATAGTCTAATGTTATTGTCCTTCTTTCGGACAATAACTAATGGAGAAGAAAATGGAGAATTACTAGTCTCAATAATTCCCAAAGATAACATCTGTTCAAGTTCCTTAGTAGTTTTAGTAAGAAAGTGTAGAGGAACAGAATAGGGATGTACCCGAATTGGAGTATCATCGTTAAGAGTGATGTCATGACCAATAACCGATGTGCGACCTGGAACGTCGGTCAACACATCTGGATAAGATTGTAGAAGTTCAGCAATCTGTTGATGCTGTTGCGGTGTAACCGACGAAGAGATGGTTACGTCCCGCCAAGATTCAGTAGGTTGTACTACAGGTACAGGTAACGCCAACTGTACCTCAGGAAAAGAAGATTCTTCTTCCTGGATAACAGAAAGATTAGAATAGTGACATGTAGGTACAAGAGTGTCATCTAGTTCATGAAAAATAGCTTGTAGATGTTCAGGACGAGTATGAAACTGTTTGAGCATATTTATGTGAAATATTTTGTGATGCCCCTTAATGTCCAGGACATAATCAACATCAGAAATCTTATCGATAACCTGGTATGGACCATTCCATGAGATAAGAAGTTTATTATCGTTATGTGGCAATAACACATAAGCTTGATCTCCTGGAAATAATTGACGTAATCGTCTAGTACTGTTTTGAAAAGTTCTAGCTTTCGCTTTAGCAGCCTCAGATGAAGCTGTTGCCGTTTTGCAGGCATCAATAATGTTATTCCGGAGATTAATTACATACTCATAGGATGACTGGGTATCCTGAGTCATCTCGGAATCGATCAATAAATCCTTTATTAGTCCCATCGGACCTCTTGGTGTAGTTCCTAAGACCAATTGAAATGGAGAGAAGCCAGTTTGTTCGTGTGGCACCTCTCGATAGGCGAATAACACAGTTGGGAGTACTCTGTCCCAGTCCTGTGGATGGTTAACTGTAACTTTATGTAACATTTGTTTGAGTGTGCGGTTAAGTCTTTCTACTGCACCATTACTCATTGGGTGATAAATGCTACTGAGATTTCTATCTATATTCCAGGTCTTCATTACTTCTGTCATAGTCTCAGATATAAATTGAGATCCATGATCTGATAACAGCTTTCTAGGAAAACCTACTCTAGAAAAGATCAGATGTAGTGCATCAGCTACATCTGTGGTAGTGGTGGTCTTCAATGGAATGGCTTCTGGCCATCGTGTGCATAAATCGACGCACGTGAGAACAAATCTATGTCCTCTGGCTGATGGTAAAAGTGGACCAATAATATCTATGGCCATCTTGTCAAAGGGTCTCACAGATATGTCACAAGCCTGAATAGGCGCCGTGTGAAAGGCTCCCCGTGCTTTCACTTCCTGGCATATAGTACAGGAGCGTACATACTGTGAAATATCTCGTGACACTCCCGGCCAAAAAAAATGAAGATAATACTCGAGAACGTGTCCGAGTATATCCCATGTGACCTGCGCACTTAGAATCATGTGCGTGTTGAAGTATGTACCGTCTAAAAGCAAAAGGTACCATGACCTGTTGTTTTACCTTAGTCTTATCCATAAAACATCTTAATAATATATCATTCTTAATGATAAACCAATGAGCATTCTTATTATCTAAAGAAAGATTGTCAACTTTGTTGACCAGAGCAAAAAATTTTATTAGTGATCTATCTTCCTTCTGTTTTGCAGCAAAGGATGCTCGATCAATCGAAGAATGAACCTCAATATTTTCATGTTTGTCTGTTTCCTTTTTATCAGTGTCCATAGTCTCTAATAGATTCGTCTGTGCTCTGGTTATTACTGCATTTCCGAGGCATAGATTATTTTTTTCCCATTCAATAATTTCTTCTGGTGTGCAATCCTTACTTCCATGTATGCGTCCCACCATAAGGTCTGCAATTGGGTTCCTTAACATGCACACTTTAACGTTGCCTGTGAAAAAAAGGTGTATTAACATGTATAAGGGCAGTTGGATAAAATTCTATTGTCCCTCCAAAAGTCATGCACCTGACATGTTCCCCAGTTGCACAATTAGGATGAACAAGTGACTGACGGACCCCGATCGTTGTAGATCCAGAATCCCTTAACACTGAGACGATGGATCCATTAACAATTCCCCTGTTGAAAATCAGCGAGCCTGTTCCGTCATTGACTGCCAAACCGACTTCTGGGAGAATGTGTCCGCAGTTCAGAACCGTCTCTTTTGCCTTCTGAAATACAAGATTACATTCTGGGCAACTATTTGCCACGTTATAATTTATAGCAAAACATGCAGCAGAAGACTGTATTGTATTATCAATATGTGAATTCTGAACCCCAGGGGTTGTAGCATTTGTAACGGCTGCCCCTGTATTATGATTATAATTTGTCGTTCTACGAGAATGAGAACGATGACGAGGATAATTATTTGAATTATCCCGTTGTCCCCTATTGTAACTGTTATCTCGATGTCTCGAGCTAGGATTATTGTTGTTGTTCCAGTTGTTCCCATTATTATAGTTATTTGACCGATTATGATTTGAGTTACGTTGACTATAGTTGTATCTGGACTGTGGTGAATAATTTCTATTTTGTGGTCTTCCTCTATTAAAGTCATTGTTAAAATTATTATGTCCCTTATGGAAATTGACATTATAATTTCCCTTGAAGCGACCTCTATCTACACTGTGTGTTCTTGGTTTGTTAGAACTGTGGTATGCCATATTAGAGGCCACAGGAAGAGGTTCTCTTATCAACGAACCAGAAATGTTCGCATTCGGATGCGCAGTGCAGTAATTTAATGAAATTTTTTCTAACTCCTCAATAGTATCTGGTTTACGTTCTTGCAGATAGGCAAAGAACGGTGAGCTGACAGAGGATAACACTTTATCCCTTAGTAACAGATCAACTAACTTGTCATACGATTTGTTGATACCTGCAAGCTCAACCCATCTGTTAAAAGTATTGCGTATGTTAGCAATAAAACCTGTAAAGTCCTTATTAGATTCCGGTAGGATACTTTTAAATTTTAACCTACATTGTTCTTCGTCTAAGTGAAAACGACGTAAAAGTAAGGTCTTAATGGCATCATAGTCTGTGGCTAATGTTGGATCAATATTTTGTGCTGCGTTTGCGGGTTCGCCATCCAGAAATTCCTTGAGTTTAAGTGCCCATGCAGTTTTGCTAAGGTTATTGAATTTGCATATATCCTCAAAGCGTGATAGCCATGCTGATAAATCATCAACGTGTAATTTGAATGGTGGTAGCTTGAAATAATAATTGCCTTTATTTTGGTTGGATGAAGATCCATTTTGAACATTATCATTTTGGCTTGCTGCAGCACTTTGTGCATGAAGTTTTGCTGTTTCCAATTTAAGCCGTTGCAATTCCATTTCTTGCTGTATTACGATTTCTTGTCGTCTCAATTTATTCTCTTCTTCAATCCGTAGGATTTCATCTCTTGCCACTTTCCTTTCTTCTTCTTCTTTTTTTAATATAGCTTTCCTGTCTTCTTCTTGTCTTAATTCTTCTTTATATTTTGCAAATTCAGCCAATGCATAAGCTTCGAGAGCTTCTCCTTTTTTTTTTCAAAATCTTTTCCGTTTTTAATAAACTGGTCTAAGGTAAGCATCTTGACGTTAATATTGTAAGTAATTATTGATCAGTAATAATCACCAATAAAATGTAAGTAATTATTGTACTTACTCAACATATGAATACCTACTAAATAATTACAATGTCATTGAACTTTTATTTATAAGTTCCACCAATATATAATATTTTGTAATAATATTATGTGTGCCCACTAATATAAGTCAGAAGTAGTTATGCTATTTATTTATTTAAGATGCCGAAATGATATCATGCACTTAATATTAGTATTTAATAATTATGGGTATTGTTCCAATATAATTATTTTATTTAATTAATGATATGTGCTAAGTCAGAATATAGTACTGGGAAAATGTACTAATAAACATGCAATATGTCTGTCATTTAAGTCAGACCATAAATTTATATTGAATTATCAATATATAATATATTATTATGCCTTAATCATGCGCTATAAAGTGCATTGCCACTTTCTTGAACCACCACTGCAAATTGGTGCAAAGTCCCTACTTCATCCTCAAATTTCATCAAAATTAATAAAATTCATTTACACTCTGGTTATTGACTAAATTATAGTATTATTATTATATGATAAATGTATGAGATGAAGACAACAAGACAATTAGTCAACCAAGGATTACGAAACAGTAGTACAATACGACAAGGACATTTTCACAATTAAAATGAGTTTACAAACTAAGTAGAACAAGCGGAAGTACCGTAAGCAAGAAGGAAGGTCACGGATTGACCTGAGGCGAGATTGAACTCAATCTATGACAGAACACAAGAAAAAAAATTGACTGCAAAAAGTAATGACGTCATAGGACTCATGAACGGACATATATTAACAATTCAAATAAATTATAGAAAGATGGAGAAAATACGAAATAGTTACGAACAAATTACAGAAATGAATAAAAATTGGAACTAAATACACTAGAATACACTGGTTATTACTAGACTAGACATCTAACATGCAAGGTTAATTAATGGCAGATACGAACGGACGAATCATCGGAAAGTCGTCGATGGGTTCTTCGTTAAGTGCAATTAACTGACGGCCCTATAGTACGAAGTAGGAACAACACAAACGGTGAAAACAGATATAACATAGATATATGAAAAATAGAATAGACATGCCTGTACAGACGAAATGGACTTAGTACTGTTTTTATGAATGACAACAGTCACAATTAGACTTAGCTTTCAAATGCTCCGGCGATGCCAAGTTCACCAACGGACTAGAACAATGTCTTAAAATGTCTGCTCCTCATTGGTAGGTAAATGTTATTTGGCAAGTAAATGTTCTTCATCCTTAGGTCTGCTTTGATAATTTATCTGCATTCGAATAGCCTACGCTGACGGTTGTATCTTGGTCGTTAGGCAAGTACGCACGATTCTGTGACGTCAGGTTGACCTTCGTAGTTGCGCGTGCCACGTCATATTTATGAAATCACGTGATTCTCTTACAATCGTAAACAGTCCGTGAAAATTTGCGAAAAAATTTTTTCTTTTCTTTCGATCCCTAAGCAATGGCCTACCAGTTGTTGAGGCATAGAGTTGTTGAGACAGGTTTTTGGTTGTTGCAATTGCTGGCTAGCTCTTCTGTTTACAGTTACTAAGATCTATCCCTTGTTTTCTTAGCCAATTATGGTATCGTGCTGTTAGTAGTAAGTTACGCGAAGGTGGGATATAAGATTTGTCAACATCATAATATTTCAATTCCCAAACGTTCAAAGACTTGATAAGTCGTTCCTTGAGTCCATCACAGTTTAATACATCGATTCCATACATAAACAGTTCACACATGGTCATTATGAAGAAAATACATATTAAGTTCAGTTCATACTTCGTATATGATTTATCTGCACTTCAGTCCTTGTCAAATAGCATGAATTATTATAGGCAGAACGTCGTAACTATATGTACGCGCAGTTGGTGGTCCCAACGGCCGACAGTGAGATTACGCGTCTGGCAAAATATAATCAATATGGACTGTTAATTCCTTCCAACTTAGGTTTAGTCAATTACTAACCTGAAAACGTTCATCTCTTTCATAGAATCAGTGGACTGACCCATGTCCATATTAAATACAATATAATTGTGTGGCATTCCATGCCCGACACTATAAGAGTACAAGGACACGTCTTCTCAGTTCGACGGTCATACAATAAAGGGTCCCGTCTCTTGGTCACAATGCGTGACCTACCAACGCTGGTACGTCATAGCGTTCACTAGTCTAATAATATTTTACATTACATTAAATGCTGTAACCCCTAAAATCGTCTGCTGCTAACCTCTAGCAGACGATGCCAATTAAAATACCGTAACAATATATATATATATTTCCAGTTCAAATCACAGATTGTGCTTCCGCCGAATTTTCCAATAAAATTCAATGTATATTCCAGCTCTCAATTCAAGCCAATCCAATCTCTTAGCCTATATGGGTAGGGGTGTTTAAATTCATAATCTCCCACGCGTGTTTTAAAATATTACATTTAAAATTCCCACGCGTGGCCTCTTCCAGCGATGCTGTAATATTTCTGGTAGCACCTTGTGCAAACAAATAAATCTGTTTCCTGATTACCGGTCAAAATGCCTTCCGTCAAGATTGTCTACCCAGACATATTTATCTGTAATAATGATACAGACAGGGGCCAGCGGATGCGATAATCTAATTATCACTTATGTGTGTGAATCCCCCAGACTGATTTCTCAGATGGACAATATTGGCTTCCTATTGAATCGATCGTCTCTGGGAAAGGTTGGCTAGACCGACTCAAAGAGATAAACGTATTTCCGCTGACTGGTGATAATCAACCACGATAATACCACAGTTCACCTGGCGGAATGTAAATACGTCTGAGGTGCGGTCACAGCAAGAAGAAATTAGGGCAAAAAATTAGGCCAAATAATAAGCGATGAGTGAGAGAAAAAAAGAAGAAAAAAAGTGATACTGCCGGATTGGATGAAAGAGTGAGGGGCCAAAAGTACATGTAAAAACTACAGACGTTTCGTCACAAAGGGGAGTAAATCCCGAGACAGCCAGCTATGGTGGTGTGCATGTCCTCTTGGTTATTCCGAGTAAACAGTTCTTGGTTGGTGATGGTATTCGGCCAAAAGATTCGGAGAATTTTCCTTAGGCAGATTGTGTGGACGGAGAACAATCTCGTGGAGCTGGTAATATGATCGTGTAAAACAAAATGCTACTAAATCTACCTCTGCAACGGTACAATAGCTTATTGTAGTAATGGTTACATTACACAGCCAACATCGAAGTAACAGCACATAACAAAGACAATTTTAGTGTAAAAATACATCACAGAAAATATACCAAATTAACAATACATCATAGAAAATAGACCAAATTAACAATAGATCACAGAAAATATACCAAAGTAACAATAGATCACAGAAAATATACCAAAGTAACAATCTTCTTCAGGTGCCTGGTCTGGAACAGATATTTGCGATAATGACCCTCCAATCTTCTCTGTCTTTTGATAGTCTAATGAGGTTGTTGTTGCCCATGCTGTTGTTTGTTGCCCAGTTGTTTAAGCTTTCCACATACATCTTTCTCTGCCTTCCTCTTCCCACATATTTTCCCACATAAGACTAATTCCTCCACTCCTCCTCTTCTGTTAATATGTCTCATAAATTTCATTTGTCTTTTCCTGGTGGTTTTGATGAGCGATCTGTTAACACCCACAGCTGTCAATGAGCGATCTATTAACACCCACAGCTGTCAATACCTCGGCATTTGTTTTCTTCTCTGTCCACGATATTCTTAGTATCCTTCTCAAAAACTCCATTTCCGCTGCCTCCAGTTTTTTCACCATTTGGTTACTCATTGTCCAACATTCGCATCCATATAAAAGAACGGACCACACGTAGCCCCTTAGTAAGCGAATTTTTGTGCTTATGGTGATGTTTCTGTGTTTCATTACGTTGCTCATCCTAGTAAAGACTTCTTTGGACATGGCGATCCTTTTCTTTATCTCTGTGTCACATCTGCCATCTGATGTCAATGTGTAGCCTAAATATTGAAAGAGATTGACTTGTTTGATTTTTTCTCTTTTGCTGCTCAAAGAGCATACTGGTATTTGTATTTTCTTAGAAACTACCATGGATACCGTTTTGCTGACATTCAAAGATAATCCTTTCAACTCGCTCTTTTCCACTACTTTGTCTAGAATGATTTGAAGATTTTCCTCTGACTCAGCTATTAAAACTCCGACTTTAATTCCCTCGAGGTGTTCAATGTTTCGAAGTATCGTCTCGCTGTATATGTTAAAAAGATGAGGTGATAACAGACATCCCTGTCTAACTCCTCTTTTAATTGCTCTGAATTCACTTAGTTCTCCTTCAAATCTGATCGCGGATTCCTGCTCCCAATATATGTTCCTTATTATCCTAAGATCTTTCCCGTCTATATTTAGTTCATGTAAAATATAAAAAAGGTCTTGGTGTTTCACTTTGTTAAAGCTTTTGAGTAGTCTATAAAGCATAGATAAAGGTCTCTGTTACCCCAATACATCTCTCCATGAGCATTGATAGTGTGAAAATTGCATTTCTGGTACCTTTATCAGCAACGAAACCGAATTGAGTTTCAGAAATTTCTGGTCGTATTCTATTTCTTGTCCTTTCCATTATGATGCGAAGGAGTATTTTGGTGACATGGCTCATTAGGCTGATTGTTCTATGTGATTCGCATTCTGTTGTTCCTGGTTTTTTAGGTATAGTGATGAATACTGATCTGCAGATGTTTGGGGGTATCTCTCCTGTGTCATATATCTTGTTCAGGAGTTTTGTTATTTCCTCTATGCCAAGTTCTCCTAGTGCTTCATAGATTTCTACAGGAATATTGTCAGGCCCTGGTGCTTTACCATGTTTCATTTTCTTAATAGCGTATTCAACCTCGTCTTTCAATATGGGTGGACCTTCCATGTTTTTTCTTATGTTTGGTTTATCGCCTCTATCATCATCATATAGCTCCTCTATATATTCTGACCATCTATATAAAATATCTTCCTTGTCCATTAGAATATTTCCTTCCTTTGACTTTATACATCCTGTTTGAATGCAGGTACGCTGCCCTGATATTTCTCTTACTTTTTTGTGCATAGTTTTATTATCACTGTTTTTGTTGCTCTCGATTTCTTTGCATTGCGCGTTGAGCCATTCCTCTTTAGCCACGTTGCATTTCTTCTTTATTTCTCTATTTAATTTTTGATATTCTTTGTCATCATTTTTCGCCAGTCTTCTCGATTCCATGAGGTCTAAAATTTCTTGTGTCATCCATTTTTTATGTTCCTTTTCCCCTGAATTGGGAATATGTTCTTGCATTGACATCTCAATACATTTATTGAATTCCTGCCATCTCTCTACTCTATCGATGTAAGGCCAGCGAGTGCTTCGAATTTATTCCTTACCGATATGGTGAACTTTTCTCTCATATCCTCATTGGTCTTCAACATGTTGGCTTGGAACTTGGGGGTTCTTTTTAATTTCTTGAGTATTTTCAGTTTCACTCTTAGATTACACACAACTGGAATGTGATCACTTCCACAGTCTGCCCCTGGCATCTGCTTTGATGACTCTACTGCATTCTTCGCTTTTGTATCAGTATGAAATCAATCTGATTTCTAGTTCTGTCGCCTGGGCTTTTCCAGGTCCAAAGTCTCCTTGGATGATTATGAAACCATGTATTCTAAATCGAGAAGTCATGTTCTTTGCACCATTCTATAAGCTTTTCACCACGTTCATTTAATTCACCCAATCCAAATGGACTACTTTCAATTCTTCCTTGTCGGAATTTTGCGTTAAAGTCCCCCATTACGATCTTTATGTAGTTGTTTCATAGCCTTGTCTAGATCTTCGTAGAATCCCTGTATTTCTGAGTCTTCTTGTTCTGCTGTTGGGGCATAGATCTGTATTATACTTATGTCAAAAGTCTTTCCCTGTAGCTTAACCATGATCACTCGATCTGAAACTGACCTTGAACCCTTCACTGTTTTTGTTGTCTCTGAGTCCAATATAATCCCAACTACTCTTTGATTTTGCTCCCCACCTGAATACAGTATGGTCAATCCATCCGATGAAAACGATCCTTCTCCCTTCCATCTGACTTCTGACATGCCGAGAATATTCATGTTCATTCTTTTCATTTCCTTCTTAATGTTTTCCAGTTTAACTTTCTGTAGCCTTGTTCTAACATTCCATGTTCCGATTTTTTTAGATGTACGATTGCTGACAGTCGCTTGATGACGGTCTGGTTCCACCTGTCGCACATGGAGTTCCCTACCGAACGAGGTGTTCCCTTGAACCCCATACACGCTGTTCTTCTTCTTCTTTTTTGGTTTCTGAGACATGAAAGTAACAATACATCACGGGGAAAAAACCACCACAGAAAAATTAACTACGTAAAAGGTCATCACAGAGACAATATTGAAGTAACAGCATGACACGAAGACAATATCATAGCAACTACCCACCACAGAGAAAATAATACAGTAGAAGTATATCACAGAGAAAATAGCAATACTAAAAAGACAAGACAGAGAAATTATCAAAATAGCAATACACTTCTGAGACAATACCAAAGTAACAATACATCACAGAGAAAATATCAAAGTAACAATACACCCCTGAGACAACACCAAAGTAACAATACATTACAGAGACAATATCAAGGTAGTTACACATCATTGAGAAAGTTATTCTCCCGTCAGACAAGGGTTTCAGCCCTTTTACATCCTTAACGCTCTAGGGGAGAGTGGAGTGGGGACTGGCAACTTGTGTCACCTCCTGTACATTTTTTTGTTGTTGCTTGCCCTCCTCCTTGGGCGCAACTTCCAAACAAATTAGTTGTGTACTGTTGGTTGTATCTATTCCACCACCTGTTGTGGTTGTGAAGGTAAGAAACCTTTGTTGTCTATAAATTTTATTCTGTTTTAAATTAATTTCAATGCCCGGTGCTGTTGTTCCACAGCCATCAAGTTGTCTTTTTCGTTGTTTAGCCAAGTCTTTTAAGTGCCATTTTCCTCGATTGTCCGTTCAGGCTCAACTGTTGGAGTAGAGGCAGCCACTAGGTCTCTTTCGCCTACATCATTCAACTATAACTATTTCTACGAAAACCCTCATATCTCGATTTCTGTTTAAGAAAGCTCCACTGCATAAAACAAAGCACAGATGAAGAGAAATAACAAAACTAAACTCAAACTGGCCGCGCCCCCTAGAGAACAACATTTTCTGAGCACCACCCATGGGAGATAACAGCGATAATGGGAACATTCCTAGCAGAATCAACCCTCTTATCTCAAGCGGGAGTTTTGAGTAGTGACGTTTATTGATGTTTCTGGAAGGTTTGTTTATAATATACCAGTTAAACAGTTGCAGACGAATTAAATACTCTTCTCTTCTTTTGTATAATTATCGAGAGACTATAGAACTAAGAAGTTCTACTCCAATGTGATACCGTACTGGCACGATTATTTTCTCCATTCTTGATTGCCTTTCTGTAAAAAAAAATTTTTTTTGGTTGTTGTTGCGAATCTTTCAGGTTTCTGATGGCGCATTTGTCTCTCGTTGCTACAAAAGTTATTTGTTCTTTCTACCTCCCATATGATGTTGTTTCTTTCTCCTACTGTATGGGCACTGTTTCTTTCTCCCTGCTACGTTAGGGTGACCGTACGTCCGGATTTGGCCTGATATGTCCGGCTTTTCATGCCTAAACGGTGCGTCCGGCCGGATTTTTTAATCAGTTTTTTAGCTGTTTACTAAATTATATGAAAGACGACAAACGCCATTTCGAACATTCCCCATTTGAATTTCACTTCCGGGACCTAAGACGCGTCAACAGTGAGAAATGCAGTTAGCGACCCATAGCTAGACTGCTTGCGTCAAGGTCAGCGAACCAGAGCTGACCAAGACACTACTCCACCTCCAAGTGGTGGTCCTGGAAACAGGCTGCATCACTGCAGTCTGGCTGAGTGAGTAGGGATCGAAGAGGGAAGGCTAACCCGGTCCCAAAAATGCCGTGCTGAAGTCGGATGTGTCGGCCGAAAGGCACAAATATCGCAGCTTCGCTGTAAACGGACACAACGTAACCAACGACCTTTTCAGGACGAAGAAGAAGAAGAATTTCACTTCCGACGTCTGAATTTCCTCAGAATCCAGCAAAAAAAGTGTCAACAATCCCGCAAGCTTTCATGTTGTTGGATTGTTTGTCATTAATAGATTATAATCATATTTTAACTCAGTTTTACACATTTTCGCTATATTTATTATTGACACCTGTTACGTGGTACATGGGCACTGCTTCTTTCTACCTCCCACACGATGCTGTTTCTTTCTCCAACTGTATGGACAATGTTTCTTTCTCCCTGCTATGTGGAACATGGGAACTGCTTCTTTCTACCTCCCACACGAGCAGTTTCTTTCTACTTCCCACACGAGCAGTTTCTTTCTACCTCCCACACGAGCACTGTTTCTTTCTATCTTCCACACGCTCCGTTTCTTTCTCCTACTGTATGGCTGCTGTTTCTTTCTCCCTGCTTTATAGGCACTGTTTCTTTCTTCCTGCTATATGGCCGCTGTTTCTTTCTTCTGCTATATTGCCGATGTTTGTTTCTCCCTGCTATATTGCCGATGCTTCTTTCTCCCTGCTATATGGGCGCTGTTTCTTTCTACTGCTTTATGGCCGATATTTGTTTCTCTCTGCTATATGGGCGATGTTTCATTTTACCTTCTACATGAGAGCTGTTTCTTTCTATCTGCGATAAAAGAACTTTTCTTTCTACTACTATATGGGAGCTGATTATTTCTACCTGTTTGTCGTGTTTTGGTCTGTCTTACACCACGGTCATATTTACCGCACGCAATACTATAGGAAAACGGACCGATACAAACAGCCAATGAAAACGCTCCTTTTTCTAGTGTGTATAAGGAAACCTTTTTAGGCGTAACATAGAGGCCCATTTTGTGTAAAGGATAGTAAGAATTTATTTAATTTCTTAAGACCTAGAGATGTTTAAAAGGAAAGATATAGATAGTTCAACAACAAGGATGTTACTTAAGAGGTATGTGCAAAGACTTCCTCGAATAGTAGTTCATTTAAAAAGAAAAATCGTTTAAATTGACATCTCACGGCTGTTTGTGCCCTATACCAGAGCGCTCTTTTAGTTTCGGTGACCGGAATTCTGACACCGGGTATAAAATTTTCGTGTGCACCGTAAAAGACTATTTAAGTTTTTGGCGGGGAAAATCAGCTGATGTGTGTGTAAAATCAGTAAAATATAAATCATTACACGCTAGTTCTGGATAAACACAGCGCTAAAATTCTTTTGTGTACTATAACTTTGTTCTCTGCTCTATTTTTGATTGCATTTTTATTTGTTTGAAATTAGTTTTGACGGAGTTACAGACTTTTGAAAACAGCGTCATCATTTGAGGAAATTCATAAAATAAGTAATCTTTTTATTAATTTAATATCTAAACATCGGCCCATTCGTTTGAGTTTATAATTATAAAGACTTCTCGAAGGGAAGCTAAAGATTATTTCCACATACTTTTTTTTTTGGTTTCATATCTTGAGAATGTGTGGTAGTCAGTTTTGTGAGTTTGGCATTACAAGAACAAGCATATTGTCACCAGATTTATAACATTTAAATCACTGTAAACGCATTCCTGATACTCACAAATCTTAAATAAGGTTGTAAAAAAATAACTTTTTGTAAAGCACTATCTGTTTTTGCATTTTCATTCATTTACAATGATATTTAGCTACGTATACAAGCGTCAGAAAACATGTAAAGCTATAGATAGATTACTTCCACATACTTTGATCTATCTTTCAAGTCTTGTTATTCTTGTATTTATAATATGAATTTTTTTTAAATTGTGTGTGAGATAAGGACTGTTCCATTAGTGTTCTTTGGTAGACAATCCTGTGCACACGACGGCTGCCAAAGAATTCTAAGTAACTGTTTGTATATCTTCTTTCATTCAAAGATAAAGCATTCTACATCCTGGTGTTAGGCTTGATAGTCCCAAATATTCCTTTATCTTTATACATACACAAGTAAACTATACTACATAACAACGAAATGGAACATACTGTTTTGCATCATATGAATTGTGCCAGTGCACTGTGCAGAGCCTGTGGCAAGAGAGCATTAACTTCCAAAACAACATGTTCAATTCAGAAAGCACTGAACTGTTCTAATTACGTTAATGATCTGTTCTTTGTGTTTGGAATTAACGTATCAGATGATAAACCCACACAGCATTCGACTATATTTTGTAATAAGTGTTACTTACGAATACAAACTCAAAAAGGAGGCATAATGAGAAGTGTCTTGAAACAGCCCAAGTTACTATCGGAAAACAGTCAGCACATCTGGAAAGACTATGACCATAATTTAACTATAAGTGAATGTCAACTGTGCAATTATGTTGCAAAGACATCTTTTGGTGTTTTAAAAACAAAAAGCTGCTCTATCCCCTGTGATGTTCTTTCTGACCCCTCCATGTCTAGTCAGTCATATAGCTGTAGTCAGTCAGTTAGTTGTAGTCAGTCAATAATCTGTAGTCTGTCAGTTAGTTGTAGTTAGTCAGTTAGCTGTAGCCTGTTAGTTAGCTGTAGTCAGGATAGCTCTGTACAGTAGGAGGTTGATGTGCCTGCCCACATTAGTGATGATATTGTTCAACTGGAGGTTGATGTGTCAGCTCACATTAAAGGCGATACCATTATTCATTTGGAGGTGGATAACACTACTCAGCCTAGCATGCCAGTTTTTGTTGCCACATCTACACCTTCCAAGTCAGTTATACATACGACAAGTACATCCACCTCGCCTGTCTTCAAAAGCGACATCTCAGTACAACAGTTACTTGCTACGCCACCTTCACAACCACTAACACAAAAGGAAGAACCCCTATTCACATCCATTGTTAGAAAAAAACTAGTAACAGCAAAAAAATAATATCATAAAATGAAAATCCAGAAGACAGCCTATTGTACTACAAAAACTAATTAAACATAGAAGAGAAACATCAGTCACCAGAACGCCAACAAAACGTAAGCGATCTCAATTTCTCCACATTGTTAGGAAACATATTGTTGAAACATCAACTGACTCACTAGACCTGCAGCAGGCACATGAGAGGAGCATTTATTCATTCCACTATTTCCAAAATTGAAAGACGCGCCAGCGGTATTAAAAATATAACTTCACAATTAAAATTTATAATGGAAATTCATTTGTTACAAATTTCTCCATCTGTGAATGTACAGATTCCTCTTATTAAAAAAAGGAAGTGTGAATGATAATTGAGCGCAATTTTGGGGCTAGAGCAAATTATGGCAGTTGTTGCGTGAGAGTGACAGAATTAACAGAGTGTGGAAATCATTTAATAGATGTATTAATTAAATACACCTATTTATCTATAAAATTGAACATTTCGTTTTACTCATGACCATACTCGTTTTTACATGACCATCGTAATGTATGATTGAGAGATAATTGTTAGCTCTCATGTTTTGGGGACAATTTGGTGTGTTATTTTAAGGTATAAATGTGGACTTGCAATTTAATGTTTCAATAATTAATGTTTGACACATGAAACCAAAACAAAACTTTGATATCCATTTTCTGCAGGTTTTCTACTTTTGATTTCTGTAATTTGTTATGCATGTTGATTGTGACCGTTTTAGTCTAAATTGCATTAGAAACAAACCATTACAAAATATTTAAAAAAACGTAAATTTTACACTATTTCAGACTATTATATCTTCTGTTCTAATTGTGATAAAAATGTTTCTTCTTGTTCTAAAATTTACTCTAACATTTCTAGTCTAGCTTTACGCAAAATTAAAGCCGGTATTTATAATAATAAAGTAGCCTAAAAACATTAATTAAGCCCTATCAAAAGTAAAATCCGCCACCTTTTTTCCCAGTTAGGAAGTTACCACGTGACCTCTGTCACGATAGCTATAAATAGCGCGGTCAGAGAAAAGGGGAAAACAACTAAAAGATCGCTGGCAAACAGCCGTGATCTATACATCAGGGTAGTCCTAAATTTAGTTAGTTAAAGTCTGCATAGATTTAAATGCATTTGGCTAACTAAACAATTATTAGATAGAACGGTAGAGATAAATTCACAGTATAATTCTAACTTTAAATGATCAAAATCGGTTCAGAATTAAGAGAGATAATAAATATTAAAAATGTTGCACTTTGAACAAGCAGACAAAAGAAGCCTCGTTTTTGGATTCCTAACACAGGTTTTTGGCCGTGTTCTCCACTACGGGGGAGCGATGGTATAAAAGTCCATGAACTTGGTTGATTTGGAGCCACAACGTTTTAAAACACTAAACGGTACAGAAGAGAGCGGCAAAAGTGGGCTGTCAAATACTTTGCCACTGCATCTGCATAGCAGACCTAGATACCTTTTAACAGCCTGTTACAGCTTATGTGTATTGCCTGAGGGTAAGAAAGAATATATATATATATATATATATATATATATATATATATATATATATATATATATATATAACCTCTACACCTCACGGTAGAAGGGAAACGACTAAGTAAGTAGTATATATATATATATATATATATATATATATATATATATATATATATATATATATATATATATATATATATATATATATATATATAATTACGTAATTTTCTTGTGATTAATCCACTTGTGTGTTCGTAAGTGTGTTGAATGTGTTAAGAAAAAAACTTATAGGACGAGTGTATTGCCATCTGAACGCCAGCATGTGTTGACTGTTAGAGACGAAAGCCAGCATTGGGAAATGTGTAGAATATTTGAGAATTATGGCAAAAATACGACTGTAGGTTTAATAATGTATTTGAAGGAGTATTTCCTAAAGTAAAGACACACTGTTCATGACCATGAGAAAGGATCGTAGAATTTGTTAACATGTAATAATCAAGGTGTCACTTAATAGTTTGAACTAAACCAAATCATTGTATGAAAGCAGATCATGGACAAATGGATCTAACGTAGGATTTATAAGGAAAGTGTAATCACATTGAACTGGCTGTGAGTGGTACTGAGGTAAATTGTCCTGTGCAACTGTTAGCACCATGTCTGAAACTGTTTGTTACGTCCATTGTGTGTGTGGATAGAATAGTGATGGACCATACAAGGGTTGTGATTATTTGTATTACAGGTTTTATCCTGCAACTACTAAGATTGTACGAGACATTCACTTCTGGGGTACTCTGTGGTGCAACCGTTCTCAATATATCTAGAACTAGACCACATATGTTTCTCATCCTGGAGATCCAGACATTTTGTGATCCTGGCTATAGTGGACGCTTCTCATTTTTTGAGATAAGTGGTAACACAATTCCACTGGTCAGCCTATCCAGAGACATTATCAAACAACTAAAATATCAATAACAACAAAAACAGTTTGAGTGATGACTCATGAAGGACTTTAATAAACTAAATACCAATTTTACAGTCCAGTGAAAGTGTCATATATATATATATATATATATATATATATATATATATATATATATATATATATATATATATATATATATATATATATATATATATATATATATATATATATATGTGAACTACATAATTATTTGAAATCTAACTTTATCATATTTAACTATTGTGGAAATAGACATTCCATGTTTATTTATTTTATCTTGTGAAAACATTTGAATTCTTTTATCAATTTCTTAACCGAAAAGAGAAACGGTATAGGATCAATAAATTGTAAATATATATATAATCAGTCTTACTTAATTATTTAAATTGAGTTAAGGTTCTGTTGGTTATATATATCTATTACATATTTAATTAACTAATTAATCCCCTAGCAGAGTCAATACAAAAATAATAACCATTATTCAAGGGAGGATCTTGAGAGGTAGCACTTAGACCTTTAGTAACAAACACTATCATTATACTTGAAGGTTTATACAGCTTGACCCTACCTTTGATTGTCGATACACCCTTGCTCTTTTTCAGAGAAGGGGGTATTTCTTATTAGACCAGTTTCTTATCTGGCACTATCCTGGTATCATCTGATACATCTTTTTGTCCAGGATATCTTTCATTTAATAACATCTGAACCTCTCGCGACACTGTTAATGAGCGCTGTTTATTTCTATCTGTTAATTAAAGCGGTTATTTCTATTTGCTACATGAGTGCTGTTTCTTTAATGGGAGGAACGATAGAGAATTTAAGTCAAAACAGCACAAATATGAAAATTGGGTAAGTCTCTATTCAGATATTTTATATTCCTCTGAAAATAAATTTGGAGGGACAGACAGTGATATCAAACTAAGAATACAAAAAGCAAGAGGAGCTTTCATTGCATTGGGAAATATACTGAAGCACATTAAAAACGCACCACCTGTATAATCCAGGAACAGAGTGTGAAATGTAAATATAAGTGTTTACAAGTTAACATATTTGGAATCTTTATTCATTTTCCTATGAATCCATGCTGGTCATTAATTTGTACATTTGATTGTTATGAAATTCATTGCATTCTGTGCAGGCAAAGGAGAAAACCAAAAATGCAACCAATAAAAAAATGTATTCACACTATCCTCAGTATCTGGTATGTCCACCGTGTGCTTGCAAACAAGCTTGACAGCGGCTCCGCATGGAACGCACAAGTCTCTGAGGGAAATTCCGGGGAATCAAGTCCCATTCACGTGTAAGAGCAGCTTCGAGCTGTTGCAGATTAGCTGGAGAACCTTGCCTGTAGACTCTGCGTCCAAGCTCGTCCCACAGATGTTCTATAGGGGACATGTCTGGTAATAGGGCAGGCCAATCAATCGTCACAATGTTCTGCTGCTGTAGACATTGCTGCGTAATGCATGCGGTGTGCGCACGTGCGTTATCCTGTTGGAGAAGCTGCAAGTCTGGATAATTTGTGAACGCAGGAGCAACCAATGCATCCAGAACCTCATCTGGATATGTCACAGCATTAACATTTCCACGGAAGACGTGAAGAGGCAAGCGATGGTGAAAACTGAATCCTCCCCAAATGTGAATACTGCCACCTCCAAATCGGTTGTGCTGCAAAGCGCTCTCCACACCGTCGCCAAATCCGCATACGTCCATCAGCAAAGGATATGTTGAATCTGCTCTCGTCTGTGAATAGGACAGCATTCCACTGCAGTCTAGTCCGTCTTACATGTTGTTCTGCCCATTGCAGGCGCTGCTGACGATGTCTGTGAGTCAAGTTTGGCCCAACATAAGGTCGTCTTGCAGTAAGGCCTGTATCTCTGAGTCGTCGTATGACTGTCATTCGAGAGACTTGCCCACGTCTACCCACTATTGCTCTTGCTTTTTGACTTGCCGGGAGAGAACGATTCCTTAGGTGACTCAGCACAATATGACGATCTTGCGCAGGGGTAGTAACTCGTGGTTGGCCACTCCGAAGTCTATCCAGGGCACTGCCAATGGTTCCGTAACGTTCATTGAGACGTACAATAGTGCTGTGGTGGCAATTCATCTTTCTGGCAATGGCCCGCGAGCTCATTCCGGTCTCCAACATACCAATGGCTCGTTTGCGGTCATTTTCAGATAGTCGTGGCATTTCAAGCACATGTACTGGGTGTTTTGTCTCAACGGCTTTTTTATACCGAGTATACTGCCACAACGCGTACACATTTTCAGGGTCATAGCTGTTGGGAATCGTGTTGCACGTCTAACTTTCATTGTTTTCATGTAGTCTGTACACAAACCCGTGGGTTGAATTATGCACTTTTCATTCCAGCAGCCATTCGCTCTCTACCTCAAGACAAACACGGGGAAAATCCATTCCCACACTCTTTTTTTTTCCAGCTTCTCGGCATCAGTATATATAATAGTGGTGCGTTTTTAATGTGCTTCAGTATATATGGAGATCAAGAGAAATCGGATCCAACAGGAAAATAAGAATCTTCAACTCAAATGTGAAGTCAGTCCTATTGTATGGCTCTGAGACATGGAGAACAACAAAGACAACAACCAAAAAGCTACAGACTTTCATAAATGGGTGCTTGCGTAGAATAGAGGGATTAAAATGGTATGACAAGGTTACCAACGTGGAACTGATGACAAGAACTAAACAAGTGCCAGTGGAACAAGAGATGAGAAGAAAACGATGACAATGGATAGGACATACGCTGAGGAAAGCTGTTGATAGCATTACAATGCAGTCCTTGTTCTGGAACCTCCAGGGCAAGAGAGGCAGAGGTAGACCAAGAAGCACATGGAGAAGAGAGTTGGAAACAGAGGTGAAAATGATGAGGAGAACGTGGAAAGAACTTAGATGATGGCACGTGACAGGAGGACTTGGCATTTGTTTGTTGAAGGCCTATGCTCCTTTGGGAGTGGAGGGTTATGAATGAATCTAAATATGTGAAAATCATTTGTCAGAACACATTCTAAGTAGGTATAGTTTGACTATGTAATTAATATTTTCTTCAGAAATTGTTTTTCCTATGAAGAAAATCAGGATTATCTCAGAACCTTGATTTACGTTACTAAGGTTCTTATAACTTGCATATTATTTAGTCAATAAATATGAGATGTGGCACAAATACTTCCCAACGTATAATGAAACTTTTTCGGATCTGATTATTTATAGTGTATCAAAATTTTGACTTATTGTAAAATTTTGAAAACAAATATAAAAAAAAAAGTTTGATTGTATCATGGAAACGGCGGCCATATTGGGTTCATTTGTTCTATTTCAATTTGTTAAGGCTTATTTATTCCATTTGTAGATAAAAATATTAAAGTTCTATATCTCAGGATCTTCTTAAGTTATCAAAAATCTAATACGAAAACAGTTTTAAAATATAATGATAAACATTCTGTTTATATTTGGTATTGATAGATTAACGAATAAAAAAGCCTTAACAAATTGAAATAGAACAAAAGAATGCAATATGGCCGCCGTTTCAATGGCAACTAATGATACATTACAATCAAACTCTTCATTATGCGTATCTATGATTAATGTATGTTACGTCTGTGCATTTTCATTGAAATTGTATGATTAATAACGCCAATAGCATTTCACTGTAGCTCCGCCCCTTAAATTCATTACATGGGCACTTTTGCCTTTTACCTGCTGCATGGGCGGTGTTTTATTTTAGCAGTATACGACAGAGTCCTATGTACTTGGCTTCTCTTTTGTTGTTACTTTTTTCCCCCCACATGACCACTGTGTGGGTGTAGATGAATGGGGACAAAATGTGGGTATATAAGAATGGGGCGCATCTCGTGGCATTAAAAAAAAAAAATACTAGTAATGAAAATTAATTGAATTAAAGATATAAACTCTTCAAGCTCAACATATAAAACAAATTGCCACAGAAACTACAACTTACAAGAACATGTGCCGGCTTTCTGTAAGAGGACCAGTTGTAGTGGTGGCTCCATGCTCTGTAAGAATGGTAAAGGAAACTGATGATGATAACCATGATGATGATAACCATGATGATGATAACCATGATGATGATAACCATGATGATGATAACCATGATGATGATATGTAAATGAGGCAGTTTCCCTTAATTTCCGTATTTATTCTTTAAGGAGCCAGGAACCACAACTGAAGCTGATACCCTTCCTGGAAGCCTTTTTCTTTTCTTCTTGGGTAGCCCCTGACTGACAAAGCAATCAGTGACCATCACGCCTAGAGGCGTCTTGTAGGGCATCAACAAACTGTCCCCATTTTGCTCGGTCAGTGGCCATCCTTCGTGCCCCAACTCTGGTTCATGCTTTCCATCTCAGCCTTGAATGTTCTGCGTCATGTTGTCTTTGGTCTGCCTCGCTTTCGCCGTCCTTCTGGGGTCCTGGGAATCTGCACCAAGCAATTTATGTGCTTTTGCAGCTATTGTAGCAATTTATTTTACATGGTGCGATTCCCAACCCCATGACCAACCTCATATTAGTCGCTTATTACGACATGCCTTGAGCTATTTTTTTTCTCTGTAGTCTCAGCCTTCCCGCGATTATCGCAGAGAGAAAAATGTGATTGTTTTGAATTATGAAACATTATTATGAAAAATTCATCGAGTTTTACAAATGTTTCCTAAAGACAGACTTCCTGTTGAAAGCATTTAGAAAAGATATTGAGCAATATTTATGATTTGTAGTTGGAGAAAACGAGGTTAAGTTTACTCTTCCTTTTTTCCCTTACAGATTCTAATCCTGCGATATTTAAATCGTAGCTGATTGAAACAGGTCTTCTGGAATTATCAATTGACGCTACTTAACTTCAGTCAACTGCAAGAAATGAAAAATTATAAGACTGCATTTCAAATAGTTTTTATCCGCCTTTTAATCTGTCTGCCAGTTTCGTGTTTGTCCCTAAAGAAGGATGTATTGTTGAATATTTTCAAGCTGTTTTAATCAAACCTGGCCCGTGTAGTTCCTGGGGGTGGGGGGGAGGGGGAAGTAGAGAGGGGTGGGGGTTCTGATGAAACAAAGAAAGAATATGACTGCCAGTTGCTCTGGTATGTCGTATAAGGCGAGTTATGTGAGGTTATGTGTGAGGTTATGTGTGAGGTTATGTGTGAGGTTATGTGTTTTTGTTATGTGTGAGGTTATGTGTGAGGTTATGTGTGAGGTTATGTGTGAGGTTATGTGTGAGGTTATGTGTTTTTGTTATGTGTGAGGTTATGTGTGAGGTTATGTGTGAGGTTATGTGTGAGGTTATGTGTTGGTATATGTGAGGTTATGTGTGAGGTTATGTGTGAGGTTATGTGTGAGGTTATGTGTGAGGTTATGTGTTTTTGTTATGTGTGAGGTTATGTGTTTTTGTTATGTGTGAGGTTATGTGTGAGGTTATGTGTGATGCTGGCAACCTCATCATGCAAAACGAATTGCCACAGAAACTAACCCGGCAATAGCACGTGAGTTCTTGCTGCACGTTTATGTAAGGGAACCTGCTGCCGTCGTGACTCCATGCTTAATAAGGAGCGAAATGGAAAACGGCGATGATCATCCAGTTCTAAACGAAAATGTATAAAA
Source organism: Oreohelix idahoensis (assembly GCA_024509875.1). Lineage (NCBI taxonomy): Eukaryota > Metazoa > Mollusca > Gastropoda > Stylommatophora > Oreohelicidae > Oreohelix > Oreohelix idahoensis. Next base: position 388,229 of record JAMPIV010009606.1, read on the forward strand.
GTGATTGTATTTAAGATTGTTTTAAAATCATTTTACAAACTTGTGTTTATATATATAAAATCATAATATAATATTAATATTATAATAACAACAATAGCCCCTTCGCTCATAACTGGCTACGGCAATGCGCCCCTGGGGTGACAGCCCTCCGCTGCTTATTTTCCTGGTGTTACTTTCGTCGTTTTCTCCTCTCTTCTGCTTGCCATAAGAGCTTCTTTTCGCCCAGTCTGAGGTGGCGCCGTAGAGATCATCGCCACTTGCTGCGATCGACAGCTTCATCCTCTCAGGTTGCTGGATTTATGTCCAGTGCTCTTGTGGTAAAGTGGGATGTTATAAATATTTATAGGGGACTTAGTGTACTGACTGAGATCAGCTGTGAAGGTATCTGTATCTAATAAGGGTAGTGTATTACAGATGACCTTACTTGCTACCACATATTTATACCTCAGTCAGAATTATTCTGGAATATTGTGATGACTACGTTGAATGTCTAGGGTATGTATATGATGAAGTGTAAGTCACAACAACAACAGACAGATAAACAATTTAATTTATTCCACCACACGTGACAACACTGTGACACTCACACACATGTACCATTCTATAAGACTATCTTAAATGAGTCACTGGTAAATTTTCAAATATCAATATGTATTAAGTACTTTTCATTAATATATATGTGTCCTGATTCAAATACAAAATGAACCAGGAATCACAATCAATTTTAATTACAAGTTATATGTACAGAATTTATCAATATGAATCTTGTAGTGACATATTTTATTAATCTTATCCTATGTGTGTCAGTTGTGTAGTAGTAATATGAGGTAATACTGGTGTTGTTTTTTCAAGCTATGTTGTTATTTGTCATCATGACTTCAAGTGTTTGTTTCTGTTGGAACTAGTATTGGAGATGTTCTCAGTTCCGTTCATTAAAACAATTAATTTCCCCTCTTATTTTTATACAATGTCAGTTTAAGATGGGGTTACATAATGTTGAGCTCCGCTGGCCACATAGGCTTATCTTTCGTGATGGCGGCAGGAAAAGACTCCTCTGCTCGATAGCCTCCCTGTGTTCTGGAGACACCTCACTGTTTGCTATATGGACCAAGGAGTATGCTGTCCGCCTCTGGATTCAGCAAAGCTCTGACCAGGTGCTGCTCAATAGCTTTAGGACCACAGTCCCTGAAACAAGAAGGTTGTACCTCCTACTTCATAACTAATTTATAATCTATTTACAGACTGAACACAATACATAACAAACACTGAGTTCAGAGCGGTAGGCCAACTGTCAGCTTCATCTGAAATAATTTACACCAGTATATTCCTCCCTAATGATCACTACGCCTCTGCAATTTCAGCATTATTTCTTTCTAGTCAATAAGCTAGGTGTCAGTGTACTGTTTGGCAATTCCATGCAGTTTTACTTTCCTCCGACACCTTCTGTTCAGGTTGGAGCACTATATAGGCTTTACCTCAAGTTCGCTACTGAACCACACATATATACAGACATAAATTATCAATTTACATTCAATTTTCATTAAAAAGATGTCAAATATTTCAAGCTTACCGCAATTCATGGAAATAACACAGAATTACGTTGACTGGCACTGATTATATAGCACAATTTCGATCTGCCGATGTCCCAGGCTTTTATTTAGACAAATATGCACTGGCGCTCAACGCACTGGTTCTGTAGTAAGTTTATTTGAACATGTGGTGCTGACCTGACGCCTCTGATTGACTATATTGGCAGGTCTAACTGTCACGTAGGGTTTATATTCATTTAATTTCCTACATCTTCTTCCTATTCTTTCACCCGAATTCTCTCTTTTATTATCTCTGTATTTCCTTTTTCCTGTATATTTTTCATCCATTCGTTTTGCGAATATTATTTTCATATAATTCGCAAACTTTACCTGTTTTCCTTTCTCTAAAACTGAGAATCGCACCTGGGTGGTATTGCGTACATGTCAGTCGCGCTGGTCGGACGATAGGCGTGAATTTACAGCATTCGCTAGACATTCGTCTGAGGGTCTCTGGCCTGGGGCGTGAAAATTCACCCGAGGGACATGGAAAGTAGACAGAGAGTCTGCATTTCAGTAAACGCATGAGGTTTTTTCGTCAGAAAAAACCCGGCTTAGCGTGAAAATCCACTCCGCACTGCAGACGGTGGTCTGAGATTTGCAACTCATGCAAGCCCTCGGCCACTGATGGCTGTTACGTCACGCGATAAGCGGACGAAGGTGTTATACGGGGGGGGGGGAGACTATTTCGCTTGGCGAAATAAGATTAGGATCCTGTGTCCGATTTTAAAGATATTGGCCTAGTTTGAAACTTTAATTTCATTCTCGCTCATAGACTCACAGTAGATAGGTTGCTCGTAAACAGAATAGCTGTTAGCGAAGATCTCAGTTTGTTTCGGCAATTTGTCGAACTTCTAGACTTCCAGAAATAGTTTCAGCATTTTTATTCTTAAGTTGTGCGACTACCTGTAATTCTGTGGTTGAGGTAATTAATATGATAGATATATAGATTTTGTGAGTGTTAAAGTGTTAAATCGCTTAATTCATTTGAATCTATTTCTTTAGCGCAGAAGAGAAATAAAGTGGTAGGCTATTATATTTTCTAGGGAAGCATTCAGTGGAAAGCAGAATAAAATTAAAATTTCTAGCTTATAACGGAAATTGTAGCTATTTATGAATTTAATTTAACTGCTAATACTCAGTCGAGTGTATTTTTCTAAACTAACGTATAAACTCTAGAATCGAGCCTCATGAATGGTGACGGAATACGCACGTGTTCCTAATTCATGAGGATTGCTGATTTTTAAATATAACTTACGTCACGGGAAGTTTAAATGATAAGCAAAGCTCTCTGCTTGCAAGTTTAAATGTAAGTTATAACCAGTACATATTCTGTTGATTATATTATATGTGTTATTTTTCCTCCACACAGTGAAAGTTTTGGGGTGACCCTAACTTTACCAGCACCTAGTAGTAGTTTCCATACTTGTGAAGAAATAGACAGTCCTTATTTTGAACCACGTGGGTTTCTCAAGTACCACTGGTCTAACAGTGCATATGCAACCCGAGTTAGCCAGAAATACTATCTCCCAATAACGGGTTTTCAAAGACTGTAATGATAAATACTGGACCTTGGAGCCAGATCTTAATTTCTTCTAGAAAAACTCTACGTAATCTTTCTGCCTGGTGGCGCGAAATACTTCAAGTATTAACTAACATTTCCCGACTATATATATATATATTTTTGTGGACGAATCTGTGGTGTGACTAAAGTGAATCTTATACTGAGGGAAGGCACCGACCTGACATTCATCATTTCTAGAAACCTACGCTATTGACACTGTGCTCTGCTAACTCCCGCGCCTGGAATAACTGTTAGGTGACTTAGTCAGACATTTGAACAAATTTGCACACCCAAGTAGTCGTTCCCGGAGACTCCGAGTTAAATACGTCTTTTGGAACTGGGGACTTCTTGGCAGAAGACTGCATTTTTTTTGAGTCTGTGTGAAAATCTAAAATCAGCGTGTTCCAAGAGGCAGCGAGCAAAGTCGTGAGTACATGTATGAGAGGCCATGGCGGAATGAATGAGTGTACGCTGGTTTGAGTGATATTTTCACTATTATATCTTTGACACCCTGTTGCTGTCCTAATTTTTTTTTCAATCTGCATAATTTGTTGCTAAGGCTAGAGTTCTTGTGTTTTTGTCTTAGGTTAAATCAGATTTTTTTTCAAACTCTGTGCATATAATTACGAGATAAAACAAAGAAAACTCTTAGACTCAAACCCTATGTATCTGTGACTCGGGCGCCATCATCTGTTCTCTTAACGGGGCCGGGCTAAACCTAGAGTTAACACTAAAACGGGGCTATCATCCTTGCAACATTTCCTTGAATTTTTATGACTATGTGTATATGTATTCTCCTTGATGTACTTTCTTTGATGTTGTGAGCCGATTTTTCCTGATATTAAAATCGCTCTTGAACTTAATAATAGTGTTTGGTCAGCTCGTTCTAGATAATATATATATCATTGTTATAGTTTTCCCACGTCTGTGTGTTTACCTGTCGTCACGTGTATGTGCGTGCCTGTGAGTGATAGAAATATACGTAATATGTATATTGGTGTAGTCTGTCTGACGCTGTAACAACTGTTGTAGAAGATAGGTGAGAGAGAGAAGAATTCTTTTCGCTTTCAGAGACAGCCACTATATCAAAATCTATCATCTCACGTGTGTGGAAATTCTATTACCTTTCACTAACTCTCACTGAGTCTATCACCTATTCAAACCTATTCAGAAGGGACCAAACCTAGTCTTAATTCTCCTATCGTAAATCTACGACAAATGGGGGCTCGTCCGGGATTTGAACCCAAAATCCTAAGGCGATACGACAATGGGTTCTCGTCCGTAGGATTTTTGAACTTAGAATAGGAAGACGAGTACGACAAATGTGGACTCGTTTATCTGGATTTTGAACTTAATATTCTGTATTCTGATATAGAGTAAGAGTGTGATGTCTTGTGACTGTGTATCTTTTAAAAAAATATTACCCCCTAGACTAGCGATCTGTTTACGGGCGTGCTGACCACACAAACTAATACGTTTTTTTTTTCCACAGCATCTTTGAATAATATACATTTTGGTTACAGGTTGATTTTGTCGGGATATATGTTAACTGCTGATTGTAATACTAAATGCTGGTAAAGTGGTGAGTGTATAACATTCACTTTGTACTGAAGCAGAACGGCGTTTGAACTAAGTTAAGGAGTGTGTTTCGGACTTTTTGTCCAGATTAATTCCCTCCCTTACCCGATCTGACTTCAGGGGCGAACTTATAGTGGATTTTTTTAAAAATTAAGGGATTATTTTTCTCTTTAATTTTTGCAAAATTATTTTGCTTTTCCACTGTAGCAACTTATTTTTCAGAAGTAATCTTAACTACCATTTAATTGGCGTAGTCGTGTTTTGAATTAAGTGCTTTATTGCCGATAATAGCAGCGATAGTTAGATTTTATTTTGGAGGAGGTATCCCAGGGTTAAGGATATCATCTTGTGTATTTTTGGAAATTTTTTCTCGTAAGTGTTAGGAACCAGGTTATTCTTTTTCCTATTTTCTATCTCCACGTGTCTCAGTCACTGACATAATATGGCCGAGAGGGCAAAGCTTAGACAACTCCTCAGGGACGAAGCGAGAGAGGAGGGACTGGAAGGAGAGGAAGCGAAAGCATTTGTCAGAGACGAACTTGAGAGATATGATGCGGAGAGGAAAGAAGAAGAAGCTAGGAAGAAAGAAGCGGAAGACCGGCTATTACAGCAGAGGAAGATGGATGAGGAAATGGAAATCCGCAGGGAGAGAGAAAGAGAGAAAGAGAGACAGCAACAAGAACGAGAGAAGGAGAGACAGCATGAGGAAAGAGAGAAGGAGAGACAGCATGAGAAGGAGAGAGAAGAGAGACAGCATGAGTTGGCTCTTAAGGCTCTAGAAGTCCAAAGTCTTGGCGCTGCCTCTACCTCCAGCAATGGAGAGTCTTCTCCTCATTCTTCCTTAACTGATCCTTCTAACACTCAATCTCTTCAACTCAACGCTATGTCTTTCACCCTAGAGTCTTTCCCTTGTCCAAATGAGAAGATTGACACTTGGCTAGAAAAATTTGAGAAAATTGCAACTCTGTACGGTTTAGAGAGGTCGCGTTGGAACATGAAACTTTCCCAGGCCCTAAAAGGTTCTGCTTATGATGTTTATTCTAAGCTGGAAAGTAGCCAACAAGACAACTATGATCTGTTGAAGAAAGCGTTACTGGAGCGCTTTGAAATGAACGCTCGCAAGTTTTTGCAACTGTTTCGCAACAGCCGGAAAGAGAATTCTGAAACTTTTCACCAGTTCTCATCTGGTCTTAAGGGATATCTAACAAAGTGCCTTGAGCTTTCGCAGCTCCCCTCTACCTATGAAGGTCTTGAGGAACTTGTTCTAACTGAACAAATAAAGAACACTTTGTCTGCTGATACCCGGAGATTTCTCGCTGAGCAGGGGGCAGAAAAACTTGAAGACATTTTGGAAAAGTCTGAGCGTTATCACAATGCGCTGGCTGAACTACCGGCCACAAAGCGGAAACCGACAGAGGAGCATTTTCGAAAACATAACCTAGAGCAATCTTCTCAGGCTTCTAACCAAAACAACCACAGAGAAACTGGACCTCAAAACCCCCCTCCTGAGAAATCCAAGTTCTACAAGAACAAGTACCCCAACCACCCCAAACAGTCTGATCAACCCGACCGCCCTACATGGCAGCGTAGCCAGAAAGGACAAGGTGGCAAAGGGAGAACCCCTGAGCATGGGCCATATGATCAGACCGAGCACACCGAGCCGAAACGCATCGGATGCTTATTGACAGTCTCGCAAGGCGGAATTATTGACAGTGATTCCCAACCTGTTGGGGATAGACCCTCAACGCGAGGTACTGTTACTTTGAACGGTTCTCAAACTTCTTGCTTATTTGACACGGCGCTTTCTTATGATTGCATTGTTGCCAGAAAGCTGGTTAAACCCGGTCAAGAGACAGGAGAGACCGTCAAACTTTGTGGAGTTCGTAAGAGTGATGCACCTACAGCGCTTCCCATCGCATTGGTGGAGATACACTCTGACTTTGTCAGAGGTGTGATCAAAGCAGCTGTTATGGATGATCCCATCTACCCAGTCATACTTGGCGGGAGATACGTGTGTATTGGGAAACCGGAAGAGCCGATTGTGGCAGCAGTAACTATAAGAGGGCAAACCAAGAAGGAACGGGAGCCTGCGCCAAATTTGTTACCTATGGAACTTAAAGAAGCGCAATACAAGGACCCTACCTTGGCACCCTGCTTTAGGAAACTGCCCATGGCGAAGGAACCAAAACAGCACGGGGACATTTTTTCTGAGGATGGCGTACTTTATCGGAGAACGGGCAAGCCGGACCAAGGTTACAACCAGCTCCTAGTACCGAAACAGTACAGAAGCCAAATCCTAGAAATGGGGCACTCTCTTCCCTTTAGCGGACATATGGGACAGAACGCCACAAACCAACGTATAACCACTCATTATTGGTGGCCAGGAGTGAATACTGATATTATCAGGTACGTCAAATCCTGTGCCCAGTGCCAACGTGTACCACCCAAGCAACGGACACCCCCAGTCCACATGGGTGAAATGCCAATAATGGGAACACCATTTGAACGGGTTGTGATCGACATTTTAGGGCCTTTCGAAAGGACTAAAAGAAGGAGCAGGTTCATCCTGACCTTAGTCGATACATGCACTTTATGGGCAGAAGCTATCCCGCTAACATGCGCAGATGCCAAGCATGTCGCAGAAGCCCTCGTGCAGATTTTCACTCGGTTGGGATTCCCTCAGCAAGTGTTGACGGATAATGGATCTCCATACCGAAACCTGTTGATGGATGAGATCGTTAAGATCTTGAGGACCCAGCACATCCACACTAAGCCATATACTCCGGCCGGAAATGGGCTCGTGGAACGTGCTAATGGAAACCTCACCATGATGCTAAGTAAGCTGGCACAAGTGAAACCTGAAGATTGGGATCTCTGTATTCCTGCAGCATTATTTGGCTACAGAGAATCTCCTCATACTTCCACAGGATTTCCGCCAGCTACACTCTTATTCGGCAGACCCATTAAGGGCCCGCTTGAAGCCTTACTTCAGTCTCTGACAGACGAGAAGGCGGATGAGACAGTTGTCTCAGCAAGCAAATATGTGTCGGTTTTAAAGGAACGGTTGAAACTAGGGTGGGACCTAGCAACGACTAACTTTAAGCGAGCACGCACCAAGCACGTTAACCGATACAGGAAAGTCGCGGAAGAGAGAGAACTGGAAGCAGGAGAGAAAGTTTTGGTGTTGCTCCCTACCGAGAACAACCAACTGAAGATCGGATGGCAAGGGCCGTTTACCGTCCTGAAAAAGATTTCTAAGGCTAACTACCAGATCTCTATTGAAGGAAAGGAGAAGGTTTTCCATTTAAATCTCTTAAAGAGATACTTGGAAAAACCAGTGCCAACCTCCGACCATCTCCTGACGATCGCCAAAACTGACGAAGATGACGATAGTGGCAGGGATATTCCACCGCTATCACAGGAAATCTTTCAAAAATGTCAGAAGCGGCGACGCTCTTTCAAGCACGCATATGAGACATTCCAGGGGAAGGAAACTTTGAGGAGTGGACTTGAGTAGGAATTGGACAGAGATGGAGGGGGAAGAGGAGAGGGAAGAAGACAGACACCCCGAAGCTACGGTTATAGGAAATTAAACTCCATAACGTAGACATGGAGTGCTTCCATATCTTAAAGGGGGGAGGCTCTGTCACGTAGGGTTTATATTCATTTAATTTCCTACATCTTCTTCCTATTCTTTCACCCGAATTCTCTCTTTTATTATCTCTGTATTTCCTTTTTCCTGTATATTTTTCATCCATTCGTTTTGCGAATATTATTTTCATATAATTCGCAAACTTTACCTGTTTTCCTTTCTCTAAAACTGAGAATCGCACCTGGGTGGTATTGCGTATATGTCAGTCGCGCTGGTCGGACGATAGGCGTGAATTTACAGCATTCGCTAGACATTCGTCTGAGGGTCTCTGGCCTGGGGCGTGAAAATTCACCCGAGGGACATGAAAAGTAGACAGAGAGTCTGCATTTCAGTAAACGCATGAGGTTTTTCGTCAGAAAAAACCCGGCTTAGCGTGAAAATCCACTCCGCACTGCAGACGGTGGTCTGAGATTTGCAACTCATGCAAGCCCTCGGCCACTGATGGCTGTTACGTCACGCGATAAGCGGACGAAGGTGTTATACGGGGGGGGGGGGGAGAGACTATTTCGCTTGGCGAAATAAGATTAGGATCCTGTGTCCGATTTTAAAGATATTGGCCAAGTTTGAAACTTTAATTTCATTCTCGCTCATAGACTCACAGTAGATAGGTTGCTCGTAAACAGAATAGCTGTTAGCGAAGATCTTAGATTGTTTCGGCAATTTGTCGAACTTCTAGACTTCCAGAAATAGTTTCAGCATTTTATTCTTAAGTTGTGCGACTACCTGTAATTCTGTGGTTGAGGTAATTAATATGATAGATATATAGATTTTGTGAGTGTTAAAGTGTTAAATCGCTTAATTCATTTTAATCTATTTCTTTAGCGCAGAAGAGAAATAAAGTGGTAGGCTATTATATTTTCTAGGGAAGCATTCAGTGGAAAGCAGAATAAAATTAAAATTTCTAGCTTATAACGGAAATTGTAGTTATTTATGAATTTAATTTAACTGCTAATACTCAGTCGAGTGTATTTTTCTAAACTAACGTATAAACTCTAGAATCGAGCCTCATGAATGGTGACGGAATACGCACGTGTTCCTAATTCATGAGGATTGCTGATTTTTAATTATAACTTACATCACGGGAAGTTTAAATGATAAGCAAAGCTCTCTGCTTGCAAGTTTAAATGTAAGTTATAACCAGTACATATTCTGTTGATTATATTATATGTGTTATTTTTCCTCCACACAGTGAAAGTTTTGGGGTGACCCTAACTTTACCAGCACCTAGTAGTAGTTTCCATACTTGTGAAGAAATAGACAGTCCTTATTTTGAACCACGTGGGTTTCTCAAGTACCACTGGTCTAACAGTGCATATGCAACCCGAGTTAGCCAGAAATACTATCTCCCAATAACGGGTTTTCAAAGACTGTAATGATAAATACTGGACCTTGGAGCCAGATCTTAATTTCTTCTAGAAAAAACTCTACGTAATCTTTCTGCCTGGTGGCGCGAAATACTTCAAGTATTAACTAACATTTCCCGACTATATATATATATATTTTTGTGGACGAATCTGTGGTGTGACTAAAGTGAATCCTATACTGAGGGAAGGCACCGACCTGACATTCATCATTTCTAGAAACCTACGCTATTGACACTGTGCTCTGCTAACTCCCGCGCCTGGAATAACTGTTAGGTGACTTAATCAGACATTTGAACAAATTTGCACACCCAAGTAGTCGTTCCCGGAGACTCCGAGTTAAATACGTCTTTTGGAACTGGGGACTTCTTGGCAGAAGACTGCATTTTTTTGAGTCTGTGTGAAAATCTAAAATCAGCGTGTTCCAAGAGGCAGCGAGCAAAGTCGTGAGTACATGTATGAGAGGCCATGGCGGAATGAATGAGTGTACGCTGGTTTGAGTGATATTTTCACTATTATATCTTTGACACCCTGTTGCTGTCCTAATTTTTTTTTCAATCTGCATAATTTGTTGCTAAGGCTAGAGTTCTTGTGTTTTTGTCTTAGGTTAAATCAGATTTTTTCAAACTCTGTGCATATAATTACGAGATAAAACAAAGAAAACTCTTAGACTCAAACCCTATGTATCTGTGACTCGGGCGCCATCATCTGTTCTCTTAACGGGGCCGGGCTAAACCTAGAGTTAACACTATAACGGGGCTATCATCCTTGCAACATTTCCTTGAATTTTTATGACTATGTGTATATGTATTCTCCTTGATGTACTTTCTTTGATGTTGTGAGCCGATTTTTCCTGATATTAAAATCGCTCTTGAGCTTAATAATAGTGTTTGGTCAGCTCGTTCTAGATAATATATATATCATTGTTATAGTTTTCCCACGTCTGTGTGTTTACCTGTCGTCACGTGTATGTGCGTGCCTGTGAGTGATAGAAATATACGTAATATGTATATTGGTGTAGTCTGTCTGACGCTGTAACAACTGTTGTAGAAGATAGGTGAGAGAGAGAAGAATTCTTTTCGCTTTCAGAGACAGCCACTATATCAAAATCTATCATCTCACGTGTGTGGAAATTCTATTACCTTTCACTAACTCTCACTGAGTCTATCACCTATTCAAACCTATTCAGAAGGGACCAAACCTAGTCTTAATTATCCTATCGTAAATCTACGACACTAACCAATCGTGCCATGTTTACCCAATCGTTTGAAAAAAAGTACTCCTACTCCCGTTTCCCCTGACAACAGAAGATAGTATTTATAGTCCGACTAATCGTGTTTAGCCTTACATTTATTGCGCTCCAATCAAATCGGATTTAACATGGAGACCCATTTCCCGTACAATGGTGGGGTGAAAATCTGCCACTGAGCGATTCTATTTGGGTGTTGTCTGACATCCCTCACTATTTTATTTTTTATGTTTAGAACCGCCACCTGTCCTGCTGTACTGTCAGACTAATGTCAGGATTTTAGACATAAAACAGTAGAATGTCATGTTTCCCAATAAGCGTTTTGTAAGTTTTTAAAACCTAACTCTCGTCTGGGTAGTGTTGTTTATCACTGTCGATTTGAAAAAAGCTAGTACATGTGGCCTTACACGCGTGATGGTAGTAATTGTGTATCGCGCGACGCGTGTTTAGTGTTGCATGCGTCCCTGCTTTCAGCCCCTCCCTTTCTTTCTATCTTTAGTCCATCTGTCTTTCGTTTTTGGGTAACGTAGTGTATAAAATGACATGAATGGAATTTTAAATCTAGGTCAACTTGCGTATCTCAAGGTTTTTCTTAGAAATGGAGTACACATTGTATTGTGTTGGGGAAACGCGTGTATGCTGCAGAAGGCCTTTACTATCAACGTGAAACGTTACAATTTGCAGACGAAGGAGAAAACAAGGGGGATTTCGAGTACAGTCATTGTGACAGCACTGTTCTTTACCATTCTTCTTTCCTTTTATTGAATTTATGTGTTAGGCTTTACATTTACCTGATAATTTATATATGTGGATTAGAATATTTCACGACATCTCCCCTCTTAAAACAGACATCTTATGTCAGTCCTTTATTCTATATACACATAGATAAATGTAAGTCAACTTGACTTTACTCTGCTGTTGTGCTATCATGGTTTTATGTAGTTGGGTCCATTCAGAGTAGGCAATACTCATGAAATCTGCCTCAGACCTCTACAACCAATAATATTTTTCGGTTATGTTACTGAACAGCCGCAAGTGTGACTGCTTGTCTTAATGCTGCTTCACAACCCGTATTCACCATTTCTCTTCTCTGAGTCTGCGCAATGACATGTCCAGAGAACATTAGATTTTCCTCAAAATGTACGTTATGAGGAGATAACATATACCTGGTGATAGCAGAGTTTTCGTAGGGGATCCCATAATCTTCTTATTAGCCTGTATGAAACATTCGGAATATCCTCAATCAAAGAGGCAACTCAGGGATTCATTACGTTCCTCCGAATTGTTTCCATCTAACAATTTTGTCTGATCTCAGGTTTTACTGGAATCTGATAGTATCCTTTACTCAGATCCACTTTTGAGAAATATTTTGCTTTATTTAGTCTGGCAAACAGCTGATTTGTATCCGGCAATGGATCCACCTGTCCTTCTGTAATAGCATTCAGTCTCCTGTAATCTATACAGAGTCTATGTTCTCCAGAGGGCTTCCTTAAGAGTACAACACCGGAACTATACGAGGATTCACTGTGTGAAATAATTCCTTCCTTCAACAAATAGTCTATCTCTTCCTTCAAAGCTTTCTCCTTAGCAAAAGGAATCGAATATGGTTTCATACAGACAGGTGTAGGGTCTATCAGTTTCATATCATATTCCAATGGGTTTGTATGCCCTGGTCGGTCTGTTAACACCTCTGTATGATTACACTGGCTAACAAAAAAATAATTTTTTTTTCTTTCTCTAACATTTCTATGTTTTTATGGTCAATTTTAATGCGCTGTTTTTAAATCTGCAAACCGTTTTTCTCTATCAGGTCGGGATCTCTAGAAATACGCAATTGAAGTTTTTTTAACAACGCATACAGTATTACAACATCATTCGTACAAGAAGTATAACAGTTATGTAGGCTTGAATTTCTTTGCAGTCGACTTTCGTCGGTGAATGGCATGTGGTACATCGCGATGAAGCCTCCAACAATAATCGGCAAGCATGGTCACACTCCACCGTCCTTGATAACGTGACGCCATTACAGCGATATCTTGATGGAATCGTTCTCCATGTTCATCGCTGACTTCGCCAAGGTCGTCAGGGAAAAAGTCAAGACGCGAATCGAGCAAATGGATTTTGAGGGACATGTTACAGCCCATAATTCTGTATGCATCTATGCACTGCTTAACAATATGCACATAGTCGACAGATTTGTGATTTCCCAGAAAGTTATCGATGATCGATTTGAATGCCATCAATGTGCGAAGTTCACTACCATGTAACAAGTTCTCGAATTGTTTGTCTGCAATAACTTTCCTAATTTGAGGTCCTACAAAGATACCTTCCTTTATCTTTGCATCGCTAACTTGCGGAAACTTTTCTCGACGATAAGTGAAAGCTTTGCTCGTTTTATCTAACGCTTTTACGAAATTCTTCATGAGCCCCAACTTTATATGTAACGGTGGTAAAATGATGCTGTCTTTGTTAACTAATGGCTCGTGTATTACATTTTTTATGCCCGAGCTGCATACGATCCCTGATAGGCCACACCTTTCTTGCATAATGTTCCTGTCTGTTGCGGCTGTCCCATTCACATAGGAAGCAACACAATTTAGTATACCCAGTCTGCATGACCGTGAGAATTGCAATGACCTTTAGGTCTCCACAAATCCGCCATTGGTAGTCATTGTACTTTATTTTTGCCAAAAGTATAGCCATATTGTCATAAGTTTCTTTCATATGAACAGAGTAGGCGACTGGAATTGATGAAAATAAATTTCCGTTATGCAATAACACGGCTTTTAGACTAGTCTTGGAAGAGTCGATGAAAAGTCGCCATTCGTTGACTATGTGCTCATGACCGAGGTGCACCATTAGACCGTGTACATCTTTGCAATAGCAAATGTCATCATCCATCTCAAAGTATTGAACAAGTTCTGAGTCGATGACGAAATTTAGATATCGGAGTATTGGGTGCTAAAAGATTCCATTCTTTGAGTCGCGAACCGAGTAATTCCGCTTGTCCTTTGGTAAGAGCGAGATCACGTATTAGATCTGAAAGTTCTGAATGGTTAATTAAGTGAACACCATCATTCACCGGTATATAATCCGAGTCAGAATTAGTTTCTAAAGCAGGTAAACTATGATACCTATCACTTTCTGATGGTTCATTCACGTCCAACGGATATGTTCTGGTGGAACTGGGATCGGACACGTGATTGGATCATGAGGCACTGGTTTCGAAACCGATTAAATATTTGGATAAACCACAGACTTTCTAGTTTTAAAAAGTGAAACCATGGATATTTGTCAAGCAGTAGCGTGATTTGTCGGTTCACGCCATATTACTGGCACTCCAAAAGGCATCGACTTATGCTTCGGCGATTTTCGTAACCAACCTGCCAATGTATTTGCACAAGTCGAACAAACTGCATTTGGCTTCCAAGATTTATTTGCATCATCAACTTTCGAATCGAAATAAAGTTCATTTGCTTTCTTTAGTAATGGTGTAAAGTTTTTTCTGGTGAACACGATCGGTAAAATATCCGCACACGTAACAGAACAGATCAGCCGAATTTCTACAACTTCTAGAAGCCATATTTCGCTCAGAATTATTTCAAAATACAGTAACTATTTGAAAATAGCATAACATATGTCATGCATCTTTTAGCAGTATAAAAAGTAGAATTATTTTGCATTTTATTAATTTTTAATAAGTTATATAGTAAAAATGAAACGGAGCAAATAACGGTTTCCCAAAAATATATTTATTCACAAATATCTTAAGAACCCGACGTGATAGAGATAAACGGATTTCAAATTTGGAATCAGCGCAAAAAACTGACCTAAGAACACTTATTCTTATATAAGAAAGAAAAATGTTGTTTGTCAGTGTTATCTAGAACCTGTTGCACTCTCTCTTTCTGAGTTTTCGTTAAATGTGTACTGATTTTCACCTGTGCCGCTGTCTCACAGTGGTGTAATGGATATTCAAATGATGAAAGTGGTTCCTTCTTCATCTCCATGGCAATGGACAAGGTCAACAAGTGTGTCTCTTCCTGATGTTCTCTTTCCAAATATTTCTTCAGGAGATTCACATGATAGATTTTTTCTTTCCCCTTCTTATCTATCTTATAATTGGTTCTAGACACCTTCTGTAGAACTGTATATGGACCTTGCCATCCAATTTGTAACTTATTCTGACTACCGGGGAGAAGAAGCAGTACCTTCTCTCCCACAGCCAAATCTCTGTCTTTAGCTTTCCTGTTATAATAGGCAGCATGTTTCTTCCTGGCTTGTTTCAAATTTTAATTGGCAAGTTTCCAGCCAGTTTTTAAACGAGTGGTCAGCTCATTCACATATTGGTATGAGGATGTAATATTTTCCTCTGCCTTTTCATCAGTCCACGTTCTTAACAGCGCTACATATGGACCTTTAATTGTGTGGACCTATTTGTCCATGCACTGGTATGGTCTCTTCCACTGGAAGCGCTATAGTGATGATTTTTCTTCCCAGAATTATCAGTCACAAAACGACCGCTACCAATTCTTCTCTTGGGGCTGTCTCCCCACTTAGAATTCTTGATGAGAGATTTCCTCTCTACATCTTCTTCCTCCAGTTTGTTTAAGTCCGATTGAGGGATTTTCGGCTTATCCTGGGGTAAGACATCTTTTTGCACTCTCCGCATAGTGGCCATTGTAAAACAGTTAAGTGAAGCTTGTCCGTGGAAAGGGGCTTCCCATTCCCTTTGGTCCACTTTATCAAATTTATTTTTCCTTTTATTATCAGGCCTAATTTTGCCCCGTGGCGTGTCCAGGTCCTGATCAATGTTCCCACTTGTGGGTGTTCCCTCATGTGCTATGCTACACCTTTCTACAAAATTCTCAATGTCCCATCTTGCCTTGGGCCAATAATAATTGTGAGCCACCTTTTGGATGATGGTACCTATTTTTTCATGGTCTCCATCTGGTTTCACATGTAGGCTCCTTATTAATTCTGCCCTATATCTTTTAGGAAGTACCAGCTGTCCCTGACCTTTGGATCTAGCTCCAGTCTTCCTATACATCAACTTGTTTTTCATGTAAAAATCTCCCTTGCCTGGAGTTGTATGACAAGTTGACAATTTCCTGAAACAAGGCTTGAGGGTCTTATCCCCAGCCTGTGCCTTCCTCATCTCTTCTGGAGTGGTATCTAACAGAATATCCTCCTCCTTTCTTGAGGTCGACCTGACCTGAAGGGTGGCCATAACTATAGGGTTCCTTCTGCAACGGTCAGTGTCATGATTGTTCATCTTACAATTTTTACACCACTGTTGCGTGATAAATTCTCGCAACATCGTTTTATTTCAATATCTATTTTATAACGCAAGGGTAACAACTGCTTGAAAGTTATAGTCACTTTTCTCGGTAAGCATTTGTCTTCTCGCGTTGGGCCATTTATGAAATAGTTGGAAAAAAAATTCTTGGAGTGGTTTTTGTGGCTGTCCCATGTCTGAAAAGTGGTGTGAAGGTTAATTTTGGGCAAAAAAATGTTTAGTTAGTGTTTTATGGGTATGTTGCCAATTGGCAACAAATCACCATTAAGGTTGGGAACATTTATTGTTGCCATTTGGCAACATATATCTTTTAACTATGTTTTTATGTCTAACAACATCTATTTCACCTTTTTTTACTCCCTACCTACATTTAATATTTAAACAGTAAATAGCAGACAACAAAATTTGTGAAACTTCATGAAGTTAAGTGTAATTTATACAGAAAATGCCACACATACAATGAAACATATAGTTACTGAAAAAAAAAAAAATCTTCTGTCTCGTGACTCAATCACAGCTCCACACTCATGTTTCATGAAATACTTTGAAACAGTTTGAATGTTTATTGAGGCACAAGTGTAGGTTACACTTCTCACAGACAGTTCTGGAGTACCCCTTGCATCCAGGAAGTTTGCATCTCCCTTTGTTGGTGACGGAATTGGGGCTGTGGCCAACATTGTCAGTTCTGACATGAAAAGGAGGTACATTTGCTGTTTGCCCTCTCTTCTTTTTAGCCACCAGCTGTGTCTCAGTGCTTCCTGATGGCCTTCCCCTTTTATTATTTTCACTTTTTCCTGCTTTTAGGAGACACAAAGCAATCTGCAACTTGAAATCAACTAATGGTAGTCTGTCCTTTTTTTCCATACCATCCTTACACACATCTGAACAATAAGTTAGCCAAGCTTGCACCACAGAAACATCCAGGAAATGAAACAATATTCTGTGGTACCATTTCTTGGATCTAATAGGTATACGATAGAGTGCCAGCAAGGAGTCCAGCAAATCTACCCCTCCCATGAACATGTTATATTCTTTCACAGCTGCAGGGCAAGAAATGTGTATTTCCTTCTTGGCTTTTCTGTCCCATCTTCTGACTACACATTCTGGTTCAACTGCTGCATAGGTGCTTAGCAGTGTGACTGCTTTATTGTCATACCATTTGATAGCTTTCAATGTGGCTCCGTTTGTTGCTGCAGTACAAACAACAGATGACCCTCTTCCTTTCGTTTTCAGTTCCTTATCGGAACACAGATTTAGACCCTTTCAGCCGGTTTGCGCGGACAGTGCCAAGACATGCAATGCCTTGTTTCCAGAGGCATGCCTGCAATGCTGGCGAATTAAACCAGTTGTCAAAATATACTTTATGCCACACATTTTTAGGGATACGTTGAAGAAGTCTCAGCACGATATTAGCTGATGCTCCTAAATCAGGTTGGCCAGG
Source organism: Oreohelix idahoensis (assembly GCA_024509875.1). NCBI lineage: Eukaryota > Metazoa > Mollusca > Gastropoda > Stylommatophora > Oreohelicidae > Oreohelix > Oreohelix idahoensis. The sequence goes on from JAMPIV010009606.1 coordinate 405,959, forward strand.
ACACACGTCAATTTTTCCAGTGTAAATTTCAAAATCATGAATCAAACCAGAAATGCTTGAACAAACGAAGACTTTATAGCCCCACTTTTTGGGTTTCTTTGGGTTGTACTGACGCAGAGATGATTGACCTTTGAATGGGATAACTTGCTCATCAATGCTCAGCCTTTCTGCTGGTTTGATTGAATTGAATTTCACTTTCAGAGCGTCAACTAAAGGTCTTAATTTGAACAATTTGTCGCCTTCATTGTCTTGCTGCTTGTTGTTGTCATTGCAGTGAATGTTACTTTTGATTTCTTTAAACCTCTTGTTCGTCATAGTATCAGCAACAAGTCCATAGCGCGTTGTAGAGTCCCAGTACAATTTACAACTGGGCATTCTAACAATACTCATCATAAACGCAATTCCAAAAAACTGTTCCAGTTCTGGCTGGCTCAATCTGAGAGGCTTCATGATGTTTTTCTGGATGCTGTACTTGTTTGATTCAGTGACCATATGTGCCATTGTATCATCATCAATGAATCTGCGGAAGTATTCTATTGGTTCTGAGGTAACTGATACGTGTGCCGAATCACCAGAGAAGGGCGGAGCTTCAGAAGATACATCTGAGGCTTCACGGTGTCTCCATAGCATCCGACGACGATCAAAGGTTACATCTGTGTCCTCCAGCTCTGATGCAGATGATTCTGAAAAAAAAGAAAACAAAGATATTAATTATCTGGCAACATAAACAATCATTTATTGGTATACTGGTGTACATGTTATTATTCTGATAATAGTAATAATGATAAAAATTATTCTAATCCACATTATGGTATAAAGCGTTCCACAAGTAAGTCTCCGTCAGCCGATATTTAGTACCTGATGGACTAGGCTGAAACTGTACATAGGTTGTACACTGATGGACAAGGCTACAACTGCAGTCTGAAATAAAGTGGCCACATTAAAAAAAAAAAACATCAATTAAATTCAACAAACCTGAATCGGTTGTGTCCGAGGAAGGGCCGGGTTGCCACGTGTTATCCAGGATGTCTTCAGCCTCACTGTCTGACAGCTCACTATCGCTAGAAGCCTCAGGTATTGGTCTATAGATTGTAGTCTTTTGGCTGTAAAACTTTTGAGGATCCATTGTGTTTAACTGTAAAAAAAAATTTTAAAAAAAAATGACAACATATACATTTTGTAATTCAAAAGTTTTTCATCACAAAATTGTTTAATCTCATCTGATGATACATTATGTTTTGTGATTACTGGCAATTTTAGTGGTTATCATGTGTAGTTTAGTTCTAAAAGTCAAGTCTAGATGAAGTAAATATGTTTTATTCATTTACAATATTATTAGTAATTTATACTGGTAATTCTACTATTTACATTGACCTTTTTAGGATACATAAAATTGCAAATAACAACTTTTTTTTAAATGATGAAGTTTAATCAATTATAATGAGAATAAAATACTAATGTTGTTGATTACAGAGAAATACAACATTAAATATCATTTATTAGGTAAAAAGCAACTGTTGCCAATTGGCAACATGAAGTGGTTTTTATTCCTTAATCGACTTTTGTTGCCAAATGGCAACATACCTAAAATGTAAAATAAGAGTAACTTATTTTATTTATTTATAACTATTAAAGCATTTGTTACAAAGATAAGTGGTTTAAGTTACTCAACATATTTTTTATACACCGTTTTCATAAGGAATTTTAAAAAAATAATGTGAAGTAAACTCACCTCTCAATTCGATCTTGCAAACCAGCTACCATGCCTTGACAAAAGAGTGCGTGAAAAAAAAGTATTTCTCCGACAAATGAGTTACCCGGTAATTTAAAATTGGGAATGTTTCTAGAACACAATAAAACAAAAAAATTATTAATTTGAACGCCGGATAGTGAAATAGATGACTTTAAACGGTATGTTGCCAAATGGCAACAAGGCCCAATAGAGGGTTTGCTGTATTGAATGTTGCTGTGATAATGACTGTTTGATGTGCCTACACATTTGCGTAACCATTTTGTCACTGTGGCGTCCACAATAAATAATGAAGAAAAACGTCAACGGCTGTTTCAAGACTCATTGACTTTATACGTCGTGAGTTTACTGACGTCCTATGTGGATTGCCCTGTTATTGTTGTATGAACATTGTTTTGACTGAACACATCTACACACTACACAAAACCAGACATGCGGATACCATCCATCATCATATGGCATCACGCATCATTTGGTGGCCATAAGCTGGTTTGATTCTGGTACTAGCAAACACGGGGTCCCTTACCCACTTCATTTTCAACAAGAATTCATCAGCATCCTTCAAGAAATTAACATTCTTCAATACAGTCAACATCTTCAAAATTTTTAAAGTACTCGGCGTTGCCCGGTAAAAGTCAAAATTTCAACTTTTTGACGGAAACAAGAATTTGACAGTACCCGGCGTTGTTACATATTGCCGGATAACTCGGACTGCTGTTATCTTTTACGCAAGTCAAGCAAGTTGCTGCTGTCAAGGTTCCAGTGCTGTCGTTTTTTGAGAAGGTCAAGTGCCGGTTGAAACGGGTTGTTTTCTGAAGAAGGCCAAGTACCGATTTCCATCAACTTACTTTTGGATTAGAAGGTCAAGTGCCGAAACAACTCAACACACAGTATGTCAGAAGCTCTTGTACCATCGTGTTAGCAGTGGAAGCAGTTCAGATGTGCCATCATCGTTGGAGCTTCGCTCTTTAGGACGTTGATTGACATCCGTTTTTCTGCTGTTCTACGATTGGAAGCCTTTAAGTTAAGTGGCCTGTTTGTATGTAAACTGTGCCCTTATACTTCTGCTGAGTCTTCTGTGTATCATCTCATTCTATATGTTATATGTCTATATGTTATTTGTATATTTATATGTTTATATTTCAGCGGGTTCTCGGTTGGGTGGTGTCTCCGTTAGATTATGCCACGTCATAGAGGTCGTCTATTGTGAGCGTTTTCTGTAAGGTTTGCAAATTTCCGATACTGGAATTTGCTAAGCGACTTCTGTTGCTATTTATGTTAGTTGTGATGACATGTTTTAATATTGTTTTCGTTATTATTTCGCATTCTTTAGTTTTGTTTTGATTTGTTAGTATTTGTTAGCCTACTCTTGTCTATAATTTAGTTTCATACAACATTTTTGTTTATACACTGTGGTGTCATGTATTTTGTTTAATTATAGCGCAGATATCGTCACATTTTTTGTGATATTTCATTAATTTCTGCTTTATTTTTAGTTGATTTCTGCGAAAGTTTTTGTATTGTTGCTGATCTTTGTTATTGTTTACATTGTTATTGTTTACATTGTTTGTATTGTTTACATTTTCAATGTTTACATTCTGCATGTGTTTACATAGTCATTGTTTACAGTTATAGTAATTAGTTAATGGGCTATGCTAATGCACTGTTACTACTATACTGATGATAAATGAATGATGAATAGTGTCGTGCACTATTGAATGAGAAGTGCACTTATGATCAAGATTTGAGTGCTGATATTTCATATACAAGTTCTTTGATTGGAGACTTGTTTCCCACAGAGACTGGGATAATATAATGTGATGTGAATATACAAGTGCTTAATTAAGACTTGTTACACTTAGGTTTGAAATAAATTAGTTAATTATTTCAGGTTTTGGACTCATATGTTAGACAACATGTCTACATTTGAGCACTTTATTGAGCAGGGTAAATTGCTTGGGAAGACTGGTGATAAGTTAGAAGAATTTGCAACTGCTCGATATGATAAAGCAATGGAAGCTGAACAAAAGAAACTGCAGATGGAAGCTGAACAAAAGAAACTGCAGATGCAGGTGGATGAAAAGAGATTCCAAATGGAAATGGAAAAAACAAAAAAGGGAATCAGAAGCTGAGGAAAGAAAGCTACAGCTAGAGGCTGAGAATAAAAGACTTGAAAAAGAAGCTGAAAATAAAAGACTTGAAAAAGAAGCTGAAAATGAAAGACTTCAAATGCAGGCTCAAGCTGAAGAAAGGAAGTTACAAAGAGAGTCTGATGAGAGGAAAGCAAAAATGGAACATGAAGAAAAAATCTTAGCTTTAGAGTTGGAGAAATTGAAATTGACGAGCATGAGTAATGGTAATGATTCAAACAAGGGTTCATCTTCTGGGAAGGCTAATAATGATACTTTTAAGATTAAGTTACCAACATTTAGTCCTTCCAGTGATGACATAATGTTCTATCTGGACAGATTTGAACAAGCATGTACAGCTCATAACATAGACAAAGCAAAATATGTTTATCAGTTATCAGGGATACTGACAGGTAAAGCTCTAAGTATATTAAATATGGTGGATGAACCTGACAAGAGCAATTATGAGGTTGTCAGGGCCGCTTTGTTAAAGAAATATCAGCTTAACGAAGACGGCTATCGTCTACAATTTAAAAACATGTTACCTGAAAATGGAGTTGAATTCTCCGAGTTTATTGCAAGAATACGCATTACTTTCTCACGATGGGTTGAACTATCTAAGACGGAAAAAACTTATGAAGGACTTATGGACTTAATACTTAGAGACAAAGTCATGTCGTCTGTCAATGAGTCTTTCCTTGCTTTCCTTCATGAACGTAAACCTAAAACAATAAAAGAAATGGAAGATTTCTGTTGCCAATACGTAACTGCGCACCCACACATAACCATGGGTAACTCTAAGGTGAAAGAAGGTTTACCAGTTGCTTCGGCAGCTCCGTATGGTCAAAACTTTGCTCGTAGATCCCAACAAAATTTTGATAGAAAGGGCAGCGGTAATTTCTGTCAAAATCATGGAAACCAATTTCATGGTGATTCTTCTTCGAAGAATTGGAGACAACCTGATAGTACTCGTTACTATCACCCTAATAATTATAGGCATTTCAAAAGAGGATATGGTAATAGAGGTTATTCCTGCCGAAGACCTCAAAACCAAACAAATAGATGTTCGCATCAATGTGAACATGATAGTAATCGTGGAAACTGGTATTCGAACCAGGATAACAATTACAATAGAGACAATAATAACTGCAGAGATAATAATAACTCTGATAACTTCAGAGGTAATAATAGTCGGGGTAGATCTCAACACAAAAAAAAAAAGAGATATCAGCAGGCTAATGCTGTACAACAGGAAACTGAGGGAGCCTGTAATCATGTTGTTGATAGTAAAAACTTTGACGCTGTCACTAGTTCTGCTTTTGACTTTGAGAGAGCAAACAAATGCCCCCAATGCAGTACTTTATTCGAACCGGGTACCATAACTACTTTGAGTTGTGGTCACCCACTTTCCGCTCTTCCTGCTGCTGTTGCGCATGACGGGAGGGGTTCTTTAATTCTACATAAGGGTCTTGTTAATGATACTCCGGTCTCACTACTTTTCGATTCCGGATGCACCACTATTGGTGTTAGACAATCGCTTGTAGATCCATCTTGTGCTACAGGAAGGGTTATTAAATGTGTCACATTTGGCGGCACTCTAGAAAAATATCCTACTGCTGTAATTCGCATTGCCACTCCTTTCTTTACTGGAGATGTGCATGCTTGTCTCTTACCTAATCCTATTGCGGACCTTATTATTGGTCGTATTCACGGAGTTAGGGAGTGTACCCCACAGCAGATTGCTGCTTGGGAAGATAATAACATGCAAGCTACAAATGCAGTAGTTACAAGAGCACAAGCTCTACAAACACCCGAAACTTCACTGAATAGTGATAATGGAGTTGATAGCCAAGATAGTCACTTAGTAATCACTCGTGACTCTTTCATAAAATTGCAAGAAGAAGATCCTTCTTTAAAAAAATTCTTCGTTCTTGCGAAGAAAGGTGATCCGAATCAGGATACAAATAGAAAATCTTGGATTGCAATGAGAAACGGCGTACTTGTACGTATGGTACAAGATTCGACTACGTCGGCACATTCGCAAATTCTTGTTCCCAAGAGCATGAGAGTCCAAATATTGCAACATGCTCATGACTCGCAATGTGCTGGACATATGGGTTTTGCCCGTACGAAGTCGAGAGTCCTTGCGGCTTTCTTTTGGCCTTTTGTCAATAAGGACATTCGTATTTACTGCCGATCATGCAAGGTATGTCAGGAGGTCAAATCTAGAGGACCACGACATGCTGCGCCTATCCAGGCTGCTGACATTCCTATTCGGCCGTTTCAGAAAATGGCCATAGATATTATTGGCCCTTTTAAGGTCAAGTCGGCCAGAGGACATCAGTTTATCCTTACATGTGTCGATATGTGCACACGTTGGCCAGAGGCTATTCCTCTTAAGAGCATATCTACTACAGATATCGCAGATGCTCTTTGGTTGATATTTTCTCGCTTGGGGTTCCCCAGAGAAATATTGTCAGACCATGGCACTCAACTCATATCTGACACTATGTCACAGGTAATGTCTACCTTACATATTGAACGATCTCTCAGTAGTATCTACCATCCTATGTCTAATGGGTTAGTTGAGCGTCTGAATAGAACGCTCAAGACTTTGCTTGGTAAGATAACTGAAGATCATCCTCAAGATTGGGACAGGGTTTTACCCGCGGCTCTCTTTGCCTATAGAGAAGTCCCTAATGAACACACAGGATTTTCTCCCTTCGAACTTGTCTTTGGCGCGCGTCCACGCGGCCCTATGTCTTTATTACACGATCTCATCACTACCGATGATATTAGCGATGAAACTCAATCCTCATATGAGTATGTCATTGCTCTTAGACAAAAGATCATTGAGGCATGTAAGCTAGCAACTGCTTCATCAGAAATTGCTAAAGAGAAGGCAAGGCAGTTTGCTAACAAGAATAGATGTCTACGACAACTTTGTCCAGGTGACAAAGCATTCGTCCTACTCCCCAGTAGGGAAAATAGACTTCTTATTGCATGGAAAGGTCCGTATGCAATAGTCTCTCGGATTTCCGATGTTGACTATGTGGTCGATATTGATGGAAAGCATAAAACTTTCCACATAAACATGCTTTCGGAATTTCACGAACGTCCGGACTATTTGCTGCCTATTTTCCAGGCAACGGATGATGCTCCTGCACCTCACGGTCATTATTCATCCCTGTCTGTCATTCAGGATGAGGAAGCTACCTTCTCTGATGTCAACCTTCCCCTTCCAGTGGTTCCATTACATTCCACGGAATCTTGGAAAAACGTTTCTGTTTCTCCTAATCTTTCTGGTGACGAACATCGACAAGTCTCGTCGATGTTACAAACATTTCAGGATGTTCTCACTGACATTCCTGGACACACAGATGTCATAGAACATGACATAATTCTTACCGACAATAATCCAATTAGGGTTAGGCCGTATCCTATTCCTATACACTTTCAGTCGCAAGTGGAAAAGGAATTGGATGAAATGATTCAATTAAATATAATTGAACCATCGACTTCACCATATTCTTCTTCCATGGTTATTGTCCGGAAGAAGGATAAGAACATACGAATTTGCGTTGATTATCGCAAATTGAATCAGGTCACAAAGTTCGACGCTGAACCGATGCCTTTGTTAGAAGATCTACTGATTAGACTTTCTAATTCTAGATTCTTCACTAAACTTGACTTGTCTAAAGGTTATTGGCAAGTGCCTTTAGCAGAGCATGCCAAACCTCTTACTGCTTTTTCTACACCTAGGGGTCTATTTCAATGGAATGTTATGCCTTTTGGTCTCATGAACGCCCCTGCCACTTTCGTTCGCATGATGCGTCGAATTCTGTCACATCGTTCGGATGTCATCGCATACTTAGATGACATCTGTCTCTTCAGTGATACCTGGGAAGATCACTATTTAGGGTTATATGACTTACTGTCCACTCTACGTGAGAATAATTTGACAGCAAAACCTTCTAAAGCTTTTGTTGGTTTTGGTGAAATCTCTTTCCTGGGTCATCGTGTTGGTCATGGTCTCTTGAAGACAGAAGACCACAATACTTCCAAAATACTGAACATCTCTGTTCCTAAAACGAAGAAACAAGTTAGGAGTCTCTTAGGTTTAATTCAATTTTATGGGAGATTTATTCCAAATTTATCTTCGATCATGGCACCTCTCTCAACATTGTTGAAGAAAGGTTCGCCTAATCTGGTCCGTTGGTCTGAAGAATGCCAATCTTCACTAGACCAAATCAAGAATATATTTTCTTCTCCTCCCATCTTAAGATTACCTACTCTTGATAGGACTTTTGTTCTTCGGAGTGATGCTTCATCCACTGGGATTGGAGCAGCACTGATGCAAGAATATGCAAATACTCTGCATCCTGTTATGTACATTTCTAGAAAACTAAATGCGGCAGAGAGGAAACTACTCGGTTTTAGACCGTGAGTTGTTAGCGATGGTTTGGTCAATTCTAAAGCTACAAAGATTCCTCCTGGGCGCACATTTCATTCTAGAGACTGATCAGAAAGCTCTTACAGCTATTCAGACTAAGAATTTGAAGAGTTCGAGATCCACTCGATATGCTATAGCTCTTCAACCTTTTCACTTCACGGTACGAGCTATCCGTGGTGCGGATAATGTGATGGCTGACATTTTGTCTAGATGCCCACATGACTCCAACTAATACTTCTGTCCTATATTTCTATATATTACAGAGTCATAACACACCTATATTTCTACAATAGATTAGCACATCTGTACTTACTTTATATGTACACACTATCGTGCTTTGTTGTCATCTTCTTCTGTTCGTTTTTTAAAATGATAGAGGAGGACTGAGTAGTTAATATAAGGGCCGTTAGTTTACTAAACAGCCACAATTATTAATAATGTATTGTACCTTATGAAGCATATTAGTTATTAATTAGCATTATATTGCTTGTATTTTCTCAGAATGTCATTGTTGAGCTGAGGACTTACCTTACGAGTTCTAGATTGTGTACTTACCCTCGGAATACCAGAGCATATGTCCTGGATCGTCATGTAGTTTAACTTTACTATGTACTTATGTCATTACATGTCAAAGAATGTACTATTTAAATTTTCCTATCAGATTTGTACATCCATTTTTAAAGACAATATTAGAGTATGCTGTTTAATGATGATTATAGTAACTTGCATACGTATATTGTGTTTACATGCTAACGTGATGTGTGTTGGTGACACCTCCCCGATGTGAATATTTTTTGAGACATATTTATTTTTCTGTTGAGGTATATCCTCACCAGACACTCTATAATTAGCCTCATGTTTGGCAATTTAGTTAATTATCAGCGCATAATTCGTGCGTTTTGAGCCGCTTATCGCTTGCTCTTTGATATTGAAAAAAAAAATATGTTCCACATTTTTTTTTTATCGGGAGGAGGTGGTGATATGTTGCGTGATAAATTCTCGCAACATCGTTTTATTTCAATATCTATTTTATAACGCAAGGGCAACAACTGCTTGAAAGTTATAGTCACTTTTCTCGGTAAGCATTTGTCTTCTCGCGTTGGTATCGAATGCAGTTAACTTTTGAGCTGTGGTCATTTTTGCGCTGGACTGCGCATGACTTGTCTTGTTGTTTGTCGATCGGTTTCCGCCCACCACTAGTGGGAGTGAGCGATTTGGAATGGCGAAAGAGATGCCTCGTTGAAGAGGGGATCTCCGCTTTCTTTTGTTCTGTCAGGGATGTGTAGTCCTCTTATGGATATTTCGTTTAGTCGAGATAATACCTCTAGTGTTTTTCCCACATGTCGGGAGGCGTGATATTTCTGTGTATTTCATGAAAGCAAGGTAAATTGACTCTTTCATTAACTCTATCGATTTTGGGTCGTGAGCGATTTCGATTCATAGCCTGTCTCCGAAAGTCGTCGTCACGAGATGTTTTTTCCCAGCTCACATGTCGCTGCATTGTACTGCATCGGTTGATGCATGTACCAAGGACCATTACTTGCTACTTTGTTAAATGAACTAGGTTTAGAAAACCTTTATTATCTAGAGGATATTCTTGAGGACATTATTTATACTTCGGCAGACGTGTCTGTCTTGCTGAAGTCAAACTAAGGAGAGTGAACTGATCTCATACATCTGGTTATCTCCTGGCTGTTATAGAAAAGGATGGAGTTTTCCACCTGACTACATTTACAGCACTATGAAATATAACATGCATCTGACTCATCATTGTAATGCTGTCTACCGTTTATTGCTGTATTGAATGTTGCTGTGATAATGACTGTTTGATGTGCCTACACATTTGCGTAACCATTTTGTCACTGTGGCGTCCACAATAAATAATGAAGAAAAACGTCAACGGCTGTTTCAAGACTCATTGACTTTATACGTCGTGAGTTTACTGACGTCCTATGTGGATTGCCCTGTTATTGTTGTATGAACATTGTTTTGACTGAACACATCTACACACTACACAAAACCAGACATGCGGATACCATCCATCATCATATGGCATCACGCATCAACCACCTTTTCCCTTGGTTGAAAGATTTTCTTTCATCATATTTCCTTTCATCGAATTGTGGGGTTTTATTTTTATTGTCATACCGTGGCCTATCAAATTGGTGCTTACCTTTGTTTTGATCTCTAGGATCAAATTTATTAAAGTTCTGTGGTGCTCTAAAATTTTCCAGCTGTTTCTTTTTATTACCTGATACCTCTGCTTGAGCCGCTTGATACCTTTCAGCAACATTTAGCAACTCACCCAGCCTCTCTGCACCTTGTTCCATGAGAAACTTTCTCAGGTCTGGAGCCATGGACTCTCTTAGTTGTTCTATAAGGATCATTTCCTTAAGATCTTGGGTTTTCCCCAGAGAAGTCCATTTCTCCAAGTATGTCTCTATTCGTGCAGAGAACTGGTGATAGGTTTCACCTGACAGTAGTTTAGCATTCCTAAATTTTTTCTTATAAAATTCTGCGTTCTTTTCATATCTTAACAAAAGAGCCTGCTTTAGCATGTCATAATTTTCCTGATCACCTCTGCTCATTTTGGCAAAAACTTCATAAGCTGCCCCACGAAGTCCTTGAGATAACTTTAAGCTCCACCTTTCTCTCTCTAACCCATATGTGGTAGCTAATAGTTCATATCTATTTAGATAGCTCTCAATATCATCGTCTTTCTCAACAAAATGATCTAAATGAAAATTCATAGCTGAGGTTGAGGCTCCCTGACTAGCGGTGGCATCAGAGGCAAAGGGACTGGCACCATTTTCAGGAGCATGGCCTTGAAACTCAAACTCCCTTAGTCGTAGCTCATGTTCCCTTTGTAATCTCTTCTCCTCCTTTTCTGCTTCCCTTTCTGCAGCTAATCTCTTTTCTTCCCTTTCTGCAGCCAATCTTTTGTCTTCTCTTTCTGCCTCCAATTTCTTAGCCTCTTTGTCAGCCTCAATCTGCAACCTCTTAGCCTCAGCCTCAATCTGCAACCTCTTAGCCTCAGCCTCAGCCTCAAATTGCAGCCTCTTAGTCTCAGCCTCTAACTTTCTTTCGGCCTCTTTTTCTAATCTTCTTTCTTCCCGTTCAATATATTTGTCACATTCAGCAGTGACATAAGCAATCATAATTTGCCCGTCCATTCCTAACTCTTTCGCAGTCTGTACAGCAGCAGATCGAAATTTTGCCAAGTCGGCCATTGTCTAACATGTAAATGTAAACAATTCAATCTTTCAATAATTATCTAAGGACACTACAGGCACTGAGAGCTCAACGTTATTTATTTTCACCCAAGGATACTTTTTAATTCTTATTATTCCCTGAAGTGAATTACCCCCAATATTTTTAATAGGGAAAGATTCAAAATCCCGAGAGCGAGACCCCAATATATGTGGTAAAGTGGGATGTTATAAATATTTATAGGGGACTTAGTGTACTGACTGAGATCAGCTGTGAAGGTATCTGTATCTAATAAGGGTAGTGTATTACAGATGACCTTACTTGCTACCACATATTTATACCTCAGTCAGAATTATTCTGTAATATTGTGATGACTACGTTGAATGTCTAGGGTATGTATATGATGAAGTGTAAGTCACAACAACAACAGACAGATAAACAATTTAATTTATTCCACCACACGTGACAACACTGTGACACTCACACACATGTACCATTCTATAAGACTATCTTAAATGAGTCACTGGTAAATTTTCAAATATCAATATGTATTAAGTACTTTTCATTAATATATATGTGTCCTGATTCAAATACAAAGTGAACCAGGAATCACAATCAATTTTAATTACAAGTTATATGTACAGAATTTATCAATATGAATCTTGTAGTGACATATTTTATTAATCTTATCCTATGTGTGTCAGTTGTGTAGTAGTAATATGAGGTAATACTGGTGTTGTTTTTTCAAGCTATGTTGTTATTTGTCATCATGACTTCAAGTGTTTGTTTCTGTTGGAACTAGTATTGGAGATGTTCTCAGTTCCGTTCATTAAAACAATTAATTTCCCCTCTTATTTTTATACAATGTCAGTTTAAGATGGGGTTACATAATGTTGAGCTCCGCTGGCCACATAGGCTTATCTTTCGTGATGGCGGCAGGAAAAGACTCCTCTGCTCGATAGCCTCCCTGTGTTCTGGAGACACCTCACTGTTTGCTATATGGACCAAGGAGTATGCTGTCCGCCTCTGGATTCAGCAAAGCTCTGACCAGGTGCTGCTCAATAGCTTTAGGACCACAGTCCCTGAAACAAGAAGGTTGTACCTCCTACTTCATAACTAATTTATAATCTATTTACAGACTGAACACAATACATAACAAACACTGAGTTCAGAGCGGTAGGCCAACTGTCAGCTTCATCTGAAATAATTTACACCAGTATATTCCTCCCTAATGATCACTACGCCTCTGCAATTTCAGCATTATTTCTTTCTAGTCAATAAGCTAGGTGTCAGTGTACTGTTTGGCAATTCCATGCAGTTTTACTTTCCTCCGACACCTTCTGTTCAGGTTGGAGCACTATATAGGCTTTACCTCAAGTTCGCTACTGAACCACACATATATACAGACATAAATTATCAATTTACATTCAATTTTCATTAAAAAGATGTCAAATATTTCAAGCTTACCACAATTCATGGAAATAACACAGAATTACGTTGACTGGCACTGATTATATAGCACAATTTCGATCTGCCGATGTCCCAGGCTTTTATTTAGACAAATATGCACTGGCGCTCAACGCACTGGTTCTGTAGTAAGTTTATTTGAACATGTGGTGCTGACCTGACGCCTCTGATTGACTATATTGGCAGGTCTAACCAATCGTGCCATGTTTACCCAATCGTTTGAAAAAAAAAGTACTCCTACTCCCGTTTCCCCTGACAACAGAAGATAGTATTTATAGTCCGACTAATCGTGTTTAGCCTTACATTTATTGCGCTCCAATCAAATCGGATTTAACATGGAGACCCATTTCCCGTACAATGGTGGGGTGAAAATCTGCCACTGATCGATTCTGATTTGGGTGTTGTCTGACATCCCTCACTATTTTATTTTTTATGTTTAGAACCGCCACCTGTCCTGCTGTACTGTCAGACTAATGTCAGGATTTTAGACATAAAACAGTAGAATGTCATGTTTCCCAATAAGCGTTTTGTAAGTTTTTAAAACCTAACTCTCGTCTGGGTAGTGTTGTTTATCACTGTCGATTTGAAAAAAGCTAGTACATGTGGCCTTACACGCGTGATGGTAGTAATTGTGTATCGCGCGACGCGTGTTTAGTGTTGCATGCGTCCCTGCTTTCAGCCCCTCCCTTTCTTTCTATCTTTAGTCCATCTGTCTTTCGTTTTTGGGTAACGTAGTGGATATTAACCACACGACATGAAGACATCAGTTTTTATAACATTGCACAAAAAACCAAATGCAACAGAATGTTCAGACTTCAGAACAATCAGCCTGATGAGTCATGCAATTAAGATACTGCTCAAAATCATACAGGAAAGAATAAAAAGTAAAGTAGACAGCGAAATCCAAGAAGAACAGTTTGGTTTTAGACGGAACAGTGGAACAAGAGAGGCAATATTTTGCCTAAGAAGCTTAGCAGAAAAATATACAGAGGTCCAAAAAAGTATGTATATGTGCTTCATTGACTATAAGAAGGCTTTTGACAGAATCCATCATGAGAAAATAATTGAATGCCTCAAAGACATAGGTATTGATGGAAAAGATATAAGAATACTCAGTAACCTTTATTGGGAGCAAACTGCCACAGTAAGATCGGGAAGGAATTATTCACCATACATAGACATAAAAAGAGGTGTCAGACAAGGTTGTGTGCTGTCCCCCTGCCTATTTAATTTATACACCGAAAAAATTTTCAAACAGATATAGGAAATACCAGGACTGAACATCAGTGGAAGATCAATAAACAACCTTAGATATGCAGATGATACCGTGTTTTTAGCTGAAAGCGAACAGGAGTTACAAGAACTAGTGAAGCAAGTGAACAGTATAAGTCATGAATATGGACTCGACATTAATATTGAGAAAACTAAAACTATGATAATTAGCAAAACAGACGATAAACCCACATTAAAGATAAGCGTAAATGGGAAAATCCTGGAACAAGTCAAGAGCTACGTATATCTTGGTCATATAATAACAGAAGATGGCAGATGTGAAACAGAAATCAAGAAGAGAATAGGAATGGCCAAAGCTACATTCAACAACATGAAACATATACTGACATCCAAACAGTTATCTCATAAATTAAAACTGAGAATCATAAAGTGTTATATATATTCTGCATTTCTGTATGGTGCAGAAACATGGACGATGAATAAGCATTTGGAAGAAAGAATTGAGGCTCTTGAAATGTGGATATATAGAAGAATGGGGCATATCTCATGGAAAGAGATGAAAACAAATAAGGAGGTCCTAGAAAATCTAGGTATGAAAAGAGAACTAATGAGAGAGGTCAAAGTTCGGCAGCTAAAATACTTTGGCCACATAAAAAGGCATAACACCTTGCAGAAGACCATAACAGAAGGGAGAGTTGAAGGCAAACGTGCAAGGGGAAGACAGCGTTGTAAGTGGGAAGATAACATCAAGAGATGGACGGGAAAGAGTCTATCAGAGTGTACCACCAAGACAAGAGACAGAAGATGTTGGAGATCCATTACAGCCAACCTTCGTTGTGGAGATGGCAACTGATGATGATGATGAGTGTATAAAATGACATGAATGGAATTTTAAATCTAGGTCAACTTGCGTATCTCAAGGTTTTTCTTAGAAATGGAGTACACATTGTATTGTGTTGGGGAAACGCGTGTATGCTGCAGAAGGCCTTTACTATCAACGTGAAACGTTACAATTTGCAGACGAAGGAGAAAACAAGGGGGATTTCGAGTACAGTCATTGTGACAGCACTGTTCTTTACCATTCTTCTTTCCTTTTATTGAATTTATGTGTTAGGCTTTACATTTACCTGATAATTTATATATGTGGATTAGAATATTTCACGACAGCTCTTTTGCCATCTGTCAGTTGTCCGTAGAAGACATCTTTGGGGATGCGACCATCTTCCATGCGGCGGACATGGCCACGCCAGCACTGTCTAAGCAGTGCATACATGCTTTGAAGGCCAGCACGTGTCAACACCTGGACATTTGTCACTTTGTCTTTCCACGAAATACCGAGGATGTGGCACAGACACATTCATTTGGAAGGTATTGGGCCTTCTTTCTTGCTTAGCATAGGTTGTCATTGTCTCGCTGCCATATAGAAGTGCGCTGGTGACACAGACGTTTTATACCTCACCTTTGGTCTTTGTAGTGAATTTGAAGTTTCTCCAAACACGTGTTGTGAGGCGGGCAATGGTGGCTGCAGCTTTACCAATGGGGTTATCAATTTATGTGTCCAGAGAGAGTTTGTCGTTGATGATAGACCCCAGGTATGTGAAGTGGTGCAACACTGCCAATTCGTGGTTATCGACAGTGCTAACTGGTGCAACATCCACATCCTGACTCAGCACATTTGTTTTCTTTAGACTTATTGTGAGGCCAAAGTCCTTGCATGCTTGGGTGAAGTGATTCATCAAGCTCTGAAGCTCCTGTTAACTTTGAGTGACGATTGCAGCGTCATCAGCGAATAACAAGTCTCTTATAGTAATCCTTCTGATTTTTGTTTTTGCCTTCAGCCTTGCGAGGTTAAACAGTTGGCCATCTTCTTCTTCTTCTTCTTCCTCGTTCGCCTTCAGACTTCCACATTTATGACTCTAATAAAGGCAGCAGTCAACTCAAGGTTCCCGACATCTCCAAACAGTTTTTCGTTGACAGAAGTAGGTTGTTGCCATATGCTACCCCGTTCATTACTGTAGGTTGGGCAGTACTGCAGAAGGTGTTCGACTGTCATCGGGCTGGTACCGCAGGTGCAGAGATCTGTTGCACCAATTTTGTATTTGTGGTACAGATGGTATCTCAATCTGTTGTGCCCAGTGCGCAGTCGAAAAATGATGACCTGTTCTTTTCTGGATAGTTGATGATATGCGTCATTTTTCAAATGTCCCGGGTGCTCTCTTTCCCATTTGGACTTGAATGTAGCCTTTATAGTGGTCTTTGCCGTTGCGTAAGTTGTCTCTATATCATTTTGCTGTAAGGCACCTCCTTCTTTAGCAAGTCTATCTGCCTCTTCATTTCCTGGTATGTTGCAATGGGCTGGTATCCACTGGATAGTGCACTTCTTGAAGCATTCGGCCAGTCTTTCAAGGGAGATTATCAGATCTTTCAATCCTTTAGTTTGGTGGCTCTTCAGCGCTGATATTATTGAGAGGGCATCTGAAAAGATTACTATCTGTTTTTCTGCCTGTGCTTTGCATTCAATAAGAGTTTCAGCTGCCTGTTTCAGGGCTTCTGCTTCAGCACAGAAGTTGTTGCAGTATTTTCCAGTGGCAATTGCCATAGAGTGAATTCTATTCTTTAATTTTATGAGGATGCCGGCACCCCATTTTCAACTGCATTTGTTGCCGAACCATCAGTATATGCATGTGTCCAAAGCTTCGCTGGAAATCTTTGGTCAATATACTTGGTTGCTATACACTTTCTTTGTGTTTCTGTCTGTGTTCCCTTACCTTCAATGCCTGGAATATCAGATTTTAACTCAGGAAAGCATCTTATTTTCCACAGTGGGATAGTTGAGCTTGTTGGGATTTTCTTTGCAACTGAGCTAGCTAGTATGGTATTATTGTTAATTTTTTCTTTTGCTTGGGCGACAAAGTTAGTTCGCTTGAGCCTGCCTCTTCCTAGCCTATTCATTCTTTGGTACATGGGGTGTCCTTCGAGCCTCTTAAATTTTTCAGCTTGTTTTAAGACTCTGCTGTCACGTCTATCCTCCATTGACTGTAGCCCTGTGATGTTTTCCATATGGTTGATTTGTGTAGACTTTAGGGCCCCTGTTATAATACGTGCTGCTTGGTTTTGGAGTCTGTTTACTCTGTCAAAATTTGACTTTGCTGCCGTCGACCTAGTGTGAATGCATATTCCTTTATTTGTATCTCTGAATGCATGTTTCAAGAGCAAGGCAAAGAAGATCCCGAAAAGTGTCGGAGCCAGGATACAGCTTTGTTACGTATGTCAAGGGCTGTGATGTGCTTCCAGCATATTGGACTGTTCCCTTCATGTCTTCATGGAATTTCCTGCAATTTAGTGGGGCAGCCTATTTTCAGAAGGATTTTGAAGAGTTAAGCTGGAGTATCCTCTTCAGGGCGCGAGCTTGGGCACAGTTATGTGGAGATCAAGCTCACACACACACACACACATACAAACACACACACACCACACACACACACACACACATATATATATATATATATATATATATATAGTATATATATTGTGCACAATGGGCTGATCACCTGTTTGCCAGTCACTTTGATTACGGAAACAACAACAAATAAAGATTAATTTGTGGTTGCCCTAAAGACGCCACTAGGCGTGATTGGCCATTGTCTGCTTTGACGGTCGATGGCTAAGGATGGAAGAAGAAGAAGAAGAATATATATTGTAGTGAAAATACCAGTCTAAACTGTAGAGTGCGTCGTTTCTTGAGACGTAGGAAACACAAGTTCACAAATATCACAGTCATGTTTCTGCATAGTAGTACGATTTATATTCTTATTTACATTTAGTGGTATGTGTTTAGTGATTAAGTGCATACGCCTTGTCTGCATTTAATTGTAAGTGTAGATGCTTCATTGTGTTTAGTGGTAAGGCTAGATGTCTTTATCTGCATTTAATGGTAAGGTCAGAAGTCTTGTTTGTATTTATTGTATTTAGTAGTATGTGTAGATGCCTTTTTTGTAGTCAGTGCTGTGTGTAGGTGTTTGTTTTGTATTTAACGGTAAATGTAGATGTCATAGTTATATTTAGTGGTAAGTGTAGATGCCTCTTCCGGACTTAGTGGCTTGTGTAGTGTAGATGCACTGTTTGAATTTAGTAGTAAATGCGAATGCCTTATTCTTATTTTACAATTGTAGCCGTGTATACCAGAACAGAGCTATCAAAACTCCTCATGTACTATACTTCATTTTTTCTTTCATCATTAATTATTATCCAGAAAACGAAAACTAAACCCAGTAACTGACACGTTGTCAACGATAGCTTATCGCGTCACCCTTCTCCCTTCTGTGAAACGTTCACAAGCCCCTAGCCTTTGCTGACGAATCCAAAAATCCCCTAGGATTAATTGTCAGGTTGCATAACGTCTTTCTCGTCAAGCTGTCTTATCGTATTCCCGGACGAATCCTTAAAATTATTCCAGCCTCCTTAGAGATGTTGTCAGGTTCAATATCATGCCGAGTATTTTATTACCAGCTCGCGCGTCCCACACCGGTTAATATTTGATCTTCATATTAAAATAAACCGGTTTTTAGTTTTGACGTTTGATTGAGAAGTCAAAAAGATATGGCGGCTTTTCAGTTTCCATTTGAAGTATTATGGGATGTATGTGGCTGTTGATGTTTGAATTCATTGCATCATCTTTGTTCTCAGTGAATTTCAATTCTGTCATATGATGATGATGATGACGGTATATGTGGTTATTGGCAAAGGACGTAGAAGTCACTTGATTAAATCATCACAATCATCACCTTTCAAGTCCCCAATGAGCATAGGCCTTTCAAAAAACGTATACCAAGTCTTCCTGTTCCGCGCCATCAGCTCCAGGTCTCTCCATGTCTATCCCGTAATTTTCATTTCTGTCTCCAGTACTCTTCTTCCTGTGTTTTTCTGCCTACCTCTATTTCTTTTACTTTGAGGATTCGAGAACAAGGACTCTCTTGTAATGATATAATCATGATTACTATCCATCGTCAGCGTCTTCTCGTACATCTCTAACTCCACTTGCACCTATCGGGTTCTTGTCATCAGTTCCACAATGGTGATCTTGGCATCTTTTCCACACTGGTGATCTGGGCATCAGTTCCACACTCGTAATCTTGTCATCAGGTCCACACTCGTGATCTTGTCATCAGTTCCACGCTCGTGATCTTGTCATCACTTCCACACTCGTGATCTTGTCATCAGTTCCACACTCGTGATCTTGTCATCAGTTCCACACTCGTGAACATGTCATCAGTTCCACACTCGTGATCTTGTCATCAGTTCCACAATGGTGATCTTGGCATCTTTTCCACACTGGTGATCTGGGCATCAGTTCCACACTCGTAATCTTGTCATCAGGTCCACACTCGTGATCTTGTCATCAATTCCACACTCGTGATCTTGTCATCACTTCCACACTCGTGATCTTGTCATCAGTTTCACACTCGTGATCATGTCATCACTTCCACACTCGTGATCTTGTCATCACTTACACACTCGTGATCATGTCATCAGTTCCTCACTCGTGATCTTGTCATCACTTCCATACTGTAGTGGGTTTGATGTTAAAACAGTTTGTTGTTAAGAAATCTTAGTGTACTGAATGAGGTCAGCTGTGAAGGTCCCTGAATATAATAAATATTAGAGTAAATTTCCAGGGTACCTTTCTACTACCACCACTATGATCTCATTCAGACTTATTCTAGATAGAATGTAAGATGACTACGTTTGGTGTCTAGGGTTATGAAATGTTAGTGTAAGGTTGCATTAACCAACTAAACATATAAACAATTTCACAAATTATTTTATTATCTAATACAACACAACAGTACCACGACAATCACATACAAACTACACTTTAAAAGACTATCTTTAGTAAGTCAGTGGTTGAAAGTTAAGGTTTTTCAATTTATTGTCCTGAATCTAATTTATTTGGAATCAGGACTGACAATCAAAGTGAAATCATAGAAATTAATTACATCAATCAATTTACATAATGGATCTTCTGACCATAATACACATATTATTATATAAGGGTGTAGTTGTATTGTTTAACTGAGGTGACTTCTAGTATACACTGGTTGATTGTTTACTATCATCATCTCTGCATGTTGTTTGTAAGTTTTTATGGACACTGATGGAATGTTTATATCACTATTCTCAGTCTCTTATTGTAATATAATGTTTGTTGAGCGATCAGGTGCCGAAACATGCACCTATCTTGGTAATATGAGGTAGGAATCTTCCTGCACTTCGCTGAACGACAACCTTCAGCTCCCACTTCTTCAAGAATGATGGTGGTTTACTGTTGTCTCCGAAAAAGGCAAGACTGTGGCATGACTATATCGGCCCACTGTAGTCTGGCACCAGTTATTGACAGCAACCAAAACCCTCTGAAATCAGAAGGATATGCCTCCTTCGTAATCAACAGCCTACACTAATACTCAACAACCAGTACAGGCACATTACAAACAAACATGCAAGATCAGCTCTTTACGACAATCCCTTTCACCAGTTTCTTTTGATGTGACCAGGTATACCAGTATTCCTCTCCCCTAATAGTTACAACGCCTCTGCAAGTCGAGCAATAATCTGTTGTCCATACAATAGGATAGGTATTATGCTCCTGATGATAATCCTATATAATTTAGTTGGTCTACACCTCTCCGATAGTCTTTCATATGCTGGATCAATCTCTAGACTCTGTTTTGAGTCTGCCATAGACTCACTTACTTACAGTCGTATGTTAGTATTTCACATTCAAATTTTATTTTAAATAAAATTTTAAGAAAATCAATCTTACCACAAATGCAAGGAAATAACACAAGTTAAACGATGACTAGGCAATATCAACACGATTTATACCATAACTTCATCGATTTCACAAAAGCCTTCGATCGAGTCTGGCATGAAGGCTTATGGCAAGTAATGAGAAAATTCAATTTTGATACCAACATCATAGATATCATTGAAGCACTATACAAGGACGCAAGCAGTGCTGTTTTTGCAAGCAACGACATTGGAGAATTTTTCAAAACAACTGTAGGAGTTCGGCAGGGATGTATCCTGTCCCCAGTGCTCTTTAATATTTATCTAGAACATATTATGCAGGAGGCTCTCTACGATTATAAATCAACCATATCGATTGGAGGCCGACCTCTGTGCAACCTACGTTTTGCTGATGATATTGGTCTGATAGCTGGATCAGAATCAGAACTTCAAGACCTTACCTCTAGACTGGAGAAAGTAACAAGAACGTATGGGATGGAAATTAATATAGAAAAAAGCAAGATATTGGTGAATAGCCATAAGAAACATGTTCCGACCAACATTACGTTAAATGGGCAAACGTTAGAAGAAGTTAACACCTTTAAATATCTCGGGTCCACTATATGTAGTGATGGAAGATCAAGTAAAGAAATCAAGACAAGACTTGAGATGGCCTCAGCTGCCATGACAAAGTTGAATGTGATCTGGAAAAGTAACATCAGTTTTCCTGTGAAGATCAAATTATACAAATCACTTGTATTATCTATTCTCTTGTATGGGTGTGAGAGCTGGACACTCACTGCAGATACGGAGCGAAGGATTCAGGCTTTCGAGCATAAATGTTATAGAAGAATTTTGCGCATTTGCTATAAAGAGCACAAAACAAATGTCTATGTTAGAGAGAAGATAAACACCTATGCAGGCCACCAAGAACCACTTTTGTCAATAGTGAAACATCGAAAGCTTGCCTGGTTTGGGCATGTAACTCGTCATGACTCCCTTTCGAAAACGATCCTTCAGGGGACAGTCGAAGGTAAACGGAGAAGAGGAAGGCAAAGAAAATCCTGGGCTGATAACATCAAAGAATGGGCAGGACACGGTTTTTCCACACTTGTACGCATTGCTGAGGATAGAGAGCAGTGGAGGACCCTGTCTGCTGATGCTTCCACCATGGCACCCCTACGACCCATGACGGGTTACGGGCTGAGATGATGAGGCAATATGGCACATTTTCGATCTGCCCTATGTCCAGGCTTTTCCTATGTTAGAAAATTTCTCCGCCTGCTCTCATCGATCTTGCTTTACATAAAATTTGTTTGAAATGGCAGTGAACAGTCCCCGTTTCGTAACGATATCTACTGCTTTGTCCAATCGGACCATGTTTATCTTTATTTTGAATTTATCGTTTCAAATAACAACTCTCAATATGTTTCAAGGCAAATATATTTTTAGTTTTAGGTCAACCAATCATACTTCGCCTTCCTTTAAAATCCAACCAATCAGGTATCCCGTACCTTTTAATCTCATTTACCCAAAGTCGTTTTTTTCAAAACATGCCATAAAAAATTATAAGCAGGCATGATCTTTACTTGACAGTCTGGTCGGGTCCACTATAGTATTATGGCTATAATTAGTTAATTAATGGACTATTTGCGTAACTATTACCATATTCTTTGTCAACAAGTCCTAAGGTACACGAATATACAATTTATATGGGACTAGTTGGCTTGGTTCAGAAGTACAGAGTTTTTTTTTTTCTATGTTAGTGTTTTTATTTTTTGTCTACTACACGTTCAATTCTTTTCCATGTGCTGTCTTCTCTATTTACGTGATAATTACGTCTTTTGAAATAAGAGCTAAGGTTGTTTTTGTGACACGAGTTGTCTGCATGTTCTAACTTTTTCCTCGTATTTTGGGGAAACCCCTAAGGCAAAGCGTGCAAGTTGGTTGTAGACTTAGAAACAATTGAGACGTGCTTTGCGTGTTATCGAGCCTTGCCCCTCCTCGTTTCACAATGCATTTTAAGCACATATTTCTTAGAACTAGGAAAAGTGATTATGTCAAGGACGAATTTGAAAAATTTGGGTACCGTTTTGTTCGGCTATTCGTTAGCAAATAATCTGAAGGCGTAGGCGATACCAACAGTTCTAGCAGAAAATTCTTTTATACTTTCTTATTTTGCTGTTATGCCCTATATTGTTATATATTAATTTAGATATTGTATTTAGAAATTCACTACACATTGATTTTTCGTCGACCGGGATTTGGACTGGATTAACTCGAGACCTGGCGAGGACATTTGAAGGAGTGTCGTCGACCAGGGACTGGCGGCTCCTGAGCCGACCCAGCTGCAATGGGTACCTCCGAAATCGGCGAGTATTTGCCTGAATGGCGAGAGACACCTGTCTCTGTACAAGAAATAAAGGGATACTCACGTAAAATCAATGTCAGGTTAGACATAAATAATAACCTGAGATTTCGCCTCGAGTATTAGCGGGCGTACGAAAAAAAAAAAAAAAAAACTACACATACTCGTGATCTTGTCATCACTTCCACACTCGTGATCATATCATCAGTTCCACACTCGTGATCTTGTCATCGGTTTCACACTCGTGATCTTGTCATCAGTTCCACACTAGTGATATTGTCAGCTGCTCAACACTAGTAATATTGTCCACAGTTCAACACTAGGGATATTGTCATCAGTTCAACACTAGTGATATTATCATCAGTTCCACATTGGTAATCTTGTAATCAGTTCCACATTAGTAATCGTGTCATCAGTTCCACATTAGGAATCTTGTCATTAGTTCCACAATGGTGATCTTGTCACACCATTCCATTCATTCTATCTTACACACACAGCCATTTAAGAAGTCTGTAATTTATTGAATTTGTTGTTGTTGTTGTTGTTGTTGTTTTTAATATTTTTTTTATTTTATTTTGGCCTCCCAATAAAACTAACTGGATGGCTGAACTTGGCTGTCTGATTGACTTGTTCACAACGATCTGGTCATATTCGCTGACGGTTTGGGGCTGTAAATCTCTCCATGATTATGTAGCCGGCACATCCCTCCTTAGTCGCTTTTAACGATTTGCTTGATAGATTGGCGTCCGATTGTCAGAGGAGTTAGAGCGCTGGCCTCCCGCAGCATAGGTGCCAGGTTTGAATCACTGTATCGACACGCTCTAGTGTACCCAGCTGTAAATGGGTACCTGACTTTGAGTTAGGAAAAGAAAAGGCAGCTAGGAAGAGAACTTGTCACCCCACCTCTCGATTCTGGACATAGTATGGGGAAGTCTCTAACACTTCACTCCCCTACTGCAGTATCCGCTATGGGACTACCTTTACATTTTTTAAATAAATTACAGTGTTACTATTTTTGGCTCTCCTTTCCACCGTAGTCGCCATCTAGCTTAATCAGCTCAATGAGTTGTTAGGGAACGATGACTTTTGTTGCACAGGAGCCCATGCTAGGGGTCTAGGTCACTGTCCGTCTGCCCCTGGCTTTAGAAGTAGGCGCAAGAGGTATAGTTCCCGTCTTAATGTATGATTGGATAAAACTATTCGGCCTGAAGAGACAGACAAGATCAAGGGCACTTAAAATAGGGTGGCCATATTGTTCAACACAAAAAGAAGGACAAATGCCATTTTTTGGGTCATAAAAAGTAGGACAAAGCCGGATAATATTTTTAAAAAGTAGGACGAAAAGTAGGGCATCTTTATTCAATAAATAAAAGACGCTGAAACATTTATTTTTTTACATTCAAACAATAAGCTAATAAAATCACATTGATTTTGTGCCTACATATATTTTTCTGATGATAAAATCTTCTTCAACAAAGTTGGGCTACGTTTTAAATATGCATAGAAATCAGAGCATGAAAGCTCCTTGAAATTGTACTGCACAAGTAGATTGCCTTTAATGGAATCTTTCATTCAGTACTCCCAAAGCTGCTTCAGTAGAATGCTGTGCAATCACAAAAATGATCATAGCAGCTGTTTTGGTTTTGGCACATGAGAATTTGCTGGCAATTTCTGAATCGTGGAAAACATTATTGAGTAACACTGAAGTACAATCCATTGATCTGAAAGAGTTGTGATGTTTTACAGTATGACAAGTAAAAGCATCCTCGGCCGCGGCAACTTCTAACCTTTCCTCGCTTATTTCTTTAGTTTAAAATGTCAGTTTTGATTGCAAACATTCAGACGCAAGTACTTTCTTGTGCTTTTCTGTTTCTATATGTTTTTTGTTTTTTTTTTAAATCAGCTGCACCTTTATTTGCTACTGATACAAATGTGCCGCCTCTGCATAGAAGACATTCTGCTTCATATTCTTGTCGACCACTGGAAAAGCACTGAAATTTTTGTTTCAATTCATCCGTGAACACACACTTCTGTTTTGGTATTTTGAGCGGGTATCTGTAACATGAATATAATATAATGCCATTAATCAATGGTATATTCGATGTTAAAGTTAAAATTATTTGTAACATGCAACAGACGAGGTTTTAATTTTAACAAACTCATTACTATACTAGTAACTACTCGTGTATTTTTTTATAATAAACAAATTGCAATAAATATAAAAGCAGTACGAACTAAGGTTAATATTATTTGTAATTTGCAATAGACAACGAAATTATAAGTGACTAAATTCAGCCCCAAGTTCTTGTTCATGCCGTTTTGTCTGTTAAATTTTCCCTTAACAAATGCTAATAAACCTAAACAATGTTTAACCTGGGTTAAAATATGATAGTAATCTATTATAAACTATCAAACAACATGACAACTTAGTGTTGTTGGCAATTTGCGCGATCCGTCGATTTTGCGGAATAAAAATTCTTAATTCTGACAGAATTTCTACTCAAAAATTGGATTACAGGAAAAAATTTTCAAAATGATCTCTTTCACGTTAGTAATTTAGCCAATCACATAAAAGCCGGATATTTCGGCATTTTAAAAAAATCCGACCGGACGCTCAGTTTTGTCGCCAAAAGCCGGGCAAATCCGGCCAAATCCGGACGTCTGGCCACCCTAACTTAAAAAGGCTTGTCGAAACTGCGGAAAAGGCATCATGCTGGCTGTGGAATGTACGCAATGGGCTATGGAATTCAGGGCATTCATTTATATAGAACAAAATTGTTACTTTCATAGCTACTTCACGTTAGCATGTTAGATAAAACCAGGTGTGAATTTAGAAGCTACAGATAAGGTGGAGTGGGGAAAATTAACAGTGCAGTGGTTTGGCAACGCAACATTTGTGGGTAACTGTTACGGGGTACAGTAGACCTGATAATATTATGTGATTGTTTCTTTTGAGAGTTTACAAAATGTGTTCTGTGAGAGATGAAATTGATATACATCTGCTCGTGAAGTTACCTCGTTTGACCTATATTTTCTTGTATAGATAGAAAGTACAGTTGATGCTCATTGACTACACGTAGACATTCACGTATGAACAAGGCTATGAACAATTAACCTCTGCGTTCACTTTGATCGTTATCAGGAATCACAATGTCTTTATTGTTAAGATGAAGGCGTCGACGTATCGAAGAAGATACAGACGATGAAAAGTGAAACCATATTACAAGATTTATAAAGGTTCAAAAAGTTAGTCCCGTAGCAGATTCTGTCGTAGGGGAGTGAAGTGTTAGAGATTTCACCAAAATAGGTCCAGCATCGAGAGATGGGGTGACCAGTTTCCTTCCTTGCTGCCTTTTCCTTCCCGAACTCAAGAGAAAAAGTCAGGTACCCATTTAAAGCTGGTAGACGAGCGTGTCGATACCATGAATCGAACCCGGCACTTTTGCCAAGAGAGATCAACGCTCTAACCACTCTGTCAATGGTAAAATAATAAAGTCCGTTATAGATTACATCTGTCCCTTCAACTATATGATATAGCAAATAATGTTCTCTCAACAGCGTTCTTGTGCCGTGTGACCACTTCACTATGTGCTGATATTGTCTAGTAACAATAAATGGGTACCTGACTCTGCTCTTAACACAGGGAAAGCAAAGATAGTGAGGGGAGGTAACTGATCACTCCACCTCGTATAGTGAAGTCTCTAACACTTCATTCCCCTATAGCAGTATCGGCTATTGGACTACCTTTACGTTTATGTTCATTCTCGGCTAGTTCTTCTTAACCATTAGCGCAGTATCGCCCGGGGGTGCACGACCCGCCTTCTCGGGAGTGCGAGACAATCCAGATGTTTTATAAAGTGAGTCATCTTAAACGCAACAAAACACACGGAGCTTACGTGTACTGTATGTTAACAAAATAGAACAGCAAACACGTGAATTCAATTAATCTATTGTAATTAAAATATTAACCACTTTAAGAAAAATGTGGAATATTGGTGGGGATTATATTCAATAGAATTATTTCCTTTTTGCCGACAGCTGTATTAAAAACAGACACTCCTAATTCATATGCGAATGACGACCAGTGTCCTACTTTTCCAGGCTCATCGCATGCACCCAATATATACGTAAAATGATACTTTTCTTGTCATTTCGTGAAACTATACATCCTTTTGTTGGTATTTTACATTTCTTGCATATTTTGCGAGATAGAAGATAATGAGGTGCGATGCTTGTATAGGTTAAGACACGCTGATCTAGACTATTTGTCAAATACTACTTACCGAGGTTTCATCAGTACGTCACGCTCTGCTGTAATAGCATTTAAAGTTACTAATATCTTTGCATGGGCTAAAACAAACCCTCTGCGATGAACTGTGATCTCGTAAACTTGGTATCAACTATAGTCAAGTACTCTTAAAATAAATCAAGCAACCTGGGAGGATGAAGCCGCCGATCGCACCAAGTGGCCATGCACCCTACGGTGCCACCTTAGATTGGGCTTAGAGAAACTTTCACAACAAGCAGAAGAGAAAAGGAAACTCCGAAAGGAACACTAAGCACACACACACAAAAAAACAGCCAAAGACTATAACCTCAGGGTCGCATTCCAGTAGTCAGTTATGACTGAATGGGGCTACTACAAGCGCTCTTACGAGCATGGATATACAGCCACGCTTCGGTCGACTTGCTTTGTTATGATAGCTCAGCCCTCAACTTGAGTACGTCGACGTTATAGGTTGCAACAGTCGGTCAGAGCGTTTCAATGGCCTAGGGGTTAGAGCGCTTGTCTCTCGTGAGAAAGTTACAAGGTTCCTAAATCGAAACCTTCTAGCGCCACTCTCTAATCCATCTAGCTGTAAATGGATACATGACTCTGCTCTTGATTAAGGAAAGCGAAGTCAGCGAGGACGAGAACTGGTTACTCCAGCTCATAAAGCTGGATCTTGTATACTCAAGTCTGTAACACTTCATCCCACTACGGCAACATCTGTTATGGGAATATCTTTACCTTTTTTTTTTACATTCAATCAAGATTTCTCCATAACATCATGTCTCGTTATAAATTGATCTACGACTCAAGTCTTTTCTTACGTTGAATAACCGCTGATTCTTTTTTGCTTTTGTCAGTCTCATTCCTTACTTCCACTTAGACGATTTGATTTCCGCTTCACTCGTGATTCACACATCTTACATATTGCTTCACTCTCATGTCAAATCTTCCCTTACTGAACCTCACTGTCTCAGTCATATTAACTCAATAATTCTACCACACAACTACTTCTAATATCATAGCAGTCTTGCAAATGCATTCTATTACACACTTTTGTCATTATATCTCCCCTTACGTTATATCCCATAGACGCTGTAATGTACGGCATATATCAGAGAAATGCATGATGTTCTACAGGGCAATACATTAGCTTTCTTAAGAGTGGCAGCAAAATGAGAAATCTGACTCAGATGCCTGAAAAGGGTGCGTTATATCCTTACAATTTCTTTGATGCCTCCATTTATGCTTCCTTTGTTTGATTCTTTCCTCTTTATTCAATCCTATGTCTGCTGATTTACTCGTTTTGTCATCTTCTTCTACTGCTTTCAGTTTGTAGTCATGCTAAATCTGCAGGGCCTGTCGCAAGGACGAAGTCCACAGTCTTTTTCAGGTCAGTGCGGCAACCTCATAGCTTCTGCCTGAGCTCAGTAACCACTGGCCAGGTCAGGTGGCGTGGGTCATCATGGGTTAGGCAGTTTTGGAGAATGTGTTCAGGGGTCTGAATTCCGATTCCACATGAACATTCATTCGTATGAGATATCCTGAGGCGATATAAGTGGCCTAGTAATCTGCAGTGGCCAGTTCTCAGGCAGAAAATGATGGTCTGCTGGTGTCTATTAAGCTGGTGGATTTGGCCACGTCTATTGTATATATCCCCTTCCTTCTTCCACTGGTATTTGTGCTGGCTGTGGATGGTGGTTTTATCTTCTCGATAGGGCTGTGTGTGGCTGAATTGTTCCATTTTACTGCCACTTCTAGATAAAGCGTCGACTCTCTCATGTCCAGTGATTCCACAATGTGAGGGTAACCGCTGAAGGGCAATGGTTGATGAACTTTGGATAATGTTAAGCTCATATCTGATCTCATGCATAATGTTTTCATTTCTAGTGTTCTGTGTTGATTCCAGTAATGATCTACAGTCAGTGAAGATTACTATCTTGGCTGGTGGCTGTTGTTCTGATCAAGTGAAGATTGTCAAAGCTTGTAGTAGTGCCATAGCTTCTGCCCTGAAATTGGAGAAGATGTTTCCGGTCAGGAAGGCTTTATGGATGATCCTCCCGTTCATGAATCTGATGAAAATGCCTCCTCCACCATTCTTTACTGCCCCCTCTGTGAATTTATGTGTATATATGTGTGTCCACTCCATATGGTTTTATTTTTCTTCAGTCATGTTCTGAGCCAACGTTTTTAGTTGTAGAGGAATCTGGTGGCCTTCCTTTCTTATTTCACTGACTTCTGTTATGTCATCTATCCAGTCCTCTCGAGACAACATTTAATGTTTCAGTCCTTGTATGTTGTCATTGTGATAATTTTACCATGATACAACGTTAAAATATCTCCAAATTTAACGATAAAATGTAGAGTTAAAAATAATGCGTCAGATACTAGGAGACATGCTCGCCCATGCCAGCCTTTTCCTGCCATCATTCAAATTATCTAGTTAGACGTGCAGACGGAACGTTTACCCTTTGTAGACGGGGGGAATGAAACGGAGATCAAAAAAGGAAAGATATGACTGAACACGTGTTAGAAGTTCGAACGGCAAAAAGACGCAACTGGGGGTGAAAGGAAAAAAATTCACGTCACTAGTTGACATAAGTAAGGAAATGGACAAGAAAAGGACCTTAGCTCTTATTCGAGACAGTCATTTCTTGGACGTTTTTCGATACTTGGTCTTTATTTGAATGCCGCGGCAAAACACATGAGAGAAGGTTCTCGAACAAATTTCAAAAACTAAACTTGAAAAAAAATATGTTTTTTCTTAATAATAGAGTTATGAAAATAAAACCTAGCTAGTTTGATAGCCCATCTTGAGCAGAGAAATAATATGCTTTCAATTATACAGACGGATAGATAATAAGGAAGATATTGACAAAAGACTGTATTGTTCATATCAGACGAGCGACTGCACTGTTAACCCATGTCACTAAAAGTTTCGAAAATCTTGGCCTTGAGCATGCAAACGTACAAATCGAGCTGTAATTAAAG
Organism: Oreohelix idahoensis; assembly: GCA_024509875.1. Lineage (NCBI taxonomy): Eukaryota > Metazoa > Mollusca > Gastropoda > Stylommatophora > Oreohelicidae > Oreohelix > Oreohelix idahoensis. The sequence goes on from JAMPIV010009606.1 coordinate 436,616, forward strand.
AGAGGGGAAATGGTGGAGAATTGTAGCTAAAAATAACTTAGGAGGCAGATTCGTGTAGGAAATGCATGTAGAACCAAGCGTGTTTTTATGACAAAACAAGTAGAGCCAGACGGACTAACAGACCGTAATACATACTTGACTGAGATTTGACTGAAGTGACTTTTTGGTTGTAATTTGAAAGTTAGGGGGGAAGTCGGCGATTGGTCAACGCATTTTATAGTAGCGGGACAGAGAGGTGAAATTTTGCCATTTGACATAAGTCTGTTCAGAGACGCAGTTTAAATTAATAGTGGTGTTGATTCCTGAAGAATACAAATATATAGTGGGACGCCATCATACAGCCAGCAGCTCAGCTGAGTTTTGCTAGCAAATTTAACTGTGTTCTCAATTCTGAATTCTGGTAAGAATGAACAATATTTATTTTGTATATTTTAATAATTCGAGTGATTGATACTGCCAAATCATAAAAATGATTACGACAAGTAAGTGTTCGCTCTAGATCCCCAGCCCAAGTTCAGGGTCTAGAGACATACATACAAAGAACATATATAGGAATGCCTAAATGAAACTATGAAAAAGGATCTAGTGTTGAGATCAGTGGAACATATCACCTATCTTATTCAATAGCAGGAAGCTATTGAACATATCTCAGATGCAATGTAGTCTTGGGGGACTAGTACTATGTGAAACCAACTAGGTAAGATGTGCTGTGTGGTCAGAGAGATCTGACCCAGTCTATGTGGTGTTGTTGTGTGTAGTGTTGTGTGCAAAAGTGGTTCAGGAGGTAGAATTCTGACACATGACCCAATACTTTTGTTTCAGAATTGTGAGTTTCTGTTTGGCACCAAAGCGGTGTCAAATGCTGTAGTAATATATACAAGTGTGGACCAGTGCAGTCTACCATTGTGTCAGAACAGCCGTATATTATCCCCCAGCACGGAGAGGAGGGGCCACCAGACTTCTGTACTAGATCGACGCAGGCAAGATAAGTGATATCTGGCCTGCTGGACGTTCACCAACTGATTTTACCAACTAACCCACCAACTAATTCACCATATAAATAAAGACTTACCATTGGGGAAATTAAACTATATATTCATCCCCTAAGTCGATGGACAATGTTTGGTAGTCATAGACTGGGAGTGATGACACCACCCCAACAGCATATCTAGTAATAAGTTCTCCTGGGACTATCTTAATATAATTATTATTAACCAGTCATTTGAACTACTTAGGTACACATTTTCCATTTTATTATGTCATATGATTATGCATTCCATTTATAACTCCATAATATTTCTTATGTTCTGACCAACTAAACATTTGGTTCAGAACAAATAAATTTATCAAAAGATTTAAATTTTAAAACTAAAACAGCCTGAGTTAGTTCAGTGTGTTATAAAGTTTATTAATATTATTAGACTTCTTAATTATCTCTCTGTCTGTGTGTGTGTGTGTGTGTGTGTGTGTGTGTGTGTGTGTGTGTGTGTGTGTGTGTGTGTGTGTGTGTGTGTGTGTGTGTGTGTGTGTGTGTGTGTGTGTGTGTGTGTGTGTGTGTGTGTGTGTGTGTGTGTGAGTGTGTGTGTGTGTGTGTGTGTGTGTGTGTGTGTGTGTGTGTGTGTGTGTGTGTGTGTGTGTGTGTGTGTGTGTGTGTGTGTGTGTGTGTGTGTGTGTGTGTGTGTGTGTGTGTGTGTGTGTGTGTGTGTGTGTGTGTGTGTGTGTGTGTGTGTGTGTGTGTGTGTGTGTGTGTGTGTGTGTGTGTGTGTGTGTGTGTGTGTGTGTGTGTGTGTGTGTGTGTGTGTGTGTGTGTATAATCTACCACAACACATTGCATATCAGTACCCTAGACTTTTAACGTAGCTACATTCATTAGAAAAAAAAAAGATATGTGTGAGGTCGTAAGTGGTAGTAAGAAGGGCCTTCTGTAATTCACATCTACATTTATCTCAGGAGCCTTCACAGCTGACCTCATACATCACACTAGGTAACATCAACCATACAATACCATCAAAATCCACTACAGTCATTGTATCTATTTTTGCCACCTCATTTCGCCTCCAACCCGTGTATCGTTTATATTTCATCTATTCAACCCTTATACTGTTTTCGTTGCATCTATCCAACCCATATATTATTTTTATTTGATCTGTCCAGTCCTTGTCCAGTATTCATTTCATCAATTTTTCTAGACCCAGTATTTATTTTATCCATTAAATCTTCGCCCAGTCTTCATTTCATCTATCTAATCCACATTTCTTTTAAATTTGATTTCTCCTGTCTTTGCCCAGTCTTCGTGTTATCTATCCAATCCAACTACTCTTTTTATTTCATCTTTCCAATCCTCGCCCAGTCTTCATTTAATCTTCCCAGTCTTAATCCAGTAATCATTTCATCCACGCCTGAACTTCGCGTCATCCTATTCCTCTCCTGCCAGATCCTATTCCCACGTGATCCGTCACTTTCGCCGTATTATGTTAATCTGTTTTTCCCAGTGGCTGTCAGTGTGGAAGCTTAGACCTCCAGGGGACAGCGTAAATTGCGATCAAGTAGAATCTGCTACATAATTTATGGACTTTATTGCACTAGAGAATAAAGCTGAATGTTGATGCACTGAAAGAAAAAGCATACGAAGAGAATCTTCCATTAATGGACATAATATGAGAAACCATGTTAAACTTATGAGACCGGTTAAAGTTTATTCACTGAAACCAGTGGCGTACTAAGGAGGTGGGTGTTTCGCACCGGGTGAAAGCAGAAAATAAAGTATTGTACTATAAAATAAATGAAAACCTATTTGGAAGTATAATATATATTTGTTTTTCTTTGTGATCCAAAGGAAGGATTTGCTTCGGGTGCTAAATAATTTAAGAACACCTCTGACTGAAACTACTTGTATTTTTTGACAACTCAAAATCTATTGTTGTCATTTTGACACGAGCATTAAGATCCATTTATGTTTATTATGTATGTGTGTTGTTCGTTCTATGTTAAAAACCCGTGAAGGACGGACCTTGTGTCTAGGTTGAACGGGGCGCGCCTAGTCAAAACGAGACAAAATTCCTTTTAAAAAAGCAAAAGTTAGGTATTAATAATGGTCACCATCATTTCCCGTTTGGTTCCTTATAGAGCATAGAGCCACCACTGGAGCTAGTCCCTTGTTCGAAGCCTGTCCCGAAACATTCATGTACTCCTGTGGCAGTTGTTTCTGTAGCAAATTGTTTTATAATATGACGTTGCCAGCCTGATGCACAACTTTATATTTGTCGCCTGTTACGACGTGCCTTAAGCAGCTATTATTTCTTTGTCTCCTCAGATACCCCGGGGACTGCACGAGGCAGGTGGCAATGACGTTTCTACTAGACTCGAGTCAGATTACATGATGTACTCCATCAAATTAAAACTGACAGTCATCAAGTGTTTTATATATATACAGTATATATAAGTCACAAATGTGGAACTGATGACAAGAACCAGACAAGTGCCAGTGGAACAAGAGATGAGCAGAAGATGCTGGCGATGGAGACGACACACACTGGGGAAACATGTTGATATCATTACAAGGCAGTCCTTGTTCTGGAATCTCCAGGGTAGATAGCCAGATGTTGACCAAAAAAAGACATGGAGGGGAGAACTGGAGACGGAAGTGAAAATGATGAGGAAAACTTGGGAAAGAACTTGATCTGATGGCACGTGACAGGGGGACTTGGCATGTGTTTGTTGAAGGCGTACGTTCCTTGTGGAGCTCAAGGGTATTGATATATGTATGTGAAAGAAAAAAACAGATAGACTGAATAAGTATAGCAAGCAGGTGGGTCTGAACATCAATCTGAAGAAGACATAGGTCATGACACTCAATGTGGGCAATCATGAGCCAATAAAAATAAGGAACTAGAAGCTGGAATAGGCACATTTATATACCTAGAATGCATAGTAACACCAGACGGCGTAACAACCAAAGACATCAACAACAGAATGAATAAATCGAGAAAGGCCTTTGCTAGTCTCAACAACATCTGGAAGTCCTCCCAGTACAGCACAAACACCAAATTAAAATTATAAGAGAGCTGTGTACTTTCTGTGCTTCTCTATGGTGCGGAATGCTGGAGAGTAACAGAGAAGGAAATGTCGAAATTGTCCTCTTTCCACACGATCTGCCTAAGGAAAATTCTCCGAATCTTTTGACCGAATACCATCACCAATCAAGAAGTGCTTACTCGGAGCAACCAAGAGGACATGTACACCATCACAGCTGACAGACGCTGGAGTTGGGTTGGCCACGTCTTCAAAAGAGACCCTGATGCTATCACATGAACAGCTATGCTATGGACCCCTGAAGGAAACCGAAAAAGAGGACGTACAAAAACAACTTGGCGGAGAACTGTGGAGGCCGAGATGCAAAGAATGAACCAGAGCTGAGGCCTGTACGAAGGAGAAGGAAGGCTGCCGACCGAGAAAAGTGGAAGCAGTCTGTTGCTGCCCTACAAGACGCCACCAGGCGTGATGGCCACTGACTCCTTTGATAGTCGGCGACTAAGGATCAAAGAAGAAGAAGATGGTGGACCTAATTTTCCTTGATTTTCATAAATTTCCCAAAGGAATGAAAGCCCCCTCCTCTATTTTTAATTGACGTTTGTTTGATTGTTTGTTTGTTTGTTTGTTTTGTTGTTGACAAGATACTATGTTCTCAACTGGATTCCTTGTGTTGTCTTGTATGAAGTAATGTAAAATTCTCTCTTCTCTTCCGTAGTCTAAGCTTGCTGTATGTGCTGTCGATCGCTGATAAGCCACTTGTCTAGACGTCTTGACAACTGTTGCTTGTTAATGTTAATATAGTGACATTATTTCATCGGAGTAACGCAGACAAATACAAATCCCATAAGACTCGAAAACTCCTTCACATGTGAGTATATATTATTAATATCTTTGAGGCTTACAGTTCACGTCATTTAGCTGCTTGTCAAGCTAACAATCTAATCACAGCTCCCCAGCTAACAATCTAGTTTCAGCTCCCCAGCTAACAATCTAGTCTCAGCTCCCCAGCTAACAATCTAGTTTCAGCTCCCCTGCTAACAATCTAGTTCCAGCTCCCCAGCTAACAATCTAGTTTCAGCTCCCCAGCTAACAATCTAGTTTCAGTTTTTTTTTGTTTTTTTTTTTAATTATTCTTCGTGATTTTTCACTCTTAATCTGATATTGTTAATTCTTCTTCAGTTTGCCCAAACGGTCTGAACGTGCAAGTTTGTAAGACACGTGACTAGATAAATTAAACATTTGTAGATTATATAATTATTTATTTATCTATTAGTGCTCTTCTTTCGCGCCTGGCGCTGTCTGGCAAACCTTGTTTTTTTTCATTATCAAGAAAATGTATAACATAAAGTAATGTAAAGGTAGTCTCATAGCAGAAACTATCTTAGGGGAGTGAAATGTTAGAGACTTCACCATGGAAGGTCCAGCTATATGAGGTGAGGTAACCAGTTGCCTTCCTCCCTGCGTTTGTCTTCCCTAACTCAACAGCCATGTCAGGTACCCATTTACAGCTGGGTAGACTGAAGCGTGATGTGACCAGGTTCCGATTCCTGAACCTCTAACTTTACCGCGATAGGAAAGCCCTCTAACAGTTAAACCAATCCGACGCTATAAAATAAGACATTTAATTAAGGTGTTTGCTACTTTTCTTTCTAGCACGCTCCTTTCAACCATCTGCCATAGACATGGAGCTGTTGGTTATATCAGGACGTGTTTCATTTATTCTAATATGTTTTTGTTTGTATTTATTTTATACTATATTCTCTAGTAGGTATTTTTCCTTTTGTAGTTATAGTTCAATATGGTTTTCTTATTCAAAGTATGATAATTGGTATTGTCTAAACTGGTATGTTTTTAATTTTCACTGGAGGGTTATTTGATCAATCCTTATTCATCTGGGGGGAGTTTTTCACCAGTGTAGACTACTGGCTCGCATCCTTATTTATTTATTTTTATATGTTAGCTTTTGTTTTTGTAACATAGTGTTTTATTAACTTTTGTATTTCTGATGAAGACTTCATGTGTACTTCCTGTTCCGTCTCTTGTATTCTCAGAGGACCAGGCGTCTCACGGGTCACACTTTACTTGCTGTCTTCCAAAAAAAAATTGTGATGATGCCCTAATTATTGCTTACAATTTACGTTCTATAAAAATTGTGCATCAGGATTAAAGAATTATCATAGAAACTACCACAGCAACAGCATATGAATGTTTTGGTGCAGGATTACTGGCGACTACCTGTAGTTGTAGTTCCGTGCTCCATAGGGCGTAAAAAGTAAACTGTGATATATTATGAACATAATAATGGACTAAAGCAGACAACCTAGTCCTTCAGGTTAGAGGTTTTAGCACTGGACCGACACCCCTGTCTATGTAAACAAGAAATCAAGTTACGGAAACGGCAACAAATGAACAAACTTACGAGGATCCATGATCCTTAGGCAGAGAAAAGGAAGAAACGAGGAAGAACAGAGAAAAGGAAGAAACGAGGAAGAACAGAAAAGGAAGAAACGAGGAAGAACAGAGAAAAGGAAGAAACCAGGAAGAAACGAGGAAGAACAGAGAAAAGGAAGATACGAGGAAGAACAGAGAAAAGGAAGAAACGAGGAAGAACGGAGAAAGCTAGAGAAATTACTGAGCTAGACGAAGAGCACGGCCTCGAGTGGCAGAGTGTTTATAACGCTTGCTTTGCTAGGAAAGTTACCGGGTTTGAAACCAGCTAGCAGTCATGAACGCTGCAGTCTACACAGCTGTAACGGCGTACCTGAGTGAGCGTGAGTTAGGAAAGACAAAGTCAACGAGAAAGGGAATCGGCCACCCCAACTCATAAAAGCTGAGACCTAGTGACAGTAAAATCTATAGTACTTCACTCCACTATGACAAGTATCTGTTCCGTGTCTACTTATTTTTAAGACGAAGAATAGGATCGAGAAGAATTAAGGAGATTAAGGAAAGATGGTTTGATAGCTTGAAAAATGGACAGGACTAAACGATGAATCCTCATTTTGAAGGGCCCCGGATCTAGATTAATAGAGATTCCAAAGATACACTTATATTGTGATAGCCTATTTATAAGATTCTTACGGGAGCATGACCAGCGACTTCAGTTTCAGGTCGCACACTGTTATTTATTTTTATGCTTTAACTTAGTTCTCGCGTTCTGCCTCTTCTTTTATCGTTTGTTTGTTTTTGTTCCTTTGTCCCTGACAAAGGCCTTGTGGCTGTAACGTAGGCAACTCTCTTTGTCCTTTGTCCTAGTTAGACATAATGCCTTTTTTTTTTTTTAACTTACTTACTTATTTAGTCGTTCCTCTTCTACCCTGGGGTGTAGATGTGTGGCAGAGAGAGCGCCATACTATCCTATCGGCTGTCTTCCTCTTGGCCTGGTTCCAATGTATTCCTCGGTCATTCAGAGGTTGTCTAATGTTGTCCTCCCAGCATACTATTGCTCATCCATAGTCTGGATTTCTGGCTCTTAGCCTCCCATAACTGCCGTGGAAGCCGATCTTCTCCCATTCTGCAGACATGGCCAAACCATCGTAACTGGGACTGTTCTACTAGGGTCTGCAGGTGTGCCAGGACCTGTTCTCGCAGCATAATATGATGCTTTCTTCCCTATTGTGATATTACCATGGTTTTTGTTTTGGAGCTCCTGATGATTATCCCTCTTTTCTCCAGCTCTTTCTTCCAGACTTTTTCTTAGATCGAAGTTGTTCCTCTGATTTAGCAATCAGGGCAACATCATAGGCAAATGCCAGCTCTGAAATATAAACCTGTCTCATCTTCCAGTACCCCACTGAATACTTTCTTGTCCTCTCCTTGCTTTCTTTAATGACATCGTCCATGAATAGTATGAAAATATAAGGTGACTGAATATCACTGTGTCTTACACCAGTGGTGGTCCTGAACTCTTCTGACTTATGGTTTGCCATCCTAACATAATGTCTTTTAGCAGCTCTGTATAGTATGGATCAGAGGTAAGGTAACGGTAAAGGATCCCTTTACACACCCATTGAGGCATATTGGGAATATGGTGTTAGGCTGATATTTTCTTGACCATCGGCACACTAGGAGTGATGTGGTCAGCATCACGCCAGCCGCCTTAACCTTCCCAGAGTTACTCTGGTACTCAATTCATGAGGCTGGGTCGACCCCGGAGCCGTTTGCGGTCTAAAAAATCCCACCTCAACTGGGGATCGAACCATGGACCACTGAGCTGGGAAGCCAGTGCGCTAACCACTGCCCTACCGCAGCTCCCATGGATTAGAGGTACTGGAGTGTTGATTTTTTGCCAAGCAGTCCCAAAGTTTGTTCCGAGGGACCTTGTCAAACGCCTTCTTCAGATGCAAGAAAAAAAGATGCATCTCACCTTTTATACTCAAGAGACTTTTCATTCAGCTGTCTGAGTGTGAAGATAAGGTCTTGAGTACTTCAGTTTTCTAGGAAGCCACATTGGACCTAATCCGATTGTGGTTCAGCTAGTCGTCCGAGTCTCTGCTCCAGGATTCTAAACCAGATTTTACCAGAGACACCGAGAAGGAATATGTCTCTATGATTTCCACATTGTCAGTTGACACCCATTTTGAATATGAGTATTATGATGACAATCTCCAAATCTTTTGTTATGGTCTTGTGGTACCAGGCTATCTGTAGGACACTCAGGAGTAATAGGTCGTCTGCTGCTTCCATGTACTTAACCATTTCTGGTGTTATACCATCGTGTCCTGCTGCTTTGTCCATCTTGATTTTTCTCCAGTGCTACCTTCAATTTTTTCCATCTTGATGCCATCTTCGCCACTATTGGTTTCCTCTTCTGTGATAGTGCTTATCATTTCTGAGGTTGACCTTGCTAACCGCCAAGAAGATCTGAGAAATATGCTTTCCTTTTTTGTTACCACAGCGTTAAATGAATGTCATTTTCTTCTTCTTTGATCCTTGGTCGGCAGCCATCCTTCGTGTAATTCCCCAGCTCTGGTTCATACTTTGCATATCTGCCTCCACAGTTCTCCGCCAGGTAGCTTTCGGCCGGCCTCGGTTTCGTTTTCCTTCTGGAGTCCATAGCATGGCAGTTCTGGTGATGGTGCCAATGTCTCTTCTATGGATGTTGCCAACCCAAATTCCATCGTCTACCCGCTATGATGGCGCGCATGTCATCTTGTTAAATGTATGGAAAGCCAAAACGTGATTGAGCATCTCATGAGAATTTGCCGGATTAATTACCACATCGTGCCCACAACAGCAGAAGATTGGATTTTGGGGCACGAGGCAGACCAAGAGGTAGATTGGTAGACAATATTACAGAAATCCTACAACAACACGAGCTCAAATCAGCCATTGAGACACATCTGGCCGAAGAGATTAAAAACTTACAGCTCCCTGACGGCGCTTCACAGCAAGAGTTGACCGAAAGAGTAAAAGTAAGTAATGTAAAAGATGATGAAGTGATGAAGATGATGATGGCGACGACGACGACGATGGGGATGATGATGATAATAAAATACAGAAACACAAATTTAAGAGCAGACGATCCTCCCTCTTAAATCAGACATAATACCATAACAAATGCTTCTTGAGCTGAAATCACTTTCGTGTTGTTTTCGTTACATCACGTTCTGCATGACTGACCTCTCACGTTGATTCATTTACTTAAGTGATCCACTGAGACTGGAACCTGCCTTAACATTTGCAATTGTTCCTACACCCGTACTTGAATTGCAATGGCAGATTAATTATTGAAGACGTCTCCTTGCATGAGCGGTTAGCTTTATATCACTTCTTTTGTTCCCTCACGAGATTCAACCGTTTAATAAAATTGAATTATATTGATTTTTTAAACATTTTTTTTAAATTCAACAGTTCATTTATAACAATTTACTTCTTTGACACTTTTTTTTTATTATTTTTTTTTTCTTCAGTCATAGATAATGAGTTGGTGTGGTCAGTATTAAAAATTGTTAACAGTGGGAGATAAGGCAAAGGGAGACAATGTAAAAGGGGAGTTAATAATGTTAGCAATATATGATATAATTTATATGTCAGATTACTGTGGCTTAGACATCAACTCTGAGTGAGAGATTGCTGTGTTAGTACGAATGAACGATTCAGCAAGTTAGCAAGTATAACTTCGAAGAGGGAGAGAACACGAAGTCAAGTGAACATGAATGTTGGACTTTGAACTTAGAAGAAACAGATGGGATGTTGTGACGAGTAGGGTGTATGTGGGTGGATGTGAAAGATCGAGCAACAGTCATACACCGCCCGCCTAGCTCACTGTCTAAGGATTAATACCAACTCCAACAACCATATCAATCTCCAACAATATATTATATCACACATAAGTCACAATGAGCGCAGGGCCATTACAATCATTGGAGACATAACAAATCCCAAGTATTCTACAATCACTCTGATTCTCGGAATATCTACAGCCACAAAACAGAATACTTCATAAATCCACTGCACAACTCTGGCCCTCTACTCGCGCACTACTATAGACATCCACCCTTCTCTTCTCTACGCTCTTCGCTGTCTCCTCTCTACTAACCATCTCTACTGACTCAACAGCCCTCTCTGTCTGACTGACCCCTTTCATACGTATTCACTGAAACACGTGAAACTCTTCCACACTCCACTGAGCTTCATTCACGCATAACTATAGCTAGCAGCTTGTCTTAATGTCTGCTCACAACATTGCTTGTAACTAAAATATTACAGGGCAAGCATACCCAACTCACATCAACTCAATTGACTAGTTAAACTCCCGCTGGAGCATGGGCACATTCATCCATGCAAAACCCCCTCAAAACAGATGTAGAGCATCCAGGTCACACACAAAATGGTGCATACTGCCAGCTCAACAGAAGAGAGCAAATGGTAATCTTCAGACTCCGCACTGGCCACAACAGATTGAGATACCATCTATTCGGCAGGCTGAATATAGGAACTACCGATCAGTGTAACTGTGGCACTGATAAAATGACTACTGAACATTTGCTTCAAAGTTGCCCAACATATGCGGAACAGAGAAAGCGCAAATGGCTGACACGAGAACCATATTGGAAAAGCTCTACGGAGATTCAAATAGCCTCAAACTTCTTCTTCTTCTTCTTCGTTCGCCCTGAAAAGGACGGTGGTTGCGTTGTGTCTGTTTACAACGTAGCTGTGATATCTGCACCTTTCGGTCGACACATCCGACTTCTGCACGGCATTTTTTAGGACCGGGTTTGCCTTCCCATTTCGATCCACACTCGCTCAGCCAGCCTGCACAGCTGCAGACTGTTTCCAGGACCACCACGTGGAGGTGGAGTGCGGTCTTGACCAGCTCTGATTCGCTGGTCCTGACGCAGGCAGTCAAGCTATGAGTCGCTGACTGCGGTCTCTATTGCTGCGTCTTGAGGTCCCAGCCTCAAACTGACTACTGCTTTCTTTGAAAACATTGAAGTGCACGTCTGAGAGTGTACGAAGGAGAAGAAGAACTTAAAAGACAGATGACGAAGAAGAGTGAAAGATCATTAATTAGTCTGTTAGAGTTTGTGAGAAATATTATCAATGTTTATTGTGGTGCCTAGTTGGAAGAGAGGATAGTAACGATTCGTTCCCGTAGCTAGGCGGTGGTGTCGTTCGGAAGGTCCTGGGTTCGAGTCACCTGTAAGCCTATCACTTCTGTTGTTTTTCTGTTGTATAATTTAATACTTCTTGATTTCTCACGAGTGTTTGAAACATACCTTTGTGTATTATTTATTTATTTGTTTAATAAAAATTTACTGGGTTTTTTTAAACATTTACTGTTTACAGGCTTCGGGTTTCCCCTCTTTATTTGGTTATACATCACGTGACTCAATAAAAGAAGTTGGCTGAGAGAAGAATTTTGAAACAGATTTCGCCAGTTAACATTCTATTTTCTGTTAATATTTACACATTCACTTTAGAAACTAGACCACATAACTAACGACCGCTGAGCCCGCTTGCAACAATTTGGTTAAACAGTGATGAGACGGCGGTGTCAAGTGATCAAGCCTGAGTCATTTGTTTACACAACGATAATACGTAGATACGGAATACGATGTTTGTGACATTTTGGTTATACAACAATGATACGTGGATACAGAATAAGATGTTTGTGACATTTTGGTTACACGGTGATGATACGTAGATACGGAATAAGATGTTTGTGACATTTTGGTTACACAATGATAATACGTAGATACGGAATAAGATGTTTGTGACATTTTGGTTATACAACAATGATACGGAATAAGATGTTTGTGACATTTTGGTTACACAATGATGATACGTAGATACGGAATAAGATGTTTGTGACATTTTGGTTACACAATGATAATACGTAGATACGGAATAAGATGTTTGTGACATTTTGGTTACACAATGATAATACGTAGATACGGAATAAGATGTTTGTGACATTTTGGTTACACAATGATAATACGTAGATACGGAATAAGATTTTTGTGACATTTTGGTTACACAATAATAATACGTAGATACGGAATACGATGTTTGTGACATTTTGGTTATACAACAATGATACGTGGATACGGAATAAGATGTTTGTGACATTTTGGTTACACAATAATAATACGTAGATACGAAATACGATGTTTGTGACATTTTGGTTATACAACAATGATACGTGGATACGGAATAAGATGTTTGTGACATTTTGGTTACACAATGATGATACGTAGATACGGAATACGATGTTTGTGACATTTTGGTTATACAACAATGATACGTGGATACGGAATAAGATGTTTGTGACATTTTGGTTACACAATGATAATACGTAGATACGGAATAACATAATTACACAATTCTGAGACATTGGTATGAAATGATGAAGACATGGACATTTTGGCTACACAATGATGAGACCTAGACATTAAATACGAAAGCTTGGAACATTTTGGTTGCATAACGAGGTGTAGGTATCAAGCAATCACGCTTCGGATAATTTGGCTACACAATGATGAGACAGGTCATTATGATGATGATGATGAGAGGTAAGTGTCAGCTAATCAAAAACGGGACATTGTGGCTACATAGTGGTAAAATGCTGATATAGTAAACTGAACAGTGTCGCTATTGTTGGTCAAACAGAAAAATTTAACAAAAACAGAACCATTCACCAAAGAAAATCTTCATCTATCATCGTCATATAAAAACCCCCAAAAATTTGTATAGTCAAATATTTGGAAAAGCAGAATGTTGTGAATGACAACTAAATGTTAACAAAGAGATATGAACCTCTTTTTGCAAATACAAAAAAAAAAAAATAATAAATAATATAAAATAAAACAAAATGACATTGACAGGCGCTGATAAATTAATCAGAAATTTTTGGGTAGCTTGATTTTTAGACAGGAGTATAGAGAAATTGAAATAAAGTGTGTTTCTCTTTAGAAAAAAATGAAGATATTGAAAAAAATAAAAAAGAGAAGAAACAAGAAGATGAAATAGTGGTGGTGGAAGAATGTGAGGAAAAGGAGATAAATTAAACAATGCAAAAATATTGCCAAATTCGGACAGTCAGTGATATCAAGGTCAGAAAAGGCAAAAAGAGCTATTGTCTGTTGGAAATGTGTGGAAATCAAAAGAAATCGTCCAACATGAAAATAGGAATCTTAAGCTTAAATGTCAAATTACATCGTATAGCTGTGAAACATGGAGAACAACAAAAATCAACAACCAAGAATTTAGACTTTCATAAATGGGTGCTTGTGTAGAATAGAAGGATTGAGATGGTACGACAAGGTCACCAACTGTGGAACTGATGACAAGAACAAGTCAAGTACCAGTTGAACAATAGAAGGGAAAGAAGAAATTGGCTTTGGATGGGGCACACACTGAAGAAAGCTGTTGATAGTATTAACAGGCAGTTCTCAGTCTGCAACCCATAGGGTAAGCCGAGCAGAGGTAGACCAAGAAATACATGGGGAAGATAACTGGAGAGAGAAATGAAAATGATGAGGAAGACCATGAGCTGATGCACGTGACAGGAAGACGACATGAGTTTGATGAAGGCTTGAACTCCTTGAAGGGTGATGAATGAATGAATGAATAAAGAGCAATATTCACCATTTACAATTCAATCAAAAGTCCTACAAATACAGAATTAGCCATAAGGGAAATAATGACGGAGATTGAAAAGGACGCACCACGTACACTATCGCCATAGAAGCATTTCATGATAGTAGATCTCCTGATATATCATTTGGAAAAATCAACAAAGAACATCAATAAATCAAATATGATACATATAATTAATTCCTTCATTCATTACCCTTTGGCTCAATGTGGAATACAAACCATCAATAATTTCATGCAAGCCTTCCTTAAGGAAAGCTTTTAACGGTTTTTCTGTTTCTCTGTTTATGTATGTCTCCAGTTACCCTGCAGAAGTGGTTTCAGGTCTCTCTCTCTCTCTCTCTCTCTCTCTCTCTCTCTCTAACAGTCTTATCCTCATACTCTGGGTGTTTTTATTGCAAGGACTACATTGAAATGCTATCATGCTGCAAAGTGCAAGAAGAAAGACAGGATCGATAATTTCTAAATCTATTAAACAGTCACTGAACAAGAGCAAAGTATGATCAATGATACTTCTTTCAATATCCCATTTCTTCAAGTGGTTTTTTCCTTCTTCTTCCTTATGTTTCCATCCACTTTCGCTTTATTTCCTGATTCAAACATGTATTTCAAATCCACTAGAACTATGCTTTGGGTATACTGTATAGCATTATGTATTCCAGGTAACCAAAAAAAAAAAACAGAATAATCAACTCAAACATCAAGACCATCCTACTGTAAATGTAACGGTAGTCCCGAAGTAGATACTACCAGGGGTAGAGAAGTGTTAGAGACTTCACTTTACTGCGTGTCATATTTATCAGGAGCGTTGACCAATTCCCTCCCTTACTGCCGATGCCTTCATTCCTAACTTAAGAGCAGTAAGTTGGGTAGAATGTATCTTTGCCTAGAGATCCTATTGTATGGCTGTGAAACGTGGAGAGCAACAAAAACACTTTCACAAATGGGTGCCTGTGCAAGATATAAACATTTAAAGATGATCAAGATCACATATTTGGAAATATTCTTCTTCTTCGTTCCATCTGGAACCACATTTATCTCTCTCATAAAGCTAGCAGTTCGTGTCAGGCTTCTCTCGTCACTATACAGTTTCCCCCTCAACAGCATCGGATAAAACCACGCTGCTCCTCTCATGTAGCCGACAGTTTTGAAATATATGTTTTTCTGTCCTTCCTTCCCACAAGGACACCCATCTGTCTATACTCCCCACAAGGACACTGTTAAGAATAGAACTGGTGTAAGGGGAAGTAAACTGGAGTATGTTAGTAGTTGAAATAGATTTTGAGTTATAGCACTTAGTTGCTTGTTAGCTATCGAATTATTTAGAGAGTATCTCGTGATAGTTTCGAGAGACAGATTACAGACAGCGTGAAAAGCGCTGATATATTTATTCTGTAATGTTTGAGCGGAGTGAGAATAGCTCGCGGCTAGGAGCAGATGATTGATTGACTGAGTTGTGTTGACCGTGAGGAAGTCTCGTGACTGCTTTTGAGCGGGACGAGTGTGTTATCTAGGGAGAGTGTTCCGGGCGTTTTGACCGGGTAGGAAGACAGTGTTTTTGGGAAGTGTGAAATGCCTGTACAGTGCTGAATTTAAAAAAATGTCGACGGATTTTTCGCTGTGGGTACAGCGTAGTATGAAACTGCAGTTTTGATTATTGTGGAAATGTTTATAACTGCAGTGTGCAGTCTTTAAAGGCCATTATCTCCTGTGTGAGGAGTCTTGATTAATAAGAGTACTTTAGGCCATGAATCATGATAGCTCCTGTGAGAGGATTGTTATTGAGGATTCTTTATAGCGCTGAGTTTAATAAGAGTACTTTAGGCCATGAATCATGATAGCTCCTGTGAGAGGATTGTTATTGAGGATTCTTTATAGCGCTGAGTTTAATAAGAGTACTTTAGGCCATGAATCATGATAGCTCCTGTGAGAGGATTGTTATTGAGGATTCTTTATAGCGCTGAGTTTAATAAGAGTACTTTAGGCCATGAATCATGATAGCTCCTGTGAGAGGATTGTTATTGAGGATTCTTTAGAACGCTGAGTTTAATATGAGTACTCTAGGCCATGTATTATGATATCATTGTAGCTGCCGAGTGCGCAGTTCTTATGTGGTAATTTATATCTTGTGTTGTGCTGTGAACGGTATTCTATGTGTATTTCATCAATGTGTTGTGACGTGAATAAACCCATATGAAATGTCACCAGTCGTTTACAACCATCCATGACTCTTGTGTACGTACCTGTGGTGTAAACGACTAAACCAACACACGCACTTAGTATTACAAGAGTGACAGGGAACTTAACACGTATTTAGAAATAGCCCCGGAGTGGGCGTGGTCTATCTGTATCGAGAACCTGATCATCGCTTACCAGTAGACTTCTACAGTGTTTGCCTGTGTGGCGTATATGTATGTATCAAATGTAGACATTACCAGATCCACAACACAGCAGCAACGTTAGCAGATAATCAATATTCCCCAAACCAATACGTTATCAGTGCTGCCATTTCAGTCATTGGCCATGACGATTCACTTACATTACGGGGGTGCAACAGTGGTGTGCTAGTTTTATAGGATCAGACACCCGCGAAATTCGCGTGATATTAATTCACAACTGTTAGCATGTAGCCTGAGTGGCGTTACTATATGAAAGACAGACATCACATTTGAGAGCTGTATCCAGGCCCAAGGAAAACTTATTCAGTATCAGTTAAACTGGGAACTGTTAACTCAAGTCGCAAGTCGCAACTCGCAAGTCAAGAAATTTATTACTCAAGATTATGAGATGTCATGATATACAGTGGCGTCTGTATACCAGTACAAGTAATCATCTGGCAGTATGAACGAGCGGTGTACCTCCTTTCAACGAAATTGACAGACGGTGACCCATTTCATGCTTTCCTGTGCGGTGTGTTAGCACGTAGCGTGCTGAATCGAGGACCTGAGCGGAATCAAGGTGTCAAGTTCCAATGCCTTTCTGTTGTCGATTGTTTTACCATTGAACTTTGTGATATCCAGGGTGTTAACGGAAAGGAACAGAAGAGTTTTCATTCAAGATAAGTAGTTATGTTTGTGGTGTGAACTGTGTCGCCTTAACTATGTCAACGAGCCTTCCTGTGCTTTGCATCTCCTATACTGTTGAAATCTGTTGTTTTTGTTGTCTAATTCTATATAGACATATTATTAGGATTTAGTATTGATGCTAAGTATTGATGGTTGTATGATATAGGATGACTTCCCTCATATGATGTTATAAGGGTTCTTTGAAAAGGAATTGATGATACAAAGTTTATGAATAATATTGTTGGTATACATACTGAACTGTGTGAAATGGAAGGGTAATTGTCAGAACTTCTTGAAACATAAACTTGCGACATTAATAATTATATTGATATAGATATATAGTTAACTGAGTGATTGAATCACCATGGATTTTGATAATAATCCTGCAGATATAAGGCCTATGTTGGAGAGTGCATTGTTAATAGGTAGAGATGAAAAGGGATTGAGAGGTCCAAGACTTGGAGTATGGATCATGGACGATTTGTTGGTTAATGTGTCAGTATCCCTAAAGTTATTTGCTGAACATAACTTTAAGCTTCTTTGTAATTCAATAATGGCTAAGGATTTGATTGATTTGCTACAGCACCTCCGTGTGTTTTTGAAACAGTATATTGAGCTTGAGCACGGACATGTAGTTCAAAGTATATTCAAAATAATCCACAACGGTATTCCTGATGAGCAGAAAAAGGAATTAGGAAGTGAGAAACAAATAAAAGTCAACAAACAAAATGCTCTACAGGAAAGAGCCAATTTTCTACAGGATATTGCCGAAAAGAAGGAATTAAGAGAAACAGTGTCGAGACTAACACATGATCTAGATAAGTCAAACACGGAACTTACTAAAGTGCAAGCGGCGTTAGATGCTGCATTGGGCAAAGTTAAAGATTTGGAAGATCAAGTGCATTATAGAGATGGTGAAGTAAGTGATCTCAAGCAACAACTTCAGGAAAACAAAGAGAGGTGTAGTAAATTGGAAACTGAGACAACTGACCGTGATAGGTCGTATACAAAACACACTTCTTGATTTGTTGAATAAAGTAAATTCTGGTATTGAAGAAGAGAATTATACTGTATTTCCAAATGAAGTTGAAGAACTAATGAATGATGAGGATAGTGAGAATGAAACACGACAACTAAGTGTAAATGAAGAAAAGGATGAGAAAGACAAATTAGAAGAGTTAACGACTGAGAGAGAGAAGATGATTAAGATTGAGAGATTGTTAACAGAGGAGAGAAGTAAAGTTTTGACATTTGACAAATTAAATAGGAAATTAAGTGAAGAAATTTCACAAAAAAGTGTTGAAATTGCAGAAAGTACAAAAAGGGTAGAGGGTCTACTCGATGTTATTTTAAATAGCGGAATATGGTCTTCTGTAAATGTGGACAATGCTAGACAGAAAGTTGTTTGCCAACAGGTTAAAAAGATCCAGCCCTATACAATCTGTGCTGATAGAAAAGTTAAATGTGATAGACAAATATCTTTTCGGGGAAAATATAACTTTCGAAGATCTTTTGATTCTGCTTCCAATAGCAACGAATCTTGGCGGAAGTGTAATAGAGAGAATGATAATGTAACAGTCAGTCCTGATAAAAGCCTAAGGATTAAACGAGTAACTGATTTTGGAGGTTCTCAGAAGATGATAACAAGGGATAAAGTTATAAGTAGTGGTTCCAAGAATGAAACCCATTATAGGCGTAACGATAAAGATACTTATAGATCTGCAGATGATATTGCAAACAAGCATATTGTCAAAGAAAAGAATGGAAAGAGTTTTTGTAGGAGAGATGTTTCTAAGGTTAGAAAGTACCAAGGAAATTCATATGATAATAATTTTCCTTCTCAGAGAGATAAGAGACAAGTTAATGTATCTCAACAGTTTAATTCTCAGAATTTTGAAAATAATGGTACAGACAAATACAAGAAGAGTTTTAAGTCGTGCAATAATTTTTCTGACAGATTTTTTGTGCGGAGTAGAAACGTTAATCATAACAAGTCTAACTGGGATTATAGACATAATAATAGTCTCAAACAAAGAGGAAATGATGATAAATATTTTGATCAAACGACGAATAATAAGAGCAATTATGCTAATTTTGCTCGACATGAGCCTAGAAGCATTGTTATTAAGCAAAGTAGCAATGATAATGATGTCACAAATACTACTGCT
This sequence comes from Oreohelix idahoensis, assembly GCA_024509875.1. Taxonomy (NCBI): domain Eukaryota; kingdom Metazoa; phylum Mollusca; class Gastropoda; order Stylommatophora; family Oreohelicidae; genus Oreohelix; species Oreohelix idahoensis. The sequence continues at coordinate 455,982 of JAMPIV010009606.1, forward strand.
TGTTATGTTTCTGATTTTGAAAGAGCAGCACATTGTTGTGAACTGAAACGAAGAGTCGATGACATCGTGGGGTGACCAGATTTCCACACGGACCACAGTGCGGGGTAATTGTTTGTTTAACCTCTCCGTTGTTCGTAGTAAATTTCACCATTCATTAAAATGGAATTTTCATTTGTATTTTTTGAACAGAGGCGACTTCTTGATATGGGTCAGCGCTCCTGTTTACGTTAACGGCTGTTTACGGTAGCGACAAGAATATAGGCCAAGATTGTGCCCGAGCGAGTGTTTTCTCAAGCAGAACATATCAGCGTGCTAACCATGATTGGACGTTTTACCCCTAGTGTTTATGAGATGTCGGCAAGACCTATGGAGATTTTTGTTTGCGTTTGATTTTTTGTTTTGTTTGTTTATTAGGACAGTAGATGTTAATGTATTCTATTGCATAGATCATTATAGGTTGTTATATTATGATCATCATCTTTACGCATCATTTGATGTCTATTGTTTTTCTTGATATGTATGACTGTTTTAATTATAAATTAGTTCATTTCGATGCTATTTTTTATACTATTGTGTTTTGGATAATATGTAGTGTGTTAGATGGTAGTGACGTGTTGTTTGCTATTCATGAATGCAATGAGCAGATTTATATTTAACCTTACTGGTTAAAAACTTATGCCTATTTTTTATACTCTGGTGTAGAACTTGCAGTTTTTTTTTTTTGGTTTTGGTTTTACAGATGTGTTGGGTAGAATAGTTTTGTACATGATGAGTTTGCCAGCCCTATGCCCATACTCAATAGTTATAATGTTACAATAGTTACTTTTAATGTATCAGGTGGAGATAGATATAAATTATTAACTATATAACACTGTAGCTAAGCTGAACGTCATTGTCAGCCGAAAATATTTAAAAGTTTAAATTGAACTGTATAGAGAAAATTAACAGCGGTTGCTGATATTGTTATTTGATTGGAAAATCTAGAGATCTGATTTAAGCACTTGCTTAACATACATTACGTTGTTTTCATGTATTTGCAAACTTGTATTTTGGTAATAGTGTGTTTTTCTGTGTGTTTCTCTGTGACGTATTTTTTGAAAAACTTACACGTGTTGTTTAGTATTTGCTTAGATGCAGGAATTGTTATATGTCTCTCATTTTGCTAAAGCTAGTTTTTTGTTAATTTGTTAATTATAGATTTGAATTAATTTAATTAAAATACTATTTTTATGTAACTTAGCATTACGAAATATTTTTGTACTGTATTTTTTGGAAAATATTTTTTTCCCAGACATTGTAATTTTTTATTTTTGGTTTTGTGTGTGCTTAGCGTTTGACTATGTGCTATGTTTGATATGTAGAATAATGTTAGTTCTTTAAAGAAGGTTTTTTGTTTTTGTATGTTATGTTGTATTAGCGCTTGATTATGCGTTGGTCTTATAGCAATGCTATCACTTTTTTGTGTGGTGTCGATAATTTATTGTTGATTATGTATAACTTGTATAACTTGTTTAAATTACTGATTATGTTTTGTTTAGTTATAAACTATTTTTTGTAGTATTAGTATAGGAATACTTTGTTATTTTCTTTTGTGCTTTTCGATCGTGTTTGTATTTATTTTGAAATACGTTGTTGATCTAAATTGTTATTAGTATATATTTTTACCAACGTTCTCTATATTCATACCTTTTGCTTTCTATCTGTCGTTGTTGATTATTCTTCATCCCATCCCTTCTTTTCTATTGTCTTTTCAGTTTGGTTTCATATTTTGTTTACATTTCGTGCTTTATTTACGTTTCACTTCATTTTCCTTGTATACTTCTTCTTTCGCTTCTTAAAAACTTTCATTCTATGTATTGTAACTTTAATGGTATAACTTAATATAGTGTAGCTACTTGTGATATTTGTAATTATTTTACATATAACAAATTGTTTGAATGTAATATTATTGTTTTTTCCTCATATTCTGATTTCATACTTACCTTTATTACGGATCATTTTTCGTTTGCTTGATCTTGTCTTTTCTTTTACTATCGGTCGTTTCCTATTTAGTTGTGCTGTATTCACTTAACTTGGTTTTGTAATACATTATTTTTGGTATGCTTAATTGATTACATTGGATACTTCATTTTTACATTTCACTTAATGCTTATATTTTGTAGATGTCTTATTTTAACTTAACTTAAAGTAATTTCTTAGACGCATATGTTAGAGATTCATTGTCCTCTTAATCTTAATTTTTTTTGGTTTTGGGGGATGTATTTGTCAAAAAATTGATAGAATCAATTTTTTTCTCTGGGGGTGAGGTAAGATGTTAAGAATAGAACTGGTGTAAGGGGAAGTAAACTGGAGTATGTTAGTAGTTGAAATAGATTTTGAGTTATAGCACTTAGTTGCTTGTTAGCTATCGAATTATTTAGAGAGTATCTCGTGATAGTTTCGAGAGACAGATTACAGACAGCGTGAAAAGCGCTGATATATTTATTCTGTAATGTTTGAGCGGAGTGAGAATAGCTCGCGGCTAGGAGCAGATGATTGATTGACTGAGTTGTGTTGACCGTGAGGAAGTCTCGTGACTGCTTTTGAGCGGGACGAGTGTGTTATCTAGGGAGAGTGTTCCGGGCGTTTTGACCGGGTAGGAAGACAGTGTTTTTTGGGAAGTGTGAAATGCCTGTACAGTGCTGAATTTAAAAAAATGTCGACGGATTTTTCGCTGTGGGTACAGCGTAGTATGAAACTGCAGTTTTGATTATTGTGGAAATGTTTATAACTGCAGTGTGCAGTCTTTAAAGGCCATTATCTCCTGTGTGAGGAGTCTTGATTAATAAGAGTACTTTAGGCCATGAATCATGATAGCTCCTGTGAGAGGATTGTTATTGAGGATTCTTTATAGCGCTGAGTTTAATAAGAGTACTTTAGGCCATGAACCATGATAGCTCCTGTGAGAGGATTGTTATTGAGGATTCTTTATAGCGCTGAGTTTAATAAGAGTACTTTAGGCCATGAATCATGATAGCTCCTGTGAGAGGATTGTTATTGAGGATTCTTTATAGCGCTGAGTTTAATAAGAGTACTTTAGGCCATGAATCATGATAGCTCCTGTGAGAGGATTGTTATTGAGGATTCTTTAGAACGCTGAGTTTAATATGAGTACTCTAGGCCATGTATTATGATATCATTGTAGCTGCCGAGTGCGCAGTTCTTATGTGGTAATTTATATCTTGTGTTGTGCTGTGAACGGTATTCTATGTGTATTTCATCAATGTGTTGTGACGTGAATAAACCCATATGAAATGTCACCAGTCGTTTACAATCATCCATGACTCTTGTGTACGTACCTGTGGTGTAAACGACTAAACCAACACACGCACTTAGTATTACAAGTGTGACAGGGAACTTAACACGTATTTAGAAATAGCCCCGGAGTGGGCGTGGTCTATCTGTATCGAGAACCTGATCATCGCTTACCAGTAGACTTCTACAGTGTTTGCCTGTGTGGCGTATATGTATGTATCAAATGTAGACATTACCAGATCCACAACACAGCAGCAACGTTAGCAGATAATCAATATTCCCCAAACCAATACGTTATCAGTGCTGCCATTTCAGTCATTGGCCATGACGATTCACTTACATTACGGGGGTGCAACAGACACCCATCTATCTATCGTCCCCACAAGGACACCCATCTATCTATCCTCCCCACAAGGACACCCATCTGTCTATCCTCCCCACAAGGACACTCATATGTCTATCCTCCCCACAAGGACACTCATCTGTCTATCCTCCCCACAAGGACACTCATCTGTCTATCCTCCCCACAAGGACACCCATCTATCTATCCTCCCCACAAGGACACCCATCTATCTATCCTCCCCACAAGGACACCCATCTATCTATCCTCCCCACAAGGACACTCATCTGTCTATCCTCCCCACAAGGACACTCATCTGTCTATCCTCCCCACAAGGACACCCATCTATCTATCGTCCCCACAAGGACACCCATCTATCTATCCTCCCCACAAGGACACCCATCTATCTATCCTCCCCACAAGGACACCCATCTATCTATCGTCCCCACAAGGACACTCATCTATCTATCCTCCCCACAAGGACACTCATCTGTCTATCCTCCGCACAAGGACACTCATCTGTCTATCCTCCCCACAAGGACACCCATCTATCTATCGTCCCCACAAGGACACCCATCTATCTATCCTCCCCACAAGGACACCCATCTGTCTATCGTCCCCACAAGGACACCCATCTATCTATCGTCCCCACAAGGACACCCATCTATCTATCGTCCCCACAAGGACACCCATCTATCTATCCTCCCCACAAGGACACCCATCTATCTATCCTCCCCACAAGGACACCCATCTATCTATCGTCCCCACAAGGACACTCATCTATCTATCCTCCCCACAAGGACACTCATCTGTCTATCCTCCGCACAAGGACACTCATCTGTCTATCCTCCCCACAAGGACACCCATCTATCTATCGTCCCCACAAGGACACCCATCTATCTATCCTCCCCACAAGGACACCCATCTGTCTATCATCCCCACAAGGACACCCATCTATCTATCGTCCCCACAAGGACACCCATCTATCTATCGTCCCCACAAGGACACCCATCTATCTATCCTCCCCACAAGGACACTCATCTGTCTATCCTCCCCACAAGGACACCCATCTGTCTATCGTCCCCACAAGGACACCCATCTATCTATCCTCCCCACAAGGACACTCATCTGTCTATCCTCCCCACAAGGACACCCATCTGTCTATCGTCCCCACAAGGACACCCATCTATCTATCCTCCCCACAAGGACACTCATCTGCCTATCCTCCCCACAAGGACACCCATCTGTCTATCGTCCCCACAAGGACACCCATCTATCTATCCTCCCCACACGGACACTCATCTGTCTATCCTCCCCACAAGGACACCCATCTGTCTATCGTCCCCACAAGGACACCCATCTATCTATATTACCCACAAGGACACTCATCTGTCTATCCTCCCCACAAGGACACCCATCTGTCTATCCTCCCCACAAGGACACCCATCTGTCTATCGTCCCCACAAGGACACCCATCTATCTATCCTCCCCACAAGGACACTCATCTGTCTATCCTCCCCACAAGGACACCCATCTGTCTATCGTCCCCACAAGGACACCCATCTATCTGTCCTCCCCACAAGGACACTCATCTGTCTATCCTCCCCACAAGGACACTCATCTGTCTATCCTCCCCACAAGGACACTCATCTGTCTATCCTCCCCACAAGGACACTCATCTGTCTATCCTCCCCACAAGGACACTCATCTATCTATCCTCCCCACAAGGACACCCATCTGTCTATCCTCCCCACAAGGAAACCCATCTATCTATCCTCCCCACAAGGACACTCATCTGTCTATCCTCCCCACAAGGACACTCATCTGTCTATCCTCCCCACAAGGACACCCATCTATCTATCGTCCCCACAAGGACACCCATCTATCTATCCTCCCCACAAAGACACCCATCTATCTATCCTCCCCACAAGGACACCCATCTATCTATCGTCCCCACAAGGACACTCATCTATCTATCCTCCCCACAAGGACACCCATCTGTCTATCCTCCCCACAAGGACACTCATCTGTCTATCCTCCCCACAAGGACACTCATCTGTCTATCCTCCCCACAAGGACACTCATCTGTCTATCCTCCCCACAAGGACACTCATCTGTCTATCCTCCCCACAAGGACACCCATCTGTCTATCCTCCCCACAAGGACACTCATCTGTCTATCCTCCCCACAAGGACACTCATCTATCTATCCTCCCCACAAGGACACCCATCTATCTATCCTCCCCACAAGGACACCCATCTATCTATCCTCCCCACAAGTACACCCATCTATCTATCGTCCCCACAAGGACACTCATCTATCTATCCTCCCCACAAGGACACCCATCTGTCTATCCTCCCCACAAGGACACCCATCTGTCTATCCTCCCCACAAGGACACTCATCTGTCTATCCTCCCCACAAGGACACTCATCTGTCTATCCTCCCCACAAGGACACTCATCTGTCTATCCTCCCCACAAGGACACTCATCTGTCTATCCTCCCCACAAGGACACCCATCTGTCTATCCTCCCCACAAGGACACCCATCTATCTATCGTCCCCACAAGGTCACTCATCTATCTATCCTCCCCACAAGGACACTCATCTATCTATCCTCCCCACAAGGACACTCATCTGTCTATCCTCCCCACAAGGACACTCATCTGTCTATCCTCCCCACAAGGACACCCATCTGTCTATCCTCCCCACAAGGACACTCATCTGTCTATCCTCCCCACAAGGACACCCATCTATCTATCCTCCCCACAAGGACACTCATCTATCTATCCTCCCCACAAGGACACCCATCTATCTATCCTCCCCACAAGGACACCCATCTATCTATCCTCCCCACAAGGACACTCATCTGTCTATCCTCCCCACAAGGACACCCATCTATCTATCCTCCCCACAAGGACACCCATCTATCTATCCTCCCCACAAGGACACTCATCTATCTATCCTCCCCACAAGGACACTCATCTATCTATCCTCCCCACAAGGACACTCATCTGTCTATCCTCCCCACAAGGACACCCATCTATCTATCCTCCCCACAAGGACACCCATCTATCTATCCTCCCCACAAGGACACCCATCTATCTATCCTCCCCACAAGGACACTCATCTATCTATCCTCCCCACAAGGACACTCATCTATCTATCCTCCCCACAAGGACACTCATCTGTCTATCCTCCCCACAAGGACACTCATCTGTCTATCCTCCCCACAAGGACACCCATCTATCTATCCTCCCCACAAGGACACCCATCTATCTATCCTCCCCACAAGGACACCCATCTATCTATCCTCCCCACAAGGACACCCATCTATCTATCCTCCCCACAAGGACACTCATCTGTCTATCCTCCCCACAAGGACATCCCATCTATCTATCCTCCCCACAAGGACACTCATCTGTCTATCCTCCCCACAAGGACACCCATCTATCTATCCTCCCCACAAGGACACCCATCTATCTATCCTCCCCACAAGGACACCCATCTATCTATCCTCCCCACAAGGACACTCATCTGTCTATCCTCCCCACAAGGACACCCATCTATCTATCCTCCCCACAAGGACACTCATCTGTCTATCCTCCCCACAAGGACACCCATCTATCTATCCTCCCCACAAGGACACCCATCTATCTATCCTCCCCACAAGGACACTCATCTGTCTATCCTCCCCACAAGGACACTCATCTATCTATCCTCCCCACAAGGACACCCATCTATCTATCCTCCCCACAAGGACACTCATCTGTCTATCCTCCCCACAAGGACACCCATCTATCTATCCTCCCCACAAGGACACCCATCTATCTATCCTCCCCACAAGGACACCCATCTATCTATCCTCCCCACAAGGACACCCATCTGTCTATCCTCCCCACAAGGACACCCATCTATCTATCCTCCCCACAAGGACACCCATCTATCTATCCTCCCCACAAGGACACCCATCTATCTATCCTCCCCACAAGGACACCCATCTATCTATCCTCCCCACAAGGACACTCATCTGTCTATCCTCCCCACAAGGACACCCATCTATCTATCCTCCCCACAAGGACACCCATCTATCTATCCTCCCCACAAGGACACCCATCTATCTATCCTCCCCACAAGGACACTCATCTATCTATCCTCCCCACAAGGACACTCATCTATCTATCCTCCCCACAAGGACACTCATCTATCTATCCTCCCCACAAGGACACTCATCTATCTATCCTCCCCACAAGGACACCCATCTATCTATCCTCCCCACAAGGACACCCATCTATCTATCCTCCCCACAAGGACACTCATCTATCTATCCTCCCCACAAGGACACTCATCTATCTATCCTCCCCACAAGGACACCCATCTATCTATCCTCCCCACAAGGACACCCATCTATCTATCCTCCCCACAAGGACACTCATCTATCTATCCTCCCACAAGGACACTCATCTATCTATCCTCCCCACAAGGACACCCATCTATCTATCCTCCCCACAAGGACACCCATCTATCTATCCTCCCCACAAGGACACTCATCTATCTATCCTCCCCACAAGGACACCCATCTATCTATCCTCCCCACAAGGACACCCATCTATCTATCCTCCCCACAAGGACACCCATCTATCTATCCTCCCCACAAGGACACTCATCTATCTATCCTCCCCACAAGGACACTCATCTATCTATCCTCCCCACAAGGACACCCATCTATCTATCCTCCCCACAAGGACACCCATCTATCTATCCTCCCCACAAGGACACTCATCTGTCTATCCTCCCCACAAGGACACCCATCTATCTATCCTCCCCACAAGGACACCCATCTATCTATCCTCCCCACAAGGACACTCATCTGTCTATCCTCCCCACAAGGACACTCATCTATCTATCCTCCCCACAAGGACACTCATCTATCTATCCTCCCCACAAGGACACTCATCTGACTGTTCCATTTTCATTTTGTTGAACAGATGGCATCTAAGTCTACAATGGCCGGTTCTTAGTCTGAATATGTTCATTTGATCTCTTCTTGGTCATGTATCATTTGGTTCTGCAATACTGGACTCTGGATGTTCGTTATGCGAAATTTCTGTGAAGTTATTTCTGATTATTGCTTATATCTCTTCATATACGTCCTGTCTACTGTTTGGGAATAATTGAAAACACCGTGCAAACACTAGTGAAACGAGATGTGAAGCTAAGACGCTGGATAGAGCACACTTTGAGAAAGTAGAAGACTGGAGACAGATGTGTAACGGATGAAGAAGATATAACAAGACCATCAATGTATTGGACAAGACATAAAGGCTTGGATGGGATATGGTGTTGAGCTATGCTTCACGCACAGCGGAAATAGTAATAAACGGGTGTGTCATTGACCTCCTGATTAATCTTTTCAATCGCTTCGTTGCGTAATGGTTTTTACAAATCTGGCAGAAATCAAGGACCACTTAAATCGTCGCAGCCGAAAAACCAAAAAGAATATAAAATGATGTCAAATCAAATTAGAATTCCTTAATTAAACTTTTAAAACTCTAAAAAAAATTGAACCTCGCGCCATGACTGATAATCGATGGAAACTCGAATACTTGCCCCTAAAAGAGAAAAGGAAAGGTTACATAGAGGAAAGTTAGAATGAAAAGATGGCACTTTACAAATTATGAGTGGACAAAATAGAAACGGATCTGGAATGGCATTCATTCGTTTCATCACACCTGAGTTCCCTAATGAGCAAAGGCCTTCAATAAATTCATTCCCAGTTTTCCTGTACCATGTCATCAATCAAATTCTTTCTATGTGTTTTTATCCATTGTCAAGCTATCAGCAGATGTTTCTCAATGCATATTTGAGCGTCCGATTGGCAGAGTAGTTAGAGCGGTGGTCTCTCGGCAAAGGTGCCGGATTCGAATCACTGTACCGACAAGCTCTAGTCTACCCACCTGTAAATGGGTACCTGACAGCTTTTTGAGTTAGGGAAGGAAAATGCAGCGAGGAAGGGAACTGGTCACCCCCACCTCTCGATGCTGGACCAAGTATGGTGAAGTCTCTAACACTTCACTCCCCTACTGCAGTATCTGCTATGGGAGTACCTTTACCTATATCCTATCCATAGCCAGCTTCGTCTTCTCATCTACTGTTCCACTAGCATCCATTTCGTTCTTGTCATCAGCCCAACAAAGGTGATCTTGTCATAACATTTCCCTCCTTCAATTTTACGCAAAGCACCCATTTATGAAAATTTCCGAAAGACACAACAGGTGGCGGATATTAAATAAAAACATCACCAGAAAATGTAAAGCAGCATCGTACTAGTGCTATGAAAGTTAAATACTTAGAACACTGAACAAGAACTAGAAATACCACTAACAGCAGCAGCAGCAATAGTAGTGGCAATAATAGTTAAAGTCATAGTTATTGTAGTGACTGTGCCCGTCGCAGCTGTATTAATCCTCTTCTTTCTCTGGTCCTTTTTTAGCCTTATTCAACATGGAACCACCACTGAATCTTGTTCCCTCGTGAGAAGCTTGAATGACAGCACTATACGCTCTTGCATTGGTAGTTTTTGTTTTACATGATGAAGTGGTTAGCCCAGTGCACAACCTCACATTAATTGCCTAGTACGACATGCCTGAGGGGAGCCGTAGTCCTATCCTTTCTTTGAGAATGAAGAAGACAGGAGAAAACATAAAGGAGATGAAGAATAGTGTTTAAAGAAGAGCGGCAAAAACAAGAACAAAAAAAGATGGAGAGCAGGTAGAAGTAGAATAGACCAAACGGAAGAATACAACGAAGATGACGATGAAGACGACAAATAGAAAAGAAATAAGGAGAATGATGAGAACAAAAGAAAAGAAGAAGAGGAAGCGAGGAAGAAAAAGAAAAGTTGAAGAAAACTGTCAGGAAGCGATGAAAATACATTTACACGTGAACTCATGACGGGTTTGAGCGCGCCAGGAAAATGAGCAGATGAGGTATTAGACTGGGCAAACATGGCTGCTGACACAGGGATTACCCTTACCCTCCGAATTATTTGACTGTTTAGTCGTTTGATGCAGGTTGCTAGGGTGAGTTAATTCTTGTTTGTCCCCGTGGTCTTTCTGGTGGACCAGACTGAGGGAACGTTAACTACATGAGACGAGATTTTGGAAAACGCTAAAAAACGAACACTCACTTCTTCTCTCTTGAGAGTTTGAATTTATATGGAGACAGGTAAAGTAAACCAAGCTTGAGCTAATGACTGGAACCAGTGGAGTCCATGGGTATGTATGGAAAGACGTGTTGAGAAGCGAGGAAAGGAGTACGCCATGTGTACGCTATAGACATTACGAAACGCCATAATAGCTAACGACAGCATCTGAAGCAGCCGGGAAGAAGCAAGAGAAGAAAAAAACATAATAATATGATACATATATCATATATAGAACACACGTCAACTATGAAGTCTCAGTCTACCGTAAATGGTTGATGTGTAAAGATAAGATTATCAATATAGAAATTATGACAAGGACCAGATGAGGATAAGAAGTTGGCGTTGGCATCTTGATAACAACACCAGGCAGGGCTTGTTCTTGTATTCCAATGGTAAGAGAAATAGAAGGGTAAAGATAAATGATTCCGTTACACGTCCACTGTTACATATTGAGAAAATGGTACTAGGCCCATATTTTCTTGACCTCGGTATACTAGGAGTGATGTGGTCAGCATCGGCCTCCTTAACCTTCCCAGGGCTGCTCTGGTACCCAATTCATGAGGCTGGGTCAACCCTGGAGCCATTTGCGGTCTATAAAAAAATCTCACCACAGCTGGGCATCGAACCATGGACCACCGAGCAAATAAGCCAGTGCACTAACCACTGCTCTTCTGCAGCTCCTAAGAGAAATAGAAGGCGACGGAAAAACACACGGAGAAGGGAACTGGAAACATGTTCTCTCAGTTTCTTACTCTGTAGATTCTAGAACAAAGAGCTGCCTTTAATGCTATCAGTTGATTTCATCAATGTGTGGCTCATCCAGCGCCTACGTATTTTGCTCACTCATTGCTCCACTGGCGCTCATCTGATTTTTGTCATTAGTTCCACATTAGTGATCTTGTCATATCATTTCAATCCTTCTATTCTATACAAGTGCCCATGTCACTCTTATTTGTTCATATTTTCTACAAGTCTTAGTCATTGTAAAGACTGTGTATTCATTCCCTGACCAACTCTCACCATTTCTTATGGTCGTTGGGCTCTTGAGAAAGCTGTATCTTCAATTTATTACCCTGTTAAATGGTTATTTTGTAAAGCCATTATCTCCCTCTCTCTTTCTCTCTCTCTCTCTCTCTCTCTCTCTCTCTCTCTCTCTCTCTCTCTCTCTCTCTCTCAGTTTTCGTGTTCTTCCCTTTGAGTTTTCTTGCCAGATTCTATCATTTTCACCTTCTCACGTCAAAGAACTTTGTGTGTCTGCCATCTATCGTATCTATTTTTCTGCTTCTCCAAGAACTTCCTCACCTGATTTTCTACCTGTCCAATGTATCCGCAGGATCCCTATTCCGAAGCTTTTTCTGCTGCCTCTAGTTTCCTTTCCACCAGTCTGTTTACGGTACACATCTCACATCTATAAAAGTAATAGAGTGTCGTAGATTTTCGATAGGGGAATTAAGACATAGTTTGGTCCCTTCTGAGTAGAACTAGACAGGTGGTGACTAGGTGAGAGATAAGATAAGAAATAGATTTTTCACGAGTGAAATGGTGGAAAAATAGGTAGAGTCTGTCCCTGGATTCGAGAAGATCCTCTCGGTCAGCCTATCTCTACAACAGAACTTAGTTAGTTAGACAGTATACCTACATATATATTAATATATATCTCAACCACTCACACACACGCACACATAACTGACGATAGCTAGACGCACAGACGTGACAAATTATATTTATGGAATAGGGATATTTTGGGACGAGCTGACCAACACATGTAAATAAAGTTTTTATGTAAATTTTATTTTTCTATAAAGAAACTCTCTACAACAGCAATATTATGAATATCAATCAAATACAAATAAACATAGGTTAATGAAATTAATAAAGAAATAGACGTATAGGTGTAATCCTCCCTCCCTCTGTTGAGACAAGATCCCGTTAGAAGAAAGTTATTAACCCCCAAAGAGTCAAAGATTTATACGCTATAGTCTAGGATTTCCCTCTACAGTAAAGAACAGAGTTTATACGTTAATCTATTCTGAAAGAGACAGTATTAGCAAAACTTACTAAAAGAAATAAATAACGTGAGTACATGGATTCTACAAGATATATATATGGAAATTAGTCATTCATCCTTCCTCTCTTCTCAGACGACCGTGGCCACGTGCATTCGTTCTTACCTAATACTTGGTTTGCACCTTCTGGAACAATCTTTAGGACACACGCACACAGCAAATCCAGTGTTATTTTGGCAAAGAAAACCCCAGCTCCTCAAAGACAGATTAAATCCATTTCTCCAGGAACGTTCACTTTGTTACTTTTATTTAGGATTACTGTTTATGTCACATTAATTAGATCAGGTAAGAAATTTGACAGTGCTCACAGTGTCAATAGCTTGAGATTTCCAGTACATAGGAATGTCAGTTCGGTAACTTCTCTCAGTATAAAAAAATTCCTTGTCACACCACGAATGGTCAAACGTCGGGAAATGTTAATGTTTGTTAGGTCGCCACAACGGCTGAATGTAAATGAAATTGGGAAAAAGAAATCTGGATCTATAGGCCCAGTTACACAGTCACTCTTAATGTTCTTTGGATTGGTACTCTGTCTCTTTCTGGGTGTAAACACGAAGCCAGACAGGTTCACCTTGAAGACCCAGATACTAAGTAAAAATGTTCTTTTGTAAGGATATTCTCAGATTTATATGGAAGCCGCTGGTAGATTTTGGGTTTGACCCAATACTGTGTAAAGGAGAAAAAAATACATATACTTAACCATAATATAGTATTCTCAATCCTATCCTTAACCCGCATAAAATATAATATATTCATACACTCAGTTATTTAACTTTGAATAGAACTACACTATTTTTTTTATAGAAAGAACCAGACACCAGTCAATAGAATAGGAGCTGAGAAGAGAAAACCGCAGCTGGACATAACAGACATTTAAAAAACCTGAAGTTGATATTATTATAAAGCTGTCCGTGTGCTGGAATCCAAAGGGTAAAAGAATAAGAAGACCACATGGAGAAGAGACCTGAAGACATGTGAAAGGAATGAAGAAGGAAAGACTTTGAAAGGGTGACACAGGACAGGAGGGCTTGTCGTGCTTTTGTTGAGGACTTTTGCTCCACGGAGAGCTAAGCTTATTGATGATGATGATGATGATGATGATGATGATGATGATGATGATGATGATGATGATGATGATGATGATGATGATGATGATGATGATGATGATGATGATGATGATGATGATGATGATGATGATGATGATGATGATGATCGCATCATAATGTTCTCTTCATCACTTTCACTAACAGTTTTTGTTGTTGATAAGAATAATTTCCCCAATATTATTACCTTACCGAACGCCGTAAAAAGACACCTTAACACAACCTTTCCCGCCTGGACTCGTTAAGTGCGTCATAATATAATAACAACATAGAAATGACAATATAAATGACAGAAATTTTCAGCTTGAATATCAGATTATAGAACAAATGAACAAACAACTCAAATTCCGGGACAATAAAATCAATACCGTGGTGTAAAGTTCATTCTCGCGCGCAAAGAACTTGACACTAATGACCAGGGCAACGAAAATGACACTGTTCTTCCCCAGAATCACCTGTAATATCAGCTTCCATCAGAGACCTGTTGTCAGCATTTCTGAATCACAGATCGCAATTTTGGACATGACAAGAGCTTTCAGTTGCGCCGATGTCAGTTATGGGCTGGTCTGGTAGAAGTTAAATTACCATTGTTAAAAATATTTTTTCTGAGCGTGCCAGTTTTAGTATGGCCTTTTCTCATCCTTATTTCAGATTGGCATACATAGCTCTGTGTATTTTGCCTTTATTTGAAAGCGTGCGTGGTTGGGACTGTGAAAAGACTATAACAACTTGAACTGAAAAAAAAAAAAATCGAACTGTCTGACGGACTAGGCGGTATTTCGGATTTATAATCTCTTGACGTCTCTGATGTCTAGGTAAAAAAAATAAATAAATAAATAAAACGAGTCGAAAAATAACAAAAACAAAAGTATTTGAAATCCAGAGCTAAACGGCTTCCCAAACTGGTGCGCCGCGGAATTTAGATTTTAACATTATGGGGTGTAAATTTCGATATTTTTTTAAAATCTATGGCTGTTCTCACGTAACCTAGCTTAGATTTTCAACTCTAAGTAGGCGTTTAGTTTCAGACTACACTAAATAAATATTAGTGCTGCGAGCACGTTGCCCTCCAAAGAATAACGCAATATTAGTATGTTGTGCTATTTCTAATGTATGTCCTGATAAAGGCACTAATTCTCCTGTCGTTTTTCATTTCTTTCCATTCCATTTCATCTTCTAAGGATCTTTGCAATCAAGCTTATCGTGACGTATGATCAATGCCACCATTTTAAAAACATTGAAATTCCTGCCTGTTTATTTAATGGATGATTAATTTATGGTTTCTTTTTATAAGTTATATAACTCCTAATATTGTTATTGGTTCACTTTCCCTGTTTATAGAACATGGAACCAACACTGCAGTTAACTCCCTTATAGAAAGAAAGCACCACAGTTTATGTGCCCTTGCAGGGATGGTTTCTGTTGTAATTTATTTTACATGATAAGGTTAAAAGTCCATGCACACATTCATTTTTGTCTTCTCATACGACATGCCTGAGGTGCAGTAATCCTATTCTTTGTTTTTTTCGGGGAGGGTTCTTCTCGAAGATCCTATGCAATTATCCGGAATATTACCAAAGCAGATACTGCCGTAGGGAATAAAGTGTTACAGACCACCTATACTAGTTCTCTGTTCTTTTAGGTAGTGATGACCGGTTCCCTTCCACACTTCATTTGTCTTCACTAACTCAATATCAGAGTCAGATACCCATTTACAGCTGGGCATACTGGAACGTGACGCTACCAGTTTCGAACCTGGTACCGTTGCTGCAAGAATCAAGTGCACTAACTACCCTGCCACTCGTGGAAAGAAGTTGAACAGATGGGAGACGTGTGTGGTGGGTTTGATGGTAATACAGTTTGTTGTAAAGAAATCTTAGTGTACTGAATGAGGTCAGCTGTGAAGGTCCCTGAATATAATAAATGTTAGAGTAAATTTCCAGGGCACCTTTCTACTACCACCACTATGATCTCATTCAGACTTATTCTAGATAGACTGAAAGATGACTACGTTTGGTGTCTAGGGTTATGAAATGTTAGTGTAAGGTTGCATTAACCAACTGAACATATAAACAATTACACAAATTATTTTATTATCTAATACAACACAACAGTGCCACGACAATCACATACAAACTACACTTTAAAAGACTATCTTTAGTAAGTCAGTGGTTGAAAGTTTGGTAAAGTTAATATTTTTTCAGTTTATTGTCCTGAATCTGATTTATTTGGAATCAGGACTGACAATCAATAGTGAAATCATAAAAATTAATTACATCAATCAATTTACACCATGGGTCTTCTGACCATAATACACATATTATTATATAAGGGTGTAGTTGTATTGTTTTAACTTATACATACTATCACATGGAATGTTTTACTTACTATTGTTAGTTGAGCGATCAGGTGCCGAAACATGCACCTATCTTTGTAATATGGTGTAGGACTCTTCCTGCACTTCGCTGAACGACAACCTTCAGCTCCCACTTCTTCAAGAATGATGGTGGTTTACAGTTGGCTCCGAAAAAGGCAAGACTGTGGCATGAATATATCGGCCCACTGTAGTCTGGCACCAGTTATTGACAGCAACCAAAACCCTCTGAAATCAGAAGGATATGCCTCCTTCGTAATCAACAGCCTACAATAATACTCAACAACCAGTACAGGCACATTACAAACAAACATGCAAGATCAGCTCTTTACGACAATCCCTTTCACCAGTTTCTTTTGATGTGACCAAGTATACCAGTATTCCTCTCCCCTAATAGTTACAACGCCTCTGCAATTCCAGCAATAATCTGTTGTCCATACAATAGGATAGGTATTATGCTCCTGATGATAATCCTATATAATTTAGTTGGTCTACACCTCTCTGATAGTCTTTCATATGCTGGATCAATCTCTAGACTCTGTTTTGAGTCTGCCATAGACTCACTTACTTACAGTCGTATGTTAGTATCTCACATTCAAATTTTATTTTAAATAAAATGTTAAGAAAATCAATCTTACCACAGATGCAAGGAAATAACACAATTAAACGATGACTAGGCAATATGGCACATTTTCGATCTGCCCTATGTCCAGGCTTTTCCTGTGTTAGAAAATTTCTCCGCCTGCTTTCATCGATCTTGCTTTACACAAAATTTATTTGAAATGGCAGTGAACAGTCCCCGTTTCGTACCAGTATCTACTGCTTTGTCCAATGGGACCATGTTTACATTTATTTTTGAATCTATCGTTTCAAATAACAACTCCCAATATGTTTCCAAGGCAAATATATTTTTAGTTTTAGGTCAACCAATCATACTTCGCCTTCCTTTAAAATCCACCCAATCAAATATCCCGTACCTTTTAACCTCATTTACCCAAAGTTGTTTTTTTTCAAAACATGCCATAAAAAATTATAAGCAGGCATGATCTTTACTTGACAGTCTGGTCGGGTCCACTATAGTATTATGGCTATAATTAGTTAATTAATGGACTATTTGCGTAACTATTACCATATTCTTTGTCAACAAGTCCTAAGGTACACGAATATACAATTTATATGGGACTAGTTGGCTTGGTTCAGAAGTCCACAGTTTTTTTTTCTATGTTAGTGTTTTTATTTTTTGTCTACTACCCGTTCAATTCTTTTCCATGTGCTGTCTTCTCTATTTACGTGATAATTACGTCCTTTGAAATAAGAGCTAAGGTTGTTTTTGTGACACGAGTTGTCTGCATGTTCTAACTTTTTCCTCGTATTTTGGGGAAACCCCTAAGGCAAGGCTTGCCCGTGTATTGGTATTGGCTTTTCGTTTAAAATCAATGCGAAACGAATTAGCATTTCATCTATCTTTCCCCTCCTCGTTCCACAATGCATTTTTAGGCACAATTTTCTTAGAACTAGGAAAAGTGATTATGTCAAGGACGAATTTGAAAAATCGGGTATCGTTTTGTTCGGCTATTCGTTAGCAAATAATAATTTGAAGGCATAGGCGATACCAACAGTTCTAGCAGAAAATTCTTTTATGCTTTCTTTTTTTGCCTTTATGCCCTATATTGTTATATATTAATTTAGATATTGTATTTAGAAATTCACTACAACGTGTCATGATCTAATTAAAGACGCCTTCTTCTCATCTCTTGTTCTACTGGCACTTGTCTGGTTCTTGTCATCAGTTCCACATTGGTGACTTTGTCGTATCATTTCATTCCTTCTATTCTACGCAAGTATCCGTTTATCAAAGTCTATAAATTTCCGTTAATTATAAAGTTTGTAATCATGCAACAGTTCGAAGAAGTAGTAAGCTTTTGTTATATCACATTCAAGTTCAAATGGGAAAGAAAACGCCCAGGCCATATTAAAAACTGATGCCTATCATCAACTCTAAAACAAAAACCATGCTGATATCACGAGAGGATAGAAGTCATCAGATTAAGCTGGGAGAACAGGTGTTGGAGCAGGTCAACCACTTTAAATACCTCGGAGCTGTTATAGACCGGAAGTGAGGCATCAAAGAAGAGTTGGCTACTCGAAGAGCAGCAGCTGGGAGATTTTTTCAGGCCATAAATCGAGGATTCCTCAGCAAAAGAGAAGGTAAGAAGACGAAGATGACAGTATACCGCTCCACCTATGTCCCAGTCTTGACGTATGGATGCGAGTCATGGGCAATGACTATAACCCACAAAAGTCAGATCCAAACCTCAGAAATGAGGTATCTGAGGAAGGCGGTTGAAGTAGCAAGAAGAGACATGGTCCGTAACCAGACGATACGTCAAGGCCTAAAATCCCAATACTTGTACACCCAAGTAGAACAGTCCCAACTAAGATGGTTTGGCCATGTCTGCAGAATAGGAGAAGATCGGCTACCACGACAAGAATGGGAAACTAAGAGCCAGGGATTCAGACTTCCAGGATGACCCAAAGTCCTCTGGGAGGCCAACATTAGACAATCTTTGAAGTACCAAGGACTAGAATGGAACCAGTCCAGGAGGAAGACAGCCGATAGGATAGTATGGCTCTCTCTCTCTCTTCCAAACATCTACACCTCACGGTATAAGAGGAACAACTAAGTAAGTAAGTAATAAACCTATCATCAGCTAGTTAGGTGAGATCAGGTCATCATTTTCCGGCTAAGCACTGGATACAACAGATTGAGGTACCATCTATTATTCTATACCACAAGTGCATGCATAAATGCATATCTGAAGTCATCCTTATATGACCACCAGCTATGCACTATACTATAGTATGTAGATTTGGATGTGAACCTCTGTCTGTAAAACTAATTACACCCTCATTGACTCTTGAAATCATTCACACATTTCCAGTGATTCCCCCCTGTGGTGAAACATGTTGAGAACCCAGCATTGCACACTAAACTTGGAGAAGTCACTTGAGAGCCAGACATAACTCTGGCTTTTACCTCGTTGGCTCCATGCAGGAGGATCTTACTATGGACTCCATGATAGGCAGGGGAAGCTGAGAAGTAGCTCTGCGTATGACGTAATGATTCCTTGGGGGAACCCAAAACCAGAGCACAGTATTTAGCTCTGCATCTTTGGGGAGCCCCCTTGGATGGCGAGGAATGCACAGTATTGTATTCGCTTCTTCTTCCTAGGTTGGAACCAGATGTGAGGATTCTTTAAATGCAACTGGAGAAACTGGAGCTCATGACTTCAACTCAACACGATTCGGTGTGACAAAAAAGCCAAAGAAAAAGCCTAATCTACAGTGTAAATAATATCATGGACTCTTGAACTTAATATTGGCTGCAAAAGAGTGAAAAGCTCAGCAGCCCTAGTTAAACAACAAGAACATAGTACAAGTACAGGATTGGTACAATAGATCTCTGCACTTGTGGCAGCAGCCCTATGACAGCCGAACGTCTGCTCTAGTCCTGCCCAACATACTGCAGTGAATGGAGTAGCATATGGCAGCAACCCACTTCTCTCCACGAACAACTGTTTGGAGATGTCAGGAACCTTGAGCTGACTACTACCTTTATTAGAGTCATTAATGTAGAAGTCTGAGGGCGAACCAGGAAGAAGAAATCACATTCTAGATGTTAATGTTCTATTATTCGTTGAAGCTGTTTTTAATTTTAGCTTTCATCGCTTCATACGTTGAGCTCTACTCAATATGAAACGTATTTCCTCCTTCTCTGGCAATTCTATCTGCCTTCTCATTTCTGTATATCTTGCAGCGCGCATAAATCCTCTGTACTTTCCCTTCATTAAATATATATCCGGCTTCCATTAATGCTTTTGAGAGACTGTCTAATTCATTTTTTTATGATCCCTCGGGGCAGTTATGATTGAGAGTGAATGTAGGCAATTTCTTACTGCTAGATATTTTTAATTCCCTAGACACGTGACATTTTCTTGCCAAATCTTTGAATGATGCTGCGTGCATATCTTCATTTAAAGCTGTGATCCCAATTTAGTTTCCATTATTATGCTGGTATCTTTATAATTAAGCTTTTGACTTCTGTCTTATCAAGGGATTACGCCTACCTAGAGGACTGCACACTACAGCTAAACAGTGTATGCCTGGCACGAACAAATATACACATTTTACATTGTTATCATCATCATCACCAGCTACCATCTCCTCATTGAAGGTAGGTTGCCATAGTTCGCAAACGTCTTTTGTCTCTTGTCTTGTTGGTCAGCACCGGATTATTCATTAGTCCCACTAGGCACTCTCTCCTTACCGCGTACCCCTGTATGACCAGGACAGTAGATCCCACCAGTGCCTGAAGATTTGAGGCTTCTGTGGAGGTGTTCCATTCATGCCGTAGCCAACCATTTTGCACCTTTCGAATTATGAACTGAAAGTCTGACACAATGAGTGCCTTTGTTGATGAAGTTTCAGTTAGCCACCTTAAGTCTGCAGTAGCTGCCTCGACCTCCTTTCTCATGCTGGAAGTTATCTTGTAAGCCCCGTTATGTTCGGCGACGATTCTGCCCTTTAGTTACATGATAGGAAACTCTATACAGAGCGATACAACAGGAGGCACTCTGATCATCAGAAGTAGTCTCCCCGTCGAACAAGTGTTTCGGGGATAGCTTTTAAAAAGGAACGGGTTCAAAAAAAACGTTTTGTGCGTTTTATTGCTTTTTTTGTTACACATCTTCTTCTTCTTCTTCTTCCGTCCTTAGCCAAAGACCGACCAAGCAGTCAGAGGCCATCACGCCTTGTGGCGTCTTAAGGGCAACAGCAGATTGATTTTCTCTGTTGTAGTTTCCCATCACGCCTAGCGGCGTCTTTAGGGTAACAACAAATAGATCCATCTGCCGTTGTTTCCGTAATCGGTGTGACAAGCCAACGGGTGATCAGCCCATTGGGCATGTTACACATCTAGTGCTATTCAAAACGTTCAAGTTGGCAACACTGTCCCAAACATTAATTGTTGACCCTGGCAAAAGGGGCGACAGACCCCAACCAGGCGCGTCCACAGGTGGCGGATAGTGGAACGACCTCCAGATATGGTGTGTCAGCTGCGAATTAAGTCATTATTGCTGGACGAATAAGCAGCCGCGGACCAAATGGCGATGTCCTCCCAGCAGGACGGGGAGGGGTAACAGGTGGCACTGATACCCCCACTGAAATCCTCCATATGTCCTATGACGGGTGCATCAAGCGAGTAAGAGCCGCTATAAGCTCTAGCCACGGGGAAGGTAAACCTCGGTAAACAAACCAACCTGCTGCCTTGCAGCTAACACCGGGAGATGGAAAGGCTATGGGAGACGACCCTGAACAACAAACACAACCCGGCCTGCCGAAGACGGAGTGTATCAGCTACGGCGCAGACACCGGGAAAAATTAGGGCACACACGCTTTTGCAGTATGTGGTCATGCGACAATCTCGACTTACGTCATGGCGTCACTCATATCAGCTACAACCGGGGAGGAGCGGAGCCGGGCCCCTAGCCTCGAAAGGGCCCACCCAAGCAACCGGTGCCTTTGCCAACCAAATGGTCGGGGGACGGCAAAGTAGAGCAACTGACCAACCAACCGACTATCTTACAGTTGCTCAATGGAATGCAGGAGTGAGGAACAAGAAACTGGAGTTACAAGAATTCCTCAGGGAAAATAACATTGAAATAATCTGCATCCAAGAAACTCATCTTAAAGATACCCAACGCTTCTTCATACGTGGATACGAATCCTTCCGCCAAGACAGGGCAAAAAGAACTAAGGGAGGAATCCTCACGCTGATTAAAACCTCAATCCCAGCAGTAGAGATACACAGATCTGGTGAGGACGAACTTGAATACATAAAAGTCCAACTACTGCTGCCCAGTGGAGACTTGATGATCACAAACTGCTACAGCCCTCCAACCACAACCCTGGAGCTACACAAAGTGAAGCTTGCAGAATCGACACACCTCATTATGGGTGACTTCAATAGCCACTAAACCAGCTGGGGCTATGAGGCAACAGATCCGAGAGAAGAGGTGGACGATTGGATGGTAGACAATAAACTAATTCTAATAAACCAACCAGATGATAAGCCCACCTTCTATTCAAGAGTATGGAAAACAGTTAGCACACCAGATCTTGCTATGGCTACAGATGACATACATCGACTCACCACTAGAACAGTAAATAGCCAACTGGGGGGAAGTGACCATGAACCAGTCACGTTACAGATATCTGAGGTAAGAAGTGCAGGACAAATTAATATGTCTCCTAGCTGGAATTTCAAAAAAGCAAACTGGGGATTTTTTAAAGAACAGGTCGATAACCTCTGTTAGAACATTATCCACTCAAACAACATCAACAAAAACATTACCATCATCAGTGAGGCAATCATCCAAGCAGCAAAGAGGTTAATTTCCACGAGGTAAACGACGAGACTACAAACCATACTGGAGTGACAACCTGGGAAAACTCCATAGTAAATTAAATAAAGCACGGAAGACTATGGAGCAAAATCCCACAGTAGAGAACACCCAGAGGCACAACAGCATAAAACAAGCTTTTAATGAACAAAAGAAAGCTGAAATCTAAAGGAGCTGGCACCAGAAGACCAGCAGTCTCAACATGGAAAAGGACTCGTGCAAGCTGTAGAATCTGACAAGAGTGCTAAATGAAGAAACAACAACCAGCTACTGTAAGACTGTCATCAGGGAAAATGAAAAATACCACACAGGAAAGATGGCAGCAAACATCCTGGCAGATATCTACAAGGAAGAAAGCACCACATCACTTTCACATGCACGGATCCAAGAAGTACGTAAGGAAGTAAAAGAAAAACTGAAGCACCAAAACCCAGATACCTGCATGAAGTCATCCCTTACTATGAGAGAACTAAGTGCTGCCATAACAAAACTAAAGAACATGAAAGCTCCAGGAAAAGATGGTATCACAAATGATATGATCAAGAACCTTGAGCCTGTAGCCAGGCACAAGCTCCTCCTAATCTTCATGGAGTACTGGAAAATTTCCAGATCGATGGCGAGAAGCAATCATTGTTCCCATCAGAAAGACACAAAAGGAGAAAACAAGCAAGTCCAGCTACCGACCAGTTAGCCTACTGAGCTATCTGGTTAAGCTAATGGAAAGAATGGTGAACTCAAGATAACTGAAACATCTGGGAAAAAAAACCATCTGCTTGATAATACACAGTCAGCATTCAGGAAAAACCGCAGCACCGAAGACCAGCTAATATATCTAGCCCAGGAAGTAGAAAATGCCTTTCAGGAGAAGAAAAAAAGTACTGGCTGTTTGTGTGGACTTGACAAACGCCTTTGATAAGGTTGTGGTAAAGTGGGATGTTATAAATATTTATAGGGGACTTAGTGTACTGACTGAGATCAGCTGTGAAGGTATCTATATCTAATAAGAGTAGTGTATTATAGATAACCTTACTTACTGCCACATATGTATACCTCAGTCAGAATTATTCTGGAATAGTGTGATGACTACGTTATATGTCTAGGGTATGTGTATGATGAAGTGTAAGTCATAACAACAACAGACAGATAAACAATTTAATTTATTCCACCACACTTGACAACACTGTGACACTCACATACATATAACACTCTAAGAGGATATCTTAAAGGAGTCACTGATAACTTTTCAAATAACAATATGTATTCAGTGCTGTCATGAATGTATATGTGTCCTGATTCAAATACAAAGGGAACCAGGAATCACAATCAATTTTAATTACAAGTTATATGTACAGAATTTATTAATATGATTCTTGTAGTGACATATATTATTACTGGTATCCTATGTGTGTCAGTTGTGTAGTGGTAATATGAGGTAATACTGGTTTGGTTTTGTTCAAGCTCTGTTGATATTTGTCATCATGACTTCAATAGTTTGTTTCTATTGGAACTAGTATTGGAGATGTTCTCAGTTCCTGGTATTAAAACAATTAAATTCCCCTCTTAATTTTAGTTACAATGTCATTTTAAGATGGGGGTACATAATGTTGAGCTCCATGGCCACACTCTCTTATCTTGCGTGATGACTGCAGTAAAAGACTCCTCTGCTCGATTACTTTAATGAGTTCTGGAGCCACCCCACTGGTTGCTATATGGACCAAGGAGTATGCTGTCCACCTCTGGCTTCAGCAAAGCTCTGACCAGGTGCTGCTCAATAACTTTAAGACCACGGTCCCTGAAACAAGAAGGTTGTACCTTCTACGTCAGAACTAATTTATACTCCATTTCTACACTGAGCACAATACATCACAAACATTGAGTTCAGAGCGTTAGGCCAACTGTCAGCTTCATCTGAAATACTTTATACCAGTATTTCCCTCCCTAATGGTTACTACGCCTCTGCAATTCCAGCATTATTTCTTTCTAGTTAATAATCTAGGTGTCAGTGTACTGTTTGGCCATTCCATGCAGTTTTACTTTCCTCCGACAACTTCTGTTCAGGCTGGAGCACTATAGGCTTTACATCATGTTCGCTACTGAACCACACATATATACAGACATAATTTATCAATTTACATTCAATTTTCATTTTAAAATATTGAATATTTCAAGCTTACCACAATTCATGGAAATAATAATAAACAGTTTCGTTGACTGGCAATGAATATAGCACAACTCCGATCTGCCGATGTCCCAGGCTTTATTTTATAAAAAATATACACTGGTGCTCAACGCACTGCTTCTTAGTAGGTTTATTACAAGATGTGGCAATGAACAGACGCTCTGAATTGAGTATATTCGCAGCTCTACCCAATCAAACCATGTCTACACATCTTTTCAAAAAAGTACCCCTTTCTCACGTTTCCCCTGACAACACAAGATAGTATTTATAGTCCGACCAATCGTGTTTAGTCTTTCATTTGTTGCGCTCCAATCAAATACGAGTTAACATGGTAGGCTATTTCCGTAACGTAATGTTTTTTTCAAACACGTTATAAAAAAATTTTATGAGCAGAAATGATTTCATGCTGTCAGGCACCCCCACTATTTTATTTTGGCCATAACTTGGTAATTCCTAGACTATTTGCGTAACGTTTTACATATTCTTTGTCAGCAAACCCTAAGGAACCCAAATATACGAATTTAATGGAGCCAATATGCATTTTCTTCTAGGATAGTCGTGCTGTTACTACCTTCTCACTTCCAAACTTGAGGGTGTCTGGGTACTGTCATGTTTTCAAACGTAAACCGGTATAATGTCATAATTCCCAATAAGCGTTTTTCAGGATTTTAAAACCTAACTCTGGTATGGGTAGTGAATTTTATCACTGTCGATTTGAAATAAAGTTAGTGCATGTGGCCTTACACGCGTGATGGCAGCAATTGTGTATCGCGCGACGCGTCTTTAGTGTTGCATGTGTCCCTGCTTTCTGTCTCTCCCTTCTCTCTATCCTTTAGTCCATCTGTCTTTTAGTTACGCCGTGTATAAAATGGAATGAATGAAATATTAAATTTAGGTCATTGATCAGCTTGCGTATCTCAAGGTTTTTCCAAGAAATACAGTACACGTTTCATTGAAGAAAGCGGGTAATAATACAGTAGGCTTTTACTATCAACGTGAAAGCGTTACAATTTGCAGACGAAGTAGAAAACAAGGGGGATTTCGAGTACAGTCATTGTGACAGCACTGTTCTTTACCA
The DNA here is from genome assembly GCA_024509875.1 of Oreohelix idahoensis. Taxonomy (NCBI): domain Eukaryota; kingdom Metazoa; phylum Mollusca; class Gastropoda; order Stylommatophora; family Oreohelicidae; genus Oreohelix; species Oreohelix idahoensis. The sequence goes on from JAMPIV010009606.1 coordinate 482,083, forward strand.
TTCTTCTTTCCTTTTATTAAATTTATTTGTTAAGCTTTGCATTTACGTTTTAATTTATATATGGGGATTAGAATAATTCACGACAAAGGTACGGAAAGAAGAACTCCTCCTTAAGATGCTCAACAACAAAATTGAAGGGAGAATGTTCAGCTGAATACGGGACTTTCTCCGATACCGGACAGCAAGAGTAAAACTTGACGGGAAACTGAGCCATCGCGTCACTCTTCAACAGGGTGTGCCACAAGGAGGAGTTATCTCCCCCACACTTTTTATCATCTATATAAATGATATTGCGGAGAAACTGTCCGGGCATATCTCCAGGGCTCTTCATGCTGACGATTTTGCTGCCTGTTGTGCCGCTGAACATTTGCCTACTGCGAAGTTCAGGATGCAAGCAGCACTAAATACCATCGGTAAATGGGCATCAGACTGGGGAGTACAGATTAACCTCTCCAAGACAGTAGCAACCTGCTTCTCACTGTCAAATCTCCGAGAAATGATCAAACTGCAACTAAATGGAAGTGAGCTTCCAATCGAGGAAAACCCAACATACCTGGAAGTCAAGTTGGATAAGAGACTCACCTGGCAGCCGCACATAAAAGCAGTAGAACAGAGAGCAACAAGAAAGCTCTCTATTATGAAGAAACTGGCTGGCACAAGTTGGGGGGCAAATACCAGCATACTTAAAAAAGTCTATACAGGCACAGTCAGGCCTGTACTTGAATATGGCATGTCAGCCTTGGCCACGGCATCTAAAACAAACACAGAACGTTTAGGGAAAGTGCAAAATTATGGCCTTTGATTAATCACTGGAGGAATGAAGACTTCTCCAATCCAGGCAATGGAGAGATATACCAACATTCGTTCTCTTGATGACAGACGTGAGGAAAAGGTATTCACTCACAGTGAGAAGCTTCTACGAATGCCAAGTCATCCAATGCATGCCAAACTCCAAAGGTTGACAAAAAACAGGCTGAAAAGAATCAGCTTCTTACACATCTCCAGACATCTGCATCGATGCCATGAAGACGTCCTCCCAAACCTACTGAGATTGAAATGTTAATTGATTACGATGAGCCAGACGACTGCCATGAAAATATATCTATCATCACAGAAGTCCCTGAAATAGAAAAGAAAGGCCACTAGACCCCTCAACAACTAAAAACGTTGGCTCAAGAAATGATTGAAGATAAATACAACCCGAAGGAGTGGACACACGCATGCACAGATGGATCAGCTGAGGGAGCAGTAAAGAATGGTGGAGGAGGCATTTTTATAAGATTCCTAAATGTAAAGATCATCCGGAAGGCCTTCCCAACTGGAAAGATCTCCAATTTTAGGGCAGAAGCTATGGCACTACTAGAAGCTCTGAAAATCCTCACCAGATCCGAACAGCAGCTACCAGCTAAGATAGTAATCTTCACTGACTGCAGATCATTACTGGAATCAATTCAGAACCCCACAAATGATAACATGATGAATGATGTCAGATCTGAGCTTAACATCATCCACAGGTCATCAACCATTGCCCTTCAGTGGTTACCCTCCCATTGTGGAATTGCTGGAAATGAGAGAGCAGATGCTCTATCAAGAAGTGGCAGTAAAATGAAACAATACAGCCACCCATTGCCCTATCGGGAAGCAAAAACCATCTTCCACAACTAGTACAAAAAATCAGTGGAAGGAGGAAGGGGATATATACAGCAGAGATTCTTTTATCTACACAAATTTAATATCACCCTATGATGATCACAATTAATTGATAATTTTTCTTGTTAAAATAATTTTATTTTTTTCAAATCGTGTTAACCAATAATTGATTATTAAACTTGTTATTTGTAAATATAAAACTACAATTGATTTAATCATTATAGCACCAGTAAGACTCTGTTTTTTTTAAATACACAGAGTTAGTAAATTAATAGTTGCTGAATCCGCTTCAGCAGGGGGCTCAGAAATTACGAGTCAATATTTCCTCACAGAAGGGGCAGGAGAATAATAAGTTCATGACAGCTTAGATGATATCAATTGTCATGCTTGCCATTCTGTAAAATTCCTGTGAGGCTCCCTTAAATAGAAGTATCATTCTTCTATTTACATCTCTGCCAAGAGTAATCTTGAGCGAAGGTTGATACCTTTTAAAACTCTTGTCCGATTACTCCAAATTTGGCATTATTGGACCACTATTGCAAAGCAGGGGAGACAATCCTGCGACACCTACCCACTCTATTAAAAGTCTTTTCCTGATCCACAAATACTATATTTATTCTACTGTCATACTCGACTATTCTTTCATACTCGACTATTCTTTCATACTCGACTATTCTTTCATACTCACTGTCTTATATCGAACAAAGCATCAGTACATCCCATTCCTTTTTTGTTTTAATTCAAATTGGGCCCTACTCAGTTCCCTACTCAGTTCCCTACTCAGTTGTTGTTGGATGATTAATTTTATTCTTCGCTGAAGTATTTTTGCATATATTTTTCCTACGTGACGTAGTCGTGAAATACTTCTGGGTGCCTCTATTGTTTACCATTCTTTTTACCAACTGGTACTATTATGGCTTTTTGACTCTTCTTTTTTTCCATGCTACTGTAAAAGAATTCTTTTCAGCCATTTAACCCTTGTCTCACAGCAGTCTTGAATTGCTGCAGCCGTTTTTCTGTCCATACTTGGCGATTTAAAGGCTGTTCTTTATAACTCCTTCGATTTTCTGGAGCAACATATCAGGTGTCTTGCCGTTCTTCACAACACACTAGCAGCACAAATCTTACATTTAATATAAGGGAAGAAGACGCGGTGATGGGCAGTACGCACATTGACGAAATGTGTTGACAGCACTACAAGGCAGTCATTGTTCTGGAATGACTAGGGTACCAGAGGCATAGGGAGAACAAAGAACGCACGGAGAAAGCAACTGAAGATAAACATAAAAAGAATAATAAGATATAGAAAGACTTTGAACGAAGGCTTGGCGTCAATTTGTTGAATGAGTAAATCCTCTACAGATAGTTACATGATGTTGATGATGATGATGGTGATGATGACGATGTAATCCCCATGGTAAGAGAAGAAGAGATAGACCATAGAACGCATGAAGACTTTTTTTTTAAAAATACAGTTTTGCCCCGTTTTGGCGAGGCGCGTCCCGTTCAACCTAGTCGGTTATATTAGGGCGCATGTCCAAATATAAAAGACCCTTAGGTGTGAGATTAAACGCATGGAGACGAGAACTAGAGACAGATATAACAATTATGGAAAGACTAGAAGACTTGCAGCTGAAGTCACATGATATGAAACTTGGCACGTGTTTCTTGAAAGTCTGTGCTGTTTGAGGTGCTAAAGGGAACTGAGTGATTGGTTCGTTTATTGATTGATTGACTGAATGGTTGATTAATTGATTGATCAACTGATTGCTCGATTGATTAATTGAATGAATGGTTGGTTGGTTGGTTGGTTGGTTGGTTGGTTGGTTGGTTGGTTGGTTGGTTGGTTGGTTGGTTGGTTGGTTGGTTGGTTGGTTGGTTGGTTGCTTGGTTGCTTGGTTGCTTCGTTGAATTATAATTAATGTATTGCTAGATGCAGCATGATATTTTCTTCAAGAAATTAAAAATTAGATAAATCTAAAATAAAGAATAAAATGGTGTGAGCGTTGTGTGAAAATGAACCCTGTCACCTAGCAACAAGGGTGCATAACCTCAAACCGGAAGTGATCAAGAATAGATATTCGACACAGGAGAAGGATGGTTGTCGGGGAGAATAGGTAAATTAAAGAGACACGACATGACACCAAACCAGCCAGCAGTATCGGAAACCGTTAATCAACACCCAACCTTCCGTTCTACTTGCGAGACAACGTCCGCGGCAGCAGATAATAGAAACAAAAGAAAAGAATTATTGAGTTATTTATATCACACGAGCCGGGTTATTCTAAAAACTGCCGTTATGGTCATGTCATTATTTCGTATCTTCTCTCTGTCTCTCTTCTCTCCTTAAGGCGTATAGAGCCACGGTTGCAACTGGTCGTCTAGAACGAAACATGCACCAAAACATTCATGTGATCTGTAGAAGTGGTTTCTGTATCAATTTGTTTTAGATGATGATGTTACCAGTCCACTGCACAACATCATTTTAGCCTCCTCTTACGACATACTGTTACCTTATACTTATTGAAGGCTATTGGGTAACGAGTATATTAATGTGCTGCACTGGTCTTGTAAGGTATTTTGATATAATAGACAACAGTCTAAACAGTAACGTAAGGAATGGCCAACTTGAATAATCTTGATCAACAGCTTGTTGTATGTTTTATCACATTTAATATGTCACAATACAACATAAGTGTACTTCACTTCTTTTGAGAGCATATGATTGTTAAAACCCTTTCTTTGTATAGTTGTTAACTCATACTGGCTACTAGTTGTTGAATCATGCTTTATTTGCTAAATGATGTGAATGTTCACCAGTGGATAAATGTAGATGTTGGGACTGGTGTAGTAAAGTGTAACGATTGTCAACTCATCAAACCCAGCACAGTTTTGGTCATACAGGTCATCTTGTCCTGGAACGTGATGAGGCTCCGACAAGAATGTGAGTGTAAACAATGAGTGTGTATCTGAATGTCAGTACGCGAATGGTAGAATGATTCGATAGAGTTGACAGGTTGGTAGTACATCACTCATACTCACACTGTTCGAATTCAAGAAGTACTGGAACTACGGTGGTCTTTTTTATAACATTTAATGGGACGCACACTTGGACAGTACGTGTATGGTTACAGGAACAAATGTCGACATAGACAGCATAATGTTGATCACAGGAATATCATCTTAAGTTAGCATTCATGCTTGGCAAATATCATAATGGAGCATTCGTAAATAAGCATTCAGCGTTCCATCATGTAAATCATCTGGCTTTACTGACTGGGCACGTCAGACCATAACCAATACATAGGAAGGCTCCTAGACCTAACCTCGTCTAGCGAATATTCCTTCACGTAAAGTTCAATATATATATATTTCATAATATAGGAATCCCAGACATGGGTTCTCACATGTAGCAGTGATCTCTTGGTTCATCGAGCGATAGTACAGGCATCCCTTTTTCTCACTCGATAAATACAAAGTATATGAATTTCAACATGGCTGTTCTCTCTCTCGTGAGCTTCACTCACTAAAGAATATAGACCAAAATTAGTCATTCATTAAATGTCCTCATTTCTTCATAGGTTCTCTCATAGAGGTAATTGAATAATATCATACAATCCAGTGCTGATACATAGGAATGTCTTCTTCCTTTGAATGGATATTCTTTTTAAAAGTACCACTGTGCATCTGCTTATCAACAACGATGGCGAAGCCCAAGTTCATAATAAATTGTGGTTTTACCTTTTTATGCGAAATATAACTTTGCCATTCCTTGGCAAAAGAGAATAAACACTGGGGTAAAGTACATACAACATGTCTAAATGATTATCACTTTTCCCCATCCATATATAGATCACTATTTCGGCAAAAAGCCTGCTACAACAAAACTCGGCATCCTCACAGGATGACAGCCATGGATCACACCCTTTGCTAGCGATACTTCCGCTGCATAGCCTTTGACCTTTTCTAGCGACAACCAAATTAGTTCGACTTAGAAATGCAAAGATATCCATATATAAGACAGACTCGTCCTACTCATACAAACACTACGTATAAATTCAGGCCATAGATATACTGAAGCAAGAACAATCTATTCCTACCCAGCCACAGAATAAATCGCAGTAGGCCTAGAGTCGTCTGCGGAGTCCGATCGAAGATGACAGAACTATTTTCAAGGGAAGCAACCCAAAAATGACTTCTCCTTAAGCACTTAAAAAGGAAATACTTTGCTTACCAAAATATTTGCGAACATAAGAATATAAATGTATTATATTGCAAGATAGTAAAAATTGCCCTTTACAGTCTTACCACACCTCCCGGGAAAAAAAAAATAAAATTTTTTTTTTTTTTAAATACATCTAGGAGCACCGTAGAATAGGCTCACAACGCAAGAATACTGCGCAGATGAAAATATCAGGAATAACTATAATTCCTAATATGACTGGTGAGAATATATATCTCAAAATCTGAGAGAAATTGTTTCCCTACGAATAAATGTTTCCAGGAAGGTGTGATGTACGTATAATACAATTCTGGTAATTATACAATGCATACCAAAAATTCACACTACAATCTTAAATTTATGATTTATGAAGAAACAATCATCAAAGAACAGCGGTGAATTAACATCAATAAACCGCTAAGTAGCGATACCATCATTCTATTATTAAATTACAAATGTGTATCTTAGTAAAGAAACAAAAAAAAATAACTGTTGTAAAGTTATACATATTAAAAAGATCCAATATTTAACAGTTAAGTGGCATCATGTGGGCATCTGGACAGAATGTCCGCCATCACATTTTCTGAACCACGGATAGCTCGTACCGAAAAATGAAAAGGTTGAAGAGCGATTGCGTATCGAGTTGATCTCGAGCTCTTCAAGTTCTTACTTTGGATAGCCGTAAAAGCTTTTTGGTCAGTTTCCACTACGAAATGCGCGCCCAGAAGGAATCTTTGGAGTTTGAGAATTGACCAAACCATTGCCAATAATTCACGGTCTAAAACCGAGTAATTCCTTTCTGCAGCATTAAGTTTTCTGGATATGTACATTACAGGATGCAGAGTTCCAGAGTACTCTTGCATTAGTGCCGCTCCAATCCCAGTGGATGAAGCGTCACTACGAAGAACAAATGTCTTATCTGTTGTAGGTAACACTAAAATAGGTGGTGATGAAAACATAGTTTTGATCTTCTCTAGTGAAGATTGGCATTCATGAGACCAGTGAACCATGTTAGGCGACCCTTTCTTTAATAGTGTAGAGAGAGGTGCCATGATAGAGGACAGATTCGGAATGAAACGTCCATAAAATTGTATGAGACCTAAAAGACTTCGCACTTGCTTTTTAGTCCTAGGGATAGAGATGTTAAGTATCTTAGTGATATTATGGTCTTCTGTCTTCAAGAAACCGTGACCTACTCGATGGCCTAAGAAAGCAATTTCGCTAAAGCCAATACAAGCTTTAGATGGTTTTGCTGTCAGGTTATACTCACGCAGAGTTGATAATAATTCAACTAATCCTGAATAGTGATCTTCCCAAGTATCGCTGAAAAGACAGATGTCGTCTAGATAAGCAATGACATCTGACCGATACGATAGGATTCGACGCATCATGCGTACAAATGTAGCTGGTGCGTTCATAAGGCCGAAAGGCATAAAATTCCATTGGAAAAGGCCTCTGGGAGTAGAGAAAGCGGTAAGAGGTTTGGCGCGTTCGGATAATGGAACTTGCCAATATCCTTTAGACAAATCAAGTTTAGTGAAAAAATGCGATTTAGAAAGACGAGTAAGTAACTCTTCTAGTAAAGGCATAGGTTCAGCATCGAACTTCGTAACTTGATTCAATTTGCGATAGTCAACGCAAAGACGTATGTTATTGTTTTTTTTCGAACAATAACCATCGGCGAAGAATATGCAGAAGTGGATGGTTCGATTATTTGTAAATCTATCATTTCATCCAACTCCTTTTCAACCTGTGTTTGGAAATGTATAGGGATAGGATAAGGCCTAACCCTAATTGGAGTATGTTCAGTTAGAACAATGTCATGCTCAATGACATGAGTTTGTCCAGGGATGTCAGTGAGGACATCCTGAAATGTTTGTAACATAGACGAAACTTGTCGCCGTTCTCCTAGAGACAAATCAGGAGAAACAGTAACGTCTTTCCATGATTCACTAGAATGAAGTGGGATCATTGGAAGCGGGAGATTAACATCCGAAAAACTTGTTTCCTCATCCTGTATTACAGACAGTGATGAGTAATGACCATGTTTGACATGAGAATCGTCCGTTGCCTGGAAAATAGGCTGTAGATAGTCAGGACGTTCATGGAACTCCGTAAGCATATTGATGTGGAAGGTTTTATGCTTCCCGTTAATATCGACGATGTAGTCAACATCTGAAATTTTCGATATTATATCGTACGGACCTTTCCAACTAATAAGGAGTCTATTTTCACGACAAGGTAGCAAAACAAATGCTTTGTCACCAGGACAAAGTTGTCGTAAAGTTCTCTTCTTATTAGCAAATTGTCTTGCCTTCTGCTTAGCAAACTCAGAAGAGGACGTTGCCAATTTGCATGCTTCGATAATCTTTTGTCTCAGCGCGATGACATACTCGTAAGAAGATTTTGTGTCATCGTCAATATTGTCAGCTGTTATAAGATCATGCAGCAAAGACATTGGGCCGCGCGGTCGCGCGCCAAAGACAAGTTCAAAGGGCGAAAACCCTGTATGTTCATTGGGGACCTCTCTGTACGCGAAGAGGGCCGCGGGTAAAACCCTATCCCAATCCTGAGGATGATCCTCAGTTATCTTCCCTAATAAGTTCTAAGTGTTCTATTTAGTCGCTCGACCATCCCATTGGACATAGGATGATAGATGCTACTCAAAGATCTCTCTATCTGTAGAGTAGACATTACTTGAGACATGGTATCCGATATCAGTTGGGTGCCATGATCTGATAATATTTCTCCGGGGAATCCCAGCCGAGAAAATATAAGCCAAAGAGCATCTGCAATGTCAGTGGTAGTAATGCTCTTTAGAGGGATAGCCTCTGGCCAACGTGTGCACATGTCTACACACGTTAAGATAAACTGATGTCCTCTAGCAGATTTGATCTTGAATGGACCAATGATGTCTATCGCCATTTTCTGGAATGGACGAATAGGAATATCTGCAGCCTGAATAGGCGCAGCATGACGAGGACCTTTGGATTTGACTTCTTGACATACTTTACAGGATCGACAATAGATCCGTATGTCCTTGTTCACAAAAGGCCAAAAGAAAGCCGCAAGAACTCTTGACTTTGTACGGGAAAAACCCATGTGACCAGCACACTGAGAGTCGTGTGCATGTTGTAAGATCTTAACTCTCAAATTCTTGGGTACAAGAATCTGAGAATGACTTGACTTAGTGGAGTCTTGCACCATACGTACAAGTACGCCATTCTTCATTGTAATCCAAGATTTACAATTTGAATCTTTATTCGGATCACCTTTTGTTACAAGAGTGAAGAATTTCTTAAGAGTCGGATCTTCTTCTTGTTGTTTTATAAACGAGTCACGAGAAATTACCAAGGGATCATCTTGGTTATGCACTTCATTATCTTCAACAGATGAAGTTTCAGGCATATTGAGAGCTTGAGCTCTAGTGACTACTGCATTAGCAGATTGCATATTTTGATTTTCCCAAACGGAAATTTGCTCCGGAGTGCATTCTTGGACTCCGTGAATGCGACCGATGATAAGATCAGCGATCGGATCCGGCAAAAGACATGCGTGTACATCTCCTGTGAAAAAAGGAGTAGCAATCCTAATGATAGCGGTAGAGTATTTCTCTATGGTGCCGCCAAATGTTACGCATTTGACTACTTTGCCTGTAGAATGAGAAGGATCTATGAGTGACTGCCTAACCCCAATAGTTGTGCATCCAGAATCAAAAAGTACTGAGACTGGATTGTCATTTACTAAACCTTTGTGTAAGACAAGAGAACCTCTCCCATCATGCGCGATTGACGCAGGAAGAGCGGGAAGAGGATGGCCACAGCTTAAAGTAGACACTGTGGTTGGCTCAAATAATGTTTTGCATTGGGGGCACTGAGATGCTCTCCCAAAATCAAAAGCGGCACATGCCATATTATTAGAGTCATCATTATCTTTATTTTGTTTATAGGCTTCGTGGGACTCTTGCTGTGCAGAGTTCGCCTGGTAATGAGCTTTATGTTTTTTGAATTGTGCTCTACCTCTGTTATTATTGCCTCTGTACTTATCATTGTTTCCACTATTATAACCTCTACTCGGGTTTGAATCATAGCTCCTTTGGTTACTATCATCATATTCATTATAATGAGTATCTCGGTAATTATGATCCTGTTGTCTCCATGAAGGAAAACTTGGATAGTTTCTAGAATGACTTCCTTTGCGAAAGTTCCTGTAATTATGACCACCCCTGAATCGAGGGCTGTCAGCTCTTCTCCAGGTATTCGAAGAAGAACCCTGAAATGATTGGTTACCTTGGTTCTGATAACTGTAATAGTTACCTTTTTTATTAAACTTATTTTGAGGTCCTTGGAATTTGTGAGAGTGATTAGGGTTGTATGGTGTTGCAGAAGCAACTGGCATACCTTCTTTAACCTTACTGTTGTTAATGCCGGATGTGCAGTGACGTATTGGGTACAATACTGTTCCATTTCTTTTAGAGACTTAGGTTTACGCTCATGTAAGAATTCGAGGAAAGGTTTATTTATACTTGACATAATCTTGTCTCTGAGTATCAAGTCCATAAGGGCTTCATAAGTCTTTTCTGTTTTGGATAGCTCAATCCAACGATCAAATGTAAGACGTGTTCTTGCAATGAATTCTGAGAATTCTACACCTGCCTCAGGCACCATTGTCTTAAACAACTTCCGATAACCCTCTTCAGACAACTGATACTTCTTTAACAAGGCTGCCCTAATAACATCATAGTTATCTTTGTCAGCCTCTTCAACCAAACTTAAACTAGTCAGAGAATCACCTTTCAGATTTTCTGATAACTGGTTAGCATATTGTGATTTGTCCACATTATGTGCTCGACACGAGCGTTCAAATCTGTTTAGCCAGAATGTTATGTCATCACTGGAAGGGTTGAACGCTGGTACCTTGACCTTGTAAGTAAAGGGTTTACCATTACCACTAGATGCTTGATTAACATTACTTATGTTTGTTAACTTTAACTTTTCTAACTCAAATGCTAAAAGTTCTTTTTGGTGTTCATGTTCTCTTATTGCTTTTTTTTCTTGAGCTTCAGCTTGTAATTTTCTCTCTTCTGCAGCAGCCTGTAATTTTTTCTCTTCAGCAGCAGCTTCATCTTTTCTTTTCTCTTTTTCCATTTCCATCTGGAATCTTTTTTCATCAGTCTGTATCTGCAATTTCTTTTGTTCATCCTCTCTTTGTAATTTTCTTTCCTCAGCTTCTAATTTCTTTTCTTCAATCAATGCTTTTCTTTCTTCAGCAGCCAATGCTTTGTCATATTGAGCAACTGCCCATTCTTCTAACTGCTGACCAGTCTTATCAAGAGCCCTGCCTTGTGTGATAAAATAATCCAAGGCAGACATCTTGTCTAATAAGATCAGTAATTTGCAAAAGTAAATAAATTTACTTTCTTAGTCTTAATCAAAGACTTTGTATGATAACTTTGTAACCTGTGAAAAATAGTACTTAACTATCCCAATCACTGTGGGAAACAAACCTTACAAAGGTCTTGTATAAATCCTTATATAATAACAGCTATAAGTTGCTGGTTCAGAAACGGCAAGAAATGGAAAGTAGAAAGTCCAGATTATTATAGAGGATAATACTTACTGGTAAAATACTTATATATACACACCATGCAGGATGCAGTGTGTATAACACTAACAGGAAAAACATCAACAGTATTTGGGCCGATAGCAAGGGAAAATTGAGCTTCGCATGACAAATACACCGCCAAAGGGGGCGAGAACTTGTTATAAACAACAAATGTAGTTAGGCGTAGGGACCCGGAAGCATCCTTTGAAATTTAAGAGCTTAATTGCCTCAACGCAAGATACCATTAAAAGAAGTGGAGATAACATCATTGGTGAACCAAAGCAGTAAAAAGCAAGGGCACACATCCTGATAAAAATCCTTAAAAAAACCACAGAGCAAAATGTGTTTCAAATACAAGATGAAACTAAAAACACCAATTATATAAAAATTTGCTGAGGCCTCAAGCTTGGAACTGGATATTTCATGGATTGGGGAACCCACAAGCGAAGATGCTCATCAATACCAATTATCATACTTTGAATAAGAAAACCATATTGAACTATAACTACAAAATGAAAAATACCTACTAGAGATAATCTAGTATAAAATAAATACAAACAAAAACATATTACAATAAACGAAACACGTCCAGATATAACCAACAGCTAAATGTACATGGTAGATTGTTGAAAGGGACGTGCTACAAAGAAAAGTATCAAATACCTTAATTTAAAAAAACAAAGGTTACAAAAGTTTTTAAAAACTCTCCCAGCCCCTTGTTATAACAGGAGGCTCACATTCACAACATATAATGTACATTTATACAGATATTCAGTCTGCTCCTATAATCCCCCTGCAATAAAGGGTATGTATTGCTCCAAGAAATAACTACAAATACAGTGATAATGAAATGATACAAGTTGGAAATCCTTAGGATCAGTCCCTTTTCTGGAGACCGGCCACACACAAAATTCTTCACCATTTTACACATACGACCTGTGAGGACGAAAATATTAACTTATTGATGAATTTCTCGCCCAAAAAAAACGGTACTGTTCCCTTCGGATAGATTATCCACACCCAAAAAGTAAGTTGCCTAGTAAACACTCTTCACTATTAAAATTGTGAAAATATTTACCATAGATATATCTACCAAAGTTCCGTTAGTATTTAGTTGCATGTTAACCCAGTACAAACTCTAACGTAACTAAGTGTCGCTTATCTCAATAGAAAAAGTATCCGTTCCCTTATAGTGACTGAGATACGATAACTCGAGTATCCACTTCACGTAAATAATCCTAGTTTCGCTGGATGCTAGGGATGGGTAAGTATAAAGTGTTAGCTTTTATAGTGAAAATGTCTTACTTTGAGCACATTTGCTTCCCTTTCTTCCAATGCAGGTGGTCGAATAGACAGCAAGTCTAAACAATGTCAAATGCTCGGGGAGAACGAGGATTTCCCGAAGCGACCAAGATAAAATAATTAGATCCAGGTTGACGAGAAGATGTTAGAGACACTCTCACTAGTGTCCAGGTTACAAAGGTTCTGAAGGCAGAACAACTCAGGAGACGTGAAAAGGCGGTGGACCCGCCGGTGTTCGCTGTTCCCTGTCTGTCCTAGAAAAGTTAGATATTAAGGATTTCAAAATAAATACTAATTAGGAGCTCTCCTTTGAATCAGATGTCATCTGAAGATACACAGCAACAAGCATAAAAGCATCTATGTCGTCTCTATGTAGACGAGCAAAAGATACATGAGTGGAAGGATCTCGAGGCTGTCCAGACGGAGTCTGTAATTTTACGTTAGACTCATAGCAAATAGAAGAGGGCAGAGACAACAAAATAAAATCAGAGATAAGATACTGCCGAGGTTCTGACAGGGAGATTGGCAGGAAATTCTGAGTCAACATCACGGTCAGCTGCGGTCGCCCAACTAACTGTTCTTTTGCAGTCTGCTAGTTGTTGGTGTTACTGTTATTGTTACTACTGCTGCTAATGTTACTGTTAATGCTGGTATTAATACTATTACTGTTATCGTTATTGACACTTTACGTTACTGTTAATTTTGGGTGCAGCTACTGCTGTTATTGTTAGTGTTAGTATTATGTCGATACTTTTATTGTTGATGACGGTACTGCTGCTACTGTTATTATTAATGTTGATGCTGATGCTAAAGTTCTTGTTAATGTTGATACTGCTGTTGCTTTTATTGTTCTGTTGATAATGTTGTCTCTGTTCCTGTTAATATTGATACTGCTGCTACAGTTTTGAACGAAACAAGTAAACAGTGGAACAATAACAGTGTTCTACTTATTTATTTTCGTTACTTCTCATCCTTGTTTTCAGTTTCTACCTGTGACTGGCGAAGAGTTGCACCGAAACGTCCCATGTATCTAATGTATTCCTTCTTCGTAAAACTTATTCCAATATCGGTTTTCAAGTTTTTTTTTTTTTTTTTGTTTTTTTTTTTTAATAAGGACAAAGTAATTAACTCTTCTTTATTTATTTAAATTAGTCAAATGCTGTAATTTTTTTTAAAACTGATTTTAATAAATAAGACATGCAAGGTATTCTTTCAAGCGTTCCCTACAAATCCGTACTTATAATTTGAAATTTCCACTGCTGAAAGTGGTTATCTGTTGTTCTAGAGTTATTGAATTATTTAATTTGTCTCATCTTTATACCGAATTTTCTTTGTTTGTCCTGTCGTCGAGCTCTGGCGTGTCCTGGCCACACAAAGCAGACACCGACCAGTCATCGCGAAAAAACGTTGAGTAGTCGATATACTTTGGAGAGCAAGCGGTTAATGAACCGGCAAAATAAACACTAGCCAGTGCCCACGTGAGGTCACACTGTGTTCGTGATTCCGCCCTCATTGTCTGAAGAATATCAGGTTTTTATATGAATATGCCCGGGTATTGTAAACATATACATTCGTTATTCAGATAATGCCCTCCTTCAATTTCTTGTTCTTGATGTCACGTGCTGCTCAAAGACAACATACGCTGTCATTGCCGGAATGGAAATATTGAACTGTCATTATTAATCAATAGATTAGTCTTCTTGACGTCATCAGTATTAGTATTCCCCTTCAGTCATGACTGACTATGGGATTGAGTTCTACGTTTTTTTTTTTTTTGCGTAATGTTCCTTTCAGCGTGTTCTTTTCTCTTATGCTTGGTTGTGAGAGCTTCTTTTCGCCCAATCTGAGGTGTCACCGTAGGGACAATCGCCACTTGGTGCGATTGGCAGCTTCATCCTCCCATGTTGCTGGATTTATGTCCAATACTTCCATATCTCTCATACACACATCTTTGAACCTCAGCTGCGGTCACCCGACTATTCTTTTGCCATCTGCCAGTTTCCCGTAGAAAATATCTTTGGGGATGCGACTTTCTTCCATACTGCGAATGATGTCATCAGTGTCATTATCATTATCTTCCCGCTCCCCTAGGAGCACAGGCCATCAACAAACACACGTGAAGCCCTTGTGTCTTGTGCCATTTGATCAAGGTCTTTCATTGTCTTATTTGTCCACTTCTGGAGATGGATAGAATACATACTGAGGAAACCTGGTGATAGCATTACAGGGCATTTCTTATTCTGGAATCATCAGGGTAAGAGAGGTACGAGGAGACAAAGAACACATGGGAAAAAGAACGAGACAGATATTTTGGCTACAGGCATGGAAACATCTTGAGCTGATGGCACGGAACATGAAGACTTCGTATACATTTGTTGAAGGCCTAGACTCCTTGGGAAGCTCAAGAATAGATGTTAAGAGCTCTGTGATGGACAAAACGAAAGTGTAACAAATGGGTTGTGGTAGAGTAGACAAAAGATGTTAAACTCCGAGCTCTACTCCGGATGTTCACTGCTGAATTATAACTCTTAAATGGGTTGTATAACATAACCTAAGAACGTCGGGCACTAACTCCCGATTTAACTCTTATTGAGCAGACAGTTATACACACCACTGGGCCTAAAACGGTTCCTGCATATTTATTATGCACGATACTTCAACGATGAACATGTCATGTACAATGAATCTATACATTATCATGATACAGGCAGCTACATCAGCTCTTCCAGTCCAAGCATCATTTCTGTCCAAGACATCTAAAACCAGGCCCATATTCGGCCACTGGCCTTAACCCATGGTACAGTTAGTACCCATTCGGCCTCTTAAACCATTTAACAGTCATGTTGACATAGCTGTCTCAACACCTGACTATCAATACCCACTAGTCAGGAACGTACAACCACTTTGTCTCCAAAAGGCCAAAGACACAGAGAACGTACCATTTATTCTCTTCAATGGTGCACATAAGCTACTTTGCCTCCGCAGGCTTGCACAAAATTTAATAACATTCCCAAACATGTAACACAACCATTAGCCACTATGTCTAAATATTACTGGGACGCAAAGTCCCACAGACGATTAACACATACGATCAGTCCTTCTAGGCCAACACTTTGAGAAAAAACCAAGTGTAACCTCACTCCCCGACAATAACCTCATAACGGCATCGCATATTTACACAAATCCATTATGGAAGTGCACTGCGGTGCAAAGATCCTTAACACGTTGATTACTAAATGAACCACTATGTGCACACGCACCGCAATCACCCAACAAAAGAGTAAGATGAATAGAAAGTATAATGATGAAGATGAATATAATATGAGAGGAATATGATGACGATTGAAATAAACACCTACAATTATACTATATCAATTCCAATACCCCCCCGTGTTATTTTAAGATTTATTTTATTAATGTGGGGGAGGTGTCCTTTTCCACTCATAATCTACCCAGTGGATTCCAGAACAAGGGATCCTTTCCAATACTGTTATTCACATATCAAAACATCCACACCGAATTCAAATGTTCATCACAGAAGAGTTTTTTCATTTTCACATTCACACAGCCCGAATTCTCCATTTTCAATCGATAGTTGTGTGGACAGAGCATTCATACGAGGCCGAAAAAGTTCATTTCACACTTACAGGAAATTTCACAGAACAGCTTTTTCAATCTCAATTTCCATAACAGCACACGAGCCGCAACTGCGGCATTACACGAACGTTACTAATGGCCGTATCATACTCATCCGACAACAGCCGGCTCGCTGATACCAAGGTCAATTTTCAACAAAGGTAGTCGATCATTCACAGACTAGACGTCTTCAACAGCCTCGCACTCTGCGCCAGATGCGGACCGTGCTCATTTCATCAGCGCTCGCTTTACAAAGCTGTTTTTAGTAAGACAACGCAAGGTATATTAATCATGATTATTGGTCATACACATAGATACATGTTACAAAAATGGAAACGACTCGAGGCAAGTATGGAAACAGACCCGTATAGTAGTCAATACAATTATGTAAAAAATTCAGCCATCAAACCAAGCATTTATGAAAAGCCCCAATCTTATTTCCTTTTCAGTAGCAATAAACCTGCTCAGGTGCTAAGCATTCTTTTTTTCGTTCACATTGTCAAGATTATATAAGATACTACTACGAAGATATTGTTTAACCCTAATTGGGTCAGAATGACTATTGGCGTCAGTCAGTTCAAGGATCAAGGTCATGAGGGATCGGTGAGTATCAGAGAAACGCCAAAAGATATTTAATTGTCTATCCTGAAGTGATATTTATATAATGAGATGATCCCTTCAACGTTCACAACAAGTTGGGAATCCAAAGGATACATTGCTACGAAGTTCGTAGGTACAATGTTTGAGCTGCACATGGAATTTTTTACAAATACATGGAGAGATGAATGCGACAAAGATAGAACGTTTACATCGGATGTGATGTCAATTAGTGACATATAATACCAGATTTGTTATGCTATGTGGCAAGAATATAAAATATATGAAGATACACAATAACCGAACACTAATTGTAAATAGAAAACAGGTAGAGATACTTATAATTTGAACCAAACACCAGTATGAACATATGTCACGTACTCCAAGTGCGCCCTATCCCCCCCCACAATTAAAACAAGTTGGTACAATCACCACGAATTACTCCCCGCACGTCCACACACTCACACCCCTCGAACCCCTAAAAAAAACCATCCTATGACCTCCAGAAACCCATATAACAGAACCCCCTGCCAGGCAGCACACACCCCACCCCGCCTCCCCCCCCCCCCCCGTTAGGGTTTTCCATCCAAGATCCCAAAGCCCCGTCATACATACACAAGCAGATACCCCCTCGCAGAACCCTCCTGTCCCCCCCTTGGGAAGGACCCTAGTAGACCCCCCAACCCGACTGCGTCCAACCGACACATCGATAACCCCCCTAAGCTCCCCTCGATATGTGGACATCACAGCCCAGCTCTTCCCATAAAATTAACACTACACGACACAGACCCCCACCATCTAAGCCACACCACCCACTCCCCACCCTCCTACAGCTGCCACACGATGACACTCCACTCACAACCACACCTCCACCCTAGACAAATCGCATACCGGACCAACCGTCCAAGCGATAAAAAACGTTGAACCACGAATATTAATTGCTTAAGACACAACCACAGGTAGATGATTACCACTGGTGGAGGTACGACAGATGAAACAATCATGAACAAACTGGCCCCCTAAGGTTGCATCATTATGTGCCTGTGAAGAAGCGAGATCCGTTTGCAAAACCCTCCATGGTATTACGTATATCATCGAATGGAGCCCATATGTTATCGATCAACCGGGAAACAATTACGAACCTATCGGCTCGGGCAGATGGGGCATTATATTTTCTGTTTATACCTCATAAAAGGACGCTGGGCATTGCGGAAAGACGTGGCCATGGAACGTGAAAGATTATTAGGAACGGGCGGGAGGGGGGATGGCTGGGTCGGGGGAGGACGGTGGGCAAAACGTGAGGTCCCTATAAAAAATTAGTAAGAATGAAAAAGAAGAAAAAAACTGCATAATCATCATTATCATCTTTGTCTCAAATGTTAAACTAATAAAACAACCCATCCCCCACAATCAACTTCTATCCCATGATTTACCCCCACTCTTCATCACCCTCCCAACTTACACAATATTTTTGATTATACATCCCCTCAGCAACATCTTATTTTATCTATGTGACCAAAACTTCCTCTCAAACATAATATTATCCCATCACGAAACATAAACCTTATTTCGAGCCATTCTACCTCAAACCAAAACTCCCTACTAAATAACATCAACCTCATTTTTAGTTATCCCTCACTCTTCCTCCTAAAACCTACTTTAATTTAAAACCAACTCAATCCATAATGATCTATTACATACTCAATCATCTTAAAACCCCCTTAAAATCAAAAATATTCTACAAATAGATCCATAAACACCCCCCAACCAACAATATCAAAACATCTACTCATAAATTAATATCACCATCTCAATAATCCAACATTAGAATCATTCATACAATCCTATTAAATATTCAATATATTATAAAACCCAACAATCCTCATTCATCATCCATCTTTCCATCCACTTAAAATAATCTTAACCCCCATCCCATTCATCCCATAACATCACTTTCTCAACCATAAACCATTTTTAACATATCATAACTAATCAATCATCTATTACCACAAAACATACCATCAACCATAATAAAATAACTATTATTCCATCCAAAATATCACTCTTACTTTATATAATTTTTACATATAAAACCCCAATCAACAATTTTAATTATCATCAATTATCACCCAACACATTTTTCACATAAAAAACATACCCAACATCCATTACTTCATATCATCAACAATAATTTATTTATACCAATCATCAACGCATAATCCCCTCATCACTACTTATTTATCAATCAATATTATTATTACCCTATAATACATATAAATTAATCACCCTTCACCAATATACCCACAATAACCTTACTTCCTCTAAACTAAAAAATATTATAATCTCCATTTATCCCACAAAATCTATTAATAAAATGTCTTAAATTCAACATATAAATTATCTTACATAACATCCCATCCTCAACATTAATCCTCATAAAACAAACTAAACATGTTAATTATCCCTCTTCAAAATCCATTTGATACCAATCTAAACATATCCCCAATTATCCTCATTTACATCATTTTCAATATTCTTATTAAACAAATAAAAATCATAATTTTTCCCATTAACACCCCCCCACCCAAAATATAGGTCATCTTCAATACCCCATACTTCTATTCTATACTCAACTCTTTTACCTATCATATTAAAAATTTCAATCCATTATAAAAATCCACATCAATATCCTTCTACAATTACCCTCTTCAACATTTTCCCACAATAATATCTTCATCAACCATTCACATTATCATTTACGTCACAAAACCAACTTCAAAATCATTGTCATCAATCCAACAACACCAAAACACTCCCTTACACTCGACTCAAACACCTAACAATTCAAATAACGGAATACAAGCAACAAAAAACACTTTATATAAAAATAATACTTCTCACAATCTGATATATTACAAAACACCCAAGAATCCACATTTAAACCAAACATAAAACTTACTCATCCCCCATTTCAACCTCAAACACCATTATATACCCCCCCCCCCCCCAACTACCCATAAAACCAAACCTCAACAAAACTCACCAAACCTATCAATCATTTTCTCCATTATCTCCCCTTAAAATAAAATTACACAAATACCATCACTTTCCCAATCCAACATATTATATTTACTTTAATCCATATATCTAAACCACTTCCCAACTTTAACCTAACATATCTTCATCATATTCATCTTCCCATTCCTTAACTTTACCAAACCAACAATCCAAAACCCTATAATTCCATTAAACATTCCTCATTACTCTTCCTCTCACACCCAACACAACATCAACAAACTACAAAAATCATACCACCAAAACCCCATCACAACTATTTTGCCAAACCTCAATACAATCAACCACCTTCAATCCCCCCCATAACACAACTCCATAAACACTCCATTTCCACTCCACCATTACCCTATCACCAAACCATCATAATACTCTCAAACAAAAACTCAATAACAACTCCAACTCATCCATAATTATCCCCAAAATAAACATTCCACTTAAAAATACCAAACCTAAACCCTAAAAAAAAACTAACTTACGCTCCATCCCACTACAAACTTTTTTTAATATTATTACCTAACATACTACAATTTACTACAATATTAATCATAACAAAACCTTTCACCTACAACCTATTTCCAACAATCCAACACCCATTCAATCCACAATGTATGACAACAAATCAACGCTTTCACTCAAACTATCATCACATACCCCATAATCATCTCTCACTCAACCCCCCAACAAATCCTATACTCTCATTCAATCATAACAAACACCATTAAAACCTTCCAAACGATCTCACCATTTTAACTAACCCTATCCACTTATACACCTAACTGTCCTCCAACTGTACCTCTCAAAACATAAACCCAACACACGTCATACAATTAACCAATTCCCAACCCATTCCACGCTAATAATTTACATCATCCACATCCAACTCATTTCACCCTCAAGGATAGCAAAATTACAATCCATGAGGACAAGCAGGAAGTTGTGCCGAGACATGATGACCTAGGCCAACTGAAATAGTAGGCCTACATAAAGAAGAAGCAGACGATAAGTTGAAAATGTGCGTGAAGTCAGATGAGACTGAATAGTATGACAGTATAATTGATCGTTGCTAATGGCTGCATTAAGCTTTATTGATATTTCGGCAGCACTGGTTACCATCGTTTCCCGAAAACTTCCCATTGATATGTAAAAGCATGTCAGCCAATATTGAGCGGAAAGCTCCGCAAATTTGCGAAGAAAACCGTAAAGTGTTACCAGATCGCTAGATTAGTCATTTTGTGAGCATATCTGAGGTTCATGTCACTATCTGCCCGTGCATGCTGGGAATACCTCACTAGAACGAATATGGTAGCGTTTGAACTAGGGTGACTAATTCATCATTCTCTTTTTCACTCCCTGTGGGGCATTGAGCCACAACTGCAACTCTTCCCTATGACGTCTGCACCCAAGCATTCGTACGCTCTTACAGCAGGAGTCCCTGTAGTAGTTTTGTCTGACATGATGACTTTGCCAGCCCCTGTACACTTCGTATTAGCTGCCTCCATCTTCTTCTTCTTTGACTGTCAAAACAAGTCAGTGGCCATCACACATGGTGGCGTCTTGTAGGGCAGCAACAAACTACTTCCACTTTGTTCGATCGGCAGCCATCCTTCGTACAGTGCCCCAGCTCTTATTCATTCTTTGCATCTCGGCCTCCACAATTCTCCGAAAAGTTGTTTTTGGTCGGCTTCTTTCGCTTTCCTTCAGGGATACATAGCATAGATGTTCTTGTGATGACATCGGGGTCACTTCTGAAGACGTGGACAAACCAACTCCAGCGTCTGCCAGTTATGGTGGTGTGCATGTCCTCTTGGTTACTCCGAGTTAATTGTGATGGTATTCGGCCAAAACATTCTGAGACTTTTCCTTAGGCAGAGTGTGTGGTAGGAGGACAATATCGACATTTCCTTCTCTTTTATTTTCAAAAATTGAAATTTCTTATACGAGATAAAATGTTTATGGTCAAGGGTAAGTAACTCATTAAAGTTCATTGGTTATAAAAACTTGAACTTATCGAACTTTGATTTGGTGTTATTTGTAATCGGAAAGACAGACAGACACACGGACGGATGGACAGACAGTCGGACAGATAGATGGAGGGATGGATAGATAATGCAAGTACGATACTCCATCTGTTCTAAAGACAGTATATCAGTAAGTCAAATATCGGCAGTTGAACACTTTATCTGGAGTTAGAGACTATTTATCCATGTAGTTCCCATAAGTCTTTGAGGAGACGAAACAAAATAGAACTACTTCTCTGAGGTTGTGCACGGAACTGGCAACTTCATGTAAACAAAAATGTTACAGGCAACTACAGCTAGAAGAGCACATGAATGCTTTGATGCATTGTTCCTGCAAAGGGACCAGTCTTTTTGTTGCTCCATTCTTCATAAGGATAAAAGATGAAATGATGAGAACGATGTCTGTAATTATCAATCAGCTGCCATCTCCGTCTCGAAAGTGGGCTGTAAGGCTTCTCAAAGTCCGTTTTTTTCCCCCTAATTTATTTATCAAGAAAAATATCATATTCAACGTCTGATACGGTTATACACCGTACTTACTTAGTCGTTTCTCTTCTACCCTGGGGTGTAAAGGTTTGCCAAACAGAATGCCAGACTATCATATCGGCTGTCTTCCTCCTGGCCTGGTTCCAATCTAGTCCTCGGCCCTTCAGAGATTATCTAATGTTGTTCTCCCAGTGAACTCTGGGTCACCCTGGAGGTCTGAGTCCCTGTCTCTTGGTTTCCCGCATTTGCCGTGGTAGATGGTCTTCCCCCATTCTACAGACAAGACCTAACCATCGTAATTGGAACCGTTCCACTTGGGTCTGCAGGGGCTGGGTTTCGAGGCCATGACGTATCGTCTGGTTGCGGATCTAGTCTCTTCTTGTTACTGATAGGTTATAAGTGGGAAACATTGTTTCTATAATTTAGACAGTATGTTCCTGTCCAATTTTTCTTTTAAACAGAGTAAATGAATATTTCGAGATTGTTGGCGCGCATGTTTTGTTTCCCTTTGTCCTATAATGGCGTATGTCTATTATCTTGATGTCATCCCCTACACCTGGCTTTCCCATCCTCTTTCCCCTTATTAACAACATAACGAGTGTGAGAGACTTCCATTTTGTGACAAGGGAAAACCGACACACGCGCACATTCACACCATATGACACTTTTACTTATACACTATCTATTTAAACTACAGTAGTAGGAAGGGCGAAATACTTTATGATCAGATATTGGAAATCAAAATTTTTATTTTATATATTATAGTACCATGCCTAGTGGCGTAGGAGATCATGTCTCTCCACAACTTCCTGTCTGCAGTACAATTTATCAATTCTGTTGTTGACTTCTTTCCTGCCACGATGTCAAACTGTCCAGTATTTGCTCTCTTTGTCTTCCCCTATCTCGTTTTCCTTCAATTTTACCTGTTGTTACGATATATTCCAGCTTTCCTCTTCTCAAAACATGCCCCAAAATATGGATTGCTTCTTTCTAAATTGTGAAATATGTTTCCTTTGCGCATTGGCCTCTTTCTTGATAACTTCATTACTCGTTTAGGCTATTCATGGTATTGTTAACATTCTTCTATATCTTGAATTAGCGACACTATATATACTAAAATTACAACGCATCAGAAATTGAACAGAATATTGTTTTTCTTCTTTATAAACTAAAAACTATTTTAAAAGTTAGACTTTTTCCTGTTTATATCTTCCCACTTATATCGCTGTCTTCCTTTCTTTTTTCTTAATTTGATGATGAGAAGTATCCCATTCAACCTCTGATGGGTTATAATAAGAATACCGTATATATTGTTTTCAATTCCATATAATATGAATAACTGCCGATACGGGAAAGTGGCATCAATCTGTCAAATCATTGTATACAGGACAAATCAAAATTACCAATTGTGCGTGTATGTTAAAAAAAAAGAGATACAACAAAACAAAACAAAAACACCAAACAAAAATAGTATTCAGAGGAAGGGGTATAAAAGCCTGGTGTTTCCAGTTAGATATTTAATTGACTTTCAGTTGCTATAAGTCAAATGTATTGTAAGAACATCATCAGACCTTCACTTTCCCACTGAGGACGTGGCCAACCCAACTCCAGCGTCTGCCAGCTATGATGGTGTGCATGTCTTCCTGGTTACTCCGAATAAGTAGTTCTTGGTTGGTGATAGTATTCGACCAAAAGATTCGGAGAATTTTCCTTAGGCAGATTGTGTGGAAAGAGGACAATTTCAGCATTTCCTTCTCTGTTACTCTCCACCATTCCGCACCATAGAGAAGCACAGAAAGTACACAGCTCTCATATACTCTTAATTTGATGTTTTTGCTGTGTTGAGATGACTTCCAGGTGTTGTTTAGACTAGCAAAGGCTGTTCTGGCTTTATTCATTCTGTTGATGTCTTTGCTTGTTCCGCTGTCTGGTGTTACTATGTATCCTAGGTATGTGACGGTGTTACTATGTATCCTAGGTATGTGACGGTGTTACTATGTATCCTAAGTAAGTAAATGTCCCACATATCTGAGAACGTAGTATTCATATTATTTCTTTGTCTCCTTATTGACACCCCCACTCACGTATATTAACTTTTGCTATTGTTAAATACTGTTTGACTATATTATGCAGTTCCCTGTGTCTGTCTTTTCTTAACATCTATATTTAAAGGTAAATTTGATGCCTACAAATAATCTAATATTGGGAGTCTTCCTCTTGCGCGCTTGACTTCATATATTACTTCCAAAGCGTACGGGTTAACTTTCAAATGCGCAGTCACTAGTCCGATAGTGCTGTATAGTTTTTGTGTGTTCAATCCAAAATATAATTTCTATGGTTTAATCAAGTATTTCTGTGTTGAAAAGTGCACGCAAATCTACCACGTCATAGCGCAACGTCACAAAGCCATGACGGCGCCGGATGTGCTTTTTGTCGAGACCAAGTAACATAAGCCGATGTGTGGGGGACCTAGCAAAACAACAAAAAAACACAATGTTGGCCGTCAGGATGGTAAGGATTCGTATCCTATGATAGAAGACGGCAGTAGTGGAAACTGTGCGTCTAATAAATCCTGATTCTTACCTTAAACTTGTGTATATTGATGCCAAAATTAGTTTGTGAATATCGTTCACTCTGTTAAAATGAAAAACATAGCGACGTATTCTTCGATGCCATCGAAAAAAGTGGCCCACGTCGTTAGGGTTATGATTAAAGTTAGTAGTTAGGTTTAGGATCCCTCTGAATTATTTTCTGAGCCCCTATCGAAAACGCTGCTCAACGTTTTTTTCATTTCATCCCATTCTCTGACTTGTGGATCTTGTTGCTGTCTCTGCAGTATACCTAGCCTACATATCGGAGACCTATGTTTCCACGAAGTTTTGTCTTCGGCTCTCTTTTAAAACAAGTTGTGCAAGGCTTATTCTCAAGCTGTATGACTTCTCACATTTATCATGTTTTTAGTATTACTCGTCAAACTAAAGTGGTATAAAAGGTAAAGGATCCTGTTACACGCCCATTGAGGCATATTGGGAATATCGTGTTAGGCCCACATTTTCTTGACCATCGGCACACGAGGGGGGATGTGGTCAGCATCACGCTATCCGCCTTAACCTTTGTTGGAAATGTAAAGTATTACAGACAAGCTTCGCAAGTGTATTAACAAACTTAACGCGGTCCTTTTTTATTACATGGAACGCAAATTATTAAGATGAGTCTTCAAAACTCGTAACACTGAAATTAGTTTAAATAATCGTATTATTATCTAGGGAACTACAGCATTGTCTGCTGTTGTGAAATGACTGTCTAAACATAGCTCCGCCTCCGAATTTGCATGAACAGTCCCACATCGGTTTTGAACTTAATTAATCCTGGGTTTTTTTCTGGCAGATTGGTTAGAGCGCTAACCTGTCGTGGCAAAAGTCCCGGTTCGAAACACAGTGGCGTCACGCTCCAGTCAACCCAGCTGTAAATGGGTTCCAGACTCAGCTCTTGAGTTAGGGGAGACAAATCATCCAGGAAGGGAACTTGTGGCCCCATCTCTCGAAGCTCAAGGTAGCAGTGAAGTCTCTAATATTTCACTCCCCTACGGCCGTATCTACTGTGGGACTACCTTGACCTTTTATTAGTGCGGTTTGACGGGTTGCTTCTTCACCTTCGTTCCCTGTCATATAACCAGGGGCGGACTGAGAGGGATTGTTTACTTGACAGTTGATTAATTAGCTAGATAGAGACAATCTGGCAGAGAACTGTGGACGCCGAGATGCAAAGCACGAACCAGAGTTGAGGCATTGCACGAAGGATGGCTGCCCACCGAGCAAAGTGGGGACAGTTTGTTACTGCCTTACAAGACGCCACTAGGCTTGATGGTCATTGACTGATTGAAGGCCCCAGCAGAGGCGTCACTAGGGTTGGTGTCATTCCATCTGATGTTGTCACCCCGGTGCGGTCCGCACCCCCCTAGTGACGTCTCTGGGTCCCAGGGGTCTTTCCGAAGATGTGAATACTGCTTCCCTCAGATATGTCGTAAGAGGCGACCAATATCTGGTTATGCAGGGGTGGCAACCTAACCATGTAAAGCAAAATGATAGCAAACCACCGCTGTAGGAGCATGAGGACGATTTGGGGCAGGTTTTCTGCAAGGGACCAGCTGAAATGGGGGATTCATGCTTCACAGGGAGCCAAACATTAAATGAATTAATTAATACATAGAACCTAAAACTTTGTGACTCGTTTGTTTGTTATTACCTAAGTAACTAAGCAGTCTTAATGTATTAGTCTTAGGCTTACATAAGGCTTCTAAAACCGCACTCATATTTTAATATGAGAAGAAGACAGCTGGAATATATCGTGAAGACGGGCAGGAAATATTGAGGGCACAAGAGAATGATGTTCTATGCAAGCATCCATTTATGAAAGTCTTTGTTGTTGTTGATCTCCATGTTCCTGGGCCATACAATAGGGACCTCAAGACGCAGCAATAGCGACCGCAGTCAGCGACTCATAGCTTGACTGCCTGCGTCAGGACCAGCGAACCAGAGCTGGTCAAGACCGTGCTCCACCTCCACGTGGTGGTCCTGGAAACAGTCTGCAGCAGTGCAGGCTGGCTGAGCGAGTACGAATCGCAATGGGAAGGCAAACCCGGTCCTAAAAAATGCCGTGCAGAAGTCGGATGTGTCGACCGAAAGGTGCAGATATCACTGCTACGTTGGTAACAGACACAACGCAACCACCGTCCTTTTCAAGGCGAACGAAGAAGAAGCAGAAGAAAAAGAAGTGCCATACAATAGAACTGATTTCATATTTGAGTTGAAGATTTGTTGTATTTTTGAGTTGGATTTGAATTCTTCAGATTTCCATATATTTCCCATTGCAACAACAGATTTTCTTGCCTTTCATATTAACAATACCACTGTCTGTCACTCCAACTTAGTCTACATTGCTGCCAAGATATATGTAAATGGTAGTTTCTGTATGATTAATTTGTCTGACATGATGATGATGTTGTTAGCCCGATGTACAATCCTCCTTACGACAAGCTTGGCAGAGTGCAGTGGTTCTATACTTGGTTAAGACATGTGGCGAGATGAATGTTGGATAGAAAAATAGATATAGCAGATAGAAAAATAGATATAGCAGATAGAAAGATAGATATAGCAGATAGAAATGAAGATTAGAACTGATGAACTAGTGGTCGGGATGGTACTGGACAAGTTAGGTAGTTAACTGTACAGTCTTAGATGGTAGCAGTAGAAGAGAGCTGTAAGGTAAGTCACCTTCTCACTAGACCTATCCTATGCTCCAAGGGTGACTCTAGTAAAAGTTGTTGTGAAATGCAGCTCGTTAATCATCCCTACCAATTTAAATATTAAATAATTCTCTTAATTTCTACCCAATAAAGCTATTTCAAACAGAAACTGGAATTTAAACAAAATCAATCAACTGCGATTTATAAAATACATCTGTACATTTATTTATTAAAATAGAAGTTTGGTAAACATTGCAGATTTGTATTTGCACAAATCACAAGTTGGAAAATTATAAAGTGTCAATGTCTTTGTTCATCATTTCGGGCAATTGGCGAATTCTGGATCTTGTTTCTTCAAAGTAATGATTACTTATCTAATTCAGGTTCTTTCACTGCAGACACTTCTCGTCATACACCAGGTGTTGATATCAAGATGCTTAATCCACGTGGACAGCTAGCTACAATGCTACTATTCGGTGAATGAAGAAGTGGTCATTGAACCACACACTGCAGTCTGGTATGCTTCTTATCAGAAGATTTTGTTGTGACTTTCTCCAAGATGGAGGTGAAATTCGTTTCTCACCTTAGACGCCGAAAGAAAAACATCAGGAATGTATATATTTCGATGGATATCACCATGTTATGTTAAATTATAGAATAAACGATACACCAGAGTATCTAGTGGTGTAGATATTTTCCTATAACTGACCTCGAAACCCTCGAATCGGTCGGTTGGATCGGAGGGTTGATCAGTGAGTTAACAATTCACTATCGTAAAACAAGCTATTGTTACCGAAACAGAACCAGGCTCGACAGTAAACATGACTCACTCTAATATCTTGGGGGCTAAGGAGATTTCTAAAATTGGATACTGGAATGTAAGAACTATGTATCAAGACGGAAAATTGGAAGAAGTAATTAAAGAAATGATAATTATAAGTTGGACTTATTGGGTGTCAGCGAGTGTAGATGGACGGGGAAGGGCATAAAATATATTTCAGAAGAAAAAAAGCAAATTATATACTCTGGTAGTAATGATAATCGTCACACAGAGGGGGGAGCCATCTGAATGACACAGAAAGCAGCAGCATCGCTTATCAGCTGGGTACCTATCAATGAGAGGCTAATATTAGCTAGATTTCAGACACGATTTTTCAAGCTCTCAATTGTACAATGTTATGCACCAACTAACGACGCTCTTGATACCACAAAAGATGACTTCTATGAAGCACTTCTAAGTACCATCAACACAATACCCAAGCATGACATAATAGCAGTCATGGGTGATTTTAACGCCAAAGTAGGTGACAACAACGATGGAGTACAAAGATATCTCGGTACTCATGGCATAGGCTGTATGAATCAAAATGGCGAAAGACTTCTAGAACTTTGTGAAATATCAAACCTCGTTGTGGCAGACACCATCTTTCCACATAAGAATATCCACAAGATAACATGGAATTCACCTGATGGCAGAACTAAGAACCAGATAGATCACTTCTGCATAAGCGCTAAATTTCGCTCATCAGTTCAAGACGTCAGAGCATACAGAGGTGCAGAGATCGGAAGCGATCATAACCTCTGCATAGCTAAAATGAGAATTAAACTGAAGAAGTTGTACCAACCGAATAAAAATAGAAGAATAGATGTACACAGACTGCAATCAAATGATATAAAGAAGGAATATAATGTCAAAATGAACAACTATTTCGATGCTTTAGGCAAAATTGACAACGATATCACCACCAAGACAATCGATACTAAATGGGAACAACTGAGAACAGCAATGACAGAAGCAGCTGTAGCGACCACCGGATACCTAGTACATAAAAAGAAAAAATGGATGAGAGAAGATACTTGGGATAAAATACAAGAAAGGAAAACAGCAAAACTTAAACTGCTAGCGGCAAGTACACATAATGCAGTTGAATCTTGCAAACTAACTTATAACTTGTTAAATAAAGAAGTGAAGACAAAAACTCGAAGAGATAAAAGACATTTCATCAATGAACTGGCCGTAGAAGCTGAAAATGCTGCAAGAACTGGTAATAGTAGGTGCCTTTATCAAATTACAAAACAACTATGTCACCAGCCTACTGCTATGGAAACACCTGTTAAAGGTAAATTAGGGAATTCAATACCAACAGAAAAAGAACAAATGAAGAGATGGGCTGAGCACTTCATGGAGGTGCTAAACAGACCACCACCAACAGTAACACCTGATTTTAATAATGGAACATCCACAACCACCTTGCCAATAACTTGCGATGAATTCACGCTGGACGAGATCAAACAAGCCGTTAAAAGATTAAAAAAATTTTAAAGCTGCTGGAGTTGACGAAATTTCAGGGGAAATGATTAAAGCAGTTAATGACAACAACCTCTTGAGAATTTTAGATATTATAAATGAAGTATGGAGAGAAGAACAACCACCACAACAATGGAAAGACAGTATTATTGTAAAGTTACCGAAGAAAGGTGATCTATCAGACTGTAATAACTGGCGTGGTATATCTCTATTATCAGTACCTGGAAAATTATTATGTTGCATGATGTTAGAAAGACTTAAATTGCATGCTGACGAAAAGATCAGAGAAGAACAAGCGGGTTTCAGGCCGAAACGATCATGTATTGATCAAATATTCACACTAAGAACAATTATAGAAGAATCAGTGGAAAGGCAATCGCCACTTATTATCACCTTCGTCGATTTTTCAAAAAGCCTTTGATAGTCTACACCGCCCATCATTGTGGAAGATACTTACAATCTATGGTTTTCCAACAAAATATGTGAATATAATCAAAGCGCTATATGACAATGCAAGATGTTGTGTTAGAACAAATAAAGGGAATACAGAATGGTTTTACAGTAGAAACAGGGGTGAAACAAGGCTGTATTATGTCACCACTACTTTTTGGAATAGCTATTGATTGGGTTATGAGAAACTATACCCACAATGAACAATTGGGTATAAAATGGACAAATGGAAAATTCCTGGGGGACCTGGATTTCGCAGATGATGTAGCATTCTTAAGTTCAACACCAAGACAATCCCAAGAAGCAATAAATAATTTGTGTCATCTCTCGGTTAAAATTGGTCTCCAAATAAATGCCTCTAAAACTAAAGCTATGAACTTTTCTAACGAGACCTTTGATATCATCTTGAACGGGGAAAAACTACAGAAAGTTGAAAGTTTCAATTATTTAGGCAGTAAAATGACTCAGGATGGTGACACAACAAGAGAAATCCATACTAGAATTGCTTTGGCAGCTAGCGCCTTCAATAGATTATCTAACATTTGGAAATTACGATCATTGAATATACATACCAAGCTTCGTCTGTTTAATTCAAATGTTATCTCAGTGTTAACATACGGCTGTGAGAGTTGGAAAATAACAAAATCATTGGAGAACAAGCTGAATACATTCGAGAACAAATGTCTTAGAAAACTCATGAACATCAGTTGGAAAGAATTCAAGACTAATCGACAAATAAGAGAAGACTCTAGGCAGAAATATGTCTCCGACTATATAAGGAAAAGACGATGGTCATATATCGGTCATGTCCTACGAATGCAAAACAACAGAATACCACTACAGGCGCTCACTTGGGTTCCTGAGGGTAAGCGGAAAAAAGGAAGACCAAAAGAAACACTCAGAAGAACAATAATAAGAGAAGGAAGAACGTTGGGCCTAAATAATGTGCAAGAGCTAAGAGGAGTGGCGTCACAACGAACAACCTGGAGAGCACTGGTTTCTGCCTTATGCGCCGTGTTTGGCGCTTAAAGAATTTATTATTATTATTATTCTCAGATAAGAACCTGAAACATATGCACAGATTATGGTATCTCTTTCCTATCACCAAGACGATCCCTCGATGATGATGGGCCACTATTGATCAGAATCCTCATTTAGACAACACAGTACATGAGGATGTGGTTATGTCAACCAAAGAAGTACGTCATGCAATCAATAAAATACACTATATACATCATTTACATATTTTTTTCTGAATTCTGTCTTCATTACTTCCCTTTGATCCTTAGTCATGTCAAAAGTGGTTTCCCTTTAAAAATGTTACATAAACCAAATTTTTAAACTAAGGAAGCGAAGAAGAGTGGAAGAGGAAGCAGAAGAAGAAATCTTTGGCACCCAGCATTTTAAAAGCTAAGCCATGAAAAGGATTGTAAGCACTTATAGCTAGCATTGCGCAGTCCTGGCAAAGACTTCTAGCTGCTTCTTGCTGTTCGGGATTGTTCAGGTTATATTCAGTAACCAATTTCAGTTTTCAGCACAGGGTTTAGAGTACCATGATTAAGATATCAGCAGGTAATTTAAAGTCAATGATAACATTAATATTAAATATTACAATAATTTGCATAACACTAAAATAAGTGTAACCCAACGATTAATACAAGTTAACATATACACAGTATTAACTAAGCTTATCACCCTTCAGACACAGTATGTTTTCAGGCACTCGTAAGAAATAAAGAAGTAGAACACTATTCGCTTGATAGCTAGGCGGAGTTGTCGTACGGAAGGTACGGGGTTCGAACCCTGGGTAAGCCACTCACGTCTGTTGTTTTTCTGTTGTCCAAGTGTTCTACTTCTTTATTTCTTACGAGTGCCTGATAACATACCTTTATGTTTGTCTAATATTAATTTACTCGCAAGCAGGTCAGCTTTGCTTTTCTTAGCTGTGAGATGTGGCTTCGACAAGGACGTGTCAGTCCGCTAGACGTCTTTTAGGCTATGACATTTTGAGAGTCCAGAATTGAATCTAAGCGGGCTTATATACCCAACCTTGATCTAACCCTTTCCTTCTCGGAGGTCTGTGCCTGAGTTCACTTTCCTACCTGTAACTTTCGTGGGATTTCAATGCTGGTGTACGATTTTTCTGACACAATCATGATTTTCTCCTCAATTACCAAAGATAATGATTTTCTACTTGTTACGCACAGAATTTTTCTAAGACTGTGTGTAATTAATCTGTATGAATTGTACACTTTAAATTTTTTGTGATCTAAGGCAGATAACCCTTGTTTAAACAATGGGTACATTTTACTATGGGGGTTACCTTCTCTTGTTGGTTGACTCGTTGGTTATCTTATCTTGTGTCTTGACTCGCTGATTCATTTTTTCGAACGATGTCTCCTTATACGGTAGTATCGGGGAATGATTGAAACTAGGGTTGAGTTTTATTCCCATGTCCATATAAGGCGTGATTTCTGAACATAGCTTTGTTGTAATGGTTCCTTCATCGTTTCGTTGTGAGTGTTAGTCAGATGTATGCGTTCTGCGCATGTCTAAACTTTAAGAGAGTTAGAATCGTCTTCCGCCCAGTGAGTCGACGAGATGTTCTGAGCAGAGAAAGGACGCCATGCTGCGTCTGTGATTTTTTATAGGGAATTCTATAGTCCTCCTGTGAGTTAGTTAGCTAACGAGGCTTTCCCTATATGATTCAAAACCGCCTGGAGGCGTATGTTTTGTGGTGTTGATTCTGAAGAAAGGTAATACCCTCCTTTATTGAACTCTGTGATCTACCTAGATGTTTGACATTTTGTCGTTCTCTGCTCGCTTGTGTGTTACAGAATGGAGAGGTTCCTTTACTAGGAAATTTCCCCACCGGTATCTTTATACCTGAGATATATATATATATATATACACGGGTCGCTCTAGGCCCACAGAACAATTTCTATGTTCTAGGATTCGCTATGCCAGCGATTGCACCTATGTCGAGGGTTAGACTTAGGGACGCTATAAAGGTCAGCTTGACCTGTACTCCTGAAATGCTATTCTCGTGCGGACAATAATAGACTTATTTTTTGTACATCTGATCTGCCAGCATCAGAGAGGAGTATTGATTATTATTTAATGAACATTGATGATATGCAGCTGACACAGTTGCAGGATTTTGATGAACCTTATGTATGCAGATCCATGAAGAAACTTTAGAATGCTGAATACATTGAACTACTGATGTCTATGACTTATGTAACGTATCTGTACTTGTGGCGTCAAATAAATGATGAAAACGAACAAGAGCAGTTTCATGAAACTACATAAGACACCCTACACTTCAAACTATAATATCCATTTCATGTGCTGTAACAGCAACAACAAAAACCAGATAAGACACCCTACACTTCAACTATAATATACCTGGTGTCGATAGGGGGGTATTGGACAGAGCTAAAGATTTACAACGTACTTGGACTTATACTTGCAACGTCCATAGTGGCCAGACAGTGTGGCCTTATCATCATTGAGAAGTCAGCCTAAATCCACCCTTATCACTACTGCCCTTATTACATGTATTTGTATTTGCTGTTCAAATCCCAAAAAGAATTATTCCATTCGGGGCATTAAACATAAAGTTATAGCAGAATTACTGGTGCAATTCATAATTAATCATCAAGACTCTAGTTTACGTGGCAGTTCCTGAGTATCTTGCCCGTGTCACTACAGGACACACATTGAGGAACCCCGTTGATAGCAATATAAGACAAACCTTTATGCACGACCATGCTCAAGAATTCAAAACTACATCCATGAGAGGAGACCCTGGCGTTGTGGACGATACGATAATGATGATGTTTTAGCTGCACGATCAAGTGTTTCTGTTATCACATTATACATAATGGAACGCATATAGAATTGGGTGGGTTGGGCAGTTTCATATTATAAGTTCTTGTTTTGCCTCGCTATATTTGTCTAATTTTGTAATTAAAATACAGCAAGTGGTTTTGCGAACCCAGCAAATTTTAACAACCGGTTCAGACGACTCGGTGCGAAATGGTTGAAAGACAACATTGATATTAAGTAATCAGTATGGCTATCTGGTCCAGCGACCCAGATTTGAGACTAAAACCCAATTATTCAATCACCATAATTAGCGGGCTGTTTTATCTACCTATTGTTAACTGTTTTAATTCGTTTTTTTAATCTATATTACCAGGCGCAGAGCTACGTGACATGATAGGTCATCACTAGGTCAAGGTCTAGTATCAATGCGATGGAAGGAGGCCGACCTTCGTCATAAAAGTAGAAATAGGCCAGATAAAAGCAGGACAATCGCCTTGTGGAACGCAAGTCAGGCCCTGTCACACTGTAGTTGTATGATCAAAGCACCAGTCCACAACTCTTCGGCATGACAGCTACTGCTGTGCAACAAGTCAGCATCTCAAAAATCCCTCCGATGACAAATATTTCTGACCGGCATGCTGGCGACCGTCAGAGCAACAAAGATGAGAGAACATGTCAGGAAAGCCTGTCCATGTTTTCATATTCCTCCAGCGGAACCTTCATCTCCAGATACGAATCACAAAGCCCAGCCTATGAAGATGATTCTTCGAGTTCTCTCGTGGAAACAAAACAGCATAAGAAACGTCCAGAATTGTGTGGTATCACAGACGGCGATCAAACGAAAACAAAAATAACAAAAACGCCGGTCATTCGGAAGTCCCGAGTTGATTCGTACCTCACTGAGAAAGAGGCAAGTAGATGTATTGAACAGAGGTCACATGGTAAGTCGTCTGCTCTGACTTCCGACGAAAAGAAGACACACAGTGCATTTGATTCAAATGAAAATTTCTATACAGCGGGAACAGAGCTATTTTCTCAGAAAAGTAGGGATTTTTCTCCAGATCATTCTAAACTCCCTACCGATATACCGAATACAAAGAATTTTCATCAATACCCAAACGACAAGCAGAAATATGATAAAAATAACCAGCTTTCGCTGTCCGCTTTGGAGCCACAATCACAAAACTTTGATTTTGCACACATGAAACAAACTTACAATTGTGATTCAAAGTTAACAACTGATTCAGAGCAAAAAGGAAAAGAGCCGATTGCCAGGAAGACCTTCCTGTCTTCCACAATAGCCTCTAAGCAGTCTGGAAGCTTTGAGCTCTCCGAGTTAGCCTTAAAACTGCGAGGCAGTTTGCAGTCAGAATTTCTATCAAATGAGCTACGAATACGGGATTCGCCCAATTCCGAAGATGATAATTTAGATTCCAGCGAGGCCCTTCGTACCATTAATGATATACTGAAGGAGTATGGCCTTGCGGATAAAGTTCCTTCTGCGAGTCCTAGAACAGGTCTTGAGGTTGTTAAGAAAGCAATCAAACATGATCATGCTGAAAACAACAATGTCTCGCAGAACAACGAAACTTTTTCAGATACTTCAGAATCATCCGACAATGGAAAGAAAAAAAAACGTACATCCTCAGAACACACAGAGCTCTTAAGTGTGTCGTTGACGTCATCAAGCAAGAACATTAATTCTCAGTTTGCAAACGAACCTAAAATAAACTCTTTCCCCTATGCAGACAATAAGTGTTCAGTCACCTCCCCTGGCTTCCGAACGAATCTTTCTCAGAATAATGAGACTACTAAATATGGCAATAGAGAAGATGACTTTCTCCGAAAATATGGCTCTTCGGTGGATTACGCAGCGGTGATAGCCTCTGGAAAGTACTCAACATCAAATTATGGGAGGTACGATTATGGAAAATCAGCGCCGCTCTCGGGTGATAACTCCTCTGCTCCTACAACAACATACCCAGTTATGGACCCTACGGATTATGAAATCAAGAAGCCCATTATGTTCTCTCAACAATCCGAAGGTTCACAAGTTGATATCATCAAAGCTGCTGATGTTGGCGTAAACAAAACGCCAAATTATGATCTAAAAAGAAGCATGGGCTCGTCAACTGACGCTATAGAATTTTCCATATCCAACGAAAGGCAAAGGCTAAGAAGGCTGGATACCCTGATTACTTCCACGTCAATAACTACTCCTACAGTACATACACCGAGATATCTTACGACAAGATTCGTATCCCCACAGCGTGATTATTACACGCTCAGATCAAGCGATAAGATCCGCAAGATATATTCCACGCCGATGTTTCCGTCCGCAGGTTACGGTACGGTTCTCACCCACAAAAGTAGCTGGACAGGCAGCGGACGTCAGCATGATACGACAGCTCTCCTCGGAAAATCCGCCTCTGTGCCCGGCCATTGGAGTGTGGGTTCTCAATCAGTCAGCCGTTACGGTACTTCCATTGATACCCGATCGCCATATTCACCGTACTACTCAAGTAAAGACTACAACATGCAGTACAATAATTCTACGTATACTCCACTGCTGCTGGAGAAATTAGCTACCCAGAACAACTTCAACAAGAATCATACAAAATCTGTACCTATCAAGAAGCAGGACTGTTCCTTAAAAAACAAAAGTAAGAAAGCTATTTCAAGCCCCGTGAAACACAAAAACTGTAACCAGTCACAATGCGCTTCCAAAAATCCATCAAACGTTTCTCTCTATAGCAGCGAGCGAAGTGAAATGGGCGGTACAGCAAAGTCTGGATCCAAAAAGTCCTTATGTGTGAAGAAAAATGGCTCAAACATAAACGACAGCAGAAGTACAAGCAGCCTTTACTCTGGTGAATTCGTCAAGGACCTTAACAGACTATGGCAAGAAACACTGCTACTAAAAGCTTCCGCAGCAAAGGCAATTCAGAATCAAAACGTTTTGAAGCAATCGCCTTACAAGTCGTACATGCCAGGTCAAGCCAAGAAGGAAGAGAAGTTTCAGAGTCTAGCGAAGGAGCTGTTCAAGAAGGATGGGGTACAGTCGTCTGCCAGGACAAACTTGAGCACTCGTAAAGGGTCCGGTTCTATAGCTACCCCAGGAAAACCCAACGGATACGAGTATGACTCAGACTTCGCGTCACCAAAAAACTCGAGAGGCCAGTCTTCCCACGAGCCACGCCGCACTGCCCAAGGAAATAACAAAAAATTGAGCACTTCGCTAGAGAAAAAGAAGTTAAACATGGCACCATCACTGTTTACATACCAAGCAGCTACAATGCCCAAATCAATTCTGAAGCAATTCACTAATAAGGCTGCTTTCGGCACAGCCATCCCACATTCAGCTTTCGTCACTCCAAGTAGATCATACACGCAGTCCACTAATCGGCTACCGTATCAGATTTACCGAGATTACTCTACTACAAACTTATTCACTACTGCGCGACCATACTATCCAACACTGCTAACAAGGATGTAATCGATTTGCCGGAGGGAAAGTCACTCCAAAGCAAGAACTTCTGTTCTGAAGAATCTTCAGTTAATCTAGCACCGGTAACATATTTTAAAAAATTATCTATGCACAACCTTTCTCAGATGGTAATGATACAGTAAGGATGCATAATACATCTATATTGTACTTTCATCCTATCTGCCTGAAAATTCCACAACATCTGCAAGTTTTTTCTGTATTTATGCATCCGCTAAAAAAAAACAAAAGAAAATTCTACCATTCCTGTGTGAGCCTATTTCCGTGGCCGCGTATTCTATGCCTTTTTCTTTTAAACTAGAACTGGAAAAGACAAGGCAAAGTGATGTGAACAAGGATAAACAAACTAATCAATAACAGTCGGCAACAACAAAGTTAAAACCATATGAAAACGGCATAATCTGTTTGCTCGTTCAACTGTAATTTCGTTTTTATCTACGTTTGTCGTGCTTGTGTTACTTCCAAATATTTCACTGTTATCAACTAAATCGTTCTACCAAACGGTAACTCTATTGCTATTAGTTACATAACATTTCTTTTCTTTTTTTCGAGCTATGTTAACTCATATTTATACATTTTTTTTATTTTTTTTTTAACGGAACTCGGCAAAATGACAAAGTCAGTTTCCACATTTCTTCTTCCACTCAAGTGGTCAAATGATCAACAAGAAGCACATTATAAAATTATAAAACAACTCTTGATTCAACATTATGCACCACTGCAATACTGATCAACCGTCAGCAACTTGTAAATGCAGTACTAATCTACATATTGAAGTGCAGCATGATTCGTTGACTATGCTCAATGATAATATGCCAGGACAAAGTTGAGAAATAACGACAACTGCCAAGACAACAGGCGGATAACCCTGCAACATTTTGTTACCTCACCCTCATTAAGAATAACGCAAGAAGTTCAAGCTTAAATTATGGGAAAGTCTTACGCAGTCATAAATGTTTCACGTGGCATAAGCGTTTGCGATACCGTACATTGCTTTAACAAATTGGTTTCGCGAGGTAATAACAAAAATGTGTGCAAACAGATAAAGGAGCGATCTGGTAAAATACAGGTGCTTATCAGAAATACAGCTGAAAAGGTTTGTTCAAATTTCCCACCACTGTTTTTAATTCCCACAAATTGGACTAAGAAAACAAAAGTACGTGATTTTTTTTTTTTTTTCCTGAAATGACAATCTGTCATTGTTACCGCTTCTGAATTTGAAATCCTTGTGAACTTTTAAAGGAACAATCTTTATCAACAGAATGGGGCTGTAATATCAGGGATATCAGTAGCTTTTACAATTAATAATTATAGCCAGCGATAAAAAGTGTGAACAGAACCAAACGTGTCAATCTTAGATACATTTTATTTGTTTCTGCTGTCTTTGATTTGTTTGTTGCTGTTATATTTTTTTGGGAAGGGAGGATCATTGGAACGCCAAGATTTTGGGCTCCTCAAAACACAAGAAATGTGTATACTTTACATATTAATTCATTCTTGTCTTCTTCTTCTTTGATCCTTAGCCGCCGACCGTCAAAGCAGTCAGTGGCCATCACGCCTGGTGGCGTCTTGTAGGGCAACAACAAATTGATTCCACTTTGCTCGGACGGTGGCCATCCTTCGTACAGTGCACCAACTCTGGTTCATTCTTTGCATCTCAGCCTCCACAGTCCTCCGCCAAGTTGTTTTTGGTCGGCCTCTTTTTCGTTTTCCTTCAGGGGTCCATAGCATTGCTGTTCTTGTGATGGCATCGGGGTCTCTTCTGAGAACATGGCCAACCCAGCACCAGTGTCTGCCAGCTATGATGGTGTACATGTCCTCTTGCTTGCTCCGAGTAAGCAGATCTTGGTTGGTGATGGTATTCGGCCACAAGATTCGGAGAATTTTTCTTAGGCATGTTGTGTGAAAAGAGGTCAATTTCGACATTTCCTTCTATGTAACTCTCCAGCATTCCGCACCATAGAGAAGCACAGAATGCACACAGCTCTGAGATAATCTTAATTTTGTGCTTGTGATGTACTGAGATGTTCCAGATGTTGTTTAGACTAAAAAAGGCTGTTCTTGCTTTGTTCATTCTGTTGTTGATGTCTTTGCTTGGTCCGCCGTCTGGTGTTACTATGCATCCTAGGTATGTGAAGGTGTCTGTTCCAGTTGCTGATTCCTTACTGATATGGGCTCAGGGTTGCTCACATTGAGCGTCATGACCTCTGTCTTCTTTAGATTGATGTTCAAGCCCAACTGCTGGCTATACTTATTAATGCTATCCGTTTTTCCTGGATGTGTTGATGTGAATGTGCTAGTAGTGCAATGTCATCTGCATATTCCAGATCTTCTAATGTAGAAAATGTAGTCCATCTTATTCCTCTTGGACTGCCCTCTGTTGTCTGGCGCATCACCCAGTCTATGACTGTTAAAAATAGAGTGGTTGATAAGGGGCATCCCTGTCGTACTCCTGTCTTCACCTCAAAGGTTAGGTAGCTCTGCCCAATGCTACACGTAAAGTTGGCATAGAGGCTTTTTATGATTGACACTATGCAGCTTGGAATTCCATAAGCCCTCAGTATTTTCCATAAACTGTCCCTATGTATACTGTCAAAAGCCTTTTCAAAATCAACAAAATTAATGTACAGCTGTCTTTGCCATTCTGAGCACTGCTCTATAATGTTCCTGAGGGTAAATATATGATCTACACATCTTCTGTTCTTTCTAAATCTTGCTTGTTCTTTCCTCAGTTTGTGGTCTACTTCTTTTGAAGTTCTCTGTATAATTATCCTGCCAAGTATTTTGCTGGGAACTGAGAGAAGAGTTATTCCTCTCCAATTATCGCAGTCTGCAAGGTCTCCCTTCTTGGGCAATTTGACAATTATTCCTTTGTTCCACTCCGTTGGTGTTGTCCCTGTTTTCCAGACTTGTGCAGATAGTGGTTCTAATAGTTCTGCTGCTAGCTCAGGGTCTGTCTTAAATAGCTCTGCATTTAAGTTATCATGGCCAGGAGCTTTTCCATTCTATTCCTTTGATAGCTGTGATGATTTCTTCTTTTCGTGGAATATCTGTATTAACATCTAGATTATTTTCAGCCTCAGGAACATTCAGTTGTGTCTCTGGTGGTTTCTTGTTCAAAGTTCCTCTGAAATGCTCTGCCCATCTTGTTTCCTGTTCTGCTGCTGTCGTGATGAGATTTCCTTGCTTATCTCTTACTAATGTAATATTGTTTGCACCTCGTTTTCCGCTGATGATTTTAGTTATTTTGTAGACTGTGCTTTGTTCATTTCTCAGTGCTGCCTCTTCTGCATGTCTTGCAAGATCGTCTAGGAAATTCCTTTTGTTGGCTCGGGTTTGGTGTTTAACTTCCTTGTCCAGCTAACTGTACTGTTCGCTATATAGTTGCTTTAACCTGGGGGACTTCGCTTCTGTTCTCTTTCTTTTCATTTCCTTTCTCATCGTTATGGTTTTTAATGTTTCTGGTCTTTATCCAATCTTGCTTCTTCCTTTCCTGGAATCCCAAGCATGATTTGCTGCTTTTCTTATATATTGTTGAAATGGTGTTGAATTTCTGGTCTACATCATCAGGCAATGTCTTTTCCTGACTTTTGGCAAATTGATATCGCTTCTTTATATCAGCCGCAAAAGCTTTTCTGGTAAGGGGGTCCTTCAATTTGCTGATGTCAAACCTTTTCTGTGTAGTTACAGTTGGTCCAACCCTTCTTAGTTTCACTTTTGCTACTACTAAATGGTGATCACTTCCCACATCCACATCTCTTCTTACCTTCACATCTTGTAATGCATGTCTCCATCTACCGTTAATCATAATGTGGTCTATCTGGTTTCTGTCCCGACCATTTGGCGATTCCCATGTTAATTTGTGAATTTCTTTGTGTGGGAAAAGTGTTCCTCCAATGACCAGGTTGTTAATTCTACAGAAACTTATGAATTTATCCCCATTTTCATTTGCTGTTCCGCTGTCGCATTTCCCCATTACTCTTTCATTATATGTATTGTTTGTTCTAACTTTCGCATTGAGGTCTCCCATTACTACAATAAGATCATATCTAGGTGTCTTCCATTTCTTTCTGCAGTTGTTGATAGAATTCATCCTTGACCTCATCATTGCTGTCATTCGTTGGTGCGTAGCATTGTATTATTGTAGTGTTGGTGAATCTCCTCTCGATCTTACTCTTATCAGTCTGTTGTTGATGGGTTTCCATTCCAGTAATGTCCTTTCTATTCCTTTCTGTAGAATAATGGCTACACCTTCTTTGTGCTGTCCATCCTCTCTTCCAGAGTAAAGTACTGTTTCTCCTGTTGCTGTTTTAACTGTTCCTGCCCCTGTCCATCTGCTCTCGCTTATCCCTAGAATGTGTAATCTATAGTTTCTCATTTCTGCTGTGACCTGTTTTAGTTTACTCGTCTCGTTCATTGTCCTGACATTCCAAAATTCTATTCTTCTTTCACGTTTTGCGGTCAGGACGTCCGTTTTCGTGTCAGTGGCTTCCTTTCGGCTTTCACCACTGACAGTCATACAATCCTCAGACTCCGGATGTCCGTCCCGCAGCAAAGTTTGTTCATTTCTTTTTACATAGACAGGGGTGTCAGCCATATGCTAAAACCCCCAACCTGGAGGACCAGGGTGTCTGCTTTAGTCTGACCCCTGCCCGCGCAAACCTGTCCAGCTTGGTAGAACCTTCCAGGAGTAAAACTCCCGCTGGCATACCTCTGGGGGTAAACAGGGTACGCAAGCCGCCATACCTCTACAAGGTATTGACACCGGTGATGGCAGCATATTTGTCTAGTAGTAATTTAACTTGATCGTTCTTTTTAATATCAATAATTGTTTTCCATCGAGCCACCGCAGCTTTTCACACTGGGATTTACCAGCGATTAGAATTAAGGGCTGATATCGCTTGTTTTATTTTTTTAGTGTATTTTATTCTCGCTTTATTTTTTCTACAGATTTTGTTTGCTTGTCCCGGACGAAAGCCTTGTCGTAACGTAGGTAATTTCTTTGTTCTAGTGTGACTTCCATGACCTATGTCGGTCCATCATCATCACAAACTAACAAATATACTTACTACATACTTGCTTTGGTGAATTTCACAGCTATTATCAGTCCCTTATGTTTTCCTTCGAATACATAGATACAGTTGTTGCCTACCACTGAATTCTAAATTGTTTTCCTTGGCAATGGCATGCATGGATACAATAGTTGCCCACCGCTGAATTCTATTTTGTTTTCCTTCGAATACATAGATACAATTGTTGCCCACCACTGAATTCTATTTGTGTTCCTTGGAATGCATATATACAATTGTTGCCCAGCACTAAATTCTATTTTGTTTTCCTTGGAATACATGGTTACAACAGTTGCCCAGCACTGAATTCTATTTGCGTTTCT
This sequence comes from Oreohelix idahoensis, assembly GCA_024509875.1. Classification (NCBI taxonomy): domain Eukaryota; kingdom Metazoa; phylum Mollusca; class Gastropoda; order Stylommatophora; family Oreohelicidae; genus Oreohelix; species Oreohelix idahoensis. Next base: position 525,404 of record JAMPIV010009606.1, read on the forward strand.
TGGAATGCATGGATACAATTGTTGCCCACTACTGAATTCCATTTTTCTCTATGGAATGCATAGATACAACAGTTGCCCACCACTGAATTCTATTTTGTTTTCCTTAGAATGCATGGATACAATAGTTGCCCTGCACTGAATTCTATTTTGCTTTCCTTGGAATGCATGGTTACACTAGTTGCCCAGCACTGAATTATATTTTTCATCTTGGACTGCATTGATACACTTGTTGCTCACCACTGAATTCTCTTCTTTTTTTTTTGCCTTGGACTGCATTGATACAATTGTTGACCACCGCTGAATTCTATTTTTCATCTTGGACTGCATTCATACAATTACTGCCCACCACTGAATTCTATTTTTCATCTTGGACTGCATTCATACAATTACTGCCCACCACTGAATTCTATTTTTCATCTTGGACTGCATTCATACAATTACTGCCCACCACTGAATTCTATTTTTCATCTTGGACTGCATTCATACAATTACTGCCCACCACTGAATTCTATTTTTCATCTGGACTGGACTGCCCGCCACTGAATTCATTCATACAATTACTGCCCGCCACTGAATTCTATTTTTCATCTTGGACTGCATTCATACAATTACTGCCCACCACTGAATTCTATTTTTCATCTTGGACTGCATTCATACAATTACTGCCCGCCACTGAATTCTATTTTTCATCTTTTTCATCTTGAATTCTATTTTTCATCTTGGACTGCATTCATACAATTACTGCCCGCCACTGAATTCTATTTTTCATCTTGGACTGCATTCATACAATTACTGCCCGCCACTGAATTCTATTTTTCATCTTGGACTGCATTCATACAATTACTGCCCACCACTGAATTCTATCTTTCATCTTGCCTCTTCAGTTTTTTATCTCTACTCTTTTGCTCTCCTGCGGATTCCAGGAATAATTTCCAACAAAATTGCTCCCAGTCCTCAAAAAGCTATCACAGTGGCTTACCAATGGACTCCATTTCTTATGTGCTTATAAATCTTAATTAGGTTGGTTTGGTTTGAAGGCCCATCTTAATGGCAAACTGACAACTCCATCAGTGCTCCGATCTCTTCCCTTAGATCATACAAAGAGGATCTCAGCACAGTGCATGAACTATGTAGCACCGGTAAGGACACCAATGTGTATACACAGGAATCACATAATCTGTAAATACTTTTGCTGGGTAGGTTTCATTATTTTTAAATTTTGCCAGGGCAGCGACCATGGAGCCCATCCTTTATAATTTCCAACTGCCGTGGGATTTTTAACATGCACAACTTGCACACTGGACCTCCTATTACTTTGCCCTTATCTGAGAAGGCTAGCCATCTGATCTCACTACCCAGGAGATCATGGGGGAAGGGAGTGTGACATCATTAGGAACCATTGGTTTTTTTTAAAATGTCCATCAATTATTTTCCCTGTACTGGGAGTAAACCCGGTACCTTTAGAATTAGAGGCAGACACCATACCTCTTAGCCACTCTGATCCCAATTAGGATACAGTTAGAATCTGAAGATTCTAACATAAGGTGTTTAATTGCTGGCGATCGCAATGCTAGATCCAAGGAGTGGGGGAACATCACAGAAAACAGGCAGGTTATAACTTTGAGCCAGGCAGTACTTAACATGAACCTTACCATCTTGAATGATGGACGCCCAACTAGACTGGCAACTAAACATGGGGATACAAATGGTGTCACAGATCTGGCATTCATCTCTAGTGCAGCCACCACCATGGCACGTTGGGATGTACTAAGTGCACAGGAAAGTGATCACCACATACTCATTGCAAAGGGTAGGACCACTAGACATAGGAAAGATAAACAGACAATCAAGTATCCTACAGGCCCACTCGACTGTAACAACCCTTTACACACATGATGTCACAATGCCAAACAAAAGACAGCGAGAACGCCTTTCACCCAACCTCCCTGGTGGAATAAGACAGTGGAGGAAGCATGGATAGAAAAGGAATGGCGTAAAGCACAAAACAGAAGAATGATGAATGAGGGAGAGGTTGAAGAGATGAAGGAGAAAAAGCAAAGAGCTGTTTATAGATTCAAGAGCTTGGCAAGGGAGCCAAGGATAAAGTGTGGGAGGACTTTGTGACACAAGTGGGCACGGAAAAAACTCTACAGAAATTCTGGTCGTTACATCGAAGAATGAATAGGAAAAGTGCAAGTCAACCCATCCCTAATATCAAGAGCTCTACAGGACTAAGCCTGAAGACGGACGAAGAGAAAGGAAGAGCATTATTCAATCGATATGTGGAGCAAACACAACGGGCTGATCACCCGTTTGCCAGTCACTTCGATTACGGAAACAACAGCAAATGGGTTGATTTGCCGTTGCCCTAAAGACGCCACTAGGCGTGATGGGAAACAGTGGCAAAGAAAACCTATCTGCTGTTGCCCTAAGACGCCACTAGGCGTAATGGCCACTGACTGCTTTGACGGTCGGTGGCTAAGGACGGAAGAAGAAGAAGAAGAGATGTGGAGCAAACGGATAAAGGTGACAAAAGTGCCCGCCTGAAAATAAAGGACAGTGTGCTGGAAAATGCCCTAAGGGACTAGATATACGTCGATCTCAATTCTGAAGAGGACGTGGTGTACATAGAAAACCAGTAGAAACACTACTTTGGGTCCTGATGGTGTACAATACCATCACATTAAACAGCTCGACGACGCAGCCATTATAAATATGGTGAGCGATTTCAATACTAGCATACAGAATGCTCAGGTGCCGGAAGACTGGTTACACAGTTACCTTCGGCCACTTCCTAAACCTGGCAAAGACCCCACACTGCTCAACAGCTATCGAATTATCACACTACAGAATGTCTATGGTAAATTACTTGAAAAGATAGTTTCAAGACAAGTAATGAGCCACCTCGAAAATGCACACATCCTTCCTGATACCCTGGGTAGCTATGGGCCTATGAAAACAACATGGGGTAATGCAGGATCGTTTGCGTATGATGTGTAAGAGGGATTCCAGGGTAAAAGAGAAACGGTGGCTGTCGCAATTGACCTAGAGGATGCTTATAACAGTGTGGACTTTGCAACCCTAATAGGATGTATAATGGCACATGGTGTAAACCCTTGGATAACAAGGTGGATTGCAGCTGCCTTAATGGAGAGATCAGTGGCATTTTGCTTGGGAACTTGGACATCAGAATCAATGTGCATTTGCACAGGACTACCCCAAGGTTCTCCACTATCACCAGTGCTGTTTAACATCTACACATCAACAGTAGCAACCTTTCAACCAACAGGACTGGGACGAACATTAACTTTCGCAGATGACATACTCATGTACAGAACTTGCTCAGACAGACAGGAAATGGTCCAAGGCATACAAGAGACACTGCAGGCGGTTTCAAAATGGTGTGAGGAAAGCGGATCAAAGGTCAATCCCAACAAGGCATGTGTGATTTGGTGCTCTTTGAACAACTCTATAGTGAAAGCAGACCTTCCAGACATCACTTTCAATGGGCTGAACATTGAAAGGAAGACAGGCTGAAGTATCTGGTAGTAACGTTTGATCGTGGGCTATCATTCAAGTATCATGTCGAACTGATCATACAGAAGTGCAAACGAGGACTGGCAGCCTTAAAAACAATGGTTGCTGCGCGCTTGGAACAGAGACTATTGTTTCTCCTGTATCATCAGCTCGTGATTTTAGTAATCGTGTACAGGCTAGGAATACTCGTGCTGTCAGTGTCACAATGTGAACGACTGGAACGCATTCAAAATGAAGGTTGCAACTAGTTTTGGGCTGTAAGCGTGATACCCCCATTGTGACAATGAGATACATGCTCAGATTGCTGTCGATTAGATCCAGATATCCACGGCCCAGGCTAAAGCATATATGCGGGTAACCTCCGATAAAAGACCCCCTACATGAGAATGTAGCTGACATCAAAGGAGCAAGAATCAAGAGGGGGATTTTATGGATGGCACAGGCAGAGGCTACGATTGGTCAGGTGACCAGGGTTGAAAATGTATCCAAAGGGGAAAAGTGGAGTAAGTCAGGGGAGAAGTGGATAAACTACCAGCAGGTCATCATTAGCCTTGGCAGAGAGCGCAGATCTTGGGGCAGTGGAAAAGCAGAGTTGGAGATTAATCAGCTGATAAGTGATCATGTTGGGGATGATGACGCCATTGTGTACACTGATGCATCTGTTGTGCGTGGTGAGAAATCAGGATGGGGCTTCTCTGTGAGAATAAAGGGCAGGGTCGTCGCTAAACAGAGTGGAGCCTATATGACAACAGCCTCCAGCATGAGAATGGAGGTAGAGGCAGTTACTGCAGCACTGAGGTGGCTGTCTGAAACTCTATCAACCAGGGCAGTTATATTGTCACTCTCAAGCCATGCTTCGGAAAGTTCAGAACGGATGGCTGCGGCAGGAATGGAAAACATCAATAGAATCCTCAAGTCTTGAAGACCTGGTGTAGATCTACTGTCCTGGTCATGCAGGGGTATGTGGCAATGAGAGAGCTGACAGACTGGCCTCGAGAGCACCCATATTGGGGACACTGGACATGGATAAGGGAGAGATACTAAGGGCTATTAATGATAACCTACTGGATAATGACACCGCAATGGATGAATCAACAAGGCTGCAGCTGTTGGAGTTTGGCATCAAACATGAGACTAGCAGAAATGGACGTGAGAGAGGATGCATCCGTCGTATGTACAAGCAGCGTGCTACAGGTACAATTAGCATTCATACTCTTCGACATTTGGTTTTGCCTGGAGTGCAGTGAGGTCGATTCTGATTAACAATTAACAGGACACAGTGACAGCTTTTAAATAGTATACTGGAGGTGAGGTTGTACGTGCAGCTGGCTACCCAATCTTGTCAAACAAGGTGAGGTTGTACATGGAGCTGGCTACCCCATCTTGTCAAAAAAGATGAGGTATGTTCAGCTGGCTACCCCATCTTGTCAAATAAGGTGAGGTCGTGTGTGCAGCTGGCTACCCCATCTTGTCAGATAAGGTGAGGTTGTACATGGAGCTGGCTACCCCATCTTGTCAAAAATTTTGTGAGGTACGTGAAGCTGGCTACCCCATCTTGACAAACATGGTTAGGTCGTACGTGGAGCTGGCTACCCCATTTTGTCAAATAAGGTGAGGTCATACATGGAGCTGGCTACTCCATCTAGTCAAATAAGGTGAGGTCGTACATGGAGCTGGCTACCCCATCTTGTCAAATACGGTGAGGTCGTACATGGAGCTGGCTACCCCATCTTGTCAAATAAGGTGAGGTCGTACATGGAGCTGGCTACCACATCTTGTCAAATAAGGTGAGGTCGTACATGGAGCTGGCTACCCCATCTTGTCAAATAAGGTGAGGTCGTACATGGAGCTGGCTACCCCATCTTGTCAAATAAGGTGAGGTCGCACATGGAGCTGGCTACCCCATCTTGTCAAATAAGGTGAGGTCGCACATGGAGCTGGCTACCCCATCTTGTCAAATAAGGTGAGGTCGTACATGGAGCTGGCTACCCCATCTTGTCAAATAAGGTGAGGTCATACATGGAGCTGGCTACCCCATCTTGTCAAATAAGGTGAGGTCGTACATGGAGCTGGCTACCCCATCTTGTCAAATAAGGTGAGGTCGTACATGGAGCTGGCTACCCCATCTTGTCAAATAAGGTGAGGTCGTACATGGAGCTGGCTACCCCATCTTGTCAAATAAAGTGAGGTCGTACATGGAGCTGGCTACCCCATTTTGTCAAATAAGGTGAGGTCGTACATGGAGCTGGCTACCCCATTGTGTCAAAGAAGGTGAGGTCGTACATGGAGCTAACTACCCATCTTGTCAAATAAGGTGAGGTTGTACGTGGAGCTGGCTACCCAATCTTGTCAAATAAGGTGAGGACGTAAATGGAGCTGGCTACCCCATCTTGTCAAATAAGGTGAGGTTGTTCATGGAGCTGGCTACCCCATCTTGTCAAATAAGGTGAGGTCGTACATGGAGCTGGCTACCCCATCTTGTCAAATAAGGTGAGGTTGTACATGGAGCTGGCTACCCCATCTTGTCAAATAAGGTGAGGTCGTACGTGGAGCTGGCTACCCTATCGTGTCAAATAAGGTGAGGTCGTACATGGAGCTGGCTACCCCATCTTGTCAAATAAGGTGAGGTTGTACGTGGAGCTGGCTACCCAATCTTGTCAAATAAGGTGAGGTTGTACGTGGAGCTGGCTACCCCATCTTGTCAAATAAGGTGAGGTTGTACATGGAGCTGGCTACCCCATCTTGTCAAATAAGGTGAGGTTGTACATGGAGCTGGCTACCCCATCTTGTCAAATAAGGTGAGGTCGTACATGGAACTGGCTACCCCATCTTCTCAAATAAGGTGAGGTCATACATGGAGCTGGCTACCCCATCTTGTCAAATAAGGTGAGGTTGCACATGGAGCTGGCTACCCCATCTTGTCAAATAAGGTGAGGTCGTACGTGGAGCTGGCTACCCTATCGTGTCAAATAAGGTGAGGTCGTACATGGAGCTGGCTACCCCATCTTGTCAAATAAGGTGAGGTCGTACATGGAGCTGGCTACCCCATCTTGTCAAATAAGGTGAGGTCATACATGGAGCTGGCTACCCCATCTTGTCAAATAAGGTGAGGTCATACGTGGAGCTGGCTACCCCATCGTGTCAAACAAAGTGAGGTTGTATGTGGAGTTGGCTACCCCATCGTTTCAAACACAGTGAGGTTGTACGTGGAGCTGGCTACCCCATCGTGTCAAATAAGGTGAGGTCGTACATGGAGCTGGCTACCCCATCTTGTCAAATAAGGTGAGGTCGTACATGGAGCTGGCTACCCCATCTTGTCAAATAAGGTGAGGTCATACATGGAGCTGGCTACCCCATCTTGTCAAATAAGGTGAGGTCATACATGGAGCTGGCTACCCCATCTTGTCAAATAAGGTGAGGTCATACGTGGAGCTGGCTACCCCATCATGTCAAACAAAGTGAGGTTGTATGTGGAGTTGGCTACCCCATCGTTTCAAACACAGTGAGGTTTTACGTGGAGCTGGCTACCCCATCATGTCAAACAAAGTAAGGTTGTATGTGGAGTTGGCTACCCCATCGTTTCAAACACAGTGAGGTTTTACGTGGAGCTGGCTACCCCATCGTGTCAAACAAAGTGAGGTTGTATGTGGAGTTGGCTACCCCATCGTTTCAAACACAGTGAGGTTTTACGTGGAGCTGGCTACCCCATCGTGTCAAACAAAGTGAGGTTGTATGCGGAGTTGGCTACCCCATCATTTCAAACACAGTGAGGTTTTACGTGGAGCTGGCTACCCCATCGTGTCAAACAAAGTGAGGTTGTATGTGGAGTTGGCTACCCCATCGTTTCAAACACAGTGAGGTTTTACGTGGAGCTGGCTACCCCATCGTGTCAAACAAAGTGAGGTTGTACGTGGAGTTGGCTACCCCATCGTTTCAAACACAGTGAGGTTTTACGTGGAGCTGGCTACCCTATCGTGTCAAACAAAGTGAGGTTGTACGTGGAGCTGGCTACCCCATCGTGTCAACCAAAGTGAGGTTGTACGTGGAGCTGGCTACCCCATCATGTCAACCAAAGTGAGGTTGTACGTGGAGCTGGCTACCCCATCATGTCAAACAAAGTGAGGTTGTACATGGAGCTGGCTACTCCATCGTGTCAAACAAAGTGAGGTTGTACGTGGAGCTGGCTACCCCATCATGTCAAACAAAGTGAAGTTGTACATGGAGCTGGCTACCCCATCATGTCAAACAAGGTGAGGTTGTACGTGGAGCTGGCTACCCCATCATGTCAAACAAGGTGAGGTTGTACGTGGAGCTGGCTACCCCATCATGTCAAACAAGGTGACGTTGTACATGGAGCTGGCTACCCCATCATGTCAAACAAGGTGAGGTTGTACGTGGAGCTGGCTACCCCATTATGTCAAACAAAGTGAGGTTGTATGTGGATTTGGCTACCCCATCATGTCAAACAAGGTGAGGTTGTACATGGAGCTGGCTACCCCATCATGTCAAACAAGGTGAGGTTGTACGTGGAGCTGGCTACCCCATCATGTCAAACACAGTGAGGTTGTACGTGGAGCTGGCTACCCTATCGTGTCAAACAAGGTGAGGTCGTACCTGCAGCTGGCTACCCCATCATGTCAAACAAGGTGAGGTCGTACCTGCAGCTGGCTACCCCATCATGTCAAACAAAGTGAGGTTGTATGTGGAGCTGGCTACCCCATCATGTCAAACAAAGTGAGGTTGTACGTGGAGCTGGCTACCCCATCATGTCAAACAAAGTGAGGTTGTACGTGGAGCTGGCTACCCCATCATGTCAAACAAAGTGAGGTTGTACGTGGAGCTGGCTACCCTATCGTGTCAAACAAGGTGAGGTCGTACCTGCAGCTGGCTACCCCATCATGTCAAACAAGGTGAGGTCGTACCTGCAGCTGGCTACCCCATCATGTCAAACAAAGTGAGGTTGTATGTGGAGTTGGCTACCCCATCGTTTCAAACAAGGTGAGGTCGTACCTGCAGCTGGCTACCCCATCATGTCAAACAAGGTGAGGTCATACCTGCAGCTGGCTACCCCATCATGTCAAACAAAGTGAGGTTGTATGTGGAGTTGGCTACCCCATCGTTTCAAACACAGTGAGGTTTTATGTGGAGCTGGCTACCCCATCGTGTCAAACAAAGTGAGGTTGTACGTGGAGCTGGCTACCTCATCATGTCAAACAAGGTGAGGTGGTAAGTGGAGCTGGCTACCCCATCGTGTCAAACAAAGTGAGGTCGTACCTGCAGCTGGCTACCTCATCGTGTCAAACAAAGTGAGGTTGTACGTGGAGCTGGCTACCCCATCGTGTAAAACAAAGTGCTACAGAGACCATGACTGTATGAACACATGAATGTTTTGGGGCAGGTTTCATGCAAGGGGGCAGCGGCAGCTCAAAAAGGAAAATGATGTGCAATTAAAATCCTAATACCATCATAACTGCCATTCAGCTCCCCAAGGAGCATGGGCCCCCTGTCCTGTGCCATCAGTTCCAGATCTTTCCATGTCTTACTCACTACTTTCATTTCTCTCTCCAGGTTTCTATTTTAAACATGTTCTTCAAATCCTAATATAGCCATTAAAAATATGCAAATACAGTGCAGCCCGGATCAGCGGAACTCGCTTAAGCCGACTTTTGGTTAAGTTGATGCAATTTTGCAGGTCTCTGCCAGAAATCTTCTTTGGTAGATACTCCTGATAAGCAGAATTTAGGATAAGCCAAAGTATTTTAGATGGCCCAAGCAGCTTCTGCTTATCCAGACAGCACTATAATTACAAATAAGACCCATAATTTTTTTTAGAAGTAGACTTCAAGAGACAAACAGCTGATTACATCTGAAGATTTAAACCAATCAAAAACATGCTCACAATAAGTCAAGGTAGTCCCATATGAGATGCCGTAGGGGTGTACAGTGTTAAACTTCACTATACTAGATCCAGCATCGAAAGGTGAGGTGACCAGTTCCCTCTCTTGCTGCCTTTTCCTTCCCTAACTCAAGAGCAAAGTCAAGTACCATTTACAGTTGGATAGACTGAAGCTTGTCGACAGTATGAATTGAACACGCCACCTTTGCCACGAGAGACCAGAGCTTTAACTACTCTGTCAAGTGGACACTCTTCAGAATACATTTGGCAAAAGAGAGAAGTATCTCTTAAAAATATTTAGTTTAAAAAATTCAAATTTTTTAAACAGAAACTAAAACGGACTGCCTTAGAATAAAAATAAACCAGAAAGAAAGGGGAGCAACTGCAGAAATAACTTACTTACTTAGTCGTTCCCCTTCTACCGTGAGGTGTAGAGGTTCAGAAATAACTACAGATTCAATTAAGCTGCACAAGTTTAACCAACAACAACAAATGTTGCACAAAATAAGAGTTTGAACTTTCTGCACTGATCAGTTGTACACAAACAGTAGCCATGTTGGATTTGATATCTTACTTCAATTTATTAAGGCTTTCACATTTTTTTTCGTTATGAAACACCAAATTTTAATAGGACGCTCTTCATTAAATTTTAACATTTTGTCAAGACAGAACATTGATATTTTCGTACATCTGAGCTTTAGGACTTAAAAGTTAATGCTTAAAAGTTAGCCTAGTGCTTTTAAAATAGTTTTAAAAAATAATTTTTTTTTACCTAATTTCAGTGCCATTATCAATAAATCAAAAGTTTAAGCACACATAAGAAAACTGTGCTGAAATAAGTTTAACAATACCATTGAAAGTTTCTCTAACAACCCCATGTTGAGTGATTAATAAATAAGCATAGCAAGACAATTAACAAATAAAAAACATGGTTCTAAGATAGCAAATGTATAATACCACTAGAAAATACCGATTTCAAATTTAAAGTACAATTTTATGATTGTGTTCTGACAACTTATTTTGATATACTGGTACTCTGGTCTTCTTCTTCTTTCTTGTTTGCCTTCAAACTTCCACATTAATGACTATATAAAATACAGTAGTCAGCGCAAGGTTCCTGACAAGTCCAAACAGTTTTTCATGGAGAGAAGTAGATTGTTGCCATATGTTACTCCGTTAACTGCTGTATGTTGGGCAGGACTGCAGCAGACGTTTGGCTGTCATGAGACTGATGCCACAGGTGTCGAGATCTGTTGCACAAATCCTGTACTTTAGTCTGAGGGATGCTAAATTATCAAAATATTGATTAATACCCTTTTTCATACTTCTATTTTAACTTGTGACCCAAAATTCACTGCCGCCACTCGCCTTAAGCAAAAACCAAAAACGGCCACACTGGTTGGAAACTTCCATGGCAAACATCAAGAAGGAAAAGAATCATAAATCTTTAAAATTAAAATAAAAATAGAACACTTCAGTTGATGGGGAAAAAATTTGTCAAAATCTGTAAATACAAGGCACTCAATAGATAACTCAGATGAAAATAAGTTTAGATTATTGGCAGGTTCAAACGCACACATGGAGATATATGATAAATGTTGATATTAATATAATACATCAGATATATATTATATATGTGAGTGAGTGTAACAGAAAAGGAAATTTCCAAATTGTCCTCTTTCCACACAACCTGCCTAAAGAAAATTCTTTGAATTTTCTGGCCAAATACCATAACCAACCAAGAACTGGTAACTCGGAGCCACCAAGAGGACATGCGCACCATCATGGCGGGTAGACGCTGGAATTGAGTTGACCATATCCTCAGAAGAGACCCTGACACCATCACCAGAACTGCCATGCTATGGACAGTGAAAGCAAGGACGGCCAAATGATACCTGGCGGAGAACTGTGGAGGTCAGAGATGCTAGGCATGAACCAGAAGGATGGCTGTCCACCGAGCAAAGTGGAGACTGTTTGTTGCTGCCCTACAGGAAGCCACTGGGCATAATGGTCACTGATTGCTTTGTCAGTTGGCGACCAAGGACCAAAGAAGATATGAGTGCATGGTGTTTGTAGGTGTGCATTCATGCATGCATGTGCATATGAGTGTGTGCGTGCATGCATGAGTTCATGCTTGCATATGTGTGTTTGTGTATAGATGTATAAATGTTGTGTAGTAAATGCAGACTGATAAAAAAAAACCTTGTGCAAAAAAAAAAATGTGTGGCAAAGCCATTAAAGACAAAAAAACTAAAACAATAATTAAATTAAAAATGAAAATGTCATTCTAAAACTGTCCTGTACAATTTCCTCAAAACGTTAACACACTGAAGAACAGGTCTAATATCTCAAATACTGAAATAATAAATAAATTCTAATTTATTAATATCTGCATTTAAATGAATAAGACAAACCATTCATTAATTCATAATGACGTAAACTCTTTCATATATTACTTAACATTATGCAATATGGGGTTTCAAAATGAAGGCAAAACAAAAAGACTGGAAAGAAAAAAAACGGTATGAAGGTGTGTGGATGACAATTACAGATTTGAATATGGATGATTAGATAGATGGATACAAAGTCATGGAAGGTGGAGATGTCCCTATACACCTGCTCTTTTCTACAGGTCGAATGTGAAGGACCTCCATTTCTCCCACTTCTTAAAAATCATTGCTTGTAGTTCAGACCCCCAATTTCATAAAACCATATCTTTCTGTTGTTCTCTATGAATTTTTGTCCCTGACTTAACATGAAATATAAATGCATTTCTATCTTTGGTTTAGATTCAACATGGATCAAGAACTGCAGAAACCCTGTAAATTGAGATGTGATATTTCATTACCCTGTTTCAGCATGGTTCTTCAGAACACATATTTGTTACAGACCTTTTTAACTTTAAAATATAAATAAGCAACCACAAAAAATTAATATATTCACTATAACATACTACAATCAATTATAATACAACAGAACACAATATTGCACAATGTAACAAACTACTGTAAGTTACTGCGCAATATAACATACTAGTAACTACTATTGATTGCTACACAGTGTAATGAAGTGTTGTAAGGTACTATACAATATAACATACTAATATCCATTGCCGTACAGTGTAACACTCTAAGTTATTGCATAATACAGCATACTAGTATCAATTGCTACACAAGGTAACAAAATGATGTAAGTTACTGCACAACAGAACACACTACTATCAATTACTACACAATATAACAAAGTGATGTAGGTTACTGCATAATATACTATCAATTACTACACACTGTAACAAAATGTAAGTTACAGCACAATATAACCTACTACTTTTAATTACTACAAAACATGATGAAGTGCTGTAAGTTACTGCACAAAATAGCATGCTACTAGCCATTACAAACCAATGTAACAAAGTGCTGTAGGTTACTGTATAATATACTCTGATGGAATTTTCCCAATGACTATTAACATTGACTTCAGGAGAACTGCCAGCTCATGTATCAAAAATCAAAGCTCTATTTAGCACACAATATAATAGCACTTCAAAATATACAATACTGTTTGCTGCACAGTGCAACACTGTAATTTGCTACACAATATTACAAAGTTCCATGTTACTACACAACAAAACACAGTGCTGTTTACTACATAATATAAAACATTCTCAGAAAAACGGTTACTTGTCAGCATATCTAACTTGAGAAAGATGGAAAAGAAAACCAAATAAACAAACAAAAGTCCATACATGCCACACGCGATGGTTTACCCATAATCTGTACAAGGTTTTTGCGTTTTCAGATGTGTACGCCATGTACACAATTTCTGCACAGGTATTTTTGCCTAATTATTTACGAGTGGGATTTCTAATCCACATCCCTTATTACGGTCTTTTATAAGGCCCTATCAAACACAGGATTTCCTTGTCTGTTACTGCGCAAAAATTGATTAAATGATGTCACAATCACATCATTTTTACAGTGTAAAATAAACTCAGACATTTATTGTTTGAGTTTTAAAATAAGTGAAGACATGCTTTAAAAGGCAAAGTCCCCATGCCTCAATTATAATGCAGCTGTAATTGAAAAATTTGTAACACGAATTAACTCTTTTGATACATTTTTTTCCTTTTTTGGTACAGGTTTTGCGGGTCTTTGTACAGGGTTTTTGAATTTTGTGTACGGGTTTTTCATCTCCAAGGTGTGGCATGTATGAAAGTCTTTTATTTCATTAGAAATTTTGATTTTCATTTCATTAGAAATATTGATTTTCATTTCATTAGAAATATTGATTTTCATTTCATTTTTTGTTGTTGCTCCCTAAGAAGCATAGAGCCCTACTGTAGCTATTCCCCTTGCAGGAATCCAGCATCAAGCATTCACATGCTCTTACAGCCATGGTTTTTGTGGCAATTTGTTTGACATGATGAGGTTACCAGCCTTAATCACAACCTCACATTAGTCCCCTTGTACAACATGCCAGAGGTGTAGGTGTCCTTTTATTTCGTTATGTGAAAATTCAAATTTTCTGCTTCCTAATGGTATAGGTCACACGTCTCAAAAATTATCTCAGCTACATTTAATATAGTGTCATAAGGATAATATAAAAAAAAAAACAACAATAACAACTTAACAAAATTGCTGTTACCTACACAATAAAACTGGAAAAAAAATTAGGGGAGGGGGGTGGGGGGGGGGGGGGGGGGGGGGGGGGGGGGGGGGGGGGGGGGGGGGGGCAATATATCATATGAAAAAAACTGCAATTTTCTCTGAATGTTGTGAGGTTTGTTCACATATCAGTGTCATATGATAATAAAAAAAAAAACAACAATAACAACAACAAACCCAATGCTGTTACTACACAATATATCTAAAAATAAAAGTACCAATACTTATAACATTGGATATCAAAACAGTTGATGATGTCTCCACCACATGATATCCTAAAGTTAGTGAAACTTTCATAAGATAAAAAACAAGTTAATATGTTTATTACATGATATTCAAACGTTTACGAAACTTTCATCACATTATATCCAAAATGCATAAAGAATTGTAGTGTTACAGTAGAGACGGACAACACAACCTAACCTTCTTTAACTTCTGCTTGGACATTCTCAATTACAACTTAAGGCAGTAATGTAAGACTGTCCACATCCTCTAACCCACAAGCCGTTATGTTGCTGCACAATTTGTTTCCTTCATTTGCTCCATATGGAGCATAAAGCCACCACCAAAGCTAATCTCCTTGAAGGAAGAGTGCGTCAAAGCATAAATTTTCTCTTCCATTGGTGGTTTATGTAGCAATTTATTTTACCTGATGACCTTGCTAGACTCATTTGCGGCACAATACAGTACATTATTCTCTTAAAGGCCACCAGCCTGCTTGGTAATAGCCAGTTTTCCTCATGTCTGCACAATACATAATTACATTAACTCTTAAGAGACATAAGGCCTATGTTCGGGGCTGATTTTTCCAGGTGTTCATGACAATAGCCAGTTTGTTGGAGACTGGTATATTCGAACTAAGTTTTTGTTCAACATTTTATTAATGGACATGGCTCTGTGCAGACTGTGATGAATGTTGGCCCTGCATATCTGGAGAGCTCCCATGAGTGGGGAATACACAGTATGCTGCCTCCTATATCCCCTTCTAGATTGAAACCACATTTTCTAAACATATGGTTGAAACTTCATTAACAAAGGCAGTCACTGTGTCAGACTCTCAGTCCATGCTTCGAAAGGTTCAAAATGGTTGGCTACGGCATGAATGTCTGTATTAACATCTAGATCATTTTCAGCCTCAGGAACATTCAATTGTGTCTCTGGTGGTTCCTTGTTCAGAGTTTCTCTGAAATGCTCTGCCCATCTTGTTTCCTGTCCCTCTGCTGTCATGATGAGATTTCCATGCTTATCTCTTACTAATGTTATATTGTTTGCACCCCGTTTTCCGCTGATGATTTTAGTTATTTTGTAAACTGTGCTTTGTTCATTTCTCAGTGCTGCCTCTTCTGCTTGTCTTGCAAGATCGTCTAGGAAATTCCTTTTGTTGGCTCGGGTTTGGCGTTTAACTTCCTTGTCCAGCTGACTGTACTGTTCGCTATATAGTTGCTTTAACCTGGGGACTTCGCCTCTGTTTTCTTTCTTTTCATTTCCTTTCTCATCATTATGGTGTTTAATGTTTCTGGTGTTATCCAGTCTTGCTTCTTCCTTTCCTGGAATCCCAAGCATGATTTGCTGCTTTTCTTATATATTGTTGAAATGGTGTTGAATTTCTGGTCTATACCATCAGTCAATGTCTTTTCCTGACTTTTGGCAAATTGATATCGCTTCTTTATATCAGCCGCAAAAGCTTTTCTGGTAAGGGGGTCCTTTAATTTGCTGATGTCAAACCTTTTCTGTGTAGATACAGTTGGTTCAGCCGTTCTGAGTTTAATTTTCAGTTTCACGAAAAGAAGAAATCATCACAGCAAGAAAAAGAAGGTTAAAGAATGGAAAAGCTCCTGGCCATCATAACTTAAATGCACAGCTATTTAAGACAGACCCTGAGCTAGCTGCAGAACTATTAGAACCACTATTTGCACAAGTCTGGAAAACAGGGACAACACTAACGAAGTGGAACAAAGGAATCATTGTCAAATTGCCCAAGAAGGGAGATCTTGCAGACTGCAATAATTGGAGAGGAATCGCTTTTCTCTCAGTTCCCAGCAAAATACTAGGCAGGATAATTATACAGAGAATTTCAAAAGCAGTAGACCACAAACTGAGGAAAGAACAAGCAGGATTTAGAAAGAACAGAAGATATTTAGATCATGTAGTTACTCTCAGGAACATTATAGAGCAGTGCTCAGAATGGCAAAGACAGCTGTACATTAATTTTGTTGATTTTGAAAAGGCTTTTGACAGTATACATAGGGACAGTTTATGGAAAATACTGAGGGCTTATGGAATTCCAAGCTGCATAGTGTCAATCATAAAAAGCCTCTATGCCAACTTTACGTGTTGCGTTGGGCAGAGCAACCTAACCTTTGAGGTGAAGACAGGAGTATGACAGGGATGCCACTTACCAACCACTCTATTTTTAACAGTCATAGACTGGGTGATGCGCCAGACAACAGAGGGCAGTCCAAGAGGAATAAGATGGACTACATTTTCTACATTGGAAGATCTGGAAATGCAGATGACATTGCACTACTAGCACATTTACATCAACATATCCAGGAAAAAATGGATAGACTTAATAAGTATAGCCAGCAGGTGGGCTTGAACATCAATCTAAAGAAGACAGAGGTCATGATGCTCAATGTGAGCAACCCTGAGCCCATATCAGTAAGGAATCAGCAACTGGAACAGACAGACACCTTCACATACCTAGGTTGCATAGTAACACCAGACGGCGGAGCAAGCAAAGACATCAACAACAGAATGAACAAAGCAAGAACAGCCTTTTTTTAGTCTAAACAACATCTGGAAGTCCTCTCAGTACAGCACAAGCACAAAATTAAGATTATATCAGAGCTGTGTGCTTTCTGTGCTTCTCTATGGTGCGGAATGCTGGAGAGTTACAGATAAAGAAATGTCGAAATTGTGCTCTTTTCGCACAACCTGCCTAAGAAAAATTCTCCGAATCTTTTGGCTGAATACCATCACCAACCAAGATCTGCTTACTCGGAGCAAGCAAGAGGACATGTACACCATCATAGCTGGCAGACGCTGGAGCTGGGTTGGCCACGTCCTCAGTAGATACCCTGATGCCATCACAAGAACAGCTATGCTATGGACCCCTGAAGGAAAACGAAAGAGAGGCTGACCAAAAACAACTTGGCGAAGGACTGTGGAGGCTGAGATGCAAAGAATGAACCAGAGTTGGGGCACTGTACAAAGGATGGCCTCCAACCGAGCAAAGTGGAATCAATTTGCTGTTGCCCTACAAGACGCCACCAGGCGTGATGGCTACTGACTGCTTTGACGGTCGGTGGTTAAGGATCAAAGAAGAAGAAGAAGACGGCATGAATGGAAAACATTCATAGAAGCTTAGAATCTGTAGTAGCTGGTGTGGATCTACTGTGCTGACATGCAGGCATATGCGGTAATGAAAGAGATGAAAGACTAGCATCAAGAGCGCCCACAGTGGGGACACTAGTTATGGATAAGGGAAAGATACTGAGAACAATTAATGATCGCCTGTTAGAGACTTAAAAAAAAAAAGGTAAAGGAACCCGTTACACGCCCATTGAGGCATATTTGGAATATGGTGTTAGGCCCATATTATCTTGACCGTCGGCATCACGCCGGCCGCCTTAACCTTCCCAGAGTTGCTCTGGTACCCATTTGGGGCTGGGTCGACCCAGGAGCCGTTTGTGGCCTAAAAAAATCCCACCTCATCTGGGGATTGAACCATAGACCACTGCGCTAGGAAGCCAGTGCTGTTAGAGAATGACACTGTAATAGATGAATCATCAAGGTTAAGACTGTTAGAATTAGGCATCAAGTGTAAGTCTGGCAGAGACAGGCGTATGAGAGGATGCATCTGTCATGTATACAACCACCGAGCTACAGGAACAGTTAGCATTCACACTCTTAGACATACACTGAGGGAGACTGAGCACCTATGGGTTTGCCCAGAGTGCAATGATGTTGATTCTGTTCAACAATAACCAGACGTGAGGAACCTTCCAATGCATGCCAGGCCAGAAAGAATGCCCGGGAAAGGTGCAGGAGCTCATGACTTCAACTCAACAAAGTTTATAATGGCAGAAAAGCCACAGGAAAAGTCTAGATCTACAATGTAGATAATATCAAGGATTCTTAAACTTGGCATTTGCTGTGAAAGAGCAACAACTTCAGCAGCCCTAGTTAAACTACAACAACCATATGTTTAAAAAATGTGGTTAAGAACCTAATCTTTTATTTTAACACTTTATGAAAACTCAAAGCGACAGAAAATTTCTTGCACCAAACATGGAAAAATCAACACATCTGTTAAGAGTTAACTTGTTGCACAAAAGACTTAACAACACTTCCACATATACCTTAGCCAATTTCACATCCACTGTGGAAAAAACGCACTCAATTTGGCGTCTTGCTAAAATCTACATACTGCCCGGGACAGAAACAGTTAATAAACAAAATGGACGGAAAGTTAATAATTTGTAACAAAAGTAAAAGAGAACTCAACCACAACATTTACGAGTATAGACTTGCTGCTTGTAAGTTTAAAATTACCACAATTAATGATGAGTAGATTTCCCTGGCTTCCCAACTGCTTGACTTGAGCGACCATCAACAAAACCACTGTAATGATGTGGTGACATATCATCATCTGGGAACAATAAACCTTGCCTTGACCTTGATCCAATCACTCTAAGTTCATCAGAAGCTGCGGCCATGGAAGATACTGCTGTGACCTTGGAGTCACCTAACTTGCCAAAGGACTTTGAGTTTGGAGAAAGGTCAACAGTATTGCTTTGCTGCTGCTGATGATTGGAGAATGTTGTTAGCTGACCTCTGCTGAGTGGTTGGAGTCTGCCCATCTGTAAAATGAGAAACAGTAAAGGACTATGTTATTGGGGCAAAAAAATTACTTTAGATTTCTGCCTTTAACTTCCCATCAAGTGACTTGCCATATTTTGAAACGTAATCATCATATTATTTATTGCAACAGCTTGATCTCCATATAACTGTGCCAAGCTCACACCCTGGACATGACAAAGTGCTGTCATGTGCTGGCCTTCAAAGCATGCATACACCTCTTAGACACTGCAGGCTACGCTGGCTGGCCATGTCTGCTGCATGGAAGATAGTTGCATTCCCAAAGGTATCTTCTATGGACAACTGACAGATTGCAAAAGAACAGCAGGGTGACTGCAGCTAAAGTTCAAAGATGTGTGCAAGAGAGACACGAAGGCAACAGATATAAATCCATCAACCATGGGAGAATGAAGCTGCCAATAGCACCAAGTGACAATGCTCCCAATGGTGCCACCTCATACTGGGCAAAAAGAAACTCTCACAACAAGCAGAAGAGAGAAGAACATGCCAAAAGGAACACTGGGGGGAAAAAAGCAGCTGAGGGCTATTACCAGAAGGGCCCACTGCCATTGTCAGTTTGACTGAAAAGAGTCTACTATACTATTATTTTTTTCATTATAAAATCTGAAATTTATAATCATTCATTCATTCATTACGTTTCAGATTCCCATAGAACACAGGCCTTCAACAAGTGCACACCAAGCCTTCCTGTCATATGGTAAGGAGGGGGTAAAGGGTCCCGTTACATGCCCATTGAGACATATTGGGAATATGGACCATCGACACACTAGGGGTGATGTGGCCAGCATCACACCAGCCACCTTCACCTTCCCAGAGTTACTCTGGTACCCAATTCATGAGGCTGGGTCAACTCACGGAGCCGTATGCGGTCTAAAAAATCCTACCTCAACTGGGGATTGAACCATGGACAACCAAGCTAGGAAGCCAGTGCACTAAACACTGCACTGCCATGACTCACTCTTCCTGTCATATGCTATAAGTTCTTTCTATGGCTATTCTTTATCCCCTTACATGCTTAATTCCCATCTCCATGTGTGTTTTTATCTCCCATAATTCTCTTAACATAGGAATTCCAGAACATGGGATGTCATGTGTTGTCATCAAGTGTTTTTTTTTTAATTTCTCTGCTAGTCGTAAAAGTTTTATATTGTAGTGTCCCCTTGTCTTGGTTATCTGTGTTGTTCCCCCCCCCACTTTATTCAGCATGCTTACAAGCCACATAGCTATTCTATATTCTGCCTTTGTTAACAGAGAATCAGTTACAGCTTGACTTCCAGCATATGGTTTTCATCAAGCCATGGCATTCACCTCCCTTGCAAGGATTCTTTTAGACTCAAGCTGTTGTCTGCCACAGTTTTTGTAACATATTGATGTTTTTTTCTACTCTTTGGTTTTCAGCGCTAGCCCAACCACCAAACTCCCACATCTGGAGGACCAGTTTTGCTTTCTTTGCCTAGCCTCTCCCTCATGACCTTTCCAGCTAGGTTGAAGCTACCAGGAGCACAAGGTTCCCGCTGACTTAGATAACATTATTCACAAGTTTCGCAAGCCACAACTTCATCATCATCAACATCTTTTTTATCACTCCTTATGAAGCATGTGCACTGGCTTCCTAGCTCAGTTGTCCATGGTTCGATCCCCAGTTGAGGTGGAATTTTTTTAGACCGCAAACAGCTCCTGGGTCGACCCAGCCACAATTGGGTACCAGAGTAACTTCTGGAAAGGTTAAGGCGGCCGGCGTGATGCTGTCCACATCACCCCTAGTGTGCCGATGGTCAAGAAAATATGGGCCTAACACCATATCCCCAATATGCCTCAATGGGCATGTAAACGGGATCCTTTACCTATGAAGCATGGAGCCACCACAGCAGTTGGGCCCTTGAAGAAGCCTACACCAAAGCTCAAGCTCTTACAGCAGTGGTTCCTGTATACAATTTCATTCTTCTTCTTCTTTGATCCATAACCACCAACCGTCAAAGCAGTCAGCGGCCATCACGCCTGGTGGCGTCTTGTAGGGCAGCAACAAATTGATTCCACTTTGCTCGGTCGGCGGCCATCCTTCGTACATTGCCCCAACTGTGGTTCATTCTTTGCATCTCAGCTTCCACAGTTCTCCACCAAGTTGTTTTTGGTCGGCCTCTCTTTCGCTTTCCCTCGGGCGTCCATAGCATAGCTGTTCTTGTGATGGTATCAGGGTCCCTTCTGAGGACATGGCCAACCCAACTCCAGCGTCTGCCAGCTATGATGGTGTGCATGTCCTCCTGGTTACTCTGAATAAGTAGTTCTTGGTTGCTGATGGTGTTTGGCCAAAAGATTCGGAGAATTTTCCTTAGGCAGATTGTGTGGAAGGAGGACAGTTTCGACATTTCCTTCTCTGTTACTCTCCAACATTCCGCACCATAGAGAAGCATAGAAAGTACACAGCTCTCGTACAGTCTTAATTTGGTGTTTGTGCTGTACTGGGAAGACTTCCAAATGTTGTTGAGAACAGCAAAGGCTGTTCTCGCTTTATTCATTCTGTTGTTAATGTCTTTGCTTGTTCCGCCGTCAGGTGTTACTACGCATCCTAAGTAAGTAAATGTGTCTGTCTGTTCTAACTTCTGGTTCCTTACTGTTATTGGCTCAGGATTGCCCACATTTAGTGTCATGATCTCTGTCTTCTTCAAATTGATGTTCAGGCCAACCTGCTGGCCATACTTATTCAGTCTATCGGTTTTGTCTTGAATGTGTTGATGTGAATGCGCAAGTAGTGCAATGTCATCTGCATATTCCAGGTCTTCCAGTGCAGAAAACGTTGTCCATCTAATTCCTCTTGGACTGCTCTCTGTTGTCTGGCACATCACCCAATCTATGACTGTCAAAAATAATGTTGTTGATAAGGGGCATCCCTGTCGTACTCCTGTTTTCACTTCGAAAGTTACATTACTCGATCCAACACTGCAAGTAAAATTTGAATAGAGGCTTTTTATGATGGAAACAATGCAGCTGGGAATTCCATAAGCCCTCAGAATTTTCCATAGGCTGTCTCTGTGTATGCTGTCGAAAGCCTTTTCAAAATCAACAAAGTTAATGTACAGCTGTCTCTGCCATTCTGAGCACTGCTCTATAATGTTCCTGAGGGTAAATATATGATCTGCACATCTTCTGTTCTGTCTGAAGCCCGCTTGTTCTTTCCTCAGTTTATGGTCAACTGCTTTTGAAATTCTCTGGATGATTATCCTGCCTAGTATTTGCTGGGAACTGAGAGGAGGGTAATTCCTCTCCAGTTGTTGCAGTCTGCAAGGTCCCCCTTCTTGGGCAATTTGACAATTATTCCTTTACTCCACTCTGTTGGTGTTGTCTCAGTTTCCCAGACTTGTGCAAATAGTGGTTCTAATAGTTCTGGTGCTAGTTCAGGGTCTGTCTTGAATAGCTCAGCATTTAGATTGTCATACAATTTCATACAAGGCAATTAATGTGAGGTTGTACATGAGACTGGACACCTCACCATGTGAGGTTGTACATGAGACTGGACACCTCACCATGTCAAATAAACTGCCACAGAAACCATGGCTACAACAGCATGTGACTGCTTGGTGTAGACTTCCTGTGGGACCAGTGCAGTGGTGGTTCCAGGCTCCGTAAGGAGCACCACGGGAAAAATGAGATGATGATGATGAAGTAGCAGTAGTCCTATTCTTTCCTCGTCTCCTCAGAGACCCCGGGGAACTATGTGGGGCCCACGACTTCAAGGTGGAGCTAAACGAGATGTGTAACCAGTAAGGTTATGTCAAACAGGGGGTTGGAGTGGCTAAGAGGTATGATATCCGCCTCAAATTCTAGAGGTACCGGGTTCGATTCCCAGTTGAGGGAATATAATTTATGGAAATTTTTTTTCTTCAGAACCAGTGATCCTAATGATGTCTTACTACACCCTGGTCTCCTGGGTAGTGAGATCAGATGCCTAGCCTTCTCGTAGAAGGGAAAAAAAATAGGAGGTCCCATGTGCAAGTTGCGCACATTAAAAATCCCATGGCAGTTGGAAATCGTAAAGAGAAGGCTGAAAGGCCGCTGCCCTGGCAAAATTTAAAAATTAGAAACCTACCCACCACAAAAATATTTATAGAATGTAGGATTCCTATACACACACATTGGTATTCTCGCTGGTGCTATGGAGTTCATATACTGTGCTGAGATCCTCCTTGTATGATCTAAGGGAAGAGATCGAAGCACTGATGGAGTTGTCCGTGTGCAATGAAGATAGTCCTTAAAACCAAACCAAACCAAACCAAACCAAACATTTCTCTTACCCTTTCTTTGGGAGTATTTGGTGCAGCAGACCTGCGTAGACCAACTGGCTGTTTATAATTCCTTTGTTGGTTTCTTGAGGCAATATTGGCCTGAAAGGGCACAGGAGTTGTGGCTAGGGCACGCTGTGACATTACAGTATCTCGAGGAGTTGTGAGGTCAATGACGCAATCTGCATCATCCCGGTCATTTGTATCATACCGTGACAGACGAGATGGGTTATGCAGAGTGACAGATGGGGAGAGACGACCATCTTCAAAAGGCTCTGGTATCTGTGATTAAGAGGTTATACACACAAAAAAATAAAACTCTTTAAATAAATGGCTTTTTCTGTGTACCATTTTCTGGGAATGTGTTATTTAAACAATTACACAACAGGCCAATCATCTGTTTGTCTTTACATTGAAACAGATCGCAAGGTCTTTTCTATTTGGACATGCACCTAATATAACCAATGGTCCCTGTGTCTAGGTTGAACCAGGTGTGCCTCACCAAAACGAAGCAAAATTTTATTATTTTTTTAAAACTTGTCTTAAAATATGACTGCATTTTTGCCCAGGAGAACATGGTGCTCTCTGGGAAATCTTTACATCAAATGGTAGAAAAGGAATACCTACAAAACAATGAAACAAATTTAAATAATTAACTAGCATAAAGGAAAAGATGCCTCGTGTAGTTCTCAGGGGTCTTATGATGAGACAAAGAAAGGCAGGCATATTGTACCAGGTGACTAATGTGAGGTTGTACATAAGGCTGGCAATCTCATTATGTCAAACAAGTTGTTGTAAGAGCATGTGAATGTTTGGTGCAGGCTTCCTGTAAAGGGACCAGCTGCCTGTGGTGGCTCCATGCTCCATATGGAGCTAAAAGAGGAATGATAATGATGAAGGAGAAGATGAAGAGAACTGGAGATAGAAAGGAAAATGATGAGGAAGATACAGAAAGGCCTAGAGCTGAAGACTTTTGCAGACATTTGTTGAAGGTCTATGCTCCGTGGGGAGCTGATGGGTGATGAGTGAATGAATGAAGGGTGATGAGTGAATGGATGCAGGGTGATGAGTGAATGAATGAAGGGTGATGAGTGAATGAATGAAGGGTGATGAGTGAATGAATGAAGGGTGATGAGTGAATGAATGAAGGGTGATGAGTGAATTAATGAAGGGTGTGATGAGTGAATGAATGAAGGGTGTGATGAGTGAATGAATGAAGGGTGATGAGTGAATGGATGCAGGGTGTGATGAGTGAATGAATGAAGGGTGATGAGTGAATGAATGAAGGGTGTGATGAGTGAATGAATGAAGGGTGATGAGTGAATGGATGCAGGGTGATGAGTGAATGAATGAAGGGTGATGAGTGAATGAATGAAGGGTGATGAGTGAATGAATGAAGGGTGATGAGTGAATGAATGAAGGGGGTGATGAGTGAATGAATGAAGGGTGATGAGTGAATGAATGAAGGGTGATGAGTGAATGAATGAAGGGTGATGAGTGAATGAATGAAGGGTGATGAGTGAATGAATGAAGGGTGATGAGTGAATGAAGGGTGATGAGTGAATGAATGAAGGGTGATGAGTGAATGAAGGGTGAATGAATGAATGAAGGGTGATGAGTGAATGAATGAAGGGTGATGAGTGAATGAAGGGTGATGAGTGAATGAATGAAGGGTGTGATGAGTGAATGGATGCAGGGTGATGAGTGAATGAATGAAGGGTGATGAGTGAATGAATGAAGGGTGTGATGAGTGAATGAATGAAGGGTGATGAGTGAATGGATGCAGGGTGATGAGTGAATGAATGAAGGGTGATGAGTGAAGGAATGAAGGGTGATGAGTGAATGAATGAAGGGTGATGAGTGAATGAATGAAGGGTGATGAGTGAATGAATGAAGGGTGATGAGTGAATGAATGAAGGGTGATGAGTGAATGAATGAAGGGTGATGAGTGAATGAATGAAGGGTGATGAGTGAATGAATGAAGGGAGAAGAACTTCCCTAACTCTGGCAATCTCCTTCTTATTTTCCCTTATCACTCTTTACAGGGCATGGAGCTACCACTACAGCTGGTGCCTTGGCAGGAAGCCTGCATCAAAGCATTCAAGTCTTCTAGTAGTGGTGGTTGCTGTCACAATGTGTTTTACAAGATGAGACTACTAGCCTCATGCACAACTTCATATTAGTTACTCCTTATGACAAACTGGAGGTTGTAGTAGTCTTCTTTATTAGTTTCACAAGAGATGCCCTAGGAACTACACACAGTAACAATGGTAATAAATTGTGCTCGTTCTCCCAGTAACCAACATATCATTTTGTCGTTCGTGTTTAACCAGGGCTGTTCAGCTCCTCGCTCTTTTGCAGCCACTGCCAAGTTTGGCATTTGGAAATGACCCCACCCACCCACCAACTACTTGGGGCTTGGTGATATTATTGGTACAGTCTACAAATTTAAAATCCCGCTAGTTCCTCCCAGAGTTTTCTGCCTAAAAAACTTCTTTTATATTGCCTAATAATACTCCATTCAGGACTCTTCTAGTTTTTGCCAGAAGTTCTGCCTCCCTCAGCACAGCATTTACATTAGCTGCCTTTCTTTGGCATTTAATTAAATACACAAAACAGTATCCATGGCTCACTATTTGCTCTATCAGAAACTTATTAATGGGTCCTCTTTGTGACACCTCCCTGAATAAGCAGCAGAAGAAATAATAGTTACAAGAGATTTGTCTATTTTCATGAAACAATAAATATATAAAACTTTATTGAAATCAATTTAGCAGGCTCAATATTTTAATGATCTTCCTGATCAAAGGAAACCTTGCAGAAATACACAATTATTTAGCTTCAAACGAAGTGTTTCTGTTCTGTTGCAACTCTGATAAAAACAAACACTGTTCCTCTGCCAATTTTAAGAAATGAAAATCCAAAATATTTCATAAACGTTTTCTTACTTGTGTAAATTTTTTCTTCTTTTTGCGAATCAAGTTATTCACAATGTGGTTGGGACCTTCAGACATTCTCCTGTAAAAAGAAAGTGAAGTTCAAAATATACATTCCTATTTACAATGTATATACAAAAAAAATCAAAACCAAGATTGTCTTAATCAAGGTAATTCAAGAGCCAAATTAAGATATATCATAACACATGACCTGTATAAGTGAATTCAGTTTTCTTATGTGAAACAGTGAAAAAAATTACACTGATATCAAAATTCACATCTTAAATAAAAACTAAATAACAAACAAACAACATACAAGCAACGATCATTATCATAGCCCAAAAAATAATCTAAAAAAAATATTACTTAATGAACAATACAAGATTGCTATACACAAATTAATTTACTGAAGTTTTTTACTGTAATTAAACTGCCATTTATAGAAGTTTTAACTCCTTGCCGGGATAAATGACTGGGTATTGTTCAATTATTTCTCGTGTCTGTGGGAGGTGGTGCTGTTCTGCTATAGTTGTTGCTTCTTGTAGTGTTGATTTTTGTTTTAGTCTGCTAATGGGCTTCCAGTTTTCAACCAGTTGTCTGTTTGGGTGATCTTTTCTCATTCTTCTATAGCGCTCTGTAGCTTCCAGAATAGCACATTTGCATCGTAGGTTCATTGGTTCTACGTTTGCATTAATTTCACAAGCAGCTGTTGGTGTGGTTCTCATTCCCCCGCATATGAACCTTAGAGCTTGGTTTTGGACTTTGTCCAACTCTGCTTGAGTGGTTTTGCTCATTGCCAACTGCAGCCTTATTGCTACAGCAGTGAGAAACACAGAACAACAACCTGCTGACCTGGAAACACTCTGGCTGAAATTCAAGGACATCATAAAGACAGCTGCAGCAGAAGCATGTGGTGAAGTTCGACTTGGGAACAAGAGAAAGAGGACACCTTGGTGGACAGATGTTAAAGAGAAAATAAGAAAGAATAAAATGGCATGAAAACAATACTTAGGAGCTAAAAACACAGCAGGAAAAACAGAGAAATACAGAGAATATGTGATACTCAGAACAGAAGCATAGAACAAGGTGCTAGCAGCAAAACAGAAGTCCTGGGAAGAATTTGGAGAAAAGCTAGAAAAAGATGCGCAAGAAAACCAGAAATTATTCTATAAGACCCTAAAGAACATGAGGAAGGAAAAACAGTGCCCTCTCAAATTTATAAAGGACAAGCAAGGCAAATTGCTTACTGCCCCAAAAGAAGTAATGGAAAAATGGAAAGAATTTTTTTCAGAACTCCTGGACGGTGAGCAAGGTCAAGCATCAGAAATGATAACTACTGGCATAGAAGAGGAAACCAATGGTGATGAAGATGACATAAAGATGGAAGAACTGAAGGCAGCACTGGACAAAATCAAGATGGGCAAAGCAGCAGGACATGATGGCATAACACCAGAAATGGTTAAGAATATGGGAGCAGCAGGCGACCTTTTACTCCTAAGGGTCCTACAGGCAGCTTGGTGCAACAAGACCATACCAAAAGATTGGGAGATTGCCATAATAACACCGATTTTCAAAAAGGGTGACAACCGACAATGTGGAAACCATAGAGGCATATCCCTTCTCAGTGTCCCTGGTAAAATCTACTCTAGAATCCTAGAGCTGAGACTCAGATGCCTAGCTGAGCCACAAATGGATGAGGTCCAGTGAGGCTTCCGAGCAGATCGAAGTACTCAAGACCTAATCTTCACACTCAGACAGCTGAGTGAAAAGGCCCTTGAGTATAAGAGTGAGATCCATCTTTGTTTCATAGATCTGGAAAAGGCGTTTGACAGGGTCCCCTGGAACAAACTTTGGGACTGTTTGGCAAGGAAGAACATCCCATCACCTCTGATTCATGCTATACAGAGCTTCTACGAGTCTTGCAGAAATTATGTGAGGACGGCAAACCATAACTCAGAAGAATTCAGAACCACCACTGGTGTAAAACAAGGTGATATCCTGTCACCTTATCTTTTCATACTCCTCATGGACGATGTCATCAAGGCATGTAAGGAGAGGACAGGAAAGTATTCAGTGGGGTACTGGAAGATAAGACAGGTCTGTATTTCAGAGCTGGCATTTGCTGATGATGTTGCCCTGATTGCTAAATCAGAGGCACATCTTCAATCCAGCCTGCAAGTCTGGAAGGAAGAGCTGGAGAAGAGAGGGATGATCATAAGCAGCTCGAAAACAAAAACCATGGTGATATCACGAGAGGAAAGAAGACTCAGATTAAGCTGGGAGAACAGGTCTTGGAGCAGGTCGACCACTTTAAATACCTTGGAGCTGTCATAGACCGGAAGGGAGGCATCAAAGAAGAGTTGGCTACCCGAAAAGCAGCAGCTGGGAGACTTTTTCAAGCCATAAATTGAGGATTCCTCAGCAAAAGAGAAGTTGGTAAGAAGACAAAGATGGTTGTATACCGCTCCACCTATGTCTCAGTCTTGACGTATGGATGCGAGTTATGGGCAATGACTACAACCCACATAAGCCAGATCCAAACCTCAGAAATGAGGTTTCTGAGGAAGGTGGTTGAAGTAACAAGAAGAGACATGGTCCGCAACCAAACGATACGTCAAGGCCTAAAAACCCAACCCCTGCAGACCCAAGTAGAACAGTCCCAACTGAGATGGTTTGGCCATGTCTGCAGAATGGGAGAAGATCGGCTACCACGGCAAGCATGGGAAACTAAGAGATAGGGATCCAGACCTCCAGGACGACCCAAAGTCTGCAGGGAGGACAACATTAGACAATCTTTGAAGGACCGAGGATTAGAATGGAACCAAGCCAGGAGGAAGACAGCCGATAGAATAGTATGGCGCTCTCTCTTACAAACCTCTACACCTCACGGTAGAAAAGGAACGACTAAGTAAAAGCCGCCTACAGCAATCGGTTGTTATCCATGACTGATCGGACATATCCCAGGTACAGCTGTCCGAGATTTCCTTTGTCTACTCCCCAGCTAGTGCAAGATGTTTAACTAAGTTCAGGTGTCTACTGGCCTTATTTTTCATTTTGTGCATGAAGGTATTGAGGAGTAGCTCTCTGTCAAGCTCCACTCCTAAGTAAGCTGGATTTTCTTTTCTGGACAGTAGTTGTCCATCAAGTTTTAGTTGGTACACCTTCTTGCTTTCTTAGTACTGACCCTTGCGGCAATCCCTCCTCTAGTGTTTTCTGGGATGATTTAGTGCCTTCTACTGTTGTTTGTATTGTTCTGTTACTTAGGAAGGCTTTAATCCAGAGGTACATTTTTCCATGTATGCCCATTTTTGTCATTTTGGCAAAGAGCCCCTGTCTCCATACTGTGTTGTATGCTTGCTGCAGATCAATGAATACAGCTGTTGTGTGCTTACCCTCTTGGAATGCATCTAAGTTTTTTGCACAAAATGAAAGAGTTGGTCGTCTGGTCTGCAACTTTTTCTTAAGCCTGCCTGACTATCATTACTGATCATACCCCATTGTGATTCTCACTTGGTTTTGGATTTTGCTTATTCTATGATGGGATGCATCTCACAATTGGAGATGCTTGGAGAAACATGACTCTTGTATGCATTAGGGACCCAAAGATGCAGCGACCCATAGCTTGACTGCTTGCATCAGGGTCAGCGAACCAGAGCTGACTAAGACCCTACTCCACCTCCACATGGTGGTCCTGGAAACAGGCTGCATCACTGCAGTCTGGCTGAGAGAGTAGGGATCGCAGAGGGAAGGACCCGGATGCCGTGCTGAAGTCTTGGAAAAAAACATGACTCTTGTATGCATTAGAAGACTGCCAAAAAGAAACAGAATTTATTAAATTATTACTATTTTTACTCGAGTATAAGTCGAGAAATGTATTCCTATTTTGGACCTTAAAAAACGTACCCCCCGATTTATTTTCGAGTAAAAAAAAAATTCATGAAAAACAGTAAGTGTTGTGCGCACACTTGCACGCATGCATGCACGCACACAAGCGCATGCACACTTATTTATTGCGTAAAATAAAAGAATTGTTGCAAGAAATGTCGAAAATGAAACGAGCAAGGAGAGGGAACACTTCGTTGTTTACGGCTCTTGAAGAAAAACTAATGAATGGGTTTAAACTCAGCAAAATGGCTGCATTATTTCTTGAGGATCAATTTGAATTCGAGCCTTTCAATTGAAAAGAAGTGAAAACTATCGCAACATACCGTTTTATGAACTGGTTTTCATTGTCTCTTTGCATTTTTTTTTTACTTCGACTTATAATTCTCTGCCAGCTCCGCATTACGCGGTAATGCGGAGCTGGCAGAGTGGATAAGTGGCGATTCGCTACCGTGGCTAGGCGGTTGGGTGCCGTTCGGAAGGTCCTGGTTCGATCCTGGTAAGCCTATCACTTCTGTTGTTTTTCTGTTGTCTGGTCTCCTACTTCTTTATTTCTTACTGAGTGCCTGATAACTACCTTTGTGTATTGTTTGTTTATTTATTTACTGTTTACAGGCCTCGGGTTTCCCCTCCTTATATGACAAGGTTACCAGCGTGGAACTGAGGACAAGAACTAGACAAGTGCCAGTGGAACAAGAGATGAGAAGAAGACGATGGCGATGGATAGGACACACACTGAGGAAACCTGCTGATAGCATTACAAGGAAGTCCTTGTTCTGGAACCCCCAAGGCAAGAGAGGCAGAGGTAGACCAAGAAGCACATGGAGAAGAGAGCTGGAAACAGATGTGAAAATGATGAAGAAAACGTGGAAAGAACTTGAGATGATGGCACGTGACAGGAGGACTTGGCATGTGTTTGTTGAAGGCCTATGCTCCTTTGGGAGTGGAGGGTTGTAAATGAATGAATGAATTATAATTGAATAATTCATTTTAGAATCTTATTAAATCCAAAAGTCTAGGGGTCAACTTATAATCTAATCAACCTCTACTCAATTATATATGGTAAGTTGTAGATGAACTGGCAAACACAGACAAAATCTTCTGATTGTGATAGACTAGATGGTGCTGGAAAAGAAATAATGGCAAAATTATAAAGATGAAAAAACAACACTCAACACGAATGGAGAATCTCTAATACTTAAAAAAACCTTTTCTTCTTCTACTTCTCAAGTACCACAACAGCTGTATAGGTGTTCATGACTCTCCACAACCTTCTATCCCCACTGCTGTTTGTCAATTCTATTGTTGACTTCTTTCCGTGCCATGATGTCAAACTATCCTGTATCTTCTCTCTTGGTCATCGTCTATCTCTCATACCCTCAATCTTTCTTGCTGCCATGATATATTCCAGTTTTCTTCTCATAGCATGCCTAACTTAGAAAAACATCACTCACTGCTACTTACTTAGTCATTCATCTTCTACCATGGGGTGTAGAGGTTTGCCAGAGAGAGCAAAGAGTTTATCCTATCAGCTGAAAAACATCACAACAGCTGTATTAAATATTACATTACATTATATATTTATATATATTGCTAATTTCCATAAGCATAAAACACCATCACTACCTTAACACTCACCATGACGGGAAAGAGCCCACAGATGGAGACTCTGTCCTCATGTTATATGGAGGGTACCGGCCATACTGTCTGCTATTCTGTAACTGCAAAAAACGATTGTCATGGACATCTTGTTGTGGATGGCCAAAATCTGCAACAAGTTAAAAAAATTAAATGACAATCAGGCAGAGCTGCTTATTTTTTCTCAATGTCACACAGTATGGTAAACAAATCAATGTGAGGATTTACTATCCTGCCAACTCTTAGGCACAAAAATTACCAAGCACGTGGATACTGTTAAGGACCTTCAAAACCTTGCTCTTAATATTCAATTACTTTTGGATTAATTTATATCTAATTTCTAAATCAACACACATAACAGAAATAAAATGTTTGAAACACTTGAAAATCTCCTACACTAAAAATTGTTTACTTCCAATTTTTACATCCGAAAGCTTATGACTATTATAACTTATTAAAGAAACACTTTAAGAAGTTTATAGCATCAGACAATGAGCATTTGCTCCCTATCAAACAAAAGCAATTATTTTTGTATGAAAATAATTTAAACTTACACAGTAAATCACCTGATCAAGGTGTAAATAACTGACAAAATAACTTCACAACAAAACAGCAAACGCTTGTTGCCCACAACTTATTTCCACACATTCTACTTTACTTTCCAAGTTGCACTATAAATACCCGTTCTTCATTTTAAAAATATAATGTCAATAAATAAATGAAAATCTAAACGGATATTAAGTGCACACACCAAAGTACAAAGTAAACATACTAATTCTCAGCAGAAAATTAAATGCCACAACACCTAATTGCCACCAAACAAAGGAATGAGAATTTTTTAATTTAAAAAAAAAGCAAAATCAGAACTCAGTTCAACAGAACAAGAATTTCATTCTACAATTATCAAAATAATGTTAGAATCGCAAATCAACATAAATAATGTGAGTATCAAAGCCAAATTAGAATTAAACACAAAGTGGTCAACTTTGCTTTACCTGACTCAAGCAAATCCACTGAGCTTTCTGTCAAGAAAGCATATTAAAACTCTGTCACTGAACATTAAAGACAACAAATTTTGTGCATAACCTACAACAAATTAGGTACACTGATTTAATCAAATCAAACATTGTTGATTCTTTCATGATGGAAGCTTTAAACAAAGTCAACACAGAAGACAGACGTAAAAAAATAGTTAAAAATTGAACAGTTTTGAAAACCAAGTTATTTCCTAGTTATTTAATGCCAGCGGAACAAGAAGTGAGACAAAGTCAGCACAGAAAACAGACTAAAATTTAACGGTTTTTGGAACACAAGTTATTTCCTAGTTATTTAATGCCAGCGGAACAACAAGTGAGACAAAGTCACTGCAGCTGGATATAAGATACACAAACAATTCCAGCTCAGAGCATTACATGGCAGTCCTTGTTCTGGAATCACTGTGGTAAAATAAAAAGAGGGAGAAACACATGGAGAAGGGAGCTGGAGATAGACCTTGCAAGGATAAAGAAGACACAAAAGAAGCTTGAAAAGATGGCACAAGACAGGAAGGCTTAAGATACTTAGCTGAATGCTTACTTACTTAGTCGT
The DNA here is from genome assembly GCA_024509875.1 of Oreohelix idahoensis. Classification (NCBI taxonomy): domain Eukaryota; kingdom Metazoa; phylum Mollusca; class Gastropoda; order Stylommatophora; family Oreohelicidae; genus Oreohelix; species Oreohelix idahoensis. The sequence goes on from JAMPIV010009606.1 coordinate 558,705, forward strand.
TCCCCTTCTACCGTGAGGTGTAGAAGTTTGGAAGAGAGAGCACCAGACTATCCTATCGGCTGTCTTCCTCCTGGCCTGGTTCCATTCTAGTCTTCGGTCCTTCAAAGATTGTCTAATGTTGTCCTCCCAGCGGACTCTGGGTTGTCCTGGGGGTCTGGATCCCTGGCTCTTTGTTTCCCATGCTTGTCGTGGTAGCCGATCTTCTCCCATTCTGCAGACATGGCCAAACCATCTTAGCTGAATGCGTAAACTCAAAAGGTAGCTGCTGTGAGAAGATGATGATTAAAATATATTTCTGAGCTGTCGTCACTTACTACAACTTCCTCCAAGTGTATCTTCCCTCTTTCAGTTGGGGTTGTCTCTCCTTTAAGACTTCTTTGGTTCCCCCTTTTATTCTGTCCCTGTCAGTTCCATGAAAGTGTTTTATTCATTTAATTCATGACCCTTCAGCTGACCAAGGAACAAGTCTTCAACAAAATTATACCAGGTCACCCTGACCCGTGTCATCAACCCAGGTCCCTTCCATGTCATCTTTATCCCTCTCATTGCTGCCTCCAGTTTTCTTCTCTGTGTGTTTTTCTATCTCCCTCTATCTCACTTACCATGTGGTTTCCACACCATGGACTGCCTTGTAATGCTATCTAACATGTTTTCTAAATATGTGTCCTATCTTTCACCAACACCTTTGTCTCATTCCCTGTTCCATTGGCACCTGTCTGGTTCTTGCCATCTACATTGGATATCTTATCATAGACATTGATGATTCTTTGTTCATAAAAATGACTTAATTTTTACAAATATAATTAAGTTTCTTTAGCCTACAAACTAAAGAAAACATCACTTAACAGTACATTTAGTGCAAAAAATCATGCAAATATTATAAGGAGGGAAAAATATATTTAAAAATGAGAAAGCCGTGAAAGAAACCGACAGCTGAAAGAAAAAAGGCTGGATAATAGAAAGATTAAATGAAAATAATTAGTCAAAAACATATCTAAATGAATAAATATACCCAAAAAAAATACAATTAAAGAAACATAGAAACACAGGAACAACGAAAAACTGAATAAAAGAAAGAGTGACTGAATTAAAAATACATATATTATAAGAAAAGAAAAGATAAAGACATGTAAGGAAGAAAGAAATTAAACCAAAACAATATCAGTTTAAGAGAAAACATTGCAAGGATGAAAGAAACAAAGAATGAATGCCAGAATGAAAGACTAAAGATAAATAACAGTGAAAGACAGCAAAGAGAGAGTCACAAAAGAGAAATTCGAATGTGAATCATACATTTTAAAATATCCCATCACTTATTTCACCAAAATTATTGTGACCTTTTTTATTTTGATTTAATAAAGGAAAGAAAAAAACACAACAAATCATTATCTAACCTCTTGACTGCTCAATGGTGGTTTAAGTCTCCCCCATGGTTTTCATTTTGTTTAACAGTGTGTGACATGACAATTAAGTCTCCAACACTGCAACATCACAACTTAGGTTTTCACGATATTTTCATTTACCACTGCAGCAGATAAGTCACCTCAATAATTACTAGGCTGTGTCTGTTTAGCCTGGCAGTTGACAATAATTTATAACACCACATCTGCAAACTGTCAATGACCCCAAGGAAGGATCAATCACAGTTGTCAGTCTTGGATTGCTTACAATACTTGATCAAGATTCCTCACTCATTTAATTCCTTTTTGCTCCGTAGGGAGCATGCAGCTATTCCTGCAGCTACCTGCTTGCAGGAAGCCTGCATCACAGTATTCATGTGCTCTGTAGCAACTTGTTTAATATAAAAAAGTTGCCAGCCCTATTCTTCTTCTTCTTCTTTGATCCTTAGCCGCCGACCATCAAAGCAGTCAGTGGCCATCTTTTACGGTGTTATTTTAAATGACGGCGTCTGCTGGGGTTTACCCATGCGCAACGTTTAGGGGTCATTAATATTTATAGAATATGTCGATATTTTACGGTATAGTGAACGCGAAATATATGCGGAGATTATGACGCATTCGCGTTGGGAAGGTCACGCCGGGTGACTTGGTTACAGTGCCTTTGTTACGCTATCCGTCAAGCAAGAAGGTCGTGTCTTGTATTTCTTCCAAGGAAATAAGGCTGAGTATATAGCCTATATTATATAGATGAATCGATGTAGAACTCAGGGTCAGTTCGGAAATTAATCTAAGTATGAGATTAATTAAATTAAACTAATAATGGAAGGAGAATCGTATTATGATTCAAATTGTAGATGTCAAGAACTCATGTGCTCATTTCTGGCTGTTGACTACAACAGTGCACGTATATAGCCACGATGTTCATCTGACATATTGTTTTGACACGGACGGACATGAATACTATGCATGTAATTCCTAATGAACTATATATGAACTATATATGAACGTGTACCTACGTGAATGTCTTATGTGTGAACTGTAAATAAATTCATGGACTCTGAATTGAGGACTTTATCACATCGATACGTTACAGCTATTTGCTGCATTTGCCAATGTTGATGATTATGCAAATGAAGAGCTCTTCTGATAGGAAAAATATGTACCTATAATGATGAGCTCCGAAAGGAACGAATGTATTCTTGGACATTCAACAAATGATTAATCAATATAACGTTGACCCTTACTCCAAGATGATAACCGGACGAAGCACGCATTCGCGATTGAACAAAATACATAACCAGCTCTAAACCAGCTCGGCCTTATCTATCCCCGCCCTTTATCAGCTGGCGGCCAGATGTGGCGTGGATAATTTCAAATATTAACGAGTAGAAAGAACTAAATTCCTTTCGATCGAAATGGACATTATTTGCAAATACACCGGTGACGTCATACCCTTGACGACAGCATGAACGGTTGGAAAAGCCAGCAGCTGACAATGTCCATCAAAAAAAATTTATTTGAAGCTTTCAAACATCAAATGAAACCTATTGCTGACTTTCTCAACGATACAAACAAGCTCTCGAGTCTGTCGGCGAAGCATATAATGTACGATATTACCGCCAAAACAAGATAAGTCACTGATTTTAAAGGTTAAAATATTTCGTCCTGTTTGTCCAAATAACGCCATGTTCTTTTTTCGTTGTATCCATGTTAAATATTGTTCCTGTCCTTTTCATGTAGCGGGTATGGATGGGCGGCGGTTCATAATGAATAAAATGGCTCTGAGGATGCCGATATTCATTCTGAATGTTCCTAAGGCTGTGAATTAATAGCACCTCGTGAAGAAAGCGTCGAATTATCATTATCGGTGATCGTTTCGTTCGGACTTGCATTAATTCACTTTGCATGTTAGGTGTATAGTCATGTTATAACTGGTGTTTTCTGGTGTATTTGGTTCTTATTTTTATTCATTTACAGTCTTATGTTCGTAATCTATCTTGTTTATTCTGATCTAGCTATCTTTAATTTTAATTAAATGTATTGTATTAACGTCAAATGAGTCCTGTGACGTCACTATTTGTTACGTACACAGCTTAACTTTCTATTCAGTTCATTCTTAATCTCTCACTTCCGTTTTATACCACTTAGTTATTAATGCATTTTTTATTGTGAAAATGTCTTGTCGTATGGTAATACTGTTTCGTAATCCTTGGTTAACCCATTGTATTGTTTGTCTTCATTTCATCCTTTTATAATTTAATATTAATGCTGTAATTTCTTCATTAATAATAGTGTAGATGAATATGATTAAATTTTTATCAGCTTTGATGAGGAATTAGGGACTTTGCACATATTTGCAGTAGTGGTCCTAGAAATGGGCAATGCACTTTATGCCTCATGATTATGGCATAATATATAATGATTAATTATTAAAACTTTATAACATATTAATACATATTTAATATAAATTAGTACACTTTCTCAGTACTATATTGTGAACTTAGTAACAATTAAGACTAATTATTTAGGGATAATACACATAATTATTAAATATTAATATTAAGCGCTTGATATAATTTCAGCAGCTTATATAACTAACTATCATAACTATTTATGATAGATATCAGTGAGTATATATATATAATATTTTTACAAAATATTATAGATTGTGGAACTTATACATAACAATACAGGAAGATTACAATTTCTTATATTAATTATTTATTCGTTGAGTAATTATAATTATCGACATAGATTCTAGTGGTGATTACAAGACATAAGTAATTGAATACTTAAATAAATTAACGTCAAGATGCTTAACTTAGACTATTTTATTAAAAATGGTAAGGATTTTGGAAAAAAAGGAGAACTTCTCGAGGCTTATGCATTGGCTGAATTTGCAAAATATAAGGCAGAAGAGGAGGAAAGGAAAGCTATTGCTAAGGAAGAAGAAGAAAGAAAGGTGGCAAGAGATGAAATCCTACGGATTGAAGAAGAGAATAAATTGAAACGACAGGAAATCATACTACAGCAAGAAATGGAATTGCAACGGCTTAAATTGGAAACAGCAAAACTTAATTCGCAGAGTGCTGCAGCAAGCCAAAATGATAATGCTCAATCTGGATCTTCATCCACCCAACTTAAGGGCAATTATTACTTTAAATTACCACCATTCAAATTACACGTGGACGACCTTTCATCGTGGCTGGCGCGCTTTGAGGATATATGTAAGGTCAATAACCTTGACAAAACTGCATGGGCACTTAAACTTAAGGAATTTCTGGATGGCGAACCTGCAAGTGCAGCACAAAACATTGATCCTACATTAGCCACAGACTATGAGGCCATTAAGAATTTGTTATTACGTCGGTTCCATTTGAACGAAGAGGCATGTAGATTACGTTTCAAAAGTTTATTGCCAGATAATAATAAAGATTTTACGGGATTTATTGCTAACATACGCAATACTTTTAACAGATGGGTTGAACTGGCAGGTGTCAACAAATCTTACGACAAGTTAGTCGATTTGTTATTGAGGGATAAAGTGTTATCTTCTGTCAGCCCACCATTCTTTGCTTATCTGCAAGAAAGAAAACCAGAATCTATTGATGAGTTAGAAAAAATTTCTTTAAATTACTGCACAGCTCATCCGAATGCTAATATTTCTGGCTCGTTGATAAGAGAACCACTTCCTGTAGCCTCCAATATGGCATATCATAATCATAACAAACCTAGAACACACAGTGTGGACAGAGGTAGGTTCAAAGGAAACTATGACATTAATTTTCATAAGGGACAGAATAACTTTAACAATAACTTTAATAGAGGAAGACAACAAACCAGAAATTATTCACCTCAGTCAAGACACAACAGTAATCCTCGTAACTCAAGTTATAATCGGTCATATCAATATAATAATGGTAACAATTGGAAGAATAGCGATAATTATAACTCGAGACATCGAGATAACAATTATAATAGACGTCAACGAGATAATTCAACTAATTATTCTCGTAATCGTTCTCATTCTCGTGGATCTTCACATTATAACCATAATACCGGGGCAGCAGTTACAAATGATATCACCCCTAAGGTTCAGGTTCCACCTAACGATAATACAATGAATTCTTCTGCTGCATGCTTTGCTATAAATTATAACGTGGCAAATAGTTGCCCACAATGCAATCTTATTTTTCAGAAGGCAAAGGAGACAGTGCTAAACTGCGGACACATTACACCAGAAGTAGGTCTTGCAGCCAATGATGGAACAGGCTCTCTGATTTTTAACAGAGGGATAGTAAACGGTTCTATAGTTTCTGTATTGAGAGACTCGGGGTCCACAACCATTGGAGTGCGACAGTCGCTAGTACATCCTAGCTGTGCAACGGGGGAATATGTCCGTTGCATGACTTTTGGGGGAACTATTGAGTTTTACCCCACAGCTATTATCCATGTTAACACACCTTTTTTCACAGGTAACGTAAAGGTATGCATGCTGAAAAAGCCAATAGCAGACCTTATGGTGGGTCGCATACACGGCAGCAAGGATTGTTCACCAGAAGATATTATTGAATGGGAGAGACACAATCTATGCACTGGAAACGCCGTGACAACTAGAGCTCAGACTATGCTCATGGAGAGTGTCAATGATAATAAGATGGATGCAGAAAAACAGGAGGATATTGAGGTCAATTCACCCATTGACAGGGAATCATTTGCTAACAAACAAAAAAATGACAAATCTCTAAATAAATTTTTTAACCTAGTTAATAAGGTTGATAATTTAACTTCAGTAATAAGAACAAACATTGGTTTATTATGAAAAATGATATACTAATTAGATGTTTTAGTGATAAATCACTGGTAAAACAACAAGTGATGGTACCGGCTGCTTTTAGACGGTACATTCTTCAACACGCGCATGACTCGCAGTGTGCAGGACATATGGGATATACTCGAACACGATCTCGAGTATTATCTTCATTCTTTTGGCCAGGAGTGTCACGTGATATTTCGCAGTATGTACGTTCTTGTACTACGTGCCAGGAAGTGAAAGCACGTGGAGCTTTTCACACGGCGCCTATTCAGGCTTGCGATATCTCATTACGACCTTTTGACAAGATGGCCATAGATATAATTGGTCCACTTCTACCATCTGCGAGAGGACATAGATTTGTTCTCACGTGCATTGATTTATGCACACGATGGCCAGAAGCCATTCCATTGAAGACAACCACTACCACAGATGTAGCTGATGCATTACATCTAATTTTCTCTAGAATAGGGTTTCCTAGAAAATTATTATCTGATCATGGGTCGCAGTTTATATCCGATACCATGAAGGAGGTAATGAAAACCTGGAACATTGATAGGAATTTTAGTAGTATTTATCATCCCATGAGTAACGGTGCAGTTGAAAGACTTAACCGTACGCTTAAGCAACTTTTACATAAGGTTACTGTTAAACACCCTCAGGACTGGGACAGAGCACTCCCAGCTGTCCTATTTGTTTACCGAGAGGTGCCACATGAACAAACTGGCTTCTCTCCCTTTGAGTTAGTTTTTGGTGCCCCTCCGAGAGGTCCTATGGGACTGATAAAAGATTTATTAATTGATGCAGAGATGACTCAGGACACTCAGTCATCTTATGAGTATGTGATTAATCTTCGAAATAATATTATTGAGTCTTGCCAATTGGCAACAGCTTCTTCTGAGGCTGCAAAAGCTAAGGCTCGATCTATACAAAACCGATCTAGACGATTACGCCAATTATTCCCAGGCGATGAGGCTTATGTATTACTCCCTCACAATAACAATAAGTTATTGATCTCATGGACTGGTCCTTATAAGGTTACTGATAAAATTTCAGACGTTGATTACGTCTTAGATATCAAGGGACACAGAAAGATATTCCATATTAATATGCTCAAGCAATTTCATACACGTCCTATACACTTACAGTCAATTTTTCATGAATTAGATGACAATACTGTATCTACTTGTCATTATTCTAATCTATCTGTTATACAGGAGGAAGAATCTTCTTTTCCTGAAGTGCAGATGCCTTTACCTGTACTTACTGTCCAATCTACTGAATCTTGGCGTGATGTGACCATTTCTTCTACGGTTACACCGCAACAGCATCAACGAGTTGCTGATCTTCTACAATCTTTCCCAGATGTGTCAACTGATGTACTGGGTTGCACATCTGTAATTAGTCACGATATTATTCTTAACGATGATACACCAATTCGTGTTCATCCTTATTCTGTGTTGAGGATTGCTTCATGTCTGCAGCATGGCGCATTCCTCAAATGATTATATCTACGCGACTGATGTCGATGATTGTTTCATGTCTACAGGCATTTGGATTTGTGCACGATCCGAATGACTGTATCATGGAACACCTCAAACGAATAGAGATATATCTCATCGACCGATGTCGATGATTGTTGCATGTGTGCAAGCATTTGAGTTTGGCCAACTCGGATTGCTGCACCGTGGAACATCGCAATTGAATATATATTAACGACGTAGTATGCATATCACTATGCATGACGCGTATGTCTTTATAACGTCATTCGACTTGTGGGTTTTGACCCGTACGGCAGTGTGTTTCAGAAGTGTGGCCATTGCCACTTATATTGTGTGGTATAACCACTGGAAAGTGTGGCGTTGTCCACTTTTTAATTGTGTGGCTAGGAAGCCATTTGAGCAGTGTATTTCTTGAACCAAACGTAAGTCGTCGTATGAATAACGCAGTTTGCATAATTATGGCAGATTAGCCTGGCGTGGTATGCCAAAGGAACATTATGTTACTAGCAATAGTGTAAGACTAGTATAGATGGATATTGTACAGCTAGCGGCAAGCGTAAGCCTAGTGTAACGGATATTAAACGACTAGCAGTAGACGTAAGCCTAGCATAATAAGTGTATTGCAGAACTAGCAGGATAGTTAAGTCTAGTTAGCATCTGAATTTATGCCAAAGGACATTGGCCGTTAAAAGGAACTGACCTCTAACCAGAACTCTAGATAGAGATTGTGAACATGTGCTTATGAACTAATGAGAACTCTTACAGATCGTACATGAATGTGATGTGACTTTTGTTCCCATGTAGTTGGTGTCTGCTCATGGTATGAAATTACTAATTAAATATTTTGAGTCGTCAAAATCACAGTCTTATCAACTGTCGTATTCGGAGTTGAGTTAAATGCTATTTATCTTCAACTGATCATGACCAGTGATTATTAATGTCTTAACACGCTGCATCTCACACTGCCAATATAATCAATAAGACAAGAGACTAATACAGGTCAGTCAAGGGTCGAATATTTAATATGAAACATGTTCAGCACAGAATGTATCACAAGGGTTAAAGCAGACATTATCGATACCAACGGACAGTATTACGGAATCCTACAAAAGTGATAAGAACCCGAGGGACTTTGACTCTATAAACTGAATACGCATATAATAACTTGGTCATCCACAAATACTAGAAGTCATCGAAGCACCCAGAATATACTGGGGTCCCGGAAGAGCGCCCTTAACATACTGGTGTCAGAAAGTGTCTGGATTTCGTGAATACTGGATTCCCCCCCTTCAAGTATCGAAGAAAGTTAAACTGATGATGAACGTTTTAAATGCAAAATCATTCATTCAATCCTAACCGGCAACTGAAATGCGCAGGACAGAAAGTGACGTCACTATATCGATGCCGTCAACGTTAGCAGACAACATTGCCTGAGAGAATCCGAATTTTCTTCCACCAAAGAGACTGATTCACGCAGATAGAACGGTAATCTTCCACTCGAGAACCTGAACCAGTGGAGAATGTATCTCTTCATCAAATTCATCTGAGGCTGCGACGCAGATCGATTGAAGAAACTACGTTCCAAGACCGAAGCAATACTTTCAAACGGTTCCCTGCTGCGAAGGTCAAGGTCTACCATCAATGGACCTCAGCTGTTGAAGACACTTGGATTAGAATTACATGCATTCATGTATTTCTCAGAGGGACAACTAAACAGATAAGTTCTTGATTTTACTTGGGCGCTTGAACATTATCATATTGTCCTTGCATTAGCTTTGGTCTACAGTTCATCATCACTTGGCTTACTTTTTACTATCATCTGTGTTCCCCCATTCATGTTTATCCGTATATTTGTATACTCGTCGTGTTTAATATTGACTGGAATTTTCCCAGGAAAGCTTCAGTGAATGTTAACTTCTATTAGATTTACATGCTTATTTTGCTAACTGAGGATCTGACTGATTATATTTTTTCTTTTGAGTCAGGAAATAAATGTTTCTTCAGTTAGCATTATAACCATATTTTGTGTACTTAGCAGTTGCGTCAAGTGAATTACGTCCTCTTTATTTACATAACCTACTTTCAGTACTGTTGACAATTGTTGTCGTGTGTGAGCTAAAAACTTCTTTGTCTACACGTTCGTTTATGACGACTTGTCTTGTTATATTTTTGTAATGTAAATTCTTTCTTTCTTTTACTGATTACTGTTTATAAGTCTCCTTTATTTACTTTATAAGTGTAAAGTGTTGTTGTATAACTGAAAAATCATTTCATTGTAACTCATTTGATTGTTTTCACTGTCTTTGTCACATGTTCTTGGAACTTGTTTGTTATTGATTAATATATTCATGTACATATTATAGTGAGTTCTATAATCCTGGTGTATATTATAGACTATTGAAGGTACTCATAAACCTATTATCATGTCTACACTACAGGAATTCATTGATATTGGAAAAAGTTATGGAAAATCAGGAGCAGAACTACAAAGTTTTGCAGATACGAAATATGATGAATATTTATCACGTCTGGAAAGAATGGAACAGCGTGAAATGACTAAACGAGCTGATGAGCTTAGGAGGTTTGAATTAACCCAAGAGAGGGAAATAAAAGAAAAAGAGTTAGCTCAACAAGAGAAAGACAGAGAATTTGAGAAAGATAAAATGGCTCAACAAGAAAAAGACAGAGAATTTGAGAAGGAAAGAATGGCACAACGGGATAAAGAAATGGAATTAAGGAGAATGGAACTTATGCAACTGGATCAAGCACATAAAAATGCCATGGAAATGGAAGCTTTAAAACTTCATGCAGAAAAAGAAAAAGCTTTAGAATTAGCTAAAGTGCAGTCTGAACAGACTAAGACTGCGGCTGCTACAAATATTTTATATCCTAAGTTAAAAATGCCACATTTTGACCAGACTCGCGATTGTGTTGACTCTTTTATATCTAGATTCATCATCAAGGTCACAGCTCTGAACATACCCAAGGAAAGATGGAGCAGTCTTTTACTTGATTTTTTGACTGGTGACTCACTTAAATGTTTCATGAGTCTTGATGAGAAGAGCAGAAGCGATTTCGATGTCGTAAAAGAGGTATTACTAAGACGTTTCCAGTTAACTGAGTCTGGATTCAGAGATCGCTTTCATGCTGCTAAACCAAGCAAGGATGCAGATTTTGGTGAATTCATTGCATCTATTAAACATTTCCTTAGCAGATGGATTGATCTATCTGGTATAAATAAAACATATGAAGGTGTTATAGATCTCATGCTGCGAGATAAAGTTTTATCCGCATGCAGCACTGAATTAGAAGCATTTTTACAGGAAAGACATCCTAATTCTATCGATGAGTATGAAAAACTCGGAAGACAGTATCAAACCGCACATCAGAATAAAGATCTTCATAGATCGACTATTCGAGATCCTATGCCTGTGTGCGCTGCACAACATGATCACAGACCTCGATCGAAGAGCTTTGATGGACGTTGTCGTTCAGATTATTATCAATCCGACAGAGGTTTTTATAACTTCCGTCGTCATCGCTCTCCTTCGAATTCATATCGACGAGGTTATAGAGGATATTCACCTCATGATCGTGGGTATCACAGAGGCAGGGATTATGATGGTTCACATCAAAAAGGATACTATAAACAGAGATCATCTTATGGTAGAGATGCCAGGAAAGATGACTCTACTGACTTTTTATTATAGCAATAAAAAGTCAGTCAATAATAACAAAGGTAATGCCAGATCTCCGTCGAGAGACAAAAATAAACAGAGACATGCAAATAGTTGCAGTGTTAAAAAGGAAAAAGGTAATGATGATAATGATCATGCGAACGCATGTATGGTAATGAATGATACATGTTATGAGTGTCAGTCGAAAAACAGATTAAAGTCTACAATTACACTTGATTGTGGTCATTGTATGCCAACAATGTCGGCATGTGTAAATGTCGGTTATCTTACATTTCATCCCGGAATATTAGATGGTAAGGTAGTGAGAGTTTTGCGTGACACGGGGTCTTCAACGATAGGCATTAAGCACTCGCTTATCGAGCCCTCTGCTTTTACAGGCAAATCAGTTAAGTGTGTCACATTTGGTGGGAATATAGAAACATTCCCTGTGGCACGAGTATACATTGATACTCCTTTTTACACAGGCACTGTCTATGCCTGCGGCTTGAGAGCACCCATAACTGAGATTATAATAGGAAACATACCAGGAGTTAAAGATTGCACTCCTGAGGAGATTGCAATGTGGGTTGAATCTCACCCACAGGTGGCAAATGCTGTTGTAACGAGAGCACAACAGTTAGCTACGGACATGGCTACACCACCTCCTCCTATAATGGATACAATTATGTCTCAAGTTGGCACTGTTTCACCTTCTGTTTTTCTGCAAAAACAGAAGAGTGACCCAACTTTACAAGGATTGTTTAGCCGAGCAGAACAAAAAACTATTAAATACACAAGAGGGGCTAAACAATGGTTCAAGATAAAGAAATCAATACTCACTAGATATTATGATGATGGCAAAACAATTATACATCAAGTGATAGTACCTAAAGAATACAGACCACTGGTCCTACAAACAGGTCATGACTCCCCTATGGCAGGGCATATGGGGATCAAAAGAACATTGTTTCGTGTTACGTCACAATTTTATTGGCCTGGGGTTAATAAAGATACAAAGTTATACTGCAAATCTTGTACAACATGCCAAGGTATAGCACGTAAGGGCAGGTTCCATACGGCACCCTTACAGATTACAGACGTGCCTGAGAGACCTTTCAAAAAGATTGCAGTAGATATAGTGGGTCCGTTATCAATTGTTTCAAATAATGGATTTCGTTATATTTTAACTTGCGTAGATCTTTGCACGCGTTGGCCAGAGGCCATACCATTGAAAACCAGCACAACGCATCCGTGTCTTATGCATTATTTTCGATATTTTGTCGAATCGGGTTCCGGAGGATAGATTGTCAGATCAAGGATCACAATTTATTTCCAACATTATGAGGGATTTAGAATCCATGCTATCTGTTCACCACTCGTTTTGTAGTGCGTATAGGCCTCAATCAAACGGTGTGTGCGAGCGCTACAATAGCACTCTAAAACAGATGTTATCTAAGATAACTGAAGAATGCCCTCGTGAATGGGATCGGCTTCTGCCGGCGGCCCTCTTCGCTTTTCGTGAAGTGCCTCACGAGAGCACGGGATGGTCTCCGTTCGAATTGGTTTATGGTTCGAATCCTCGCGGACCAATGATGATACTCAAGGATTTGTTGATTGGAGCATCAATTGATACAGCCACTCGAAACAGCTACGAGTTAGTGATTGATCTCCGACAACGAATCATCGATGCGTGCACTTATGCATCCCAGAGTATAAAATCAGCCACTCAACGATCAAGATTATTACATAATCAAAAGAGAATATTAAGATCATTTAAACCAGGGGAAAAAGTTTGGTTGTTGCTACCTCATAACGATAACAAATTACTGATATCATGGCAAGGTCCATTTGATATTATCAAACAAGTCACAGATGTTGACTACTCGGTAAACGTTAGGGGTAAAATCAAAACCTTCCATGTCAACATGCTAAAATTAGCAGTTGAAAGACCACAGGAATTAATTCCTGTCATTAACTCTATTGATGATTCTTCGCATCATACTGCTTCTTTTGCAGTTGTTCATGAAGAAGATACTACTTCGTCTATCCCTTTACAATTCCAACTACCTTCTTTGCAATCATCGGAATCTTGGAAAGACGTGACTATTTCTTCGTCACTATCTTCGTCACAACAAGATCAAGTTCGGGATATTCTTATTTCTTTCAATGATGTTCTCACCGACCTTCCAGGTCAGACATCGCTTATATCCCATGATATTACTCTTACTGATTATAAACCTATCAAACTTAGACCCTATCCTATTTCTTTACACCACAAAGATAGGGTGGAGAAAGAGTTAAAAGAGATGATACGTTTAGGTGTGATATCTCCTTCGGAATCACCATATGCATTCCCAATGGTGATAGTTAAAAAGAAGGATGATTCTTTACGTATTTGTATTGATTTTAGGCGATTGAATAAAATTACAATCACAGACGGGGAGCCTATGCCACTTTTAGATGATCTTTTGTCAGAATTATCTAATGCTACCTTCTTTAGCAAACTAGATCTCTCTAAAGGCTACTGGCAAATTCCTCTTGCCGAAAATGCCAAACCTTACACAGCTTTCACAACTCCTTTTGGGCTCTACCAATGGAATTATATGTGTTTTGGGTTAGTGAATGCGCCAGCGACGTTTGTGCGCATGATGCGCCGCCTTCTTGGCGATCGTAAAGATGTCATCACGTACATCGATGACATCTGCCTATTTCATGACTCGTGGGAAGACCATATTGATGGTTTAACTTCCCTTCTACATACGTTACGTATGCATGGTTTGACTGTGCGACCTTCAAAGGTCCAAATTGGTTGTCAGGAAATTTCTTTTCTTGGTCACCGCATAGGTAACCACAAACTGTATCCTGACGACAATACAGTCAAAAGAATTCTAGAGATTTCTACCCCTTCTACTAAGAAACAAGTTAGAAGCCTTTTAGGCCTAATAAACTATTACCATAAGTTCATCCCGCATTTCGCACAACTATCTACACCTTTGTCCGCACTGTTGACCAAAGGTAGTCCTAATAAGGTACGTTGGGACAAAGATTGCGAAAGCGCTTTGGTAACAATTAAGAAATTATTTAGCAATGCACCTATTTTGTTATTACCGAATATACGTATTCCATTCATACTTCAATCAGATGTCTCGAGTTACTCAATGGGTGGTTGTTTGCTGCAATGTTACAAGGAAACACTCCATCCATGTTTCTATGTGTCGAGGAAACTGACTCCGGCTGAACAGAAGTATGCGACAGGTGAACGTGAGCTCCTGTCTATGGTCTGGTGCCTGGAGAAGCTGTCAAGATATCTCATCGGCACGCACTTTTACATTATGACAGACCATAGTCCTCTTACTTACATAACAGCTAGAACAATGCGTAACGCTAGAATACACCGATGGTATTTGTTAATTCAAGAATTTTCATTTACGATTCTGCCTATTGCTGGCTCAGACAATAACTTGGCAGATCTTTTATCGCGCAACGTCTTTGAGAAGAAATTGAATTAACTCTTTAGTCACCATGTTGACAAGTGCTATTATTAATGTTATAAAATTTAATGTGTCTACTTAAAGATTATCATAGTTATAAGTAGGTAGTACTAATATTAATATATTCGGGAGACGAGCGTCTTCTCCATCACTATCATCCGTGCCACAAGTGTCACGTTTGGAAGTGAGGGGGATGATGTTGAGGATTGCTTCATGTCTGCAGCATGGCGCATTCCTCAAATGATTATATCTACGCGACTGATGTCGATGATTGTTTCATGTCTACAGGCATTTGGATTTGTGCACGATCCGAATGACTGTATCATGGAACACCTCAAACGAATAGAGATATATCTCATCGACCGATGTCGATGATTGTTGCATGTGTGCAAGCATTTGAGTTTGGCCAACTCGGATTGCTGCACCGTGGAACATCGCAATTGAATATATATTAACGACGTAGTATGCATATCACTATGCATGACGCGTATGTCTTTATAACGTCATTCGACTTGTGGGTTTTGACCCGTTTTACCCGAACGGCAGTGTGTTTCAGAAGTGTGGCCATTGCCACTTATATTGTGTGGTATAACCACTGGAAAGTGTGTGGCGTTGTCCACTTTTTAATTGTGTGGCTAGGAAGCCATTTGAGCAGTGTATTTCTTGAACCAAACGTAAGTCGTCGTATGAATAACGCAGTTTGCATAATTATGGCAGATTAGCCTGGCGTGGTATGCCAAAGGAACATTATGTTACTAGCAATAGTGTAAGACTAGTATAGATGGATATTGTACAGCTAGCGGCAAGCGTAAGCCTAGTGTAACGGATATTAAACGACTAGCAGTAGACGTAAGCCTAGCATAATAAGTGTATTGCAGAACTAGCAGGATAGTTAAGTCTAGTTAGCCTCTGAATTTATGCCAAAGGACATTGGCCGTTAAAAGGAACTGACCTCTAACCAGAACTCTAGATAGAGATTGTGAACATGTGCTTATGAACTAATGAGAACTCTTACAGATCGTACATGAATGTGATGTGACTTTTGTTCCCATGTAGTTGGTGTCTGCTCATGGTATGAAATTACTAATTAAATATTTTGAGTCGTCAAAATCACAGTCTTATCAACTGTCGTATTCGGAGTTGAGTTAAATGCTATTTATCTTCAACTGATCATGACCAGTGATTATTAATGTCTTAACACGCTGCATCTCACACTGCCAATATAATCAATAAGACAAGAGACTAATACAGGTCAGTCAAGGGTCGAATATTTAATATGAAACATGTTCAGCACAGAATGTATCACAAGGGTTAAAGCAGACATTATCGATACCAACGGACAGTATTACGGAATCCTACAAAAGTGATAAGAACCCGAGGGACTTTGACTCTATAAACTGAATACGCATATAATAACTTGGTCATCCACAAATACTAGAAGTCATCGAAGCACCCAGAATATACTGGGGTCCCGAGAGCGCTCGTAACATTCTGTACCTCTACATTTTCTGAGTAAGACATCTCAGGAACTCGAACAGATGATATCATTAGGTATTATTGAGACTAGTACATCTCCATTTTCTTCTCCTTTAGTCATTGTCCGGAAAAAGGACAACAACATACGTTTATGTGTTGACTATAGGAAACTTAATGCGCAGACAGTACCGGATAGCGAACCACATCCTATCCTTGACGATTTACTTCCTCGTCTATCCAATGCTACACTTTTCACTAAAATTGACTTAACTAAAGGTTATTGGCAGATTCCACTAACCGAAAGAGCCAAATACTACACAGCATTCTCAACTCCACAAGGTCTTTACCAGTGGAACGTGATGCCTTTTGGGCTAATGAATGCTCCAGCTACCTTTATTCGCATGATGCGAAAAATTTTAGCAGGTAGATCAGATATAATTACCTATATTGACGACATATGTTTGTTTAGTTCATCATTTGAGGAACATTTTTTTGGGTCTTAAATCAGTTTTGGAAATATTGCGGGATAACCATTTAACCGCTAAACCAACTAAAATTCAAATAGCGTGTAATGAGATAACATTCCTGGGGCACATTATTGGATCGGGACGTATCCAAACAATTCCCAGTACGGTTTCTAAAATATTAAATTTATCTGTTCCTCAAACGAAGAAACAGGTTAGGAGTCTGTTAGGTTTAATCCAATACTATAGCAGATTTGTACCTCACCTATCATCCATCACGGCTGTCCTGTCTTCGTTACTAAAGAAGAACATGCCTTTAAGGATAAATTGGACCGACGAATGTGACAAAACTTTTCGCACTATCTTAAAAATTTTTTCATGCCCACCTGTTTTAAGATTACCAGATGCTTCTAAAAAGTTTGTTCTACGTACAGATGCGAGTAATTACGGACTCGGGGCGTGTCTACTGCAATATCATGATGATGTCCTTCACCCTGTACTGTATATCTCACGCAAACTGAAACCTCCGGAGACGAAATATTCCACTGTGGACCGAGAATTGCTCTCCGTAATCTGGGCAATTACCAAGTTGGAAAAGTTTTTGCTGGGATCTCCATTCCTGATCCAGACTGATCAGAAATCAGTGGCAGCATTACGTCGCTCAAACCATAAAAGTGCTAAACTTGCACGATTTGCTATTACGTTGCAACCCTACGAGTTCGAGATACAGTCGATACCTGGAACTGAAAACGTCATAGCCGACACGTTGTCCAGACATCCTACGGATTCTGAATGAATATTACAATTTCAAGAAAATTTTCTGACTAGTCAAGCATTACATTTGCAATGAACGGTAATTGATATCAAGTCAGAATATACAACAATTCAGTTGGACTTCCTACCTAAATAAGGACATTTCGAAATAAACTATTGTGATCAAAATATCAAGTTTTACGGATCGTTTGAAAATTTGAACTTCAATTCCACTTTGAGTATCACTCATTTCGATTGAAAACTGTTAAAAAGGAACAATCTCTGATGTAGAAAGGACAGATACGTTGATGACTTAGTCAATTTACTTTCAAAGTTTAATAAAGGAACTAACGATTAATGGATAATCAAATCATAATTTGATAATATGAACCTTGTGTCTTAATGAACTTTCATACAATTCAACAGGAGGTAACTACGATTGGATCTTCATGTCCAATATTATTACATTTTCTAGTTATTAAATTAGTATATAATAGATAATAAAGTCAAAGTGTGATGAAATAAAAAAATAAAATATACTAAGAAAAGATGAAACAAAAGAATATCACACCAATTAAACCTTTTAATTAGTGTAATTATTAAGGTAATAGATATTACATTATAACATTTCATATATATAGTTAAAATGTATGAATTTTTTTTTCTGCTCTTTTCTTCTGATTGCGTTAATTTAATTAGGTATCTATCCTTACACTTCATTTTCACACGCATGCTAATTTAATGTATACTTTAATATTTGGTTTTAATTGTCCGTACTTCTCAATTTTCATTTCTTTTACTCTCTTATACTATTTCTCATTTTCCTCTATTAGATATTAATTAGTTAGTACCATACGTACATACTATAATTAATTATTTTAATTTTAGTTAGTTAGAATAATTTTAATAACACCTCACATTATTAGTTAGTCTATACATACAACAAATTAATTAGTTAATTAGTTAGTGACAGTGACATTTCCTTGTTTAATATAAGGTATATGTATGATATGACGTTGATTTTATTATAATATATTACTGACATGACCGCGACACTGTTCTAGATAGAACATCGTAGGTCATACGTCGGGTTTTGTTAAATTTTTGATAATTTGATTAATATTGTTCAAAAAAAAAATCTATTAAATAGATTTTTTTTTGCCCCCGTCTGACAGGAAATCTGTTACGGTGTTATTTTAAATGACGGCGTCTGCTGGGGTTTACCCATGCGCAACGTTTAGGGGTCATTAATATTTATAGAATATGTCGATATTTTACGGTATAGTGAACGCGAAATATATGCGGAGATTATGACGCATTCGCGTTGGGAAGGTCACGCCGGGTGACTTGGTTACAGTGCCTTTGTTACGCTATCCGTCAAGCAAGAAGGTCGTGTCTTGTATTTCTTCCAAGGAAATAAGGCTGAGTATATAGCCTATATTATATAGATGAATCGATGTAGAACTCAGGGTCAGTTCGGAAATTAATCTAAGTATGAGATTAATTAAATTAAACTAATAATGGAAGGAGAATCGTATTATGATTCAAATTGTAGATGTCAAGAACTCATGTGCTCATTTCTGGCTGTTGACTACAACAGCGCACGTATATAGCCACGATGTTCATCTGACATATTGTTTTGACACGGACGGACATGAATACTATGCATGTAATTCCTAATGAACTATATATGAACTATATATGAACGTGTACCTACGTGAATGTCTTATGTGTGAACTGTAAATAAATTCATGGACTCTGAATTGAGGACTTTATCACATCGATACGTTACAGCTATTTGCTGCATTTGCCAATGTTGATGATTATGCAAATGAAGAGCTCTTCTGATAGGAAAAATATGTACCTATAATGATGAGCTCCGAAAGGAACGAATGTATTCTTGGACATTCAACAAATGATTAATCAATATAACGTTGACCCTTACTCCAAGATGATAACCGGACGAAGCACGCATTCGCGATTGAACAAAATACATAACCAGCTCTAAACCAGCTCGGCCTTATCTATCCCCGCCCTTTATCACCATCACACCTGGTAGCGTCTTGTAGGGCAACAACAAATTGATTCCACTTTGCTTGGTCAGCGGCCATCCTTCGTACAGTGCCCCAACTCTGGTTCATTCTTTGCAACTCAGCCTCCACAGTCCTCCGTCAAGTTGTTTTTGGTCGGCCTCTCTTTCGTTTTCCTTCAGGGGTCCATAGCATAACTGTTCTTGTGATGGCATCGGGGTCTCTTCTGAGGACATGGCCAACCCAGCTCCAACATCTGCCAGCTATGATGGTGTGCATGTCCTCTTGCTTGCTCCGAGTAAGCAGATCTTGGTTGGTGATGGTATTCTGCCAAAAGATTCGGAGAATTTTTCTTAGTCATGTTGAGTGAAAAGAGGACAATTTCGACATTTCCTTCTCTGTAACTCTCCAGTATTCCGCACCATAGATAAGCATAAAAAGCACACAGCTCTGATATAATCTTAATTTTGTGCTTGTGCTGTACTGAGAGGACTTCCAGATGTTATTTAGATTTAAAAAGGCTGTTCTTGCTTTGTTCATTCTGTTGTTGATGTCTTTGCTTGCTCCGCCGTCTGGTGTTACTATGCATCCTAGGTATGTGAAGGTGTCTGTCTGTTCCAGTTGCTGATTCCTTACTGATATGGGCTCAGGGTTGCTCACATTGAGCGTCATGACCTCTGTCTTCTTTAGATTGATGTTCAAGCCCACCTGCTGGCTATACTTATTAAGTCTATCCGTTTTTTCCTGGATGTGTTGATGTGAATGTGCTAGTAATGCAATGTCATCTGCATATTCCAGATCTTCTAAATTGGAAGATCAGTCCTATAAACAACCTCATATTAGTCACCTCCTATGACATGCTTGAGGCAGTAGTCCTATACACTCTTTGTGTCCTCTAAGACCCCTAGAACTACACTGACCATAAATGACTCGTGCATATTTCTGTACTGTAAGCACTGCTCACTGTTTTTATTTTCATACTTTTAATCTGAACAGTCATTGATCTCTACATATTTTGAAGTAATATCATTCATTAAAAATTTGTAAACAAGAAAAAGACATGTTTGGTAATTCCCGTATGTTAAAATTATTGTACTTCAAATATTTCAGAAATCTCTGACGCAGCAACAAAAACATTTTTTTCCTCAGTCAAGAAGTTAAAACAATACACCAGCACTAACTAATTAAATTGGCAAACCTAAAAATCTGGTCCTAGGCTGATTTAACTTCGACACATGATAGGCAGATTCTCTACTTCGGTCACCACCTACACCAGCCTGAAGCTGAAATGGAAAAAACACAACATAGGAATAAACACAGTCCTCTTCTTCTTCTTCTGTCCTTAGCCAACGACCGGCAAAGCAGTCAGTGGCCATTACGCCTAGTGGCGTCTTAAGGGCAACAGTGAATAGATTTTCTTTGCCGTTGTTCCCATCACGCCTAATGGCGTCTTTAGGGCAATGACAAATCAATCCATTTGTCGTTGTTTCCGTAATCAAAGTGACTGGCAAACGGGTGATCAGCCCGTTGGTAATAAACACAGTAACTGCAGTAAAATTATGGTCATTAGTAAAGTATTGAACAACAAAATAAGGACCAGTTTTAAATAATGACAGGAATAAAAGTACTTAATATACAACCATAAAGGTGTTTCGTACAGTGCCCCAATTTGTTGTTGCCCTACAGGACGCCACTAAGTGTGATGGCCACTGACTGCTTTGACGGTCAGCGGCTAAGAATCAAAGAAGAAGAATAAATGTGTTTATCAAGAAAATAGACAGGAAAATTAAAAATTAAAAAAATATGAAAAAACCCAATTCCTTCCTTCCTTTTTGGGTCCAACATGCAGAAGTCTGCACCAAAGAAGTGATGTGCTTCAGCAGTGATAGTTTCTGTAGTCAAAACAAAAAATCAACTTTTTGTATCATTTTCATGGATGTTATTCCCAATGAAGTGTATGTGGTCATAAGAAAGGCACTTTTGGCTTCGTCAATATATAAAATTTGGTCCTTCCTGTTTGTGCAGCATTCCAGAAAAAAACAAATCCATTGTCCTCAAAACTCAAAAGACATCAAATCCAACATAAAAATCAGATTCTTCAGCTCAAATGCCAAGTGAAATTATTTACGTTCTAAATGAACATTTAGCCGAATAATATATGAAACTCGTCCAAAAAGAATCAAAGAATGATGAAAGAAGACAATTATTACTCTACTCATGTACTACCAAAATCCTGAGAGCACAAAAAAAGAACGAAATTTTCCTTCTGTTAAAAAACTTCTTGATGTTCTTTCGCAGAAGAATTAATGAACACAATCTTCGGCAACATCTTGTTGTCAACAATGAACAGGATATAAATCCAGCAACCTGGGAGGATGATGATGCCGATCACACTATGTGGCGATGCTCTCTGCAGCCCCACTTCAGATTGGGCGAAAAGAAGCTCTCACTGTAAGCAGAAGAGAGGAGAAAACGTCGAAAGGAACACCAGATAAATAAGCAGCCGACGGTTGTTACCTCGGGGGCGCATTCCCATAGTCAGTTATAACTGAAGGGGCTATTATTATATGAAGCAGTGCATGAGGTTGGCAGCCTCATAATATAAAGCGAATTGCTACGTAAATCACCCCTGCAATAGCACATGAATGCCTTGGTGCTTTATAAATGTCATGTATTTGTTCTACGATACTGGCAAATATGATAACAGCAATTTCTGCAGATAGAAAAGCTCACCCTGGCGTCTGACAACTTGTCTGTGATGGTCTGGACTGGCTGAGGCTGGGCAGTGGTTTCTTTGCTTAGTTCCTTCTCTCTGTTTTCTCGTACCTTCTTCTTCAATAATGTACTTGACTTTATACGCTGAATTTCATTCTGTGTGGTCATGTTCAGAAACTGAAAGTACGTCATCCCATGTTAATGCTTTATTTTATTACAGTCTTAATGACGGTAATTTTTTTTTTTTTTTCAGATTTTCACTAAAGTAATTGTTTCAGATTATTTGCTGCAATTTACATTTTGTATTTTACAAAAACACTCATTTAGTTCCCAGGAGTCTCAGAATGGGGCTAGCAAAATTATCATACTTAAAATATTGCTTAAGAAACTATTGCTGCAAGAGCATGTGCTTTGATGCAGACTTCCTGCAAGAGGAGCTGCGATAGTGGTGGAAACAGGAGATGAATGTCTTTTATGAGTTCAGTCATTTAAATCAGGAAAATTTTCACTCCTGTATCACAATCACATTTTCAGTATTATGATACAAGAGTTAACAAACTTGAAAATATAAGAAGAAAACACAGCTATTCCTGGTTACACTTAAGACTAAAGAAATAAAGTACTTAAAATGATAGATTGAAAAGAAACTTTTCAATGAAATCAAGAAAAGAAAAAGTGATTATTCTTGGAAGAACAGAGAATTTCATGACATGGGGGAAAATTCAGGCAAGAGCAGAGGTGAAAAGATCTGGTTATACAACCTATTAGAACAGACAATATGATATGAACAATGCTTAAGATAGCTAATCACCATCATCATCAAATCCTTTTTTGCTTTTTATGGAGCATTTAGCCACTGCAGATGACCCCCCCCCCTCCCCGAGGAAGCCTATGCCATCACACAACCTCCAGCAGTCATGGTGTCTGTAGTAATCTGTTTACATGAGGTTACCAGCCTCATGTTAAATCTATTATTTATCACAACTTCATGGTGGAGGCACTATTCACTCTTTGCCTCCTCAGATATCCCCCCTCCCTGGGAACTACACTTGCAAGAGAGCTAATGAGAAACAGAAATTCATAAACTTAGTGTCAACTTCAGATAAATGAATCTGTAATGGTGGTGTTCTTGATTAACACAATGAAATAACATTTGAAGCCACAGAATGTCATCAACAATCCTGAATATTTGACTTTGCTGTACAGTTCTGTATCCTTTTATGACAATTCCTCGGGGACAACTTTTGTTTTGGAAACCGGAATTAGTTCAGTTTTCAGATGTCACCCAATTCGCGTTCAAAAATTAGCCCACATTGCATTTGAAAAGTAGCCCAAATCTCCCAAAATAGCCGAAGTCACCCAAAATGTGTTCAGAGAGTAGCCCAGAGAAATTTTCCATTATCAGAATAGTTTGGTTTTCAGGTGTTCTGATTAAAGGATATAGACCTGTACCTTGTTGTGATCACAAGACTTAACAGACGTAGCTATTTAATAGACCACTTACGTCTGCTCTCATTTATTTAATCATTCACTACCCTTCAGCTCCCTGTGGAGCACATGCCTTCACCAAACCATTCTGTTCTGTGCCATCCACTCAAGGTCCCTCCAAGTCTTCTTTACCACTTTCTTCTCTATCTCTAGCTCTCTTCTCCACATTTTAGGTCTTCCTCTACCTGTTACATGGAGATTCCAGACCAAGGACTGCCTTGTAATGTTATCAACTGGTTTCCTCAATGTGTGTCTTACCCATCGCAAGTGTCTTTTTCTCATCCCCTGTTCCAGAGCACTTGTCATCAGTTCCACATTGGTGATAAGATATTGTCATAGAATTTCAATCCTCCTGTTCGACGCAAACACCCATTTATGAAAGTCTGTAACTTCTTGGTCAGTTCAAACATTCCAAGTACCAAATCTGAAGAGTTTCCTAGAAGCAGGAAGGTGAGGCCGCAGCAAAGACTTATTTCAGCTTTCTCTGGACTGCATCATGAACCTCCTTATCACAATGACCTTCTTCCATCTTATAGCTGAATTATTTAAATTAGAAGTGTTTGTCTTGTCCATGTTGTTCTACTTTTTTTTTCTGCTTAAAGTTTCTACAGGATAAAGTAGATTGCCCTATGCCCAACCCTCCTTAGTTGCCTTCTACAACATGCAGGATACGGTACAGTGTTACTATTCTTTGGTCATCTTTAAGCCCTGGTAACACATGGGTGTTTTGCAGTTGAAAAGCCAACAAGGGATTTTCATTATTCACAATATTTTATACAGTCAATAAAGGGGTTCAATCTAGACTAGACAAGTGCTGTATTTTTTATGAGTAATCAAACACTCCATTTGTTGCCGTTTCCGTAACATGTGTCCTTCCACACAATCTGCCTAAGGAAAATTCTCCGAATCTTTTGGCCAAATACCATCAGCAACCAAGAATTACTTATTCGGAGGAACCAGGACATGCACACCATCATAACTGGCAGACGCTGGAGTTGAGTTGGCCACGTCCTCAGAAGGGACCCTGATACCATTACAAGAACAGCTATGCTATGAATCCCCGAAGGAAAGCGAAAGAGAGGCCGACCAAAAACAACTTGGCGGAGAACTGTGGAGGCCGAGATGCAAAGAAAGAACCAGAGTTGGGGCACTGTATGAAGGATGGCCGCCGACCAAACAAGGTGGAGTCAATTTGTTGCTGCCCTACAAGACACCACCAGGCGTGATGGCCACTGACTGCTGTGACAGTTGGTGGCTATGGATCAAAGAAGAAGAAGAATCAAACACTAAGATGTGAGAAGACAGTACAATTATTGAGATAAATTTGGTGATAGCAGTAAAAGGCGGTCCTTGCTCTGGAATACTCAGGGTAAGAGAAATACAGGGAAACCAAAAACACACACTGAGAAGGGAATTAAACATGAAGAGAACAAAGAATATATAGAAAGACTTTGATGGATGGCACAGGGCAGAAAGGCTTGGAATGTATTTGTTGAAAGTATGTACTCTGCATAGAGTTGAAGGGTAATTGATCCAGCGGGGCTTGGGCTCTCGCCCTTTGGCCCTAGTTGAAGGGTAAAGAATGGATAACTCAAACACTGGTTCAAAAACGAACACAGTTGTTAGATCATGGATTATTTGTCACACATACACTGAGGAAGTGCAGGGTGTCCAAGAATTATTCATAGGATTTTGAAGTTCATTAACCTTGAGCAGATACGAGTGTTATGGATAAATGATACTGCGTTTGTAACCTTGACCCAAGTAATTTTATTAGTTACATATTTTTTAGCTGCAGAAAACAATTCACTAAACTTTAACATATGAGAGAGTTATGCTGGTAATACTAAACTTTCATAAGGGGTACACAATTACTTTAAGTTTGGGAAACTCTGGTGTAGGTAATGCACTTCTTCATGCTTTTCATTATTTTCAGGTCAGAGATGTAATTTTTTTCTACAGTTCTTGCAGTGTTTCTGAAGTTTTTATTTGGTTGGAAGCTTATCAGATTCTATTATCGTTTAAGCTGACAAAAGGTGTGTTAAGAACAGAACTGGTGTAAGGGAAGTAAACCTGAGTATGTTAGTAGACAAGTTAGATTTTGAGTTGGAGCACTTGTTTGCTTGTTGGCTATTGAATTGTTTTGAAAATATCTCGTGGTAGTTTCGAGAGATAGATTACAGAAAGCGTGGAAAAACGCTGATCAATGATTGATTGACTGAGTTGTGTTGACAGTGAGGAAGTCTCGTGACTGTGTTGAGCGGGATGAGTGTGTGATTCAAGGAGTGTTCTGGGCGTTTGACCGGGTAGGTCAAGACTGTGTTTTTGGGAAGTGAAATGCCTGCGCAGTGCTGAAGTTAAAATGTCGACTGATTTTTCGCTGTGGGTACAGCGTGGTATAAAACTGCAGTATGGATTATTGTGAAAATGTTTATGAGGCCAAGATTTTGTGTAGGCCATTTTGATAACTGCAGTGTGCAGTCCTTAAAGGCCATTGTTTTCCTGTGAGAGGATAGTTGTTGATGAATTATATAAAGGCCATGATCTCCTGTGAGAGGATCGTTATTGATGATACTTTATAGCGCTGATGAATTACTTAAAGGCCATTGTTTTCCTGTGAGAGGATAGTTGTTGATGAATTATATAAAGGCCATGATCTCCTGTGAGAGGATCGTTATTGATGATACTTTATAGCGCTGATGAATATTATATAGGCCATGGTTTCCTGTGAGAGGATAGTTGTTGAGGAAGAGATCGCGCTGAGATGAGTGAAGGCGAGATTATTGCAAACTGCCGGGTGTGCAGTCTTGTGAGAAATTGCTAGTAGGATTCACTATATTATTATAGCGCTGATCTCATTGTAACTGCCGAGTGTGCAGTCCTTATAGTGTTAAGATATATTTCGTGTTATGCTGTGAACTGTATCCTGACTATGTGCATTTCATATCAATGTGTTGTGACGTGAATAAAGCAGTATTAAATGTCACCAGTCATTTACAACCATCCATGACTCTTGTGTACGTACCTGTGGTGTAAACGACTAAACCAACACACGCACTCAATATTCTAGACGTGACAGTAGTAACACATATTTATTACTAGCCTATGTGGCGATGATGTAGACTTGAACACACATACCTTTGAAACATAACCCTATTCTTATCAAGTGGTGGTTTACAATCAAGTAGGATCTACTGCTATACTGCAAGACTGATTCTACCTACTTAACATATCTGGGTATTGAAAGTGTTACTGTTAACTAAAACTAAATACACCGTTAACATATCTAAATACCGTAACAAGGTGATGTTTTATTGTGTCAGTGGAAATCATTTTCATACATAAATAATTGTTTTGTTTAAATACAGAATAAATGATCAGTGTGGGCTGCTACACATTTCTGACCTGTTTTTAATAAATTATAGGACAGCAGGCACAAGTTGCTGGACAAAAAAAATTGAAGCTAACAACTTTAACTCTTAGTATATGAGCTGCCTTTCATGACTACCATTACAGATTTTGCAATAAATAATTTATTTATAAAGATAACATAAGTGTTATATATCAAAATGTGAAGAAATGAAACCCCTATATCATGCACGTAACTAAATTGTTCAGTGGTTTTAAACATGCATTCAGCTATAAATTTTCGCTATTGACGGGGATCGATCATCGGCCTCTCTAGAAGGCCGCTCATATACTAAGAGTTAAGGGATTTTTATCCAGTATTTCAAAAGATTTTTATTTTTCTGTGTGCTGATTTAAAAATTAGAAATAAATTAATATGCATTAGCTGAATATCTGGTTGTACTTTACTTTAATGTTTATCCCTAAAGTGTTTCTTTTTTTTTTCATTACATCATATGAAATGAATGTATGTCTCGAACAAATGGATTATTTAAATGCAAGACTATCATTCAGGATCCGGCCCTGGAACAAGAGACAGGCAAAAAACATGCTGAGCACACAATATTCACAAAATGGTAACGGCACAACACAAATAAGAATGAAACAAACTATTCAAAGAAAAGTGGTGACCTCAGTGACCACATGGATAATTAGAAAAAGAAAGAAATTAAAGTGTTGCTCCAGTGACCACATGAGTAAACGGGCAATAGAAGAGAGGAACATCATGTTCCAGTTACCAAAAGGACAAACAGACAAAAGAAGAAAGGAAATAAGTAAAAACTGATGTAAATGCACTTTGGCTTTGCTATAAGTTTTACTACTGTTCCTAAAATCTGTGACCCTTACAGAAGAAAATTACTAAGGCTTTATTTCCTCGCTTCAGAACAGCAAATGCTTAACAGTTACAACAATTGGTCTAATATCTACCAGGTAAGTAATCTGGAAGTAGGTGATAGAAAAAATGTGAGAAAGATTCAAGAGATGCACTAATTAGTCTAAAAACAAAAAAAATGTGACCGTGAAATATACTTACTTTCCGTCTCTCAGTATTAGCACCACTGGTAACTTTGTTAACAGAAAGTGGACTCACACCACCATTGTTATTCTGTGCGTTGTGCATTTCAGCAATAACTGTGCTCATGTGACCACTGTTGCTGCTTTCCATCTTCTTTATGCCATCTTTTAGGTCGGCTGACGATATGTCATGATGGTTAAAACACACTTGAGTGTTGCCTCTGCTCAGCCCATCAGTGAGGGAGACACCCACTTTTGACTTCAGAAATCTAGAGTCACTGCGCACTAATTCTGAGTTTTCATTATTTTCTTCATGAATTTCCTTAATTTCATCTGCTCTCTGCTCTTGTAGTCTTCTAAAAGACTTGGAACATGGGGTGGTGGGAGGGTTGGTCATACCCGATGAAAACTCTAAGATATTTCTGGCACGGAAATCAGCAAAAGTTGAAACATGGATATTATCCATATATCCCCCACCTGGTTTCTTTTGAGAATCCCAAAGAACTATTCCACTACTTGACATACTGGGCACAGTTTCTGATTCCTTCTTAATGGAATCTATGTATGACTTAGAATAACTTGTTCGACTCTCCCCCTTGGGAACAGGAGCACTAATCTCTCCTTTCCCCTGAAAGCCTTCAGAACATCTTGCCTGATTCTTTCTCCAATCTTTCTGCGGCCGAGGTGTGTCTTTCTTTTTGAAGTCTTTCAACACACTCCCTTCTTGAGTTAATTCTTTAATAGGAAAGTTAATATTTAACACAGATTCTTTAATTACCGAGG
Organism: Oreohelix idahoensis; assembly: GCA_024509875.1. NCBI lineage: Eukaryota > Metazoa > Mollusca > Gastropoda > Stylommatophora > Oreohelicidae > Oreohelix > Oreohelix idahoensis. The sequence continues at coordinate 587,719 of JAMPIV010009606.1, forward strand.
ACTTTATCAGTTCCTCGCCATCATGTTTTTCCTGCATGCTATCAAAGTCATCAGTCCTCTTCAGTACGATGGAGTTGTTGCCCATGTTGGCATGAATGGGAAAACTGGTAGTCATAAAGGTTAGGTCTGCACCAGTGTTTTGGCTGTGGTTCATGGCGATGTTGCTGGCTTCATTTTTGGTGTGAGCACTCTTGAGAACACTTCTAGTACTGTTTGCTGTGGTCTGGTTTCTCATCTATGAAAATGAAATGAGCTGAGCAAGATGCTGGCAGATACAAATGCAAAGAACAAGTGCAGAGAAAGATGGAACACATAAAAACATAAGACCAGTTTAGAGTAACAGCATATGTCAGGTTTATATGAGTTATAAATGAATTAGGTTTATATGTGTTATAAATGTGTAAGATTTATGTGTCAGGTTTATATGTGTCTGTGTCAGGTTTATATGTGTCTGTGCCAGGTTTATATGAGTTGTACAATGTGTCTGGTTTATATGAGCTGTACAATGTGTCTGGTTTATATGTGTCTGTGTGGTTTATATGAGTTGTACAATGTGTCTGGTTTATATGAGTTATAAATGTGTCAGGTTTATATGAGTTATAAATGTGTCAGGTTTATATTGCATATAAATATGTCCAGTTTATATGAGTTAAATGTGCCAGGTTTATATGAGTTACAAATGTGTCAGGTTTATATGAGTTGTTAATGTTTATAAGTGACTGTGTCAGATTTATGTGTCTGTGTCAGGTTTATATAAGTTATAAATGTGTCCGGTTTATATAAGTTATAAATGTGTCAGCTTTATATGTGGTTGTGCCAGGTTTATGTGGTTGTGTCAGGTTTATATCACCTGTAAATACATCACGTTTATATAGGTGTAAAAGTGTAAGGTTTATATGAGTTCTAACTGTGACAGATTTCTATGAGCTGTAACTGTATCAGCTTTACATGAGTTGTAAAAAATTTGTTAGGTTTATAATGTGCTTTATATGTATCAGAACCACTGCAGCTACAGCAAATGAAATGCTTTGGCGCGATCTTCTTGTAAGTGCTGGTCCCATGCTCCTCAAAGATATAAAGGGAGAATGATAATATGTATCAGCTTTATATGATATCTTCTTCTTCTTTGGTCCTTGGCCGGTGACTGACTAAGCAATCAGTGAGCATCATGCCCTGGTGGCGTCTTGTAGGGCAGCAACAAACTGTCTCCACTTTGCTCAGTCGACAGCCATCTTTCGTTTGGTGCCCTAGCTCTGCTTCATGTTCAGCATTTCCGTCACCACAGCTCTCCACCAAGTAGCTTTCAGCTGGCCTCACTTTTGCTTTCCTTCTGGAGTCCATAGCATGCCAATTCTGGTGATGGTGTCAGGGTCTCTTTTGTGAGGATGTGGCCAACCCAATTCCAGCATCTACCAGCTATGATGGTGTGCATGTCTTCTTGGTGGCTCTGAGTTACCAGTTCTTGGTTGGTGATGGTGTTTGGTCAGAAAATTCAAAAAAATGTTCCTTAGGCAGGTTGTGAGAAAAGAGGACAATTTGGACATTTCCTTTTCTGTTACTCTCCAGCCTTCTGCACTGTACAGAAGTACAGAAATTACACAGCTCTCATGTATTGTTAATTTAGTGTTTGTACTGTACTGGGAGGATTTCCAGATGTTGTTAGGCTGGCAAAGGATATTCTGGCTTTATTCATTCGGCTACTGATGTCTTCGCTTGTTCTGCCATCTGGTGTTTCTATGCTTCCTATGTAAATGTGTTTGTATTTTCTAGCTCATGTTCACTTATTTTTATGGGTGCAGGATATCTTACATTTAGTATTATGGCTTCTGTCTTCTTGAGATTAATGTTTAGTCCCACCTGTTGGCTATGTTTATTCGGTCTGTCTATTTTTTCTTGGATGTGTTGATGTGAGTGTGCGAATAGTGCAATGTCATCTGTGTATTCTAGATCCTCCAATGTAGAGAATGTTGTCCATCTTATTCCTCTAGGGACATCCGCTGTTGTCTGGCACATTACCCAGTCTATGACAGTTTTAAAAAGAGTGGTTGATTAGGGGCATCCCTGCTGCACTCCTGTTTTCACCTCAAAAGTTAGGTTGCTCTGCCCAATACTGCTTGTGAAATTACCATACAGGCTTTTATTGATGGAGACAATGCACTTAGGGATTCCATAAGCTCTCAGTATTTTCCATAGCCTGTCCCTGTGTAAGTTGTCTAATGCCTTTTCAAAGTCAAGAAAATTTATATACAGCTACCTCTGCCATTCTGAACACTGCTCTATTAATATTATGTTCCTGAGAGTGAATATATGATCTGCACATCGTCTGTTTCTTCTGAATCCTGCTTGTTTCTTCCTCAGTTTATGGTCTAGTGCTCTTGAAATTCTTTGAATAATTATTCTGCCCAATATTTTGCTAGGAACTGATAGGAGAGTAGTTCCTCTCCAGTTTTTGCAGTCAGTAAGGTCATCTTTCTTTGGCAATTTAACAATTATTCCTTTTTTCCACTCCACTGGTGTTGTCTCTGTTTACCAGATTTGTGCAAATAGTAGTCCTAATAGCTCAGCCACTAAAACAGGATCTGTTTTGCATCTTTTCTGTTCTTCAACCCTCTGATAGCTGTGATGATTTCTTTCCTATGTGGAATATCTGCATTTACATCTAGATCATTTTCAGCCTCTGGAATGTTCCTGTGACTCTGGAGATGCTTTATTTAGTGTTTCTCTGAAGTGTTCTGCCCATCTTGCTTTTCGCCCCTGTTCTGTAGTGACGAGATTTCCACTCTTGTCTCTCACTAGTGTAATTTTGTTTGCACCTCATTTTCCACGGACCGCTTTTGTTACTTTGTACACTGTGCTATGTTCATTCCTTGACGCTGCTTCTTCTTCCTGACTTGCAAGGTTATCTATGAATTTCCTTTTGTCAGCTCGAGTTTGACGTTTTATTTCCTTGCTCAGCTAACTGTACTGTTCACTATTTCCCTCAGCCTAGGGGACTTTGCATCTATTTTCTTTCTTTTGATTTCTTTTCTCATACCAATGGTTTTCAAAGTTTCTGGTGTCACCCAAATCTTGTATCTTCCTTTCCTGGAATCCCAAGCAAGTTTTTTCTGCTTTCTTTATATACTGCTGAAATTATACTGAATTTATGGTCAACATTTTGAACTGCTGTCTCTTCCTGACTCTTGGCAGTTTTATAATGTTTCTAAATATCAGATCCAAATGCTTTTCTTGTGAGGGAGTCTTCAATTTACTGATGTCACATATTTCTGTTTTGTTACTTTTGTCCCAGTAGTCCTGATCTTCATTTTTATTCTTGCTAGTACTAGGTGGTAATCACTTTCCACATCTACGCCTCTTCTTACTTTCACATCTTGCAGAGAATGCCTCCATCTGCCGTTGATCATTATGTGGTCTATCTGACTTCTGTTATGGCCAATTGGTGACTCCTACGCTAATTAATGGATTTCCTTATGTGGAAAAAAGTGTTCTACCAATGACCAGGTTGTTAATGCCACAAAAGCCTATCAATGTATCACCATATTTATTTGCTTTTCTTCTGCCTATCTTTTCATTACTCTTTCATTGTATGTCTTGAGTTCCAACCTTAGCACTGAGATCTCCCATTACTGTGATCATACCTTGATGTACATTCCATTTCTTTTTGTAATTGCTGGTAAAACACATCCTTGTTCTATTTGTCATTATCATTTGTTGTTGTATAACATTGTATTATGGTGATGTTAGTTAATCTCCCTCTCAGCCTCACTCTTCCCCACTGGCAGTCATATGAGCCTCAGACTCCAGATGTCCATCTCGCAGCCAAATTTGCTCACTTGTTGACGTTTCCGTAACTTGATTCCTTTTTTACACAGACACGGTTGTCGGCCGTGTGCTAAAACCCCCAACCTGGAGGACCAGTTTTAGGCTGACCTCTACCCGCACAGACCTGTACAGCTTGATAGAACCTGCCAGGAGTAAAACTCCCACTGGCATAGCTCTGGCGGTTGTCAGGGTACACAAGACGCCATACTGCTACAAGGTATAGGCACCACTGATGGCAGTTTATATATGTCAGGTTTTTATATGTGCTTTAAATGTGTCAGGTTCATCAGCCTAATATGTACTTTACACATATCATGGTCTTTTTTTTAAATGTATCTTCTGAAAATGTCAGGTAATTCAAATCTTACATGGACCCAAAAAGGGAAAGGGGAGCAAAGATTAGTAACACTGTACCCTACTGTGCATGTCAAAATAGGCTACTATGGAGGGTGGGCATGGGACTGGCTACCCCACCCTGTAGAAACTTCAAGCTATAAAAACCTCAACAATAAAATGGACAAGTCAACAAAACAATCTTTAACTCAAATGGCAAGTCAGTATGGTTGTAAAACATGGAGAGCAACAAATAAAAATGACAATCAAGAAGTTACAGACTTTCAGAAATGGGTGCTTGCATAGAAAAGAAGGATTGAAATAGTAAGACAAGATTAGTAATGTGAAACTGATGTCTAGAAGCAGAGAAGTGCCAGTGGAACAACAAGTGAGAAAAACGATGCCGGTGTTAAATAAGACACACACTGAGGAAAAATGTTGATAGCTTTTCAAAGAAGTCCTTGTTGTGGAATCCCTAGGGTAAGAGTGGTACTCGAAAACTGAAAGGAACATGATGAAGGAAACTTGAGGCAGACGTGGCAGGGCATAAGATACAGACAGACCCCAAACAGTTTACACGGGACAGGAAAGCTAGGCATGACATGGCATATGCTCCACAGGGAGCTAAAGGGTAATGATGGTGAGTACCTTCGGTCTGGTTTACATTTGGTAAACAACTAACTCACACATTCAAACTGAGAATCATCAAATGCTATATACATTCTTCATTACTGTAGGGTGTAGAAACATGGACAATGAACAAGCAGTCAGAGGAAAGAATTGAGGCCTTTGAGATGTGTTTATATAGTAGAAAGTGACATGTGTCTTAGAAAGAGAAGAAACAAATCAAGAGGCTGTATAAAACCTAGGAATAAAAAGAGAGTTAATGAAGGAGATCAAAATTAGACAGCTAAAATATTTTTGGCCATGTAAAAAGACATAACAATTTACCGAAGACCATAATATAAGGAAGAGCTGAAAGCAAATGTGCAAGAGGAAGACATCGTTATAAGTGGGAAGATAACATCAAGAGATGAGCAGGAAAGAGTCTATCAGAGTTCACCATCAAGGCAAGAGACAGGAAAGAGTCTATCAGAGTTCACCATCAAGGCAAGAGACAGGAAAGAGTCTATCAGAGTGCACCATCAAGACAAGAGACAGAAGACTTTGGAGATCCATTGCAGCTGACCTTTGATGTGAAGATGGTACCTGATGATGAAATTTGGTGGCAGAATTCTCTGTTATTTAACCAAAAGGTTTCATAACTGAACCAATATTCAAGAAAGTAATACCTGTTTCAGATGTTTGCTGCTGACTTGCGTCTGAAATTTTTCATCATTTTTGTCAATAACCTCCACTTCTGTATTTTCAGGACACGCCTGCTTGTTTTGTGTCTGCTCAGTTTCCATTGGCTCATTCTCATCCTGTGTGACACTTTCAGAGAAAGTAATACAAAGTTCTTCAGATTTGCATGTTACTATATATAAATAATTTCTTTGACAGTTACAGCAAACTAAAAAATCAAACCAGTTCATAATCATTATTTTCCTTTTCACTCCCCATGGAGCAAGAAGCCACCACTGTACCCATGGAGCAAGAAGCCACCACTGTACCCATGGAGCAAGAAGCTACCACTGCACCCATGGAGCAAGAAGCCACCACTGGAGCAAGAAGCCACCACTGGAGCAAGAAGCCACCACTGCGCCCATGGAGCAAGAAGCCACCACTGGAGCAAGAAGCCACCACTGTACCCATGGAGCAAGAAGCTACCACTGTACCCATGGAGCAAGAAGCCACCACTGCACCCATAGAGCAAGAAGCCACCACTGCACCCATGGAGCAAGAAGCTACCACTGGAGCAAGAAGCCACCACTGAATCCATGGAGCAAGAAGCCACCACTGCACCCATGGAGCAAGAAGCCACCACTGCACCCATGGAGCAAGAAGCCAACACTGCACCCATGGAGCAAGAAGCCAACACTGCACCCATGGAGCAAGAAGCCAACACTGCACCCATGGAGCAAGAAGCCACCACTGCACCCATGGAGCAAGAAGCCACCACTGCACCCATGGAGCAAGATGCCAACACTGCACCCATAGAGCAAGAAGCCAACACTGCACCCATAGAGCAAGAAGCCAACACTGCACCCATGGAGCAAGAAGCCAACACTGCACCCATGGAGCAAGAAGCCACCACTGCACCCATGGAGCAAGAAGCCACCACTGCACCCATGGAGCAAGATGCCAACACTGCACCCATGGAGCAAGAAGCCAACACTGCACCCATGGAGCAAGAAGCCAACACTGCACCCATGGAGCAAGAAGCCACCACTGCACCCAAGGAGCAAGAAGCTACCACCGCACCCATGGAGCAAGAAGCCACCACTGCACCCATGGAGCAAGAAGCCAACACTGCACCCATGGAGCAAGAAGCCACCACTGAATCCATGGAGCAAGAAGCCAACACTGCACCCATGGAGCAAGAAGCCAACACTGCACCCATGGAGCAAGAAGCCAACACTGCACCCATGGAGCAAGAAGCCAACACTGCACCCATGGAGCAAGAAGCCACCACTGCACCCATGGAGCAAGAAGCCACCACTGCACCCATGGAGCAAGATGCCAACACTGCACCCATGGAGCAAGAAGCCACCACTGCACCCATGGAGCAAGAAGCCACCACTGCACCCATGGAGCAAGAAGCCAACACTGCACCCATGGAGCAAGAAGCCACCACTGCACCCATGGAGCAAGAAGCCACCACTGCACCCATGGAGCAAGAAGCCAACACTGCACCCATGGAGCAAGAAGCCAACACTGCACCCATGGAGCAAGAAGCCACCACTGCACCCATGGAGCAAGAAGCCACCACTGCACCCATGGAGCAAGATGCCAACACTGCACCCATAGAGCAAGAAGCCAACACTGCACCCATAGAGCAAGAAGCTACCACCGCACCCATGGAGCAAGAAGCCACCACTGCACCCATGGAGCAAGACGCCAACACTGCACCCATGGAGCAAGAAGCCACCACTGCACCCATGGAGCAAGAAGCCACCACTACAGCTGCTCCTCTAGCAGGTGGCTTTATGTATTTACATGTTCTTGAGGCAATGGTTTCTGTAGCAATGTGTTTTCAATTAAGAGGTTTCCAGCCTCGTGCACAACCACGTATTAGTCACCTTATACGACGTGCCTGAGTGAGCAGTAGTCATATTCTTTATTTGTCTAATCAGAGACCCCTGGGAATTCTATGGGCTTAAACTAGTTAGATATTCCAAACTCATCACACTGAAGTCAATCAATCCCGTCTAATTAAAGGACAGAATTGTATCTGTCAGTATTGAGTTAAAATTAAAATATTTCAGAAATTAATCTTTAAATAACAAAAACGTTTGTGCCCCGCTCATACAGCAGGTTAAGTTCAAGCCCCCATTGAAAAGCGGAAATCACAGAAAAATTGGAATATAGCCTTTTTTAACCTGCAAGCGCAAATAAAATCCTAATAACATATTTACACTGTACAAAATTTAGTGCGCAATAGAGCTAGGCCTAAAAATAACACACAAAAGTAAAATCAATTTACAGCATTTAAAGTAAGAGGCTTACGACTCCTCTTTTTATCATTACTACACTTAGATGCCATTGTAATCAATTAAAAAACTTAATATATGTTACATAATAAATTTTACAAGTTTGAAAGTTTGGAAAATTGCCAGAGTACAGAGAGACACTGAGCGCACAACTGCAGCAGTGCTGTAAGCAGACTGAATTACCAACAATAAAACGGCGCCTGAAGCCATTCTCAGACTCAGCTGCTGAGCGAGTCATGCTGAAAAGCGGAAAAAGAACAATTTAAGCGCTGAACATAATGAACACGTATATAATTGAAAACCACCGTTTTGGCAGAACACCGAAAAGCAGGGCCCTACTGTATTTAGATTAGTTCAGATCAAATAACTTTCTCGATATTATTTTAACTTTCACCCATTAAACTGTGAACACTGGCATAATTAGTGTGTTTTAAAATGGCATAAATTACATAGAATATTAGCGATGAGTTTAAAACTCAACTAATTTTACAAGCACATGAAATGTTAATGAAATATAAACTACAAGCACACAATCCTTGCACACTTCAAAGCACAGCTTCACCTAAGATGCAATCAGACAAACTCTTCAGCATTCCAGACACAACTTCACCATTCAGACACATGCTGACATTACAAGAACAGCTTCATCTAAACTGCAGACACACAAACCTTCCCAGTGATTCAAGCACAGTTCACATGTGCACAAACCTCCCAGCATTCCAAGCATAGCTTCACCTATGATTACAAGCACACAAACGTCCTGGCATTTCAACCAAAGTTTCACCAATGATACAAGCACATAAACCTTCACATTTCAAACGGTTTTCACCTATGACACAAGCACATAAACCTTCAAGCATTGTAAACAGTTTCACCTATGATTCATGCAAAGAAACCCTACCATCTCAAAATGTTTCAGCTATGAAACAAAACCATAAACCTTCCCATTTCAAACCGTTTCATCTATGATTCAATTGAATAAACCTTTAAGGATTTCAAACAGTTTCATCTATGATACAAACACATTACCTTCACACTGTTTCATCCATGATACAAGCACATAACCTTCACATTAAAAATAGTTTCATCTATGATAAAAGCACATAAACCTTCACATTTAAAAAAGCTTCATCTATGATATAAGGACACAACCATCACACTTCACACTGTTTCTCCTATGATACAAGCACATAATCTTCGTATTTCAAACAGTTTCACCTATGATACAAAACAGATTCACCTATGATACAAGCACATAACCGTCACATTTAAAACAGTTTCACCCATTCTTCTTCTTTGATCCTTAGCCGCCGACCGTCAAAGCAGTCAGTGGCCATCACGCCTAATGGCGTCTTGTAGGGCAACAACAAATTGATTCCACTTTGCTCGGTCGGTGGCCATCCTTCGTACAGTTGGGGAACTCTGGTTCATTCTTTGCATCTCAGCCTCCACAGTCCTCCGCCAGGTTGTTTTTGGTCGGCCTCTTTTTCGTTTTCCTTCAGGGGTCCAAAGCATAGCTGTTCTTGTGATGGCATCAGGGTCTCTTCTGAGGACATGACCAACCCAGTTCCAGCGTCTGCCAGCTATGATGGTGTGCATGTCCTCTTGCTTGCTACAAGTAAGCAGATCTTGGTTAGTGATGGTATTCGGCCAAAAGATTCGGTGAATTTTTCTTAGGCATGTTGTGTGAAAAGAGGACAATTTCGACATTTCCTTCTCTGTAACTCTCCAGCATTCCGCACCATAGAGAAGCACAGAAAGCACACAGCTCTGATATAATCTTAATTTTGTGCTTGTGCTGTATTGGGAGGACTTCCAGATGTTGTTTAGGCTAAAGAAGGCTGTTCTTGCCTTATTCATTCTGATGTTGATGTCTTTGCCTGCCCCGCCGTCTGGTGTTACTATGCTTCCTAGGTATGTGAAGGTATCTGTCTGTACCAATTGCTTATTCCTTACTGATATGGGCTCAGGGTTGCTCACATTGAGCGTCATGACCTCAGACTTCTTTAAATTGATGTTCAAGCCCTATGATACTGGCACATAACCTTCACATTTCAAACAGTTTTACCTATGATACAAGCACATAGCCTTCACATTTCAAACTGTTTCACTGTTTCACCTATGATATAAAATAGTTTCACCTATGATACAAGCACATAACCTCCACATTTCAAACTGTTTCACCTATGATACAAAATAGTTTCATCTATGATACAAGCACATAACCTTCACATTTCAAACAGTTTCACTTATGATACAAGCACATAACCTTTACATTTCAAACATATTTACCTATGATACAAGCACATAGCCTCCACATTTCAAACTGTTTCACCTATGATACAAAAAAGTTTCATCTATGATACAAGCACATAACCTTCACATTTCAAACAGTTTCACCTATGATACAAGCACGTAACCTTTACATTTCAAACCGTTTTACCTATGATACAAGCACATAGCCTTCACATTTCAAACTATTTCACTATGATATAAAAGTTTCACCTATGATACATGCACATAACCTCCACATTTCAAACTGTTTCACCTATGATACAAAACAGTTTCACCTATGATACAAGCACATAACCTTCAAATTTCAAATTGTTTCACCTATGATACAAAACAGTTTCACCTATGATACAAATACATAATCTTCAAATTTCAAACAGTTTCACCTATGATACAAGCACATAACCTTCACATTTCAAACAGTTTCACCTATGATACAAGCACATAACCTTCACATTTCAAACAGTTTCACCTATGATACAAGCACGTAACCTTCACATTTCAAATTGTTTCACTTCTTTGATCCTTAGCCGCCGACCGTCAAAGCAGTCAGTGGCCATCACGCCTAGTGGTGCCTTGTAGGGCAACAACAAATTGATTCCACCTTGCTCGGTCGGTGGCCATCCTTCGTACAGTGCCCCAACTCTGGCTCACCCCCTGCATTCCAGCCTCCACAGCCCTCCGCCAGGCCGTTCCCGGTCGGCCTCCCCCCCCGCTCTCCCCAAGGGGTCCAAAGCACAGCTGTTCCCGCGACGGCACCGGGGTCTCCCCCGAGGACATGACCAACCCAGCCCCAGCGTCCGCCAGCCACGATGGCGCGCATGTCCTCCCGCTCGCCACGAGTAAGCAGATCTCGGCCAGTGATGGCACTCAGCCAAAAGATTCTGTGAATTTTTCCCAGGCATGTTGTGTGAAAAGAGGACAACCTCGACACCTCCCTCTCTGCAACTCTCCAGCACCCCGCACCACAGAGAAGCACAGAAAGCACACAGCTCTGATACAATCTTAATCCTGCGCCTGTGCTGCACCGGGAGGACCTCCAGATGCCGCCTAGGCCAAAGAAGGCTGCCCTTGCCCCATCCATTCTGACGCTGATGTCCCCGCCTGCCCCGCCGTCTGGTGTCACCATGCCCCCTAGGTATGCGAAGGCATAAATTGTTTCACCTACGATACAAAACAGTTTCATCCATGATACAAAAACATAAACCTTCATGTTTCAAACTGTTTCAGCTTTGATACAAAAGAGTTTCACCTATGATACAAGCACAGAAACCTTCACATTTCAAACTGTTTCACCTATGATAAAAAACAGTTTCATTTGATAAATGAATAGAAACCTTAACATTTCAAACTGTTTCACCTATGATACAAAACAGTTTCATATATGATACATGAATAGAAACCTTCACATTTCAAACTGTTTTCTCTATGATACAAAATAGTTTCACCTATGATATAAAAACATAAACCTTCATATTTCAAACTGTTTCACCTATGAAACAAAACAGTTTCACCTATGATACATGCACAGAAACCTTCACATTTCAATCTTTTTCACCTATGATACAACACAGTTTCATATATGATACATGCACAGAAACCTTCACCTTTCAAACTGTTTCATATATGATACATGCACATAAACCTTCTCATATTAAGCATTTCCTTATGATGCAAGCAAACAAACTTTCTGAACTTTCAAGCAATGTCGTCTAAGATCAAGCATAAAAACTTCCCAGCACTCCAAGCACAGCTTCATCTTTGATACAAACAAACACAAACCTGCTTTGATGCATATGACTGTTGTCAGTCTTTCTGCGCTTGCTGGAGCTATGACCACTGTTCGCTTTAGGAGGCTGACACAAGTGACGATCTAGGGCACGCTCAGTTTGGAATACAACATGGTTGACACAATCTTCACTTGTAGCTCTGCTTAAAGGTTCCAGCTGCAGGCAAGACTGATTAATTCAACGGAAAAATAAAATGAAATAAGTCTCTGAAATGGCATTTTTCTTTTTAAATAATAAGTCACCCTACATTCCTTTGTCTGAGTCAACCACTTTTATCTATGTATCTAAACAAACAACACACAAAGGTAGTTATCAGGCACTCAGTGAGAAATAAAGAAGCAGAAGACCAGACAACAGAAAAACAACAGAAGTGATAGGCTTACCAGGATCGAACCAGGACCTTCCGAACGGCACCCAACCGCCTAGCCACTTATTTATTTACTGTTTACAGGCCTCGGGTTTCCCCTCCTTATATGTTTATATGTTTATCTATGTATCATTTAGTTCTCCATCTGTATTACCCATTTGTTTCTTTGCCGCTCACTTCTCTCCCCTATCGCCACTATTTTTTTTTTTTTAAATCAATTCCTAGATTTGTAAAAATGTATGTGTAAATAATAAAAGAACACTATGAGCTGTAACTAAGAACAATCATCATCATGTGATGTATTCTTTCCAGAACGTTGTCTCCATTACAGCTGCTCTGAACGCATCACGATTCTGGGCAAGTCGACCTGCATCAGCCAAAGACAAGTTCAGACTCTCTGTGATGTCCTGGGTCCACCGTCGTCTAGGTCGACCCCTTCCCCTTTTTCCAGGGACCATGCCTTCCCTCACTGTTTTTTCCAGACTATTATGTCTTTTTATATGACCGAAAAATTTCAGCTTCCTTATTGCGATGGTATTTAGGAGCCAATGTTCCTGTACGTTTAGTGAGTGCAGTACTTCTCTGTTGGTCTTTTTTTCTGTCCAGGGTATTCTCAACATCCTTCTGTAGCATTTCATTTCGAATGATGTAATCTTTTTTGCAACTGTTAACTAAGAACAATAAATTAGAAAAACCCACCATACTCGACACAAAAAGTTCATTATCGAACCACAACATAAAAATAAACATTTCTTTCACACAGTAAAATGCAAATGCACTAAATTAACATTGTCATATCCTTATCTTTGCTTCTTAAGGAGCATGGATTCACCATTGAAGGGTGGTAAACTCCCGCTTCTGAGAAATGAACTAAGCAAGGTGGCTGCCAAAAGCGAACCATACTTCAGTGGGTACCATCCCATTGTGGTGTACCCGGAAATGAAAAGGCAGATAAACTTGCAAAAAAGGGAGGAGAATGTGAACAAGTAGATAATGAAATCACATACACTGAGAAAAAGAGAGCTATCCAGGCTATCAGAAGAGAACAGAATCAATCCAACGACGACTACCTCACTCTTGACCGGCAGGGACAGATCACCATTCTTCGCCTTAGGACAGGGCATAACAAATTGAATAAACACATGTACAAGCTACGACTGTCTGCTTCACCACTGTGCATATGTGGATTAAATGAACAAACTACTGAGCATGTTCTACAGGATTGTCCTCTGTATGACCAGTTAAGAAAGATATACTGGCCCAATGACTCAACACTAAACTCAAAGCTGTATGGAGCTAAAGAGGAACTCCAGACAACGGTCGAATACATCATGAGAACACGTCTGATAGTGTAAACATCAAAGATGTGATCACAAGAAGAAGAAGAAGACCATTGAAGATGGCCCTCTCGAGGAAGCCTACATCAAAGCACATGCTCTTGTAATGACTGTTTCTGTTGCGATTTGTTTCACATGATGATGCTGCCAGTCCCATGTACAACTTAATAATTGTGGTTTCTTATAACATACCTGAGGGAACAGTGTTTCTGTTCTTTCCTTTACTACACTGAGTTATGGTTGTTTCCAATTATTACACGCAACAAGCCAATCACAAAACTAACTTAACGCTTACAAAAACTCAAACCAACTGATACAGTATGCCCACCACTGGAAAACAAATCATGAACAACCTCATCAAATCAATAGCCCAGACATTAAAAAAAAAAAACAAGTCCACCATAAAACAAATGCTAATCTCCCAAACAATTCTAACAATACACAGTAAAAGCAACATAAAACAACAACAGTAATTCATCATTAAACAGATCCACCATCCACAACAAAACATAAGCAACTTCATCGAATCAAGAACCTTAACTTAATAAACACAACACATCTACCATACAGTAAAGAGGAATCTCAAACAACTTTGACATAAACAGATAAATGCTTTATCTTCTTCTTCTCCTTCTCTTCTTATTCTTCTTCAAGTACCATGCCAGCAGGCATAAGTGATCATGCCTCTCCACAACCTCCTATCCCCAGTGCTGTTTATGAATTCTGCTGCTGACTTCATTCTGTGTCGTGATGTCAAACTGTGCAGTATCTTCTCTTTTTGTCCTCTATCACTTTTTGCCTTCAAAATTTCCTATTGTAACAGTACATTCCTGCTTTGCTCTTCTCATAACATGTCCAAAGAAAGTTGATTGCTTCCTTCTAATAAGCCATAAACTTCCTTTGCACACTTGCTCCTTACAGGACAAACCCATTGCTCAGAAAACAGTTGTAAACACAGTAACATAAAACATACAGTAATTTATCATGAACACATACATAAATAATATATACAAGTCAACTACAACACAAATAGTGATCTTATAAATGACCTGCGTAGTTCCTCGTGGTCACTATGCAGACAAAGAAAGAAGGACTACTGCTTTTTTTTTTTTTTGCGTTTGTTTGTTTGGTTTTATTTATTTATTTATTTTTTTTTTAACTATCTTGTTTGTTTAAAAAAAAAAACCTACTCATGTTTTATTATGATTGCATACTGTAAATGAATGCTGTTATGTTAACTTTATAATGTTGCATACCTTTAAATTAATGCTTAAAGTAACATGTGGGAATGAAAGGATATAGTATGCTAGAAAGATGAGAGTGGAAGGGCAGATTGTGAGACGGGCCTGCGCGCCCAATTCTTAACCCTTCGAAAATAAAGTTTGTTCATTTGTTTGTTCGTTCATTCCCTCAGCCATGTCAGAAAATACAACTAATATAGGATTGTGCATGGGGATGGCAACATCATCATGTAAAACAAATTTCTGCAGAAACTACTACTTTAACAGTGTATTTTGGCATAGGCTTCCTCAAGGGGGCCAACATCAGGGGTGCCTCCATGCTCCATATGAAGCAAAAAAGGAGATCAAGAAGATCTTACAAATAAGAGAATTTCTAACTTAATGTACCTTCATGAAGTCCAAGGCAACACCAGGAAGAATGCCATGGTAGTGTTTCTCCAAGGTCTTAGGCTTTCTCACAGCTGGAAACTGGTAATTTTGGAGAGAGAGAAAAACAAAAGGGCTGAGAGACAGCAAAATTTGTTGTGAATTCCAACATAATCTCTCAAATGCAAAATTTGTTGTGAATTCTGACAAATGCAAAATTTGACAAGCATTAAGACTTAGATCTGAAGGTCTCTGCACTTTAAGTCTTTTCTCCTAGTTCCTTATAGAGCACAAGAAACTGAACATGTCTTCATTGAGATCTATTTTAAGTCTGTGAGGAACAAAGAAGACTGCAACACACACTTCTTGTGTCTTCACTGCTTATGGAGAATGCAGCCACCACTGCAGAAAAGGATCCCGTTACACGCCCATTGAGGCATATTGGGAATATGGTGCTAGGCCCATATTTTCTTGACCATCGGCACACTAGGGGTGATGTGGTCAGCATCACGCCGGCCGCCTTAACCTTCCCAGAGTTGTTCTGGTACCCAATTTTTTAGTCAGGGTAGACCCCGGAGCCGTTTGCGGTCTAAAAAATCCCACCTCAACTGGGGATTGATCCATAGACCACCAAGCTAGGAAGCCAGTGCACTAACCACTGCAGAAAACCTGCATCAAAACATTCACGTTCTCTTGCAGATAGTTTCTGTAGCAACTTGTTTCACATTATGAGGTTGCCAGCCACATGTACAACCTCATATTAGTAGCCTCTTACAACATGCTGAACATACTGAGGGAGAAGTTGTCCTCTTTCTTGTGTCTCCTCAAAATATTTTTTCAAAAAAACAAAAACACAAGGCAACAGACAGACCACACTGGAGATTTATTTCAACCAACCATCTGTCAGAGATGGCACCTGATCTGGTCTGAAACACAGTATGAAATATATTTAGCATAAAGTACACATGAAGTCCCCAGGAGGTACAAGAGACTTTTTTTTTTCTTTTTAAACAATTTGATATTTCCTATGCGAAACAGGCAGGGAGGGGATATTTATTTCTGTCAAAGGTTATCAGATGATCTTTCAAATTAATGAAACAATCTCTTTGATGAAAGAGATGATAGTTTAAATTTTAGAGATATTGCTTGAGTGGAGAAAATCTCAGATTCATAACATTTACACAGTTTATTAAAATGGCTACCTTCAACCCATTAAAACGGGGATTGCTCATGAAGACCCTCATCTGGTCATCTGGAAGTGGGCCTAATATTTTCTGTATAACGTAGAGTTGGTCAATTTCTGTCTCTCCTTGGAACAGTGCCTGCCCATCAGCAAGTTCTCCCATGATGCATCCAATGGCCCAGATGTCCACTGCTTTACCATAGGCAGCACTGGTCAGGTAAAAAGATGAAGTTTATAATTCAGAAAATGGATGTCTGGTGTGATTTTGTCATAAGAAGCTCTGGTTATGAAACAAGATTATAGACCTATAAAATTGTTATGTTGCATGAAAGAGTTGCCCAGTCTACTTCCCAGGGGTCTGCAAGAAGACAAAGAAATAATAGGGCTAATGCTCCCACAGGCATGTTACGAGAGGCTAATCCTCCCACAGGCATGTCACGAGAGGCTAATGCTCCCACAGGCATGTCACGAGAGGCTAATGCTCCACAGGCATGTCACAAGAGGCTAATGCTCCCACAGGCATGTCACAAGAGGCTAATGCTCCCACAGGCATGTTACAAGAGGCTATTAATATGAGTTTGTGCATAGGGCTGGCAACCTCATCATGTAACAAAAAATTATGACAGAAACTACAACTGCAGGAGCATCTGAATACTTTCATGCAGGTTTACTAGGGACCAGATGCAGCAGTGGCTCCATGCTCCCTAAAGAGCACAAAGGGAAATCATACCTGTTCACCCATACAACGTATGGAAAATTTACAATTTTAGCTGTGTACGCCCGTTCATGGTTGTTGTACGGATTTTCTCAGAGAAAAAAAAACAAAAATATTAACTAATCCATGTTTTTAAAAAATCCATTTTCTTAAATCTCGGGATTTCATTGCGTCTATTTTTAAAAAAAGATCTCTCCTAGCAATCAATCAAATCCTTTTATTCCTTAAGATTTTGCCAGTAAGTTTGAGTTCTCTCTCAAAAATTGTTGGGCTCTCAGCGAGACAAGAGGCATTTTTATCACTATCTGTCATCAACCATGCTTGCGACTACCCCTTATTGCCAATTTTTTTTAAAGCTAAGTATTTGATATTTTGTTCATAATTTTATGGTTGAAATGAAGCACAATGGGCAGTATGGTCATCTTTAGCCAAAATTAGCCCATTTGTCTGTTATTTAGTAAGAATTCAATTGCGGATTTATGATGGGCAAGTTGGAAGTTTATTGTTCGTTATTTCTAACGTATGATGCTGTCTTGTGGTTTGTTTGTTTGGTTTTTTTTTTTTCGAATTTATTATGTATCAGTAAGATGGTAAAGGGGTGAAGTTAGGATTAATGTTAGGCAACGTCTTTGTTTATGTGTATTCTAACTGTTGACGAAGAAACTACAAACAAAACAGGCGACAAAGCGGTGCAGTACGCCTATGTGTGGGTTACTATGGTAATTGCGCCAAAATCGATTCTGTAAGTGGGTGCGTAATTGTCTGTTGTTATTGTTTTGTTTGTTTGTTTTGTGCTTTTTTTTTAGTCCAATATGAGTGTTTTCTTGCATGATATTAATTGTGTATAAGCTGGGAACAGTGGTAGGTTTAGGGTTAAGGTTAGCATTATGTTTCTTGATGTTCATTGTAGAGATAGGCGTCAAGAGATGAAATCACGAAATACAGCTACATGGGGCACTTTGGTTAAATTAGTCAGCAAAGTCAATTTACGCGGGGCATGTGTGGATTACCATCTGTTATTGCTGCGTTTGTTTGGTTTTTTTTTTTTTTAGTGAATTAATTCATTTTTTATTATTATATTAGCATGATCAGAGTGTTTGTGTATGTTATTACGCATGAAAAAGCTGTAAATATGATTAACGGTTAGCATTAGGTAATACCTCTTCCTGGTCTTCGCATCCTAAACGTAAGCCGATGGAATTGTCATGTGCGGCGACATAAAGGCAGTGGGGGTGAAATCAGAGAGGGACATTTTGAATTATAGTTATGGTTAGGTTTAGGATTCCTAACCCAAACCCTCATACCTTTTTACAGGGTTTCTGAATTATTTTTTAAGACCATATCAAAAAGATGGCCCACTGTCCTTCATTTGAACCAAAAATCCATTCAGTACTTTATAACAGCAGAGTTTTGTTGCTTTATTTTTTTTTTTTTTTTTTTCAAAAAAAAAAAAAAAAAGGAGAGATCCTATTACCACTGGTCTACAAACTGTTTAATAATAATTGTGTAAATTTGTGTTAGGTCCCCCCCCCCCCACCCACGTTATTAGTTGAAATAATTCATCCATCGAATAATGGCTGAGCCTAATTCAAAGAAACAATAGCTTGCAGATAGGGTAAGAGGTCGTGGTAGCAGTCGAAGTATTTTATTCATTCATTCATAACCCCCCACTCCCAAAGGAGCATAGGCCTTCAACAAACACATGCCAAGTCCTCCCGTCACGTGCCATCATCTCAAGCTCCCTCCACGTTCTCCCTATCATTTTCCTCTCTGTCTCCAGCTCTCCTCTCCACGTGCCCCCCGGTCCACCTCTGCCCCTCCTGCCCCGGGGCTCCAGAACAAGGACCGCTTTGTAATGCCATCAACAGGCCTCCTCAGTGTGTGTCCCACCCATCACCATCGTCTTCTCATCTCTTGTTCCACTGGCACTTGTCTAGCTCCCGTCACCAGTTCCACGCAGGCAACCCCGTCACACCATTTCAATCCCTCCACTCTA
Source organism: Oreohelix idahoensis (assembly GCA_024509875.1). NCBI lineage: Eukaryota > Metazoa > Mollusca > Gastropoda > Stylommatophora > Oreohelicidae > Oreohelix > Oreohelix idahoensis. The sequence goes on from JAMPIV010009606.1 coordinate 606,754, forward strand.
CGCAAGCACCCACCCATGAAAGTCCGCAGCTTTCCGGCCGCCGTCCCTGCTGCTCTCCATGTCACAGAGCCATACAATAGGACTGACCCCACACTTGAGCTGAAGACTCCCATTTTCGTGTCGGATCCGATCTCCCCCGATCCCCATACACTTCCCAACGCAATGAAAGCTCCTCTTGCTCCCTGTATTCCCATCTTGATATCACTGTCTGTCCCTCCAACTCCATCCATACCGCTGCCAAGACATGTGCAATACTCCACATCCTGTATTGGTGCCTCCTCAAGCTCAACCCTGTTTTCATTACCTGCATTTATTCTCATTATCTTTGTCTTTTCCCTGTCTATTTTCAGACCCAATTGCTGTGACCTCTCATCGAGTGTTTTCAATTTGTCCTGCATCTGACTACGGCCACGGGACAGAAGAGCCAAGCCAGAAGTATTTTATGCAAGGGATGAATTCCTTAATTTAAAACTAGAATAATAATGAACATTGTTTCATTGGAATAATGGTAGGGCAGTGCATTGTCAGAGCACATCAATTTACAACTACTAGGCAGGGCTGGATTATCCATTAGGCTAAGTAGGCTGCAGCCTAGGGGCCCGGAGCTATTGGGGGCCTGATCATAAGTTTTTAAAAATGTTTCAATAAAATGTGTTTATTCTGTTTACCTTAATAATAATAAAAATAATACTGATAAACATTAATAAAACATAATTACTAATAAAAGAGGTAAGAAATGTTAACAAACTAACATTCCAGTCTATTAACAATACTAGTATATACCATCATCATGATACGGGTTTGTGTGTGGGTGTGCGTGCGTGCATGTGTGTGTTATATATTCAAAGATGTGCGATGTGAGAAAATTAAGAGCACCCTCTATACACCACTAGCAGTACACATATCATTCATTATCATCATCATTTTTTAATTTGAGATACATTTTTTAAAGTAAGGGTAAAGTATCAATCTATTTTAATCTTTTTCTTTGAAATTAGCTCATTATCTGTTTTAAACAAAAGAAAGTAAGATAGTAAAAATTTACTGTAACTTTGTGAACAACTGGTTTTCACTAAATCATGCCTAATTTTTTTTTCATGTTTGTTTTTTGAAGTAAAGTTTTGTTATTATTATTTTTTAAATAAGTAAAGCTGTTTGTGTCCTTAGTTTGTTTGAAGAATAAAAATAATGGACGTTATGACTAATTATTTAATATGTGTTTCCATTAAACCCAGAGTCCACTGGGAGGACAACATTAGACAATCTCTGAAGGACCAAGGTCTAGAATGGAACCAGGCCAGGAGGAAGACAGCCAATAGGATAGTATGGCGCTCTCTTCCAAACCTCTTCACCTCACGGTAGAAGAGGAACGACTAAGTAAGTTCCATTAAAAAATGAATTAAAAAATAAATATTTCCTAAATGCAGATCATAGTGAAAAGAGCTGTGTATACCAATGAACAATGGTGATTCAATCAATCAGTCAATACCTTTTAGCTCCTAAAGGAGTATAGGCCTTCAACAAATACATGCCAGTCCTCCTGTCACATGCCAGTCCTCCTGTCACATGCCAGTCCTCCTGTCACATGCCAGTCCTCCTGTCACATGCCAAGTCCTCCTGTCACATGCCAGTCCTCCTGTCACATGCCAGTCCTCCTGTCACATGCCAGTCTTCCTGTCACATGCCAGTCCTCCTGTCACATGCCAGTCTTCCTGTCACATGACATCAGCTCAAGGTCTTTCCCCATCTTCTTCACCATTTTCATTTTGTCTCCAGTTCTCTTCTCCGTGTGTTTTTCTTCTATCTCTGCCTCTCTTACCCTGGGGGTTCCAGAATAAGGACTGTCTTGTAATGTTATCAACATGTTCCCTCAGTGTGTGTCCTATCCATTGCCAGAGTCTTCTTCTCATCTTTTGTTCCCCTGGCACTTGTCTGGTTCGTGTCATCAGTTCCACATTAATGATCTTGTCTAACCATTTCTGCTCTATACAAGCACCCATTTATGAAAGTCTGTAGCTTTTTGGTTGTTGTTTTTGCTGTTCTCCATGTTTCAGACCCATACAATAGAACTGACTTGACAATTAAGTTGAAGATTCTTATTTTACAGGTGATTAGAAAAAAAATAAATGATCCATGAAAAGATGGATCAATAGGGGAACAGGTACCTTAATTATGCACAAAACGACAATTGCCAAGGTCATAAATAATGCACTTAATTGGCAACAAAAACTCAGCACTTCCTGGGACACAATGCTGTGAAAGTATTTTTCTTTAAAGATATAAGGAAGTTACCTACAAACAAAACAACCATTCAAAATAACACTTGTCATAAAATATAACCCTTCACTTAACAGATACTTTTTAAATACAGCTGCATTTAATTAATTTGGATATGACTGCATACCCAATGAGAAGCTCTGGAGAACGGTACCATCGTGTGGCCACATAATCTGTGTATAAGTCATCTGTCCCACTGGCAATGCTACGCGCAAAACCTGGCAATAAAACAAGAGCATAATTATGGCCGAATACCATCAGCAACCAAGAACTACTTATTCGGAGTAACCAGGAGGACATGCACACCATCATAACTGGCAGACGCTAGAGTTGGGTCGGCCACGTCCTTAGAAGGGACCCTGATACCATCACAAGAACAGCTATGCTATGGACCCCCGAGGGAAAGTGAAAGAGAGGCCAACCAAAAACAACTTGGTGGAGAACTGTGGAAGCCGAGATGCAAAGAATGAACCAGAGTTGGGGCACTGTACGAAGGATGGCCACGACCGAGCAAAGTGGAATCAATTTGTTGCTGCCCTACAAGACGCGACCAAGCGTGATGGCCACTGACTGCTTTGACAGTTGGCGGCTATGGATCAAAGAAGAAGAAGATTATGGTCACATTTTAAAACAAAACAACATGAAGTAATTATGATAGTAGTGGAGGTGGTGGTAGTAGTAGTAGCAGCAACAGCAGTAGTAATAGTAGTGGTAGTGATGGTACTACTAGTGATGGTAGTAATATTAGGTTGTGGTGATGGTAATGCCCTGTGTAGTTTTCAAGGGTCTGGAGGTCTCTGGGGAGACAAGGAAACAATAGCACAACTGCTCCCTCAGCTATGTTGTATGAGGCGACTAATATGAAGTTGTGCATGGGGGTGGCAACCTCATCGTGTAAAACAAATTGCTGCAAAAACTAGCATTGAAAATGCACATGGGTGCTTTGGTGCAGGTTTCCTGGGTTCCCATTGTAGTGGTGGCAAAATGTTTAATAAGGGGCAAAATGGGATACTATGTTGTTGATGATGAACCAATTAAAATATTTTATAAATCCTGAACATGATAAGGTGTAACAATATTCTTTTATCTCACGACTGTTAAAGAATCCTATCTCAAACAGTCTTTATTTTTTAACACGTTTGTATAAACTAAATAACAAATGAAATAAACATAGGTGTAAGACCATGTAGTAAACAGAGGCAACAGCGCCATACAAGTGACTAGGTAGTTATGAGTGCACAGAACCAATAACATCACTGTGATAGGGCGTATTTAGGTAGGATACAAAAGCATGTAGATCTCACAACAAGAATCAAATATATCCACTATTTACCTCACTCTCTAATGGACGGCACATAACAAATGAATCCTTGATCACCAAGTTCAATCTCCAACATGCTTATATAAATAATTCTTGCAACAATGAGGTTAGGGCCATGCACAATGACAGTGATATAAAAATCCATACATCTCACATCTTCCTTAACATCAGCTGTCATGATAACTTCATCAATTTTCTCTACTCAAAAACCACCGGCCACTCATAGCACCACTTCTCATCTACCACTGTCTAACTCTCTCTTCCCAATCACCTCTGATCATCCACTAGCTCCCAAAAAAAACCCTTATCCAAAGGTGTTGCCTGCAACCAACACTCACCAAAACATGTGATCTTCTTACACACACTTCACTGAACATAATTTACTACCACAATACATATGCTTGGCTGAATACCACTTATTGTTAAATCAAAATAGGAAAAGTATACAATGACCCAAGAACACTTGCAAATACTAAATATAGCTCCCGCCGGAGCAGAGGATCATTCACACATGTACACAAACACTTAAAAACACTCCTTGACAATCACACAGATGACCAGGTATTTTATAAGTAAACAGAAATCAATAACATCACATAAGCAGCCAGGTGGTTCTAAGTGAACAAAACCCACAACAAGAACAAACACACAAGAAGAACAAACACACAAGAAGAACAAACACACAAGAAGAACAAACCCACAAGAAGAACAAACACACAAGAAGAACAAACACACAAAAAGAACAAACACACAAGAAGAACAAACACACAAGAAGAACAAACACACAATGATTGTCAAATCTCACCAAAGTCACATAGCTTGAGTATCCCATCCTTGCTGATTAGAAGATTCTCTGGTTTAATATCTGAAATGTTATATTAACAGATAATTTAACAGCATTAAATATATGTACTTAACTTCTTCGGGCATAAGAAAAGTTACAATTAAATACTGCCAGTACTAGAAGAAAAATTAAAACTAATACTTCCTTACATTTTCAGTCAACTCTTACCTGAACCAGTGTGGGGAGTTTAAGTTTTTGTTCTTGAGCTAAGTGTCTTTCAATGGCTGATATCAGCAAGTCTTGTTGTAGGATTTCTGTAATACTATCTATCTATCTGTCTTTTGGCCTTCTGTTTGCCTTAAAATCAGGTCTTCTACCATTGTAGGTATCCATGGAGGCATATATGGAGTCATCCTTATATGATCACCAGTTATGCACAATGCTATAGTATGTAGATTTGGATGTGAACCTCTGTCTGTGAGGCTAATTACACCCTAATTGATTCTTGAAATCATCCACATGCTTCCAGGGATTCCCCCTGTGGTGAAACATGTTGAGAATCCAGCATTGCACACTAAGCTTAGAGGAGTCACTTGAGCCCTAGACGTAACTCTGGCTTTTACCTGGTTGCCTGTACGCAGGAGGATCTCACTATGGATCCTGTGATAGGCAGGGGGAGCTGAGAAGTGGCTCTGTGTAGGATGTGACAATTCCTTGGGAGAGCCGAACCAGAGCACAGTATTTTAGTTCTGCATATTTGTAGAGCCCCCTTGGATGGCGAGAAATGCAGAGTACGCCACATGCTTCTTCCTCCTAGCTTGGGACCAGATGTTATGATCCTTTAAATGCAAGCCAAGTTGAAGAAACTGGAGCTCGCAGCTTCAACTCAACATGTTTTGGAATGGCAGAAAAGCCACATGAAAAGCCTAGATCTACAGCGTAGATAATACCAAGGACTCTTCGACTTGGTATTGGCTGCAAAAGAGCAAAAAGCTCAACAGCCCTAGTTGTAGGTGTAGGTGTGCAAAGGTAACTGATTGGGCTCCATTCTCATGAGATGGCCAATCCAATTTATTATGTTTCTATAAATTTGATGCAGGTTGTTGTTCCTACAATTTTTCTGATGTCAGAATTTCTCATTGTCTCCCATGGTAATATTAATTGCTCTTTTTTTAGCACTTTCTCTCACACATTTGTAGGTGCATAGTGGTAAAACTGATTAAGTGAAATAATTCCACATTTTTCTTCCCAACAGTACCTAAATATATTTTTTGTAAATCCCCTCAATCTGAACACACAAAAACTTACCACTTTTGCACACACGGGCACTTAAAAGAAAAATTTGAACACTGGAAATTAATTTATCTGTGGAGAACTAGGAGATCTACCTCTATGGATAATATTCCTGGCATGGCACCACTGAACAGCTTTGCATAACTGGTAGGTCAGGCTTCGAACCTTTTCAAATGGAACACCATTTTGATGGGGCTCCAGAAGTTCCAGCATGTTCTGAAGCATTAAAAAAAGGAGAACGTGATTAATCAAAAATTCATAGTATTTAAATATGAGAAACGAGAACTTGATTAATCAAACATTCATAGTATTTAAGTGTGAGAAAGGATAACTTAATTAATTATTCATTCAAATTACTAAAATCTGAGACAGGATAACTTGATTACTCATTCATTCAAGTTACTCAAGAATGAGAAAGGAAAACTTGATTAATCATTCATCCACAGTACTCAAGTTTGAGAAAGGAGAACTTGATTAATCAAACATTCATATTACTCAATATTTGAGGTGGTGGTCTATTCTTACATTTGCAATGGAAACCCAAAAACTAAAAACTAAAACCACAGAATTAATTATCGTGTATTAGAGAATGACACTGAAATAGATGGATCAAAAATCCTAAGACTGTTGGAAAATGGTCTCAAACGTAAGACTAGAAGGTATGGACGTATGACTGGATGCATTCATTGTATGTACAACCAGCGCACTACAGGAACAATTAGCATTCATGCTTCTCAACATAGCTGATAGAGACTGAGCACCTATGAGCTTACACAGAGTGCAGTGATGTCATTTCTGATAAACAATAACAATAAAACCACAGAAGTAGAATCTTTGAGATTTTTATTTACAGGACATACCAATTTTACATAACACAACAAATTAATGTACCAACAAATCATTAATATGGGTGAAAATCTGAAATATGTAGATGACATTGCACTACTCGCACATTTTCATCAACACATCCAGGAAAAAATGGATAGACTTAATAAGTATAGCCAGCAGGTAGGTCTGAACATCAATCTAAAGAAGACAGAGGTCATGACACTCAATGTGGGCAACCCTGAGCCCATAACAGTAAGGAATCAGAAACTGGAACAGACAGACACCTTCACATACCTAGGATGCATAGTAACACCAGAACGCGGAGCAAGCAAAGACATCAATAACAGAATAAACAAAGCAAGAACAGCCTTTGTTAGTCTAAACAACATCTGGAAGTCCTCTCAGTACAGCTCAAACACAAAATTAAGATTATATGAGAGCTGTGTACTTTCTGTGCTTCTCTATGGTGCGGAATGCTGGAGAGTAACAGAGAAGGAAATGATGAAATTGTCTTCTTTCCACACAATCTGCCTAAGAAAAATTCTCCGAATGTTTTGGCCGAATACCATCACCACCCAAGAACTGCTTACTTGGAGCAACCAAGAGGACATGCACACCGTTATAACTGGCAGATGCTGGAGTTGGGTTGGCCATGTCCTCAGAAGAGACCCCGATGCCATCACAAGAACAGCTATGCTATGGACCCTGGAAGGAAAAACGAAAGAGAGGCCAACCAAAAATAACTTGGCAGAGGACTGTGGAGGCTGAGATGCAAAGAGTGAATCAGAGCTGGGGCACTGCACGAAGGACGACTGCCGACCGAGCAAAGTGGAAGCAGTTTGTTGCCGCCTTACAAGATGCCACCAGGAACAGAAATTACATAATTTAGATTTGAAAGACATTTTTAGTACCATAATGGCGGAACAGAAATAACAATTGTACGATGCAATCAATATGAGGGAGAGCATGAGACCTGCAACCTGATCATGTAAAACAAATTGTAACAGAAACCACTGGTGTTGAAGCACATCTTTGCTTTGTTACAGGCTTCCTTTAAGGGAACAGCTTAAGTAGTGGCTCCAGGCGAAGCAAACAAGGAAAATGAATGAATGTATGAATCACCACCAGACTTCAAGCTGATTACCTTTTCAACATACTCAAACACAAGATAAAGTTTCCCCTTGCGTTTGAAGGCCTCACGAAGGTCAACAATGTTCTCCTGTTTAAGAGCTCGAAGCATCTTGAGTTCCCTCATGGTGGTGTGTCGCACTTCTTCATTTTCTGATGGAAAGAACAAAACCAAGGATACTTGAAATATTATTACAATAACATTGTTATCATATACGAGCAAGTAACCAGCCAAGACAAGGCAGGAAATTATTTTAGCGTGCTCTTTCTGCTGTATGTCCTGATGATGGCACTAATTCTCCTGTGGTCATTTAATTCATTTCCATTTTCCTTCACAAGTAAATCAATGACATGCGAAGAGTGGCACGAAAGCATAGAAGCTTCATGTATAATGAGCAATGATGATTATGTGGCTAAATATATAAATATAAGATGGAGATGCATTGCACGATGAACTCTGCTTAATATAAATGAGGAAAATTCCTCATGCTTTGTCAAAATTAAATACATGCATGAATATTTATGAAACATCTGCCATGAAGAGAAGAAATGTGCATTAGTTCAAGGGCATGAAATTTAGTATCCATTTAGTATTCCCAAAAATACAGAAAGAAAAGACTGCAAGTTTGTGGGAATTTGTTACGTACAGGACGCTAAGAAAATTATCATAAACAAACAAGTGACCCGCTAAAACATAGCGTCTGCTGCAAACAAACAAAACAAACAAACAAAGAGGACATGAGCCAACACAAAAGTTATGTGCACTCCAGGGACTTGAACCAGACGCCATCCAAACAGCACTTCTGACTCACTACAAAAGTGAACTGTGTCAGGACACATTACCAGCTCAGCAATCCTAGAAAAATGCATCACTGTCGCAAAATTGGTTTCAATACATCGCAAACGCGGCTTCGCATAGTTTTACAGACCATTCACCTCTCGCTTATCACGGGACCGGCCGCTTACAAAATGGCGGTGTATCGACAAACTGTCGATGAGACATCGGCAATCGGCAAGGATAATAGGAGCAAAATGGAATTATTGTGAAAAGGATTTCACCTGTTATTCCAGGAGAGGATTGTGTATAACTGTATATAAGGAAAAACAGTAGGAAGTTATCATTTACGGAGATCAATGCGTATTACGGCTGTCCACAGTTAAGCTGAAAGCCTGTAAACTCACTTCTGTTCTAAATACTAAAATCAACAAATAACAGTTTGTGAAATTACATGGATAAGAAAATACAGATATATCGGCTGTATAAAACAAGATAGGATGGAACAGTATGAATAATATATAAGCCGAGGATGAGAAAGGGAAAGTTTCAGGCAACGCACAGATCCTGTGAAATCACGGCTTCAAGAAGAAATTTCAGCCCGAGTTTTAGGCTGTGACGTCATTGCCCCCCGATACGTCCGCAAGATCTTTATAAAAGGCGGAGCGCTAAACAGAAAAGACGAGGCATGATAAACTAGAAGAAAATACTAACCAAAAAAAAATAGCAATGAAAGTACCAAAAAAGACTCAAGACATCTAGCAACCCAGGCAGCTCCCAAAAATAAAGATGTAGTAAACATATGTCGTTTAAAGATAACGCAAGTAGCTGGTGAGGCTGACAAGATCAAGGCATTAGATGAAGACAAAATTATAAACATCTTTGATCCTGTGTTAGGCAAAAAGGCGATAGCCAAAATTTCAAAAACCCATTTTGGCATAATAATTATCCCAAATCAGAGTGACAGAATAAAAGAGATGATAGAGGAACTCAAAGTAGAAGCAAAAACAGTGACTCTTGCACACGACATAGAAGTAAAGATAGAGCTAGCAAAAAAGACCAGTAGATGTGTGTTAAAAGGGATAAACACTACCCTTTCAAGCGAGGAAGTTATGAACATCCTCGCAAAACATAACCCAGACATAAAGCTGGTACACGTGGACAGAATAATGGTGAAAGGGAGTATCGTTACCCCAGTGGTAGTGATAACAACAGAAGGTAGGGAACCCCCCAAAACGGTACTATTTGGGAAAACACAAAAAAATACAGAAGCCTTCATTCCCCCAGTGTTGCAGTGCTCCAACTGCATGAAGTTTGGTCATGGGCGCCACACTTGCAGGGGGAAGGCAGTATGTAGGTTTTGTGCGGGGGCACACCCTTTCACGCAATGCGAAAAGGCAAAGTCAGATACTGACTATAAAAAGGATAATGCAAACAGAAAATGCATTAATTGCAAAGGAAACCATAGCGCCAGATTCCAGGGCTGCCCAGTTTATCAGCAGACCAAAAAAGCATTGAGGGTAGCTATAACAACCCAAACCCCTTTCAAAACGGTCATTAAAGAATTAAAAGAAAATGATACTTATACGAACAATAAAGTTATAACAGAAATTAAGAGTGTGCAAGAAGATGTCAAAATGCTTAAGTCACAGATGGCAAAAGAAAGTAAGAACAAGTTAGAAAGTAATAAAAGAATACCAAAAAACCAGTCAGATGATTCAGCTACATCCTCGGATGACACAAGTGCACTGAAAAGTGCAGAGGCATTGCTTCAAGAAGTGAAAGCCATACAGCACCAAATTTCCCAGGATATAGCTAAACTGACTGTACTGAAAGAAGAAAATGAAATGATACTAGTCAAACTGTCTGAACAAAAAGAAGAAAGTGAAATAATACTAAAAAGAATGGAAAGTGAAAGGCAGGAGATTAACATAGGGAGAGAAGGGAATGTAGCATTGGATGAAAATAGGAAAGTGGTCAACCTAGAAGAAAATATCAAAGGACACGTTGAGGCACTTTTACCATACATAGTAGAAAAAGTTAGGAATAAAATGATAAGTTTAAATAAGGTTTTTCTTGAGAACTTGATGGATAGTGGGTCCACAAGTACAGGAAATGCAGAATAAGAGCAAATTTGATAGTTAACCAAAATAAAAGGTACACTAGATGATGTTAAAATTCAATTTAGAAAGATTTAGAATTATCCAGTGGAATTGTAGGGGTATTAAAAAAAATTTTACACCCCTACTATCAGAGACTGGAGGAAATACTGATATATATGCTCTTCAAGAGACCCATTTAAACCCAAATAATAGATATAGTTGTAAGGGCTTTAAGATACTTAGACACGATAGGAAAGAAGGTAGAGGAGGAGGTGTCGCAGTATTAGTTAGCGAAAAATTTAAAATCACAGACTGGGAAGTATTTAATACAACCAATATAGAAGGTATCCAGGTCACTATAGCAGCTGAACCAAACAATCTAACAATTCTAAATGTATATGCTAAAGATGGCACAATTAAAGATGAAGAAATACTAGCCATAAGCACCAGACTAGGCCCCAAAACAATCATAGTAGGCGATTTTAATTCCCATCATTGTGCTTGGGGTGGACAACATGCAGATAATGCAGGAAAATGCCTACTTGACTTCATAGAAAACAATGAACTACTAATACTAAATGATGGATCTGCAACAAGAATTAATCCACAGCTAATAGGGCAGACTCAGCAATAGACATAAGTATAGCAACTAACAACCTAGCGAATGTAAATTGGGAAGTGTTACAAGACACAAACTCAGATCATCTGCCCATTGTAATAACCATGCATGAAAATGTCATTCCAAACCCAGAACCAGAGAAACCTACCTTCAACTATAAAAAAGCAAACTGGGAAGCTTTCCAATCAGAGCTGGAGGTGATGGAATATAAAGACATGGAATCAGATGATACTGACTTGTGGGCAGAAACACTGACCAATGAAATTCTGAAAATAGCAATAAAGTATATACCAAATAAAAATATGCCACAACACCTTAAACCAATAAATAACATTAATAAGAAAAGAGAAACTCAATGGAATAAAGAACCAGTTGCCTGGTGGAATAAAAGCTGTGCAGAAATTCATGAGAGAAGAAAAAGGGCCTTACAAAAATATAGAAATAACAGAACAGAAGAAAACTATGATAAGTATAAACTTATTAGGAATGAATCTAACAGAATAATATTTAAAGCCAAAGAAACTAACTGGAAGGAGTTTTGTCAGTCACTTAAACCTAGCACTCAAATTAGAGAAGTATGGAAAAAGCTTAAGGCAATCAAAGGGAACAATAAGAAAACAATAATGCCAACAATCAAACTACCAAAGAGAGCAGAAACAGATAAAGAAAAAGCTAATGCCCTTGCCGAGTATTTCTATAAAGTCAGTGCAAAAAGTAGCCTTGGACAGGAAGAAAATGAGAGAAGAGAAAGACTTAGGATACATTTTTTAAAAGAACTACCAGACCAGATAGATGAAACAAACTATTTAGATGCTGATATAACAGAGGAAGAAGTAACTAATGCAATAAAAGATAAATCTAATACTGCCTCAGGGCAAGATATACTTAGTTATGAAATCCTTAAGAAAGTACCCAAAAGAACTATAAAAACATAATAACTTCACTTTATAACAAAATCTGGAACTTAGGAAAGATACCAAAAGCATGGAAAGTAGCTATGATAGTACCCATTCTAAAACCCAATAAGGAAGCCCATGATGTAAGTTCATATAGGCCTATCTCCTTAACATCACAACTAGGTAAAATACTGGAAACTGTTGTGAATAAAAGAGTTAAATTCTACCTAGAAAAAAACCAGTTATATAGCCCAAACCAGTCAGGGTTTAGAGCAGACAGAAGTACAGTAGACCAGCTTGTAAGATTAGAACATGATGTAAAGCTAGGGTTCAAGAGGAAAGAGAAAACAGTGGCAGTCTTTCTAGATGTAGCTAGAGCATATGATGAATGCTGGCGAGATGGAGCTCTTTACAAAATGAAAAAGATTGGCATTACTGGTAAAACCTATAGGTATCTAGAAAACTTTTTACAGGACAGGTATTTTGCTGTACAGGTGAATAATGATAGGTCAGAAATATATGAACAACAGAATGGGATTCCTCAAGGATCAGTGATCTCTCCTTCAATTTTCACTATAGCTGTAAATGATTTAGCAGATGAATTTAATGACATAAAGAATGCAGTATCACAATTTGCAGATGACTGTGCCATTTGGCGATCTGGAAAAAACTTGGACCATGTTTACAAAAAACTTCAAAATCAAATAGACAAAGTTTCAGAGTGGATGAAAAGTTGGGGCTTCCAAATTAATGTAAACAAAACAGTAGGTATGATTTTCAGCAAAGGAAATTTAAAAAAAAAAATAACAAAATCAATATAACCATTAAAGGACAGAAAATATGTACCTCCTCAACAACAAGATTTCTGGGCATAACTTTAGATAAACAACTAAATTATAATAAACATATAGACAATTTGGTAGAAAGCTGTAGGGGACCCCTAAATATACTAAGGATTGTAAAAGGTAATGGATGGGGGGCCAGCAATAAAATAATGCTTATGTTCTACAAGTCCTTCATCAGGGGGAAACTGGATTATGCCAGCATAGTCTATGACTCAGCTGCAGCTTCTAACAAAGCAAAACTGGACAGGATTCAAAATGCAGCCATGAGAACCATTACAGGTGCATTTATATCGACACCAGTAGAAGCTCTAGAAGTAGCTCTCGGCATACCTCCCCTTGGTCTAAGACGGAAAGAACTGAGATTAAATTATTGGAGTAAAGTAGCACAAGAAGTGACCCACCCAGCACATAAAGCATTTGTCAAAAACCAACCAAGTGTATGGGACGTCCCCTTAAATAAAGATAGATATCCAACAGGGTGGAGAACTATAGAAGACCTAATGCTGTTCAAAGAACTATCAAACACAATTGAAAATAGTAATAAATACAGAAGCAAAATACCACCATGGGAACTAAAAACACCAATCATAGACTACTCACTTACTGAAAAGATCAAACAAAACATAGAAGATAAGGAAGCCAAAATGATAAGTAGAAAGTTCATAGAGCAACTAACTAAACAAAGTCTGGCCGTCTACACTGATGGATCCAAGGGTGATAGTGGGCAACTAGGTGCCGGAGTTGTAATACCACAATGGGGAATAAAAAAGAGCTACAGTGTAACGGAAGGGGCATCGATTTTTACTGCAGAGATGGTAGCAATTCTTAAAAGTCTAGAAATAATCGAAGATAACCCACCAGAAGCTGTTACGATATTTACAGACTCACTATCATCACTACAAGCACTAGAACACCCAGGTAAATGTAGCCGGCCAGACATAAAGGAAGAAATTCTAGCAATTAATACATCACTAGAGAACAGAGGATGTAGTGTGAGGCTAGTGTGGGTTTCAGCACACATAGGTATAGCTGGCAACGAGTTGGCAGACCAGAACGCCAAGAAGGGAAGAACAAGTAAAAACAATATAAAAGCAGGACTGGGGAGGTCAGAGATCAAGAGCCAAGTGAAGGAAACTATAAACGAGGAATGGAAGACAACATGGAAGGAAAGTAGAAAAGGCAGACATGCGTTCAAACTGCTGAAAGAACCAACGAGGACATGCCAGGTCAGAGAAGAATTAAAGATACCATCGAACAAAAAACTGTGGCGTCTCCGACTCGGTGCAGCATACTTCATGGTAGAAGAACCACACTGCCAAGAATGTCAGGAAGAGAATGACATAGACCACTACCTGATCCACTGTAAAAAGTATGAACAACAAAGGCTTGAATTAAAAACTTACTATAGAAATCACAATATAGACTTAACAGGTGATAAGGTTTTAAGTATAGATGCCCCAAGAGATGCCCAATCAATACTTAAAAGATATATACATAAAACAAAGGAAAAAATATAAGGTCAGAACTTCAGGAAAATCATCCAACTAAATAGAAATTAAGCAGCAAGAACTAACAAAGCATTAACAAAAAATAACTACTCATAGGACAAGGAAAGACAAGGTATTAAAAAAAAGGGACAACAACTCAAAAAGAACAAATACTAATACAAATTAAAACCAAGTGTAAAGGACAATAATTATCTAGAAACAATACAAAAGAGAAAATAAAATTGACAAATACTAATATAAATAAAAATCAGCAACTGCAAAAGACAACAGTTATTTAAATTGAATACAAAATTAGTAAATAAAATGACACTAAATACCCCAATTATAACCAACTTTCAGGTTGAACAGGGTAGACCAAGATGGAACAAGAAGAGGCAACAATGATCAGATGTTGAATGCCCGATCTCCACCCATCAACTCATCAAAACAACAACAACAACAACAGAAAAGACACACTGAAAGTAGGTTTGAGACAGACTGGAGGCAGAGCTCGCCACTACACATATTCCATCTGAATTGTGAGCGGATCGCCAGAAATTTTCAGTCCAGTGTCTGGAGTCTGAGGGTAAGCGAAATTATGATAACTATCATGTATAATATTTTTTTATATTGCAGGTTCGTATAGACTTCACAAAATATGCACGTAGAAAAATTATCGGTATAAACCCTTCCTCGCTGCCTTTTCCTTCCCTAGCTCAAGAGCACAACTGGGTGCCCATTTAAAGCTGGTAAACTGGAGTGTTCCACAGCCAGGTTTCAGTTCCAAAACCATGTAGTTGTACTACAGAAGAAAGCAACCTGATCGCTTGGTCAGTCGGTCACTCACTTTAGCTAATAGTGTATTAAGTTTGTGTAGATGCTAAGAATGGCATCAGTATTTAAATTTGTACTTGATGTGGTTTGGAAAGATCAAGCTATAAAAAAATTAAAGGATGTACAGGAGAGGAACAAGCCAGATGATGGTTATTACTAAATATGTAAATACTTCTGTATCATTGAAATGATGTTACTTACTATGACAGTATAACTTTGACATCTGATGACTGACTAGTCTGACATATGTGCTAGTCAGTTACAATTAATTGAAATGTTAATATTTCTGTATCACTGAAATGATGTCCTTACTTACTATGATTGTATAACTGTGACATCTGATGACTGACTGGTCTGACATCTGTGCTAGTCAGTTACAAGTCTAGCCAGATACTAGCCAAGGCTGATATGATGTTTCAGGTTCCATGAAATAACTCACCCCAGACTGTCAAGTGTCAGAAGCTTGTGTTGTTCATCAGAGGCAATCCCACAAAAGTGCAGGACCCCAACGAGTGAACCACAGCTGGTCATTGATATTCCTATAGTTGGGTCTACCAAGTCTGATATCTACAAAGGACAGTTCAGTGTCAGCATTGTCAAGTTGAAAAGATAAGTGTCAATTAAGACACTGACCACCCATATATGAACCAACAGCCATAGTTGAAAACAGTATTCAAACCATTAAAGAATTCAGTCAAATGAGGACAGTAATGTGTAAAGTCAGAGGACTAAAAGAACAGTGATACAGTAAAAGTGATTCCAGTTTTCATTAACTTTATTGTTCAAGATCCTGAAGTCTAAAAAGACAAGACTACTTATTAACATTGCTGAGTGACGGTTTCTAGTAAATACATTTTCTACAAGGGCAGACAATCCTATCAATACATTAGTTTAGAAATAATAATAATTGTGTGAATATTTTTTATATATATATTTTTTAATGCTCATTTCCAAATAGCAGAAATAGAAGATCAGTGTAATTATTAAAAGTTTTAAATTGCACCTGAGGACTTATTCACTTTTTACCCTGGTGTTTAAAGTGAATGTTCATTTTATTTATCCCCTAGACATTAAGTAATCATAAGATAGTCACAGGGAGGAGACACCTTAAATCCTGGTACTACTTCTTACCAACTGGGCCAGGATTTTCACAGTCTGACTATTTCTATGATATCAATACACCAGTGCTTATTTCTAAGACTGGGGTATTACTTGTAAGACCAGAACTATTTACTGGCACCTGGATATCCATCTGCCAAGCCTATTCTTACATAAATAAATAATTTTAAATAACCTCCCGCTACAATCACCAGGGACAGTTACTCTCGCAACACACACACATGGAATAGAGGATCTATTTCTTGCAATGAGGCAATGGGATCATATGTGCAGACCTGGTTCAAATCTCTGTAGTGCCTATCACGACTTTCCTTCCTGTTGTCTAGTATGCTTCTTTTTTTCCCCAAGTGCTTATAATTGTTGTAATGATTTCACTTTGTGTCATCTAGTTCCTGGGGTCTATTTTTAGACAGAGACAGAACAGGACTACTACACCATCAGACATGTTGTACTAAGCGAGTAATATGAGGTTGTCCATGTGGGCGTGCAACCTCTTCAGGTAAAACAAGTTACTACAGAAAGAGCATGTGAATGCTTTGTGCAGACTGGTAAAGGGTCTCTTTGGACTAGTAAATTATAGAGTGAATCCCTCTTGTAATGTTAGCACTCAAAGGTGGGTTACCAAGAATCCTTTTCAGTGACCATGTAACTTACTAAAGAGAACCTTTAGCGTACAGGCTTCCTGTAAGGGGGTCAGATGGAGAGGTGGTTCCATGCTCCATATGGAGCGAAAAAGAAAATGATGATGATTTCACTTTATTTACAAGGCGGTTCTTGTTCTGGAATCCATAAGTTAAGAGAGGTCAGGGAGAACTGAACAACACATGTAGCCGAGAACTGTCAACAGAAATGAAAGGGGAAAAAACCTTGAATTAATGGCACGGGACTGTAACACTTGGCATGGATGTACTGGAACCCTATGCTCGGTAGGGAGCTGAAAGGTAATGAAGATTTGACTTAAAATCAAAGCCACGATTAGTCAGTTCGGGCACTCATAACAATTATGCGGAAACACGTTGAAAACCGCTGTAACCACTACAAAAAGTGATAAATCGTCTGATAGCAGGAAACGGACCCCGTGCCAAAGCGAAACAATACCCCCATATAAATAATTTATATATGTACGAACTAATGTAACTAGCGCCCCGTGTGGCTACCGGGGGTCTAAACATAGAAAGAATATGTCTACAGCTCGGATAAAAGTTGAGGGTACTTTGTTTTGTTAATTATCAAAACTCTCTTTTGCTTCAGTTAATTATGTCTCACGAGTAAGTCACCAGTCAAAATATTTTCATTCATAACCCTCCACTCCCAAAGGAGCATAGGCCTTCAACAAACACATGCCAAGTCCTCCTGTCACGTGCCATCATCTCAAGTTCTTTCCACGTTTTCCTCATCATTTTCACCTCTGTTTCCAGCTCTCTTCTCCATGTGCTTCTTGGTCTACCTCTGCCTCTCTTGCCCTGGGGGTTCCAGAACAAGGACGGCCTTGTAATGCTATCAACAGGTCTCCTCAGTGTGTGTCCAATCCATCGTCATCGTCTTCTCATCTCTTGTTCCACTGGCACTTGTCTGGTTCTTGTCCTCAGTTCCACGCTGGTAACCTTGTCACACCATTTTAATCCCTCTATTCTACGCAAGCACCCATTTATGAAAGTCTGTAGCTTTTTTGTTGTTGTCTTTGTTGTTCTCCATGTCTCAGAGCCATACAATAGGACTGACTTCACATTTGAGTTGAAGATTCTTATTTTCGTGTTGGATCCGATTTCTCTTGATCTCCATATGTTTCCCAATGCAATGAAAGCTCTTCTTGCCTTTTGTATTCCTATTTTGATATCACTGTCTGTCCCTCCAACTTTGTCTATATTGCTGCCAATATATGTGTACGATTCTACATCTTGTATTGGTGTTTCTTCAAGTTCAACCCTGTTATCATTACCTGCATTTATTCTCATTATTTTTGTCTTGTCGTCAAAATATGGCAGATAATAATCGTTTTGTGCTCTTTCTGCTACATGACCTGACGATGTCACTAAATTCTCCTGTGGTCATTTCCTTGACTTCTATTTTGCTTCAGACGAACGGAAACGGTAAAGAATGAACCCTTTATCAATGATGGGCAACGATGCTTCACTGACTACATATATGATGTAGACACTCATACTTACCCGAAATGCTTAATATACATGGGGAAAATTCCATAAATTTTGTCACCGAAAAGTAACATAGGCAGGAATATTTCTTGAAAAACAAAAACTAAGTGTATTGGGAAAAAATGCGCGTTATTTCAACAGACGCGCCATTTAGCTCCCCCGCCGGAACGCTACAAGACACAATTGCAACATTTATGGGGGAAAATGGGACCAACATTACCCATAAGGCAATGTTCTAATAATGTAATACTATATTTATAAGAAGTCGTTGTACGTTCTCCTAAAGTTTGTTTTAATTTTCTGTCATTTTTTTTTTTTCAAAGCATGGTTTTAATGCAGGTATTTTCTATCATCGAGCAACGTTTATGCTTCAGGGCCTTCAAGTATGTTGTTCATATGCTTCTTTCACTTCGGCTAATTTTTTTTTTTTTTAAGTGGACTTTTATTTCATTAATTGTGGCCTGACATCGATTTTACTGAATGCTAGATTTTCAACTCCAAACTAAGGGGAAAAAATCCAGCTTTTTCTATATTCGTCCTTTTTTTTTTTTTTTAAACAGAACACTTTCGTTTTGTGTGAGTGTATGTGCATGTATTTGTTTGGTGCTGAATAAATAATTGAGCGATATTGTGAAGCTGGTTCTAGTGTTGTTCTCTCTAACATTATAGACTCATACCTTAACGTCCACCACCTAGTCATGAAACATATGTATGTGTGTCATGAATCAGCAGTGCTAGCATATCATTTTCAACTCAGAGAACTGCACCGGGTGGGGCGCGGGGGGGGGGGGGGGGGAAGACTTTTTTTCTAACGTGCAATGCTAAATTATTCAACCCGACATCTAAATATAGCCAATCGATTTTGCCTTCCATATTACTGCATGTCTGTGCACTGTAGTGGATGTTCGATGACCAAACTAGAATCGTCTATTCAACTAATTAATTTACATTAAAAAACAATCACCGTTTTAACAGACCAAACTGTCTTTTACATTTGGACAAGTGCCCTAATATAACCGAAGTGCTTTGTGTATAGGTTGACAGCAAATAAAAAAGAAAAACATCTTTATCTGATTTTCTCCGAGCATCATGAGACGGATGTACCCTGTTACTTCTGCACACAAAATACAACTAATATGGGATTGTGCATGGGGATGGCAAAGTCAACATGTAAAACAAAATTCTACAGAAACTACTGCTTTAAAAGTGTGCTTTGGCATAGGGGGAGCCGCGATAGCGCAGTGGTTAGTACACTGGCTTCCTGGCTCGGTGGTCCATGGTTCGATCCCCAGCTGAGGTGGGATTTTTTAGACCGCAAACGGCTCCGGGTCGACCCAGCCTCATGAATTGGGTTCCAGAGCAACTCTGGGAAGGTTAAAGCGGCCGGCGTGATGCTGACCACATCACCCCTAGTGTGCCGATGGTCAAGAAAATATGAGCCTAACACCATATTCCCAATATGCCTCAATAGGCGTGTAACGGGATCCTTTACCTTTTTGGAATAAGCTTCTGCAGTTGTGCCTCCATGCTACAAGTAAATAACACTCTTTTTTGCCTCGTTTTGGCGAGGCACGTCCTGTTCAACCTAGACACAAATTCTGTCGGTTATATTAGGGTGCATGTCTAAATATGTGGTTATGGTGCAACAAGGCCATACCAAAGGATTGGGAGATTGCCATCATAACACCGATTTTCAAAAAGGGTGACAATCGACAATGTGGAAACCACAGAGGCATATCCCTTCTCAGTGTCCCTGGTAAAATCTACTCTAGAATCCTAGAGCAGAGACTCCGATGCCTAGCTGAGCCACAATTGGATGAAGCCCAGTGCGGATTCCGAGCAAACCGAAGTACTCAAGACCTAATCTTCACACTCAGGCAGCTGAGTGAAAAGGCCCTTGAGTACAAGAGTGAGATCCATCTTTGTTTCATAGATCTGGAAAAGGCGTTTGACAGGGTCCCCTGGAGCAAACTTTGGGACTGTTTGGCAAGGAAGAATATTCCAGCACCTCTGATTCATGCTATACAGAGCTTCTACAAGTCTTGCAGAAATTATGTGAGGACAGCAAACTATAAGTCAGAAGAGTTCAGGACCACCACTGGTGTAAGACAAGGCGATATCCTGTCACCTTGTCTTTTCATACTCCTCATGGACGATGTCATCAAGGCATGTAAGGAGAGAACAAGAAAGTATTCAGTGGGGTACTGGAAGATGAGACAGGTCTGTATTTCAGAGCTAGCATTTGCTGATGATGTTGTCCTGATTGCTAAATCAGAGACACATCTCCAATCCAACCTGCAAGTCTGGAAGGAAGAGATGGAGAAGAGAGGGATGGTCATAAGCAGCTCTAAAACAAAATCCATGGTGATATCACGAGAAGAAAGAAAACATCAGATTAAGTTGGGAGAACAGGTCCTGGAGCAGGTCGACCACTTTAAATATCTCGGAGCTATTATAGACCGAAAGGGAGGCATCAAAGAAGAGTTGGCCACTCGAAAAGCAGCGGCTGGGAGACTTTTTCAGGCCATAAATCGTGGATTCCTCAGCAAGAAAGAGGTTGGTAAGAAAACGAAGATGGCTGTATACCGCTCCACCTATGTCCCAGTCTTGACATATGGATGCGAGTCATGGGCAATGACTACAACCCACAAAAGCCAGATTCAAACCTCAGAAATGAGGTATCTGAGGAAGGTGGTTGAAGTAACAAGAAGAGGCATGGTCCGCAATCAGACGATACGTCAGGGCCTAAAATCCCACCCGCTGCAGACCCAAATAGAACAGTCCCAACTAAGATGGTTTGGCCATGTCTGCAGAATGGGAGAAGATCGGCTACCACGACAAGCATGGGAAACAAAGAGTCAGGGATCCAGACCTCCAGGACGACCCAGAGTCCGCTGGGAGGACAACATTAGACAATCTTTGAAGGACCGAGGACTAGAATGGAACCAGGCCAGGAAGAAGACAGCCGATAGGATAGTCTGGCGCTCTCTCTTCCAAACCTCTACACCTCACGGTAGAAGAGGAACGACTAAGTAAGTAAGTCTAAATATGAAATACATAGCGGTCTTGGTTTTATTAGAGTAAATAACACAAACTGACTGTATCGACAAACACACCTTCTTCGGTGCTACAGGTCCGTATCCCTGAATCCGAAATGCTCAGGAACAGCCGTGTTTAGGAAACCGGATTTTCCGGTTTTCGTATATCGCCCAAAGTAGCCCAATTCGCCCAAACATCGGTTCGAAAATCGCCTAAAAGTCGGTGGAAAATTTTTTCGATTTTCGGAATATTTCGGTTTTCAGGTGTTCGGATTCTGGGATATGGACTTGTAGATGTAAACGAATACTTGAAATGTAAGTTAATTTTAAAAAAACACGGAACGACCTTGAGCAAATTCCACAAGACAAGAGTACTTGGCATGAATTTGGTCTCCGCTCCTTGGAGCGCTGATGGACAATGAATGATTGAGTGAATGAATGACACTATAGTGATCTGAAGTCATGATTGTATGACACTATAGTGATCTGAAGTCATGATTGTATCTATGTTATTTCTATATGCTGACTCCTATAGTTCCCAGTGGTCTCATCTGAGACAAGAAGGAACATGACTACTGCTCCGTCAGGCATGTCGTAAAATGCGACTAATATGAAGCTATGCAGGGGCTAGCAACCTCTTACTTCCTTACTTACTTAGTCGTTTCTCTCCTACCCTTGCGTGTAGAGGTTTGCCAGAGAGAGCGCCATACTATCCTATCGGCTGTCTTCCTCCTGGCCTGGTTCCAATCTAGTCCTCAGTCCATCTTTGAAGGACCGCGGCTGGCAACTTCATCATGTAAAACAAATCGCAACAGAAACCACTGCTGCAAGAGCACGTGACTGCTGTTTGTGCAGGCTTCCTGTAAAGGAGCCAACTGCACTTGTGGCTCTATACTCTATAGGCAGCGAAAAGGTAATGATGATGATGATTCCTATATGCTAGTTCGCTGACGAAGGCCTTTGTTTGTTGCTGTGTCATTTGATTATCTTTTTATGTTGTCTTTATTACAAGGCACTTAAGTAGGACATTAGCTTAGGAACATTACACTAAGCAACAGGCCAACAAACTCAACAGGACACATGGTATAATTAGGTATGCAGAGTGCCTGCCCCGCATATTAAGCAAAACATTAGCTATACACCGATAATAACGGTTCAGATTTCACTCTTCAAGTACGCAATAAATAAATATTAAACAAACATAAAGGTATGTTTTCAGGCACTCGTAAGAAATAAAGAAGTAGAATACTAGACAACAGAAAAACAACAGTGAGTGGCTAACCTAGGACTCGAACCCAGGACCTTGACAGAAGAGAATTCGTATAAAATCAGTCAACGTTAAACCATACCACGGCCTCCTATGGCAAGGTCAAAGTAAAGGTTAAGGTAGTCCCATTGCAGATAATGTCGTAGGGGATTAAAGTGTTAGAGACTTCACTCTACTAGGTCCAGCATCGAGAGGTAGGGTGACCAGTTCTCTTCCTCGCTGCCTTTTCCTTCCCTAACTCAAGTGCAAAGTCAGGTACCTACTGAGTAGACTGAAGCGTGTCGATACCGTGAATCGAACCCAGCCCCTTTGCCGCTAGACCAGCGCTCTAACCACTCTGTTAATCGGACGCTTCCTATGGGAGAAGGTCCGATAATAAACTTACACTATGCCCGAAATAGCGTCCAACACAGGAAAGTATCTTTTACATATATTGTTTTCGGTCCTTGTGGTCTTTGTATTCTTATGGCGAGGCATGTAATTTCAACCACAGACAGAAGTCCTTCGGCTATATCAATGCGCTATTGTCAGTTTTTAAAAGAAACAAAAGAGATCTTTAAGCCTGATCTCTATAATAAATGCCAAGCCTTGAAAGACATCGATTTTTGGTTCATGCATGGGAAATATGCTTATCCTGTGCATGGAATACCCGGTTCAACCCTACTTGACTTATAATTTGGGCATATAAGTAGTATACCATGTACAACTTAGGTAGTATTCAGGCGGCGGCGTGTGACTTTTATATAGCAAAATACTCGATCGATTTCAGGCGGTGGCGTTTCAGGCGGCGGTGTATGACTTTTTATATAGCGATATATTTTAGCGGCGGGGCTTCCTCTGACGATCAGACGTATGACTTTTTATATAGTAATATACGATAATGGTGTTTGTTTATACAATATATATATAAAAAATATAAAAAATCGATAATGACGGAAAATTTAAAAAATCGATAATGTTGGGTTACTAAGAGGGTTTTTGAAGTGCCTTTTTTGGGCTGGCGTGGGTGATGATGTAGCTGGCGGGGTGGGTTAGGGTGGATTTTTGTGTGATGTGGTAGTGTATTGGTGTGTGTTTGTTTAGACATATATACACACATATATATACATTCATATATACGGAGATGTGGTGACGTTGTCAGGATGCATCTGTGGTGACGGAGGCTTAGGTTACTAAGGGGTTTTTTAAGGGAACGGGTATTGCTTTTTGGCTGGCGGTGATGCCTCATGGGTGTGTGCTGGGGTGTAGCTGGTGGATGTATGTATGACGCAGGAGTGACGTGTTAGATAGAAGTATATAGTTAATGATCTCTTTTAAAAGAATACTTGAGTAAAGAGGAAAATATAAAAATCGATAATGTTGGATTAGGTTACTAAGAGGTTTTTTTGAAGTGCCTTTTTTGTGTTGGCGTGTGTGCTGATGTATGTTGTAGGGGTAGCTGGCGGGGTGGGTTAGGGTGGATTTTTGTGTGAAGTATTGTGTTGATAGTGTATCGATGTGTTTGTTTATACATGTATACAATATATGTATAAAAAATATAAAAAATCGATAATGTTGGGTTTCTAAGAGGGTTTTTGAAGTGTCTTTTTTGGGCTGGCGTGGGTGACGATGTAGCTGGTGGGTTAGGGTGGATTTTTGTGTGATGTTGGGTGTGTTTGTTTAGACATATAGACATACATATATACATTCATATATACAGAGATGTGGTGACGTTGTCAGGATGCATCTGTGGTGATGGCGGCTTAGGTTACTAAGGTTTTTTTTAAGGGAACGGGTATTGTTTTTTGACTGGCGGTGATGACTCATGGGTGTGTGTTGGGGTGTAGCTGGTGGTTGTATGTATGACGCAGGAGTGAACTGTTAGATAGAAGTATATAGTTAATGATCTCTTTTAAAAGAATACTTGAGTTAAAGAGGAAAATATAAAAATCGATAACGGGGACTTAGGTTACTAATGGATTTTTTAAGGAAGCGGGTATTGTTTTTGTGCGAGGGGGAGGATGACGATGTATAGTGGGGTGTGTTGGGGTATGGGTTATTGTGTGCGTGTATTTTATTGTTTTTTATATATTATATATATATATATATATATATATATATATATATATATATATATATATATATGGGAGTGAAGTGTTAGAGACCTAGGTCTACCATCGAAAGTGCGACACGGTATTGTTGTGTATTATTTATTTTACATATAGACATATTTTACAACAGTTATACGAACAGTTAGACGATAGACTTAGATAATAAGAAGACGATATATTTAGACTTTTAGACAATAGGAAGACGATAGTTAGACGATATATACATATAATAGGGAGATATATTTAGACAATAGGAAGACGATAGTTAGACGATATATACATATAATAGGGAGATATATTTAGACAATAGGAAGACGACATATACAGAGACATACAAACAGTTATACAAACAGTTATACAAACAGTTATACAAACAGTTATACGAACTGTTAGACGAACATTTAGACAAACAGTTAGACGATATAGGTAACAAAAAAGCGTTTTAGTTAATATAGTTTTTATTTTATATTCAATAGTGTTTTTGAATTAGCAAACAGGAGTATATATAGTATTTTTTTACAAAATGGACATTGATATTTTATCAAATGAATATACAATTATATGGTGTAATTTTTTAACGTAATACATTTTCACATAGTGATATGTACAATTGAAAAATAATTATATGGTGTATTTTTTAACATTATCAAACATTTTCACATATGAATGTACAATAATACATATTTATATAGGTAGATGTATGTTCAAAATATACAATATCACAGGGGTACAGGCCAGACCTTGAGGGGTGTCGTCACATTGTCGTCATATTGTCGTCACGTCGTAAGAAATATTTTATGTGTAGAGACAGTTTAAATGTTGAGGTGTGATGTGGTATGGTTTTGGAGGTGGAGGAATTGTGTGCTCTGAACCCGATATTTTTCCCACCCTGTGCCTGTTGTGTGTTGAGGACGTCTAGGAATGTGTGTTTGTCTACTTTGTTGTGGTGTTTGTTCAAGCGATTGAGTGGTTTTGAATATGATATAGATAGAAGGATGTGGACGGGATTGCTTCAACATAATATTTTGTATTGGGTCTGTTTAATTGTGCGTTTGTGATAATATCGCTGTCGTGTAAGTTTGAGACAAAAGATTTGAAATCTGTAAGATTTTTGACTAAGTGGGGTTGGTCTAACACACAACTATTATTATTTGAGGCATGAAATAAGCGTAATTCGTTTGTTTCTCTGTGTCTCAAAACTACGTGGTGACTGAAGTTAATCTTGAATCTTTTTGTCTGTTGTGTAAAGACAGGATGCAAAAGACTTTCCCATTCAATTCTTTGGTTATTATGGAAAAAAGTGAAAGTCGATAAATATTTGTGGATGTTAGCGTGTGTTTTAATGGCGTCCCAGTTATCAGTGTAGATTTGTTTTATATCATCCTGTAGGTCTTGTAAGCTGTCTTCTTCAGCCGTCAAGCGGGGTTTTTTTATATGGGGTTGGGTATTGGTCATTGGGCGTTTCTTGGTCTGACCTTTTTTTGGTGGGTGAGATGGGGTGGAACTTATTGAATAGGGGGCTCTTGGTAGTGTGGAAGTTGTTGTGGTGGAAGAGGCCGCCATAGCGGCTGAGTCTGACTGGGGATTCGGTGCTGTTGATGGGGCATCTGGTAGTATTGTCTGTGGGTTCGCCGAGTCTGGTGTTACTGTGACACCTGTTGTTGTTGGTGTTGGGGTGGTGTCTGCTGTCGGGTTCTGCGTTGAGGTAGAAAGCTGGGTAGGGATAGCGGTGTGTGTTGGTGTTTTCTGTGGATGCGTAGATTGTCACGACGAGTAAATTGTTTCCCACAAATGTCACAGCTAAAACCGGGCATTGAGTGCCTGGTCTTGCTGTGTCGTAATAGGTCGGCGCGCCTCGTGAAGGTCTCCCCACATCTGCTACATAACAGCTTGGTTTGTGCCATTGACGTGTCTGTTTGTGCTGAGCTGGACCCATGTTTATTCTCTATGTGACGTTTCAGCGTATCGGGTCTTGTAAATACTATGCCACAGTCAGGACACTCGTGATTGGGGCGGTCGTGTGCTGTGGTCATATGGCGAGTAAGATCATGACCTCGCTTGAAAACAGACTGGCAGCGTAAACAAGCATAGCCCCGCTGTTGAGTTGACTCCATCTGGGAAAAGATGAACAAAAAGACGTTACTTACACATAAAATTAAATACATGTAATGAGAGAGAGAGAGAGAGAGAGAGAGAAAGAGAAAGAGAGAGAGAGAGAAAGAGACAAAGAGAGATCGCATAAACAGGTAAATAAAACACAGTCTTATTTTTTTTTATTCTGTTATCAAAGGAAAGAGGTGTTAACATATCAGAATGGTCCCCGCGCAGGCTGTGACAAAGATATTGATTTAAAACCCAGCCCGTTCGCGAGACAGCACCGAGTTGACCTGTCCTTTTTTTTAAAATAACGAAAATATAAGTATTTATTAAAGTGTATGTTAGTTTCAATCATGGTTATGGCAAGGTGACTTAATGTAATATGTTGATTGTATTATCTCTATCTTTTTCCGTGTGTAGTTCAGTATTGTTTTAAAAGCCAAAAAACGCTATTTTCTAAACTATTATGTTGTCTAATTTTCACTGGCTGGTTAGGTAGTTTGTAGTGACTCGGGTCCTTAGTTATTTTTAACGTTATATGTTTGTAGTTACTATGAGAAGTTCTTTATAGAAGCAGCTTGTGAGTACAGAAATACGAATCGAGCGCATGTGTTGTGGAATCAAATCAATTTATCGATCTACCCAAACATCTTTGCGCTACATCCAAGCAAGTATTTGAAATAGACTATTACTCTATACAAGTTTAGAGTGTTGTTATCAGAAAGTATTATAAGTTTTAAGTATCACGGATAATTTTTCAAAACCCAAATATAATTTGCTTTCGCACGAGTTTAACAATAGACGAGAAACGTAGATAAGGTTTAAACTAAGGAATTTTTCTCGTTATACCCACCACATAAAAAATAAGTCGGATAATTCTTAACTTAGCTAAACCATACACACATGTAAGAATTTAACAAACAACTATTATTAAAATACCTATTAGCCTAGACATATTAACTTTGAAACAGCCTTTACCAACACTGGCTAGCGAAAAAGCGAATACACAGACATGTCTTTTAAATAGAAAACAGATATTTAATACAACACACGGATAAGGAATAATAAGTTAGTCTCGGAGTTAACATCTTAACAAAACACACAGATAAAAACAACAGAGATATTTATTTATATTTAACACCTTAATACAAAAACACGAAGACCGAAAACATAAACGAAAACAAACGAATACAACCAAAACAGATATTTTTAAAGATATTTATTGTATATAGCCTACTGAAAACAGCTATATAAAAATATTTATTTTTTATGTGTAAAATATATATTTTAACTCCCTATTATTATTATTTTTATATTATTATAGGAAAAAAACAGACGAATACAAACATATACATATACCGAGTTTACATTTAGAACTTTGTATAGGGTTTTCTTCCAGTCTCTGAGTGTTAAGAAAATACGCCTAGGAAAACACAAACACATACCCAGATATTTTTCCACAGAATACCCTTAAAAAGACACAGACATATATCTCTTAAAGGTCAGAGATATTTAACACAAAATACGAATAAAAACAGAATAACATACGTTTGGTGGTGAGCTGTTGCTTTTTCAGAAGTTTGATATTAGAAGGCTTTACGACTAAGCACAGAGACGTTCGCCGGTCCAGGTCTGGTTAAAGAATGAGACATGTCTAAAACAATTCATGATTAAGACAATGACTTTCCAATAAAAGTAGTCCGAGTGTATGAATTTCGTGATGGAACCCGATTGGTTGTTGTGTAGAGATACTGTTTCAGAAAATAGTTCGCGCGCAAGTGCTTCGTCATGGTTTGGTCGATAAAAACGTTATCATAACGTATGAACAGGAAAATTGACCCCACCCTGGATTGAAACCAGATCACTGACCCGCACAAAAAACATCACGCGTAAATTTCTGTTCACGTCACTAGGGCAAAACACAATCGAACAATAGTAGGAAATTTATAAAAGAAACATTCCTGCGTTCATGTGTTCAAATCCGCTACTTAACGTTTTAGCTTTTTTTTTATGTCCTCGACACGACAGAAATATGCCCTCGACACGACAGAAATATGTATGTGTAATGATAGAAAATATGACCTCGAGACGATAGAAAGACGCCCTCTAGACGACATAAATATGTATGTGTAATGATAGAAAATATGACCTCGAGACGACAGAAAGACGCCCTCGATATGATAGAAATGTGACCACCGGGCAACCAATATTACATTAGTAAGAGATAAGCAAAGAAAGCTCATCACGACAGTAAAGAGACAGGAAACAAGATGGGCAGGGCATATCAGAAAAACTCTGAACAAGGAACCATCAGAGACACAGTTCAATGTTCCTCAAGCTGAAAACGATCAAGCTGTTAATACAAACATTCCACGGGAGGAAGAAATCATCACGGCAATCAAGGGGTTAAAGAATGGAAAAACGCATGACCACGATAACTTAAATGCAGAGTTAGTAAAGTATGAACGTGTGTGTGTATGACCAAAGGCGTTAAA
Source organism: Oreohelix idahoensis (assembly GCA_024509875.1). Taxonomy (NCBI): domain Eukaryota; kingdom Metazoa; phylum Mollusca; class Gastropoda; order Stylommatophora; family Oreohelicidae; genus Oreohelix; species Oreohelix idahoensis. Next base: position 636,202 of record JAMPIV010009606.1, read on the forward strand.
AGAAAAAAAGCTACGTGTTTTGAGTTTTATTAAACATGGATGAGAGAGAAAAGAGAGAGAGAGAGAGTTAGAGAGAGGGAGAGAGAGAGAGAGAAAAAGAAAGAGAGAGACAGAGAGAAAGAGAGAGGGAGAGAGAGAGTGAGAGAGAGGGAGAGAGAGAAAGAGAGAGACAGAAAAAGAAAGAGAGAGAGAAAAATAGATAGAGAGAGACTTAGAGAGATAGAGAGAGAGAGATAGAAAGAAAGGGCAAGAAAGAGAGAGAGAGAGAGCGAGAGAGTGAGAGAGAGCGAGAGAATAAAACACAGTCTTATTTTTAGGCTGTTATGAAAGGAAAGAGGTGTTAACAGACCTGCCCGCGCAGGCTGTGACAGAAAAGATATTGATTTACAACCAACCGAGCACGAAACAGGTGACAATTTTCCCTTTCAGTTAAAATAACGGAGATTTAAGTACTAACGTGTTTGGTAGTTTGCACCATAGCAAGGCGTTTTTCTTTGTGTAGCTAATGGTATGTTCTAAATATTCTTTTTAATGTGATAAAAGTGTTTATTATTTTTTGCGTTATCAGATTCTGTCTTTTTTATATTTGTTATGTTAACACAAATAAGGCTCACAAAAATAACAACACGGATAAGTTTTAGTCTTTTTTCCTAGTACATAATCGATTAGTCTTATCAACCACTCTTTAAAAATGTTATGTCAAGATAAAAAATACAAATTTAGTATCTGAGTTAACACAGATAAAAATAACAAACAGATATTTGGCTACAGAGATATTTTTACAGCCTAACACAAGAAAAACAGATATTTTAAAAGTTATTTATGGTCTCCTAACGAATACACTTATATTTTTAAAGATATACATCATAATATAGAGTACCGAATACACACACACACACACACACACACACACACACACATTTAGAACCTTGTGTAGGTTATGTCTTCACAGTGTCTGTTAAGAAAAAATATGCCTAGCGAACAACAACGGTCAGATATTTAAACAGAGAAATAACAGCTATATATTTAACATTCTAACGTGTTTCTCACTTTTTTTGTTAAGTTTTTATTTCAAAAATACTTTGTTTGATACTCTATTTTATTTTATTTTTGTAAAACTTTTGTTTAAAATGGTTGGTCGCAAAGAAAAAAGTTATCTCTAACGGCTTTCTTTCCTCGTCAATAAACCATCTGCCCGCATTACAAATAAACGATAATTGGATTTATGCTGGAACGTAACGAAACAGACATCGAATTAGAAACATCTGTCACTAGGTAAATAACGGCTCTCGATTTTTTCGAAGGGCTCAAGTAGTAGTAGGGTATGTACAACTTAGGTAGTATTCTACCCCTCCATCTTGCCCCGCCTCTTCCTATTATCTCCCCCTTGTTATCTCAAGTCCGCCCCCTTGTTAGCTCAACTCCGCCATCTTGTTATCTCCCCCTTGTTAGCTCAAGTCCGCCATCTTGTTATCTCCCCCTTGTTAGCTCAAATCCGGCATCTTGTTAGCTCAAATCCGCCATCTTGTTAGCTCAAGTCCGCCATCTTACCCGCCTCTTCTTGTTAGCTCAAATCCGCCATCTTACCCGCCTCTTCTTGTTAGCTCAAATCCCCCATCTTGATCCATATAACCTCCCCTTGTTAGCTCAAAGCCGCCATCTTGACCCAAATAACCTCCCCTTGTTAGCTCAAATCCGCCATCTTGACCCAAATAACCTCCCCTTGTTAACTCAAATCCGCCATCTTGACCCAAATAACCTCCCCTTGTTAGCTCAAGTCCGCCATCTTGACCCAAATAACCTCCCCTTGTTAGCTCAAGTCCGCCATCTTGCGCCGCGCACCACCGTTTTTTTTGCTATATAAAAGTCACGCGCCACCAGGCGTTTTTGCTATATAAAAGTCACGCGCCACCATCCGCGCCACCAGCGCGCCACCGGAATACTACCTAAGTTGTACATACCCTACTACTACTTGAGCCCTTCGAAAAAATCGAGAGCCGTTATTTACCTAGTGACAGATGTTTCTAATTCGATGTCTGTTTCGTTACGTTCCAGCATAAATCCAATTATCGTTTATTTGTAATGCGGGCAGATGGTTTATTGACGAGGAAAGAAAGCCGTTAGAGATAACTTTTTTCTTTGCGACCAACCATTTTAAACAAAAGTTTTACAAAAATAAAATAAAATAGAGTATCAAACAAAGTATTTTTGAAATAAAAACTTAACAAAAAAAGTGAGAAACACGTTAGAATGTTAAATATATAGCTGTTATTTCTCTGTTTAAATATCTGACCGTTGTTGTTCGCTAGGCATATTTTTTCTTAACAGACACTGTGAAGACATAACCTACACAAGGTTCTAAATGTGTGTGTGTGTGTGTGTGTGTGTGTGTGTGTGTGTGTGTATTCGGTACTCTATATTATGATGTATATCTTTAAAAATATAAGTGTATTCGTTAGGAGACCATAAATAACTTTTAAAATATCTGTTTTTCTTGTGTTAGGCTGTAAAAATATCTCTGTAGCCAAATATCTGTTTGTTATTTTTATCTGTGTTAACTCAGATACTAAATTTGTATTTTTTATCTTGACATAACATTTTTAAAGAGTGGTTGATAAGACTAATCGATTATGTACTAGGAAAAAAGACTAAAACTTATCCGTGTTGTTATTTATGTGAGATTTATTTGTGTTAACATAACAAATATAAAAAAGACAGAATCTGATAACGCAAAAAATTAATAAACACTTTTATCACATTAAAAAGAATATTTAGAACATACCATTAGCTACACAAAGAAAAACGCCTTGCTATGGTGCAAACTACCAAACACGTTAGTACTTAAATCTCCGTTATTTTAACTGAAAGGGAAAATTGTCACCTGTTTCGAACGCGCGTGGTTGTAAATCAATATCTTTTCTGTCACAGCCTGCGCGGGCAGGTCTGTTAACACCTCTTTCCTTTCATAACAGCCTAAAAATAAGACTGTGTTTTATTCTCTCGCTCTCTCTCACTCTCTCGCTCTCTCTCTCTCTCTTTCTTGCCCTTTCTTTCTATCTCTCTCTCTCCCTCTCTCTAACTCTCTCTCTCCTTTTCTCTCTCTCTTTCTTTTTCTCTCTCTCTTTCTCTCTCTCCCTCTCTCTAACTCTCTCTCTCCCTCTCTCTTTCTCTCTGTCTCTCTCTCTCTCTTTCTTTTTCTCTCTCTCTCTCTCCCTCTCTCTAACTCTCTCTCTCTCTTTTCTCTCTCATCCATGTTTAATAAAACTCAAAACACGTAGCTTTTTTTTCTTTTAACGCCTTTGGTCATACACACACACGTTCATACTTTACTAACTCTGCATTTAAGTTATCGTGGTCATGCGTTTTTCCATTCTTTAACCCCTTGATTGCCGTGATGATTTCTTCCTCCCGTGGAATGTTTGTATTAACAGCTTGATCGTTTTCAGCTTGAGGAACATTGAACTGTGTCTCTGATGGTTCCTTGTTCAGAGTTTTTCTGATATGCCCTGCCCATCTTGTTTCCTGTCTCTTTACTGTCGTGATGAGCTTTCTTTGCTTATCTCTTACTAATGTAATATTGGTTGCCCGGTGGTCACATTTCTATCATATCGAGGGCGTCTTTCTGTCGTCTCGAGGTCATATTTTCTATCATTACACATACATATTTATGTCGTCTAGAGGGCGTCTTTCTATCGTCTCGAGGTCATATTTTCTATCATTACACATACATATTTCTGTCGTGTCGAGGGCATATTTCTGTCGTGTCGAGGACATAAAAAAAAAGCTAAAACGTTAAGTAGCGGATTTGAACACATGAACGCAGGAATGTTTCTTTTATAAATTTCCTACTATTGTTCGATTGTGTTTTGCCCTAGTGACGTGAACAGAAATTTACGCGTGATGTTTTTTGTGCGGGTCAGTGATCTGGTTTCAATCCAGGGTGGGGTCAATTTTCCTGTTCATACGTTATGATAACGTTTTTATCGACCAAACCATGACGAAGCACTTGCGCGCGAACTATTTTCTGAAACAGTATCTCTACACAACAACCAATCGGGTTCCATCACGAAATTCATACACTCGGACTACTTTTATTGGAAAGTCATTGTCTTAATCATGAATTGTTTTAGACATGTCTCATTCTTTAACCAGACCTGGACCGGCGAACGTCTCTGTGCTTAGTCGTAAAGCCTTCTAATATCAAACTTCTGAAAAAGCAACAGCTCACCACCAAACGTATGTTATTCTGTTTTTATTCGTATTTTGTGTTAAATATCTCTGACCTTTAAGAGATATATGTCTGTGTCTTTTTAAGGGTATTCTGTGGAAAAATATCTGGGTATGTGTTTGTGTTTTCCTAGGCGTATTTTCTTAACACTCAGAGACTGGAAGAAAACCCTATACAAAGTTCTAAATGTAAACTCGGTATATGTATATGTTTGTATTCGTCTGTTTTTTTTTCCTATAATAATATAAAAATAATAATAGGGAGTTAAAATATATATTTTACACATAAAAAATAAATATTTTTATATAGCTGTTTTCAGTAGGCTATATACAATAAATATCTTTAAAAATATCTGTTTTGGTTGTATTCGTTTGTTTTCGTTTATGTTTTCGGTCTTCGTGTTTTTGTATTAAGGTGTTAAATATAAATAAATATCTCTGTTGTTTTTATCTGTGTGTTTTGTTAAGATGTTAACTCCGAGACTAACTTATTATTCCTTATCCGTGTGTTGTATTAAATATCTGTTTTCTATTTAAAAGACATGTCTGTGTATTCGCTTTTTCGCTAGCCAGTGTTGGTAAAGGCTGTTTCAAAGTTAATATGTCTAGGCTAATAGGTATTTTAATAATAGTTGTTTGTTAAATTCTTACATGTGTGTATGGTTTAGCTAAGTTAAGAATTATCCGACTTATTTTTTATGTGGTGGGTATAACGAGAAAAATTCCTTAGTTTAAACCTTATCTACGTTTCTCGTCTATTGTTAAACTCGTGCGAAAGCAAATTATATTTGGGTTTTGAAAAATTATCCGTGATACTTAAAACTTATAATACTTTCTGATAACAACACTCTAAACTTGTATAGAGTAATAGTCTATTTCAAATACTTGCTTGGATGTAGCGCAAAGATGTTTGGGTAGATCGATAAATTGATTTGATTCCACAACACATGCGCTCGATTCGTATTTCTGTACTCACAAGCTGCTTCTATAAAGAACTTCTCATAGTAACTACAAACATATAACGTTAAAAATAACTAAGGACCCGAGTCACTACAAACTACCTAACCAGCCAGTGAAAATTAGACAACATAATAGTTTAGAAAATAGCGTTTTTTGGCTTTTAAAACAATACTGAACTACACACGGAAAAAGATAGAGATAATACAATCAACATATTACATTAAGTCACCTTGCCATAACCATGATTGAAACTAACATACACTTTAATAAATACTTATATTTTCGTTATTTTAAAAAAAAAGGACAGGTCAACTCGGTGCTGTCTCGCGAACGGGCTGGGTTTTAAATCAATATCTTTGTCACAGCCTGCGCGGGGACCATTCTGATATGTTAACACCTCTTTCCTTTGATAACAGAATAAAAAAAAAATAAGACTGTGTTTTATTTACCTGTTTATGCGATCTCTCTTTGTCTCTTTCTCTCTCTCTTTCTCTTTCTCTCTCTCTCTCTCTCTCTCTCTCTCTCATTACATGTATTTAATTTTATGTGTAAGTAACGTCTTTTTGTTCATCTTTTCCCAGATGGAGTCAACTCAACAGCGGGGCTATGCTTGTTTACGCTGCCAGTCTGTTTTCAAGCGAGGTCATGATCTTACTCGCCATATGACCACAGCACACGACCGCCCCAATCACGAGTGTCCTGACTGTGGCATAGTATTTACAAGACCCGATACGCTGAAACGTCACATAGAGAATAAACATGGGTCCAGCTCAGCACAAACAGACACGTCAATGGCACAAACCAAGCTGTTATGTAGCAGATGTGGGGAGACCTTCACGAGGCGCCGCCGACCTATTACGACACAGCAAGACCAGGCACTCAATGCCCGGTTTTAGCTGTGACATTTGTGGGAAACAATTTACTCGTCGTCGTGACAATCTACGCATCCACAGAAAACACCAACACACCGCTATCCCTACCCAGCTTTCTACCTCAACGCAGAACCCGACAGCAGACACCACCCCAACACCAACAACAACAGGTGTCACAGTAACACCAGACTCGGCGAACCCACAGACAATACTACCAGATGCCCCATCAACAGCACCGAATCCCCAGTCAGACTCAGCCGCTATGGCGGCCTCTTCCACCACAACAACTTCCACACTACCAAGAGCCCCCTATTCAATAAGTTCCACCCCATCTCACCCACCAAAAAAAGGTCAGACCAAGAAACGCCCAATGACCAATACCCAACCCCATATAAAAAAACCCCGCTTGACGGCTGAAGAAGACAGCTTACAAGACCTACAGGATGATATAAAACAAATCTACACTGATAACTGGGACGCCATTAAAACACACGCTAACATCCACAAATATTTATCGACTTTCACTTTTTTCCATAATAACCAAAGAATTGAATGGGAAAGTCTTTTGCATCCTGTCTTTACACAACAGACAAAAAGATTCAAGATTAACTTCAGTCACCACGTAGTTTTGAGACACAGAGAAACAAACGAATTACGCTTATTTCATGCCTCAAATAATAATAGTTGTGTGTTAGACCAACCCCACTTAGTCAAAAATCTTACAGATTTCAAATCTTTTGTCTCAAACTTACACGACAGCGATATTATCACAAACGCACAATTAAACAGACCCAATACAAAATATTATGTTGAAGCAATCCCGTCCACATCCTTCTATCTATATCATATTCAAAACCACTCAATCGCTTGAACAAACACCACAACAAAGTAGACAAACACACATTCCTAGACGTCCTCAACACACAACAGGCACAGGGTGGGAAAAATATCGGGTTCAGAGCACACAATTCCTCCACCTCCAAAACCATACCACATCACACCTCAACATTTAAACTGTCTCTACACATAAAATATTTCTTACGACGTGACGACAATATGACGACAATGTGACGACACCCCTCAAGGTCTGGCCTGTACCCCTGTGATATTGTATATTTTGAACATACATCTACCTATATAAATATGTATTATTGTACATTCATATGTGAAAATGTTTGATAATGTTAAAAAATACACCATATAATTATTTTTCAATTGTACATATCACTATGTGAAAATGTATTACGTTAAAAAATTACACCATATAATTGTATATTCATTTGATAAAATATCAATGTCCATTTTGTAAAAAATACTATATATACTCCTGTTTGCTAATTCAAAAACACTATTGAATATAAAATAAAAACTATATTAACTAAAACGCTTTTTTGTTACCTATATATCGTCTAATTGTTTGTCTAAATGTTCGTCTAACAGTTCGTATAACTGTTTGTATAACTGTTTGTATAACTGTTTGTATAACTGTTTGTATGTCTCTGTATATGTCGTCTTCCTATTGTCTAAATATATCTCCCTATTATATGTATATATCGTCTAACTATCGTCTTCCTATTGTCTAAATATATCTCCCTATTATATGTATATATCGTCTAACTATCGTCTTCCTATTGTCTAAAAGTCTAAATATATCGTCTTCTTATTATCTAAGTCTATCGTCTAACTGTTCGTATAACTGTTGTAAAATATGTCTATATGTAAAATAAATAATACACAACAATACCGTGTCGCACTTTCGATGGTAGACCTAGGTCTCTAACACTTCACTCCCATATATATATATATATATTGTATATACAACAATTAAAATACACGCACACAATAACCCATACCCCAACACACCCCACTATACATCGTCATCCTCCCCCTCGCACAAAAACAATACCCGCTTCCTTAAAAAATCCATTAGTAACCTAAGTCCCCGTTATCGATTTTTATATTTTCCTCTTTAACTCAAGTATTCTTTTAAAAGAGATCATTAACTATATACTTCTATCTAACAGTTCACTCCTGCGTCATACATACAACCACCAGCTACACCCCAACACACACCCATGAGTCATCACCGCCAGTCAAAAAACAATACCCGTTCCCTTAAAAAAAAACCTTAGTAACCTAAGCCGCCATCACCACAGATGCATCCTGACAACGTCACCACATCTCTGTATATATGAATGTATATATGTATGTCTATATGTCTAAACAAACACACCCAACATCACACAAAAATCCACCCTAACCCACCAGCTACATCGTCACCCACGCCAGCCCAAAAAAGACACTTCAAAAACCCTCTTAGTAACCCAACATTATCGATTTTTTTTATATTTTTTATACATATATTGTATACATGTATAAACAAACACATCGATACACTATCAACACAATACTTCACACAAAAATCCACCCTAACCCACCCCGCCAGCTACCCCTACAACATACATCAGCACACACGCCAACACAAAAAAGGCACTTCAAAAAACCTCTTAGTAACCTAATCCAACATTATCGATTTTTATATTTTCCTCTTTACTCAAGTATTCTTTTAAAAGAGATCATTAACTATATACTTCTATCTAACACGTCACTCCTGCGTCATACATACATCCACCAGCTACACCCCAGCACACACCCATGAGGCATCACCGCCAGCCAAAAAGCAATACCCGTTCCCTTAAAAAACCCCTTAGTAACCTAAGCCTCCGTCACCACAGATGCATCCTGACAACGTCACCACATCTCCGTATATATGAATGTATATATATGTGTGTATATATGTCTAAACAAACACACCAATACACTACCACATCACACAAAAATCCACCCTAACCCACCCCGCCAGCTACATCATCACCCACGCCAGCCCAAAAAAGGCACTTCAAAAACCCTCTTAGTAACCCAACATTATCGATTTTTTAAATTTTCCGTCATTATCGATTTTTTATATTTTTTATATATATTGTATAAACAAACACCATTATCGTATATTACTATATAAAAAGTCATACGTCTGATCGTCAGAGGAAGCCCCGCCGCTAAAATATATCGCTATATAAAAAGTCATACACCGCCGCCTGAAACGCCACCGCCTGAAATCGATCGAGTATTTTGCTATATAAAAGTCACACGCCGCCGCCTGAATACTACCTAAGTTGTACATGGTATACTACTCATATAGTGCTCTTGATTCTATATAACATATTACACTTGTAGGTCCACTAGTGTCTATCAGCTAAAATTGACGAAGCCGTGACAAGGGCTAGTCCTGTAAAGAACTGCTAGCACGCCCCTGGAATTGTAGAGATCCCGTCGCACGTTCCAAAATCCGAAAGGTATGAGACTATTCCTTCACAGAGTCATAATCACTTCATCATGTTCCTTTTTCGCTTTTTTTTATGGAGCATACAGGTGACCCCTTTACACAGAAGCTTGCATTCATTTTTTTCTTGCAGCAGTGGTTTCTGCGAGAATTTGTTATTACAGGTAGCCCTCAATTTACGCCGGGTATGCGTTCCTGAACGAACTGGCGCAATTGGAATCGGCGTAAATTGAAACCATTTTATAATTTAAGTCAGTGGGAGGTTAATGGCTTATGTTCTAGGCAAAATAAAAATAAAAATGGAGGAGCAAAATAACAGTATATTTAAAACTCGGAACTAAAGTGAATTTTAAAAAGTCAATAACAAATTAAAGGGTAATTTCCTATCTTTCGTACCTTTTTGGTCCGCAGTGAATATATGTAGTTAGGTGTTGTTTCGTAGCAGTTAGGGTTAGGATTAGGGTTAGGATTAGGGTTAGTATTATGGTTAACACTAACCCTAACACTAACCCTAACACAAACCCTAATCCTAACCCTAATTCTAACCCTAATCCTTACCCTAAGCGCTACGAAACAACACCTAACTATACATATTCACTGCGGAGCAAAAAGGTACAAAAGATAGGAAATTACCAATTAAAGTAAATAAAAAATTGAAGTAATTAATAATTTAAAGTAAAGAAAAAACATGACGCAGATTAAATTTTTTTTTAAATATTTTGTACACTTACAATAAAAAGTGACATAATGCTGTGGCTTTTGTTCTCACACGAAGTACACGGCTGTTTGTGCCCTACACGGCTGTTTGTGCCCTATACCAGAGCGCTCTTTTAGTTTCGGTGACCGGAATTCTGATACCGGGTATAAAATTTTGTGTGCACCGTAAAAGACTATTTAAGTTTTTGGCGGGGAAAATCAGCTGATGTGTGAGTAAAATCAGTAAAATATAAATCATTACACACTCGTTCTGGATAAACACAGCGCTAAAATTCTTTTGTGTACTATAACTTTGTTCTGTGTTCTATTTTTGATTGCATTTTTATTTCTTTGAAATTAGTTTTGACGGAGTTACAGACTTTTGAAAACAGCGTCATCATTTAAGGAAATTCATAAAATAAGTAATCTTTTTATTAATTTAATATCTAAAAATCGGCCCATTCGTTTGAGTTTATAATTATAAAGACTTCTCGAAGGGAAGCTAAAGATTATTTCCACATACTTTTTTTTTTGGTTTCATATCTTGAGAATGTGTGGTAGTCAGTTTTGTGAGTGTGGCATTACAAGAACAAGCATATTGTCACCAGATTTTATAGCATTTAAATCCCTTTAAACGCATTCCTGATACCCACAAATCTTAAATAAGGTAGTAAAAAAAATAACTTTTTGTAAAGCACCATCTGTTTTTGCATTTTCATTCATTTATAATGATATTTAGCTACGTATATAAGCGTCAGAAAACATGTAAAGCTATAGATAGATTACTTCCACATAATTTGATCTATCTTTCAAGTCTTGTTAATCTTCTATTTATAATATGAATTTTTTTTTTAATTGTCTGTGAGATAAGGACTGTTCCATTGGTGTTCTTTGGTAGACAATCCTGTGCACACGACGGCTGCCAGCGAATTCTAAGTAACTGTTTGTATATCTTCTTTCATTCAAAGTTACAATGCAGGTAGTAAATTTAGAGAAACCAAATTCTAAATCTAATACCATCCTTTAGCAGAGCATTTATAGGGAATCACTGCCACAGATATCTCACACAAAAAGTTTATAAAGATCTTACAAGAGCAATCATTACACAAACACTGAAAATTACAGACAAACAAGATATAACTAACATAGCTTTTATTGCCCAAGAACAATTCAACTCACTGAAAGAAGCATTTGAGAAAGTACACAACAAAATATCACACAGTAAACCAATTAGTAAAGAATCAATAACAGCATCGATAGAGACTTATATAGAGAATAGCCATAAGAAACATGTTACGACCAACATTACGTTAAATGGGCAAACGTTAGAAGAAGTTAACACCTTTAAATATCTCGGGTCCACTATATGTAGTGATGGAAGATCAAATAAAGAAATCAAGACAAGACTTGAGATGGCCTCAGCTGCCATGACAAGGTTGAATGTGATCTGGAAAAGTAACATCAGTTTTCCTGTGAAGATCAAATTATACAAATCACTTGTATTATCTATTCTCTTGTATGGGTGTGAGGGCTGGACACTCACTGCAGATACGGAGCGAAGGATTCAGGCTTTCGAGCATAAATGTTACAGAAGAATTTTGCGCATTTGCTATAAAGAGCACAAAACAAATGTCTATGTTAGAGAGAAGATAAACACCTATGCAGGCCATCAAGAACCACTTTTGTCAATAGTGAAACGTCGAAAGCTTGCCTGGTTTGGGCATGTAACTCGTCATGACTCCCTTTCGAAAACGATCCTCCAGGGAACAGTCGAAGGTAAACGGAGAAGAGGAAGGCAAAGAAAATCATGGGCTGATAACATCAAAGAATGGGCAGGACACGGTTTCTCCACACTTGTACGCATTGCTGAGAATAGAGAGCAGTGGAGGACCCTGTCTGCTGATGCTTCCACCATGGCACCCCTACGACCCATGACGGGTTATGGGTTGAGATGATGATGAGAGACTTATATGTCTTTGTTCAGAAAGCTATTCCCTAGTAAGACAATTCATAAACAGCACATATTAGAAAAACATTGCGCAGACTGGATCAGAACTCATGATGTATGATTGAGATAATTGTTAGCTCTCATGTTCTGGGGACAATTGGGTGTGTTATTTTAAGGTTATAAATGTGGACATGCAATTTAAACTTTCAATAATTAATGTTTGACGCATGAAACCAAAACAAAACTTTGATATCCATTTTCTGCAGGTTTTCTACTTTTGATTTCTGTAATTTGTTATGCATGTTGATTGTGACCGTTTTAGTCTAAATTGAATTAGAAACAAACCATAACAAAATGTAAAAAAAAAACCGTAAATTTTACACTATTTCAGACTATTATATCTTCTGTTCTAATTGTGATAAAATGTTTGTTCTTGTTCTAAGATTTACTCTAACATTTCTAGTCTAGCTTTACGCAAAATTAAAGCCGGTATTTATAATAATAAAGTAGCATAAAAGCAATTCAAACATGTTTTGGGGACAACTGGGTGTGTTATTTTAAGGTAATAAATGTGGACTTGCAATTTAAACTTTCAATAATTAATGTTTGACGCATGAAACCAAAACAAAACTTTGATATCCATTTTCTGCAGGTTTTCTACTTTTGATTTCTGTAATTTGTTATGCATGTTGATTGTGACCGTTTTAGTGTAAATTGAATTAGAAACAAACCATAACAAAATGTAAAAAAAAAACGTAAATTTTACACTATTTCAGACTATTATATCTTCTTCTTCTTTGATACATAACCGCCAACCGTCAAAGCAGTCAGCGGCCATCACGCCTGGTGGCGTCTTGTAGGGCAGCAACAAATTGATTCCACTTTGCTCGGTCGGCGGCCATCCTTCGTACAGTGCCCCAACTGTGGTTCATTCTTTGCATCTCAGCTTCCACAGTTCTCCGCCAAGTTGTTTTTGGTCGGCCTCTCTTTCGCTTTCCCTCGGGGGTCCATAGCATAGCTGTTCTTGTGATGGTATCAGGGTCCCTTCTGAGGACATGGCCAACCCAACTCCAGCGTCTGCCAGCTATGATGGTGTGCATGTCCTCCTGATTACTCCGAGTAAGTAGTTCTTGGTTACTGATGGTGTTTGGCCAAAAGATTCGGAGAATTTTCCTTAGGCAGATTGTGTGGAAGGAGGACAGTTTCGACATTTCCTTCTCTGTTACTCTCCAACATTCCGCACCATAGAGAAGCACAGAAAGTACACAGCTCTCATACAGTCTTAATTTGGTGTTTGTGCGGTACTGGGAAGACTTCCAAATGTTGTTGAGAACAGCAAAGGCTGTTCTCGCTTTATTCATTCTGTTGTTAATGTCCTTGCTTGTTCCGCCGTCAGGTGTTACTATGCTTCCTAGGTAAGTAAATGTGTCTGTCTGTTCTAACTTCTGGTTCCTTACTGTTACTGGCTCAGGATTGTCCACATTTAGTGTCATGACCTCTGTCTTCTTCAAATTGATGTTCAGGCCAACCTGCTGGCCATACTTATTCAGTCTATCGGTTTTGTCTTGAATGTGTTGGTGTGAATGCGTGAGTAGTGCAATGTCATCTGCATATTCCAAATCTTCCAGTGTAGAAAACGTTGTCCATCTAATTCCTCTTGGACTGCCCTCTGTAGTCTGGCGCATCACCCAATCTATGACTGTCAAAAATAATGTTGTTGATAAGGGGCATCCCTGTCGTACTCCTGTTTTCACTTCGAAAGTTACATTACTCGATCCAACACTGCACGTAAAGTTAGAATAGAGGCTTTTTATAATGGAAACAATACGGCTGGGAATTCCATAAGCCCTCAGAATTTTCCATAGGCTGTCCCTGTGTATGCTGTCGAAAGCCTTTTCAAAATCAACAAAGTTAATGTACAGCTGTCTCTGCCATTCTGAGCACTGCTCTATAATGTTCCTGAGGGTAAATATATGATCTGCACATCTTCTGCTCTTTCTGAAGCCCGCTTGTTCTTTCCTCAGTTTTTGGTCAACTGCTTTTGAAATTCTCTGGATGATTATCCTGCCTAGTATTTTGCTGGGAACTGAGAGGAGGGTAATTCCTCTCCAGTTGTTGCAGTCTGCAAGGTCGCCCTTCTTGGGCAATTTGACAATTATTCCTTTACTCCACTCTGTTGGTGTTGTCTCAGTTTCCCAGACTTGTGCAAATAGTGGTTCTAATAGTTCTGCTGCTAGTTCAGGGTCTGTCTTGAATAGCTCAGCATTCAGATTGTCGTGACCAGGCGCTTTTCCATTTTTAGCCCTTTGATAGCTGTGATAATTTCTTCTTTTCGTGGAATGTCTGTATTTACGTCTGTCACTTTCAGCCTCAGGAACATTCAGCTGAGTCTCTGGTGGTTCCTTATTCAGTGTTTCTCTGAAGTGCTCTGCCCATCTTGTTTCCTGCCCCTGTGCTGTGGTGATAAGGTTTCCTTGCTTGTCTCTTACTAGCGTTATGTTGTTTGCACCTCGTTTTCCGCTGATAGCTTTGGTTATTTTATAAACTGTGCTTTGTTCATTTCTCAGTGCTGCCTCTTCTGCCTGTCTTGCAAGGTCATCCAGAAATGTCCTTTTGTCAGCACGGGTTTGACGTTTTACTTCCTTGTCCAGCTGACTGTACTGTTCACTATATATTGCCTTTAACCTGGGAGACTTAGCTTCTGTTTTCTTCCTTTTCATTTCCTTTCTCTTCGCTATGGTGTTTAGCGTTTCTGGTGTTATCCAGTCTTGGCTCTTTCTTTCCTGGAATCCCAAGCATGACTTGCTGCTTTCTTTGTATATTGTTGAGATGGTGTTGAATTTCTGGTCCACATCGTCGGTCTCTGTTCTTTCCTGGCTTTTGGTAATCAGATATCGCCTCTTTACGTCGACCATGAACGCTTTTCTGGTGAGGGGGTCCTTAAGTTTCGTGATGTTATATCTTTTCTGTTTGACTGCAACTGGTCCAGCAGCTCTGAGTTTCACCTTCAATCTTGCTACTACTAGGTGATGATCACTTCCCACATCTGCGCCTCTTCTTACTTTCACGTCTTGTAGTGCATGTCTCCATCTGCCATTGATCATTATGTGATCTATCTGGTTTTTGTCTCGTCCGTTTGGTGATTCCCATGTTAACTTGTGCACTTCTTTGTGTTGAAAAAGTGTTCCTCCAATGACCAGGTTGTTAATACTGCAGAAGCTTATTAATTTGTCCCCATTCTCATTTACTGTTCCGCTGCCGCATTTCCCCATTACTCTTTCGTTATAATTATTACGTGTTCCAACTTTCGCATTTAGGTCTCCCATTACTATAATAAGATCGTACCTGGGTACAGTTTCCATTTCCTTTTGTACCTGTTGATAGAACTCGTCCTTGATCTCTTCATCGCTGTCGTTTGTTGGTGCATAGCATTGTATAATTGTGGTGTTGGTGAATCTCCCCCTCAGTCTTGCTCTTATTAGTCTGTTGTTAATGGGTTTCCATTCCAGTAGAGACCCTTCCATTCCTTTCTTAAGGATAATGGCTACACCTTCGTTGTGCTGACCGTCCTCTCTACCAGAATAAAGTACTGTTTCCCCTGTAGCTGTTTTTATTCTCCCCATCCCTGTCCATCTGCTCTCGCTTATTCCCAGGATATGTAGTTTGTAATTCCTCATCTCTGCTGTGATCTGTCTCAGCTTTCCTGCCTCATTCATAGTTCTGACATTCCAAAAACCAGTTCTGGTTTCGTGTTTTGCGGTCTGGGCAACCGTTTTCATGCCAGTGGCTTCCTTTCGGCTTTCACCACTGTCAGTGATACGAGCCTGAGACTCCGGATGTCCGTCCCGCATCAAAGTATTTTCATTTATTGCTGTTTCCGTAACGTGTGCGATTTTTTACACAGACAGGGGTGTCGGCCCTGTGCTGAAACCCTCAACCTGGAGGACCAGGGTACCAGCTTTTGTCTAACCCCTACCCACGCAGACCAGTCCAGCATGGTTGAACCTACCAGGAGTAAAACTCCCACTGGCATTGCTCTGGGGATTGTCAGGGTACACAAGCTGCCATACCGCTGCAAGGTATAGGTACCATTGATGGCAGAGACTATTATATCTTCTGTTCTAATTGTGATAAAATGTTTGTTCTTGTTCTAAAATTTACTCTAACATTTCTAGTCTAGCTTTACGCAAAATTAAAGCCGGTATTTATAATAATAAAGTAGCATAAAAGCAATTCAAACATGTTTTGGGGACAATTGGGTGTGTTATTTTAAGGTAATAAATGTGGACTTGCAATTTAAACTTTCAATAATTAATGTTTGACGCATGAAACCAAAACAAATCTTTGATATCCATTTTCTGCAGGTTTTCTACTTTTGATTTCTGTAATTTGTTATGCATGTTGATTGTGACCGATTTAGTGAAAATTGCATTATAAACAAACCATAACAAAATATATAAAAAAAAACGTAAATTTTACACTATTTCAGACTATTATATCTTCTGTTCTAATTGTGATAAAATGTTTGTTCTTGTTCTAAAATTTACTCTAACATTTCTAGTCTAGCTTTACGCAAAATTAAAGCCGGTATTTATAATAAAAAAGTAGCCTAAAAGCATTAATTAAGCCCTATCAAAAGTAAACATCGCCACATGTTTTTCCCATTAGGAAGCTGACCACGTGACCTCTGTCAAGTGGGCTATAAATAGCGCGGTCGGGGAAAAAGGGGAAAAAACTAAAAGATCGCTCGCAAACAGCCGTGAGTAAGTCCTTGGTTAAGGATCGTCACTTTTTTTTTCTTTTAATTAAGAAAGCATGCAGTGTTATTGTCCTGATTTCCTTTTTCCTTTCCTTCAAAATCTAGTAACTATGACTCATGAATGCTGGAAGGTTAGTCTTTGCTGTTGCTCTCCGCTCCCAGTCATGGACAGTCTCGCAGAGTTCATCAATGAGTTTCTCCAGTCTGAAAGGATGTGCTGCAGATCGCCTGTCTGTCTTCATTTCTCTTGTAGGAAGCTCTTCATTCTCTGTTTCATTCTCTTCATTTTGTTGGCTTAGTTGTGCAGTGAATTCTTCCAACTATTTACTTTAAAGAGACTCTACATGACTTTACAGCACCTCTGCTACGTCTTCATGTTTAACTTCGTCCACGCTCACTTCCTGTGACAGTCTTCTAACGTCTTTAATTTAATTTTTTTTAAATTTAACAATAGTTTATCATGTTAATGTAATATGACATTTTAAAATATATATGTTTTACTTAGGCCCATATTTTTTTTTCTTTGTACCTTCGGGTTTCAAAATTGACGTTATTTTGAATCGGAGCAAACTGGATGGCGCAAATCGAGGGCTGCCGTACCTGTACATGATGAGGTTGTCAGTCCCACGAACAACGTCATATTAGTCGCCTCTAACGAAATACCTGGGAAATCACTAGTCCTATTCTTTCCTTGTCCCCTCAGAGATCCCTGGCAACTTGACAAAGCTTTACAATGATGTCTTCACATTATTTCTATAGTTTGGGCTTTGTTTAAGTTTAGTGTTGCGTCTTCGCGATATAAGTGCCCTTGATAATGCTAATACCCATGACGTTTTTTTCTGTTGTTGTCGAAGGGACAAGTAGATTGTCTACCCTCACAAGATACTCAACATCTTAAGCAAGAGATGCGGAGAGAGGGTGAAGGGAAATATTTGTCATGGTTGTTGTTGTTTTTTTTTTTTGGGGGGGGGGGGGGGGGGGGGGGGGGGGGGGGGGGGGGTGGGGACAAGCAATACAGACGCAGTTGGGGGAACAGTGATTTGACAATATGAACTCTGGAGGCAAGAGGCACTTTCATTGCTTTGGGAAATATAACAGAAATTAAAAGAAACCAAATCCCCAAAAAATTATAAAATAAGGATCTTCAACTCAAACGTCACGGCAAAATTACTGTACAACTCTGGAAAGTCACACATAACAAACAAATAAAAACGACAGTCAAGAAGTTATACTTACTTACTTACTTAGTCGTTCCCCTTCTACCGTGAGGTGTAGAGGTTTGGAAGAGAGAGCGCCAGACTATTCTATCGGCTGTCTTCCTCCTGGCCTGGTTCCATTCTAGTCCTCGGTCCGTCAAAGATTGTCTAATGTTGTCCTCCCAGCGGACTCTGGGTCGTCCTCGGGGTCTGGATCCTTGGCTCTTTGTTTCCCATGCTTGTCGTGGTAGCCGATCTTCTCCCATTCTGCAGACATGGCCAAACCATCTTAGTTGGGACTGTTCTACTTGGGTCTGTAGGGGGTGGCATTTTAGGCCTTGACGTATCGTCTGGTTGCGTACCATGTCTCTTCTTGTTACTTCAACCACCTTCCTCAGATACCTCATTTCTGAGGTTTGGATCTGGCTTTTATGGGTTGTAGTCATTGCCCATGACTCGCATCCATATGTCAAGACTGGGACATAGGTGGAGCGGTATACAGCCATCTTCGTTTCAAGAAGTTATAGACTTTTATAAATGGGTGCTTGCATAGAATAATACAGATTTAAATTCAATGATTCAAACACCAATGTGGAACTCATGACAGGAACCAGACAGGCGCCAGTGGAACGAGAAGTGAGAAGAAGACGCTGGCGTTGGATAAGACAATAATTGAGGAAACCTACTGATATCCTTACTAGGCGGTCCTTGTTCCGGAATCCCCAGGGCAAGACAGGTACAGGTATCCGAACACCGAACAACGCACGGAGAAGGGAACTGGAGACATGCATGGGTGGGATCAAGAAAACATACCAAAAAACTTGAAAGGATGGCATAGTCGTGACATCAATTTGTCGCTAGTCAGTGCTCCTTGGAAAGCTGAAGAGTAACGATCATAGTGACTTTTTTATTTTTAATCTAACGCCTGAAAATATCCTCATTAATCAAACGTCTCCGTAAGTAACTATGACCTGACCGCACAGATAGTGTTGGGGCGTACATTAACAGGGCGGGATCGATAACGTCAGCATTTTCATGCAGCAGCGATTATTGTTTATTCATTAGTATCGCTCTCTCATCCAGCCACATCATTGGTGGTCACGAAGGTAGATTAATCAGGTGAAGGAATGCATGATGTGGATGACTAAAATGGGGGGAGTGACGGTTGCTAAAGAACCAGACAAATACCAGTGGAACTAATGATGGAGAAAAGACGCGGGCCACACAGTGAGGAGCCAGGCTGAGGGCATTACCAGGCATCCTTGAGTTCCAATAATAAGAGAATGGGGTGTGAGAAGATAAGAATAATGAAGTATTACGTGATGAGTTCATCCACGATCAAAATGAGGTGTCGTGGTATGACTGAGGTTTACAGTAATGATAATAAAATATCATATGATGTAAATGGAGAAAAATGTGTTGAGAATGAGGTATAACTTGATGGCAATCAGGTACAGTGTAATGAGAATGTGGTATAATATTATGGAGAATGGGTTACAGTACGAAGAGAATGTGGGTTTAATACGATGAGAGTAGAGTACAATACCATGAGAATGCGGTATAATGTTATGAGAATTAGATCTAATGTTATGACAATGGGATATAATGTTATAATAATTGAGTAGATGATGATGACAATAGGGGTATCTTGTACGAGTACGATGCCTGGTGTTACAAAAATGAGACGTCACTTGATGAGAATCGGGTATAATGTGACGAGAATGAGGTATACCCGGTACTGCTAATGAGAAGTGGTGTAATGTGATGAGAATGGGGCATGTTGTGCGAATATGATGTGTGCTGTGACAAAAACGAGGTGATGTGAATGAGATCTAATGTGATGTGAATGGTGTATAAAGTAAAGAGAATGGGATATACTATGGTGAGAATGGGGCATGTTGTACGAGCATCATTCGTGGCGTGACAAATACGAGACGCCATATGATAAGAAGTGGTTATAATGTGATGAGAACTGGTTATAGTGTGATGAGAAATGGCTATAATGTGATGAGAATTGGTCATATGTTATGATAACGGGGTACGTTGTACGAGCATAATGCATGGCGTGACAAAAATTACGCGTCATTTTTCCTGGGATAAAATATTTCTCATTTTATTAAGAAATTATTTGCCTGGACTTTTCGACACTTCACCTCTGAGGTACATCTTTCTTCTGGTGTAATTAACTAAGTACTTGAATCTATTGACTTATTTCATAAGAGTGGATCTTAAGAATGTATAACAAAGTTTTATATGTAAATTTTACATAATTTAGCGAATTTTCGCTTACCTTCACTGTCTTTGAACTTCTTTATAGCAACCATTTCCCCACTTTCCTGAAACAAAAACAAACACAAAAATCAAACAGAGTTTATTTACAAAAATTAGCACGTAAGTAAAACAGTGATGGACAGTACTCACATTTCTGACGTACATTGAAAGATTGAACAGAGGAGAGTATAAAGGTAAAAATAGTTCCATAGTCCATACTACCGTACAGGAGTGAAATGTTAGAGACTTTACAATACTAGGTCTCAGAAGTAAGGGTGACCAATTCCTGTCCTGACTGCGTTTACCTTTCATAACCCACGAGCAGAGGCAGGTACTCATGTTTAGCTGAGTAGACGGGTGCGTATAGATAAGGGACACACACTGAGAAAACCTGTTGATAACATTAACAGACACTCTCTGTTCTGGAATTTCCTGGGTAAGAGAGGGAGAGGAAGACCAAAGAACACATGGAAAAGAGAACTGGAGACAGACATGAAGACCTTGAGTTGTTGGCATTGGACAGGAAGACCTGGCATAAAAGTATGTTGAAGGTCTATGCTTCTTTGGGAGTTGACAGGTGAAAGAAGAAGGAGAATGGGGCGTGACCCTACCTGGTTTCGAACCTGGTAACTTTGCCTCCAGAAGCAATCGCTCTAAAATGATCAGTATGGGCTGAGAGTGGGACGGACGGACGGACAGACAAACAGAAAGACTAGTCACGTGTAGACAGACAAACATACAGAAACATAACTCTAGCGCTGTATTTATATAAATTATGAGCGTAGGATGTTTCGTATCACAAATAAAATTCTGAGTCCAAAAGTTAATCAGATGACTCAGAAATCAAACAAAACACTAAGATATATTTTTAAAAATGACAGAAATTGCGAAGAAAAACGGAATCACTCAAAAGAACCACTTTGAAATGCGGAATTTGAACAGGCTGTGCTCAGTATTCTAGAATATTTTCACTTTTCTTCGGCATTTCTCCTTCTCACTCGTTTTCTAAGTGTTCTGTGCTTCTTGTGGGTGACAATAATCAACTTTCTCTCTATAAAAATGTCAGCCCCCCGTGGAGCATAGGCCGTCACATGTATATAATGCCAAGCCCACCTCTCATACACCATCCGTTCCTAAATTTTTTTTGTCACACGTCTGATAATATACTGCTCTTATAAAATATATGTGGCCATATTTACATTTGGTCACGTGGTACAGAATGCCTTATGTCTCCGTAGAGACAAATAAATAATTAAGACCACTGCTCCATCAGGCATGTCGTAAGTGGCGACTAATATAAAGCTGGACACGGGGGCTGGCTACCTCATGACTGCTACATAAACTACTACTGCAGGAACACATGAATGTTTGGTGCATGCTTACTTCAAGGGGAACGGCTGCAGTGGGGGGCTCTATGAACAATAAAGACCGAAAAAAGGTAATGAATGAATGATCATGCGGCCATAAAATGACAGGAATAGCACCATTTTATAACATATCTGGCCACATTTTCGAATTTAGGGGGTACGTGTAAAATACTGCAGTTTTGTAACAAGCCTACGATATTCTTTCGCGTGTTCTGGTAGTGATTCTCCCTGTAGCAGTTTGGTTTTAATTATGAGGTGTAGCAATTTGGTTTTAATTATGAGGTGTAGCAATTTGGTTTTCATTATGAGGTGTAGCAATTTGGTTTTAATTATGAGGTGTAGCAATTTGGTTTTAATTATGAGGTGTAGCAATTTGGTTTTCATTATGAGGTGTAGCAATTTGGTTTTAATTATGAGGTGTAGCAATTTGGTTTTAATTATGAGGTGTAGCAATTTGGTTTTCATTATGAGGTGTAGCAATTTGGTGTTAATTATGAGGTGTAGCAATTTGGTTTTAATTATGAGGTTGCTTTCCCTATGTAGTACCCTCATTAATCGTCTTTGGCGACATTTTTGGCAGCGGTTCTATTCTCTGCTCGCCAGCATTGAGTCACGAGACCCTTGAGTGGAAAATTTTATATTTATTTGATATCTCAACCCAAGTTTGCAGTCTAGTTACAGCAATTAGGCATAAAGACTGTAAAGTAAAAAATTAATAAATACATTTGACAGCCTCTCACAACAGTAAGCGTCAGACTGACAAAGCAGTTAGAACTGTAGCAAGAGGAAAGATATAATGATGGTGATATCCTGGACAAATAGATGTATCAGATGATACCAGGATAGTGCCAGATAAGAGACTGGTCTTACAAGAAATACCCCATTCTCTGAAAAGAGTAATGGTGTATCGACATCAAAGGTATAGTCAAGCTGTATAGGTTCCTAGATGAGATGGTAATGTGCTATCTAGATTCCTATGGGCTCCTCTCCAGACTAACCTTAGACAATGACTCTGCTAGGGGTAATTAACTACACAACAAGAACTTTAAACCAAATTTAAATAATTCACTGAAGACTCTGGGTACAATTTAGAATTTATTTATGTACAAGATCTTTTCTTTTTTGTTCTTTGTTAACTTTTCAAATAAAATTCAATTGAATACAAAATAAATTTTATGGGTCACTTTCAAATATATATTATATATATATATTATATATATATATATATATATATATATATATATATATATATATATATATATATATAATATATATATATATATATATATATAAATATTATATATATTATAATAAGAGAAGGAAGAACGTTGGGCCTAAATAATGTGCAAGAGCTAAGAGGAGTGGCGTCACAACGAACAACCTGGAGAGCACTGGTTTCTGCCTTATGTGCCGTGTTTGGTGCTTAAAGAATTTATTATTATTATTATATATATAAATATAACACATGTACAGTTAATTTCTTAAACTAATATAGTTCAATTTCACTGTTTTCTAGCTTCCTGATGGAATCTGTCTCTATTTTTTGGTGCTGTCTTGAATAGATGAATCTAAATGTTACTTTATGGTTCATATGACTGTCAAATGTCTTTTATATACACCACAAGGTTTCATCATTACATAGTCTATTCGTAGGTGGGTTAATGTGGTGTTGTTTGAAAATTGAAGAGTAGCCCAACACTGAGCTACTTATCTGAAACAAAGTCCTTCCTAGGCCTCGTACAGCAGTTTGATTGGATAGAACCCCACCATTGCGGGTCCTCCACTCGTCAAGATGACACAGTTAATACTGGCAAAGGCTCTGACAAACTTGAGCATCTAATTGCTGACTTTGTCACTAGAGATTGTGTATGACACTCCGGGCAGGATATAACCTGAAACAATATATACAACCTACGTAGTATCCCTCATTGTCTCCTTAGCCAGACAGGAGGTAATATGAGACAGTTCAGACAAGCTGTGGTAAAACACAAGAGACATAGTTTTTGTTTTGTTTCGTACGCCCGCTAATACTCGAGGCGAAATCTCAGGTTATTGTTAATGTCTAACCTGACATTGATTTTACGTGAGTATCCCTTTTCTTGTGCAGAGACAGGTGTCCCTCGCCATTCAGGCAGATACTCGCCGATTTCGGAGGTACCCATTAGAGCTGGGTCGGCTCAGGAGCCGCCAATCCCTGGTCGACGACACTCCTTCAAATGTTCTCGCCAGGTCTCGAGTTAATCCAGTCCAATTCCCGGTCGACGAAAAATCCTCAAATGCCGTCGCCCGGGTTTGATCCTGAATCACCCGGTCGCCAGAGCGGTGTTGTAACCACTACGCTAGCGCGGCTCCCAAAGAGACATAGTAAGTCATGAATAACACAATTCCTTCAAGTACTAGCACAATAGTTCAGTAATTCACTTGTTACTGTTCTGTCCATGATTTGTTTCAATAAAATCATATAGGCCTTATGGTAATCACTGTGTCTAAAAATCAAATAATACAGAAAATCAATCTGTTATATTCATTCCTTCCTCCAGTTTGGATAGTCCTTTCCAGCAAGCATTTATTTCTTACGAGTGCCTGAAAACATACCTTTATGTTTGTCTAATATTTATGTACTGTTTACAGGCCTCGGGTTTCTCTTCCTTATGTGTTATAAATCTTTTCACAACCAGCTTGCTCAATCCACTCGTTCTACTTAATTATTACACAATTAAACTAAACCTACACACTTCGGGTTTTCCTCCAGAAATAGCACAATGATTCTACACCTGCCAATATTTCTTTAACACACATTGATAATATATTTACATATATATATATTTAATTAACATCTCGCTTACCCTCAATCACAGACAGGCTTTTAATGGTTACACAGTCTGCTCACACCTCTGCAGATGGCAACGGAGTTGATATAACTGCTTGTGCTCTGTGTCTGTAGTTTGAATTAGGCGGCGAGTGTGTCTGTGTCATGCGTTCTCTCCCCTTTTATAATGGCCTTGCGGATGTACGAGGTGACAACTGGACCAAGGTACGTTTGCATGCATCCAAAATCGTGTAGGCAAGGCAAGATGTGCTTAGAAAGTAAATCCAAAATAATTCTGGAATCCTTATTTCTGCACCGATTTCCTCCATCTTAGGCTTATTTTACTCATATGAATGAGCTCTATCACTATGGATATCCATTTTATCCTATAGTTTATCCGACTATTCACTGGAGCAGCCGAAACAGGGAAAAACACAACATGGTTCATGCTCCACTGTCTTCTATTCATAATAACTTCGGCTCTACAACACATCCAGTGAATCTATTGCTATCTGCCTAAGGCTAATGATCCCTATTATCGAATTGGGTCCTTCTTTATCTAGGTATTCCATGATTAGTTGCACACTGCCTTCCGAAATATCCTTAACATATTCACTTTCGTTTCCTTCATGTCTAGCGATCTTCCGACACTATTTATACCAAGCTGGCTTTTCATTGGTTAGTTACATCCACGGGGTTTGTACAGTGATAATTTTTTAATGATGCCGAGGTATGATTCAGACTTCATTACAAGAACGGTGATCTCTCGTGGCAAATGTTCCGGGTTCGATTCATGGAATCGACACGCTCCAGTCTACCCAGTTGTAAGTTGGTACCCGACTTTGCTCTTGAGTTAGGGTTAAAAAAAAGGCAGCGAGGAAATGAACTGGCCAAAAAGTGACCTAGTATAGTTAGGTCTCTAACACTTCACTCCCCTACGGTAATACCTGCTATGGGACAGCCTATCTAATAAACACTAATGGAAACCAGCTATAAATTCAACAAAGTGAAAGTGCGTGGATTCCTGTCTAATGCCCGATTTATGGAAATGAGAATGCAGATAGACGCGCTATAATAAATTTTTTTAAGGGGGGGGGGCAGGCAAAGTTCAAACTTAGGACTGGACAAGTGACAAAAGCAATAATACAAAAATAGTTTCACGAATAAATGGCGCTGACAGCCGTTTGTCGCATTTAACAAACGCATACTGATCTGATCTACTACCATTTTCATATAGAACGTTGGATGCTATGGATCTCTAACGTCTTCTGTCTAATGTCTTAATGGTGCACTCTGATAGACTCTTTTCTGTCCATCTTTTGGCGTTGCCTTCCCACTTTTAGCGCTGTCTTCCTCTTGCACGTTTGTCTTCAACTCTTCCTTCTCTTATGGTTTCAGCAAGTTGTTATGTCTTTTTTTATATGATCAAATATTTTATTTGTCTAACTTAGAAGTTATTCATTAATCTTATTTTTCATTCCTAGCCTTTGTGACTTTTTTAATTCGTTTTTTTTTTTTTCTCTTTTTGTGAAATGCGCCCCACTCTTCTACATATCTAGAAGTCAAAGGTCTCAATTCTTTATTCATTGTCCACGTTTCTACACTTTGCAGCAAGAAAATGAATAATACTTAATGACTCTCAGTTATAGTTTCTGAGTTATTTGTTTAGATGTTAATATCTGTCTCAAGTTGTTGACTGAAGAAGCAACTAATATGAGCTTGTACGTGAGGCTGGCAACATCTTCATGTAAAATAGACTGCTACAGAACCACCGTTATTACAATAGCACAGGGAATTTGAGGCTAGCTTTCGGAAAGGTGGTAGCTGTAGTGGTGACATCATCTTACGTAAGCGCGGAAAGGTGGGGCGAATAGATGAATGAAGTAACAAATGCAGGTCACGAAAAAGTGCATAACTATTACCTTCCCAAACAAAAATGTTTCCCCACAAAATCTGCGACGGATGCATAAAAGTTGGCAATATCGCAAGGGGCAAATGGCGATTATATTCGAGACTATCTAAATGCAAATATGTATCAACGATACCTGCCATTATCATTTTTTAAACAGTTTCATGCGGGAAAATATGTCACAATTCGTCTTTTATTCAGGGTGTCGAAGAGAACGTGAATTTTAAATTAACTCTCTTTTTTTTTATGCGATGTTAGGGATCGACGACTTTGCATATCGGGCTTTACTGATAATAATCACGATAAAGATTCCTACATGGGTTTTCAAGGACAAGGCTGAATGGGACCACTTTCAGACATACTTTTTGTGTGTTTATTTGTGCGCGTATATGTCTGCCTGCTAGCGTGAAAGTAACAACAACCACCGTTGTTTAACGTTAGACTGTCTGAACGTAGGACAGGAGGAAGACCTAGGAAAAAAAATGGAAAGAGTGTGTCGGAAGAGGTAATACAGCATAGCACAGACAATACAAAATGAGTAGCAGTTTTTCACAACGCCTGCAACAGGAGTTGAGAAGTCAAAAATACGATTGCATATTCGTATGGAGCGTCCGCAGTCAAGAAAACAAAGACATAGTCTATGATCACAAGCACATAACAGCAGACGATCTGGTTACGGGGAAGACGCCCGCCAGACACAAACAATGTTGAATAAATCCTGAGGAAATACGGCGTGATGTTGGCAAACGTAAGACGTTGGCGATGGATAGCACACACACTGAGGAAAACTGTTGATCAGTCAGTCCTTGTTCTAAAATCCCCAGGGTAACAGAAGCAAAAGTAAACAACAAAAAAACACACGGAGAAGAGAACTGAAGAAACTGATTAGTAAGACATAGAACGACCTTGACCTGATGATACGCGACAGGATCTACGTTACAGATAACATCAACAACCTACGACGCATGAAGCAGAGCGCAATGTTCTAAGAACAGAGCACACCAGGTTCAACTAAAACATTAACAAATTAAATCCTTCATATAAGCCTAACTGCCGAAACGGTAACTATTCATACAAGACTGTTCAACATGTGCAGCACACACGCCAAGGACTCACCACAGAAATAAAGCTACCGCCAGGCTTCAAGACAATCACAGACAATCTATATGGCACTATCCAACAGCTACAGAACACATGCAGATTCTTAAACTTGGCATTGTCTGTCAGTAGCTCTAACTGTTAAATAACAACTCTTTTCGCATAACAACTGCCAATACGGAATATCAACGAACACACGGCGATGGGGCACCTCGACAGTAATGAGGGATGGATGGATGTGCATCTGGAGAGAGAGAGAGAGAGAGAGAGAGAGAGAGAGAGAGAGAGAGAGAGAGAGAGAGAGAGAGAGAGAGAGAGAGAGAGAGAGAGAGAGAGAGAGAGAGAGAGAGAGAGAGAGAGGTGCAGGAAGTGATACGAGATGAATGAATATGATCGTTTCGTGTGAACTATCCATCAAAATAAATATCACCATTTCCTTTTCCGTTACTTATGCAGCATAGAGCCACTAATGCAACAACTGCTCCCTTTTAAGGGAGCCTATGCTCCTGCGGTGATGGTTTCTGTAGAAGTGTGTTGTATATGATGAGCCTGACAGCCCCCATACACAATCTTATATTAGTCGCCCTTTACGACATGCCTGAAGCAGCAGTATACCTATTCATTACTCTCTCTTTGTCTCATCTGTGACCCTCCGAAGGAGGACTAGACGGGACAAAATATTTGTAATACTCTTTAAAATGAATCTAGGCACCACAGTTATCTGGTGATCAGGATTTGTTAAATTACACACACTCGCACACAGACACACTAGTGCAATACTCAAACGCGCTAATTTTCTGATTTATGTCGAAGAAATCAATTGATTTTTTTTTTATTCAATCCTAGTTTAATTCAAGAGGATTTATTTTCCCCTCCAACATTCCAGAATTGTAATACCCTGCTCAACGTTCTACCGAATCAGCGACCACCGATACGGAAAGGAATGTCGCCCATAATCTGTCCATTTCTAGGCCTGGGCGCGTGCTGTAACCACCACCTTTATGTAGTGAATACATACTTGGAAGCGACTAAGGCACGGTTCAAATGTCAGTGTTTAGAGCGATTCTCTCAAGTGCACGTAAAATAAGCCATTGATAGGCTTCGTGTCAACCGACTGGGCTTAATAATGGGGCTGTAACAGTCAACTTGAGTGCTGGCTTTCAACTTTATGGTTGTAACAATTTGTCGGACGAGTTTTTGTCGAATGTTTGCGCGCGTTCCCAACAGAATAAAACAGAGGTTAGGCGAGGTGAGAGAGAGAGAGAATGAGTGAGAAAGGAAGAGAAGGAACGGACGAACGGAACTTTATTTTCGAAGGGTTAAGAATTGGGCGTGCAGGCCCGTCTAACATTCTGCCCTTCCACTCTCATTTATCTTGCATACTTCTTCTTCTTCGTTCGTCCTGAAAAGGACGGTGGTTGCGTTGTGTCTGTTTGCGCCTAAGCTGTAATATCTGCACCTTTCGGTCGACTTCTGCACGGCATTTTTTAAGGACCGGGTTTGCCTTCCCATTTCGATCCATGCTCGCTTAGCCAGCCTGCACTGCTGCAGACTGTTTCCAGGACCACCACGTGGAGGTGGAGCACGGTCTTGACCAGCTCTGGTTCGCTGGTCCTGACGCAGGCAGTCAAGCTATGAGTCGCTGACTGCATTCACTATTGCTGCATCTTGGGGTCCCTTATCTTGCATACTATATATATCCTTTCATTTCCACATGTTACTTTAAGCATTAATTTAAAGGCATGCAACATTATAAAGTTAACATAACAGCATTCATTTACAGTATGCAATCATAATTTTTTGTTAAAGTAGGTTTTTTTTTTTTTTAAACAAACAAGATAGTAACTGGGAAAAATAAAATAAACAAAACAATAAATAAAAATAAATAAATTATGTATACCGACACTCACTCATGCGGTCAAACCGTCTACAATTAATCTGTATTTTTGAATGTGTCATCAATCATCAATACAAAAATTACATTAACACATTCTCGCTTATAAGAAATGAGAAGAAGACGATGGCGATGGATAGGACACACACTGAGAAAACCTGTTGATAGCATTACAAGGCAGTCCTTGTTCTGGAACCCCCAGGGCAAGAGAGGCAGAGGAAGACCAAGAAGTACATGGAGAAGAGAGTTGGAAACAGAGGTGAAAATGATGAGGAGAACGTGGAAGGAACTTGAGATGATGGCACGTGACAGGAGGACTTGGCGTGTGTTTGTTGAAGGCCTATGCTCCTGTGGGAGTGGAGGGTTATGAATTCTCGCTTATATCCATACATTCTTGGTGGAAAATGAAATAATAATAATAACACTTTCTTACTCACTTCTGTGGCAGATGAAGTCTTTGAGCAGTTAAAACATTAAAAAAAAATTTTTTTTTTAAACCGAGAAAGAAAGATAGAGACAGGCATAAGAGACTGACATACAGCGAGCGAGAGATAGGCAGAGAGACTGACATACAGACAGACAGCGAGAGAGAGACAGGCAGAGAGACTGACATACAGACAGACAGCGAAAGAGAGAGAGAGGTACAGGCAGAGAGAGAGAGACTGAAATACAGACAGACAGCGATAGAGAGAGAGAGAGAGAGAGAGAGAGAGAGAGAGAAAAACAGACAGACAGTGAGAAAGTGAGAGATAGGCAGAGACAGAATGACATACAGACAGACAGCGAGAGAGGGGGACAGGTAGATAGAGAGACTGACATACAATCAGACAGCGAGAGAGATATATGCAGACAGAGAGTGACAAACAGACAGACAGCGAGAAAGAGAGAAACAGGCAGAGACAGAATGACATACAGACAGACAGCGAGAGAAAGAGGCACCGAGAGAGACTGACATACAGCGAGAGAGAGGGGACAGATAGATAGAGTCTGACATACAGACAGACAGCGAGAGAGAGAGGTGCAGAGCGAGACTGACATATAGACAGACGGCGAGAGAGAGATAGGCACAGGGAGATTGACAGAACGCATGTGCGGACAGACAGGCAGACAGGCAGACAGACAGACAGACAGACAGACAGACAGATAGATAGATAGATAGATAGATAGATAGATAGATAGATAGATAGATAGATAGATAGATAGATAGATAGATAGATAGATAGATAGATAGATAGATTTTTTTTTTTTTTTTTTTTTAACCAGCAGCACTTGGGCTTTCAACCCTTCGGCCCAATGACATGTCATTGCGAGGCTGGGGAACCTGAGGACTTGCCTTCCAACCCGGTCAGGAGCTTCGCTCCTTCCCATCCACAGAGGGTTTATCACAGGAGCCGTTCAGGCTATTCAGTCAAATTTCCGGCCGTAAACATTTCTTCAAACGCCGACGCCCGGGTTTGAACCATGAACACCTGGTCGCCAGTACAACGCCGAAGCCATTACACCAGCGCGGCTCCCAGATAGATAGATAGATAGATAGATAGATAGATAGATAGATAGATAGATAGATAGATAGATAGATAGATAGATAGATAGATAGATAGATAGATAGATAGATAGATAGATAGATAGATAGATAGATAGATAGATAGATAGATAGATAGATAGATAGATAGATAGATAGATAGATAGATAGATAGATAGATAGATAGATAGATAGATAGATAGATAGATAGATAGATAGATAGATAGATAGATAGATAGATAGATAGATAGATAGATAGATAGATAAGCCCCTGTAGCGTCCAGCTTTTTTAATTCTGTATGCTGGTACAAACTGCAAATTCTAGTATTATATAAAGACTGAACGAAACTCCGTGAAGAGAGATCCCCCGTATTGTTTTGGCCCAGACAGGAAAATCTGCCTGGCTGGGTTTTCAAGTATTATCGATCACTAACGACAGCCTTCCTTTTATTATTCCACAACAGCGGAAGCCTAATATCCCTCACTATATCTCAGATTACTTCGCGAAAATCTCTGTACCGCTTCTTTCAATTTAACTACCGGAATTTTTATACACGAATTAAAAATATATTTTGGTTGGTTTAGTACATTCTATAATCGAATACACCGCGCACACGAATCTCAACTATTCAGTTTCTCGTGTAGATAATCGTTAGCTTCAATGTCAACATTTCTATTGTATTGACGATCCTTTATCTTAAAACAGATTTACTTGATTACCTTCCTAATATTTTATTTAATAACACTAAAGCTCATTTAAGCTGTGTTTTTTTTAAATTCTAATTAAGCAAAGATATGCAAATCTCTAACGTCCTGCCGTTGTAAAGCTGGTCTTATTTTGTCCGTCTGATTTATTATCTTGGTTACAATATTTATTTTGTCAGCATTTTTACTGTCTGTTTATCTGTTGTAATTCTTATCTATTTTCTCATTGTGTTTATATTTCATGCTAGTTGGAATATTTATCTCGTGCTGTCAGTGTTTTTCCCTGTATTATTTGTTGTTCTGACGCCTGAGATCAGACCCTAGAGATTTTGTTGTTCTGACGCCTGAGATCAGACCCTAGAGATCCAACAGGATCTAAGTGTCAGTAAATAAAATGGGGAACAAGTGTGAACAGAACAATGGTAGTTAAAAAACAATGTTTAATACACATTTTTATAGCGTAAAGAAGAGTTTCTCAAACTTGTTGGTCTCGTGACCCATTTACACCCTTAAAAATTACTGAGGGCCCCAAAGAACGTTTGTTTTGTGGGTTATAACGTGAAAGAATAAGAGTGAAAAAAGGCAAATAATATCTCAGATTATTACGGAAATAGTGTTGACCTCGGGGACCCCCAGGGGTCCACAGACTACGCTTTGAGAACCACTGGCGTAAAGTTATAAATTAATGGACCAAACATAGAACACACAATGTAGCTAAGCTGAAATTATGTATCAAAACCCACATACCCGCAGCTTTCAAACACCCCCTCCCTTAACTTTTTTCTGTGTTTTCTTCTTCTTCGTTCGCCCTGAAAAAGACGTTGGTTGCGCTGTGTCCGTTTACAGCGAAGCTGCGATATTTGCGCCTTTCGGCCGACTCATCCGACTTCAGGACGGCATTATTTGGGACCGGGTATGCCTTCCCTCTTCGATCCCTACTCTCTCAGCCAGACTGCAGTGATGAGCCTGTTTCCAGGACCACCACTTGGAGGTGGAGCAGGGTCTTGGTCAGCTCTGGAGTTTTGGCGAGGCACGCTTCATTCAACCTAGACACAAGGTTTCTTGGTTATATTAGGGCCCATGTCCAAATAAAAAAAAAGACCTTGTGGTGTTTTCTGATTACCAAGTGTCGAACATGTTACATATTTAAATGGTATTTATCTGCTGAATTTAATTTTACGGTTTAGGGTATGAATAAAAATGCTATCAGTACTCTAAGAATTTTAGCAATACATTACAAGCATGGGCACAAGCTGCATAATTTTAAAAGTATATCAGTGAGTCTCAAGCTTTTATGGGACAAGCTCAGGGTGACTAGCTGTATTTAGCAGCACATAAGATGCAATTGGTAAACGTAAACTTTTTGCTTCTATTAGCTCAAATATTGCACAGAAAGATGGACAGGGTAGGATCAAAGAACAGATGAAGCAGTGACACTAAACCTGGAGACAGACAAGTTACGTGGAACACTGCGGCCTCTGACCTAAAAACCCCTGGGTACTTGCTGTTTAAATGTCTTTGCCGACCTTCATATAAACACAGCCAAGACAACATCAAAACACAATATCTTAGCCACATACATGAATAAATGGATTTTAAAACTGGTTTATTAGCCCTAATGAAAACATGTAATAAATTTACCTTATGTCGACATTTCATCACCACACCATATGCTCCTGCAGATAAACAGAAAATAAAACAGGAGTTTGGCATCATACAATACTGGTGTTACTGTTGTTATTGTTTAACTAAGGCTGCTGAGCTTTTCACTCTTTTGCAGACAATACCAAGTTGAAGAATCCTTGGTATTATCTACACTCTAGATATAGGCTTTTCCTGTGGCTTTTCAGCCATTCCGAAACATATTAAGTCATGAGCTCCAGTTTCTCCAGCTTAGCCTGCATATATAGGATCATCACATCTGGTCCCAAGCTAGGAGGAAGAAACATGTGACATACTGTGCTTTCCCTGCCATCCACGGGGGCTCTCCAAATATGCAGAGCTAAAATACTGTGTTCTGGTTCTGGGCTCTACCAAGGAATCGTCACGTCTTATACAGAGCCATTTCTCAGCTCCCCTGCCTACCATGGGGTCCATAGTTAGATCTTCCAGCATGCAACCAACCAAGTAAATGTCAGCATTTCGTCTGGGGCCCAAGTTACTCCTAAAAGTTTAGTGTGCAATGCTGGGTTCTCAACATGTTTCACCACAGGGAGAATCTTTGGAAGTGTGTGGGTAATTTCAAGAGTCAATGAAGGTGTAATTAGCCTCACAGACAGAGGTTCACATCCAAATCTACATACTATAGCATTGTGCAACAATACTGGTGTGAATGCAGAACTACTGGTATAGGCTGCTATCCTACAGTGTTTATACATATATCAGCAAGTAACCAATCAAAACATGACAAGAAATAATTATGTAGTGATCTTTCTGTTGCATGTCCTGTTGAGGGCAATAACTCTCCTGTGGTCAATTCATTCCTTTTCATTCTGTTTCAGCCTCACTGGATCTTTGCAGCCAAACATATTATGATTTAGGGTCAATGCACCATGAACAAAAAATGAAAAATAAACTTTGAGGCATCAACTTAAATATGTTTAAGGAAAGCAATGGTCAGTCTGAGGTTGTTGGTATCTTAATAGAGTCTGTCATTGGTGAGGGCCATATTTGTGTTCTCCTTTCCCATTCCTAATGTATATGGAAACATTTAACACCCAGAAGAGGAATGCATTTTATGTTTTCATGGCGTATTCTCTCATTGACTAAATAGGCCATGTTAGGTCTTAGCATATCTTATGGGTGTGGCAAAATGAGTTATAAATTCTGGGCACTTAGACTGAACTAATTTCTTTCTGATTTTTGGCATGCCCATGGTATCTTTATCTCATATCCTGACAACCACTATGAGACTAGGCACATTCCCACTGGTAAATTCTGTTCCAACTATACAGCTGAGGTTCAAGCTCTAGAGCAAGCTGCAAATATGATTTATAACACCAACTCTGACTGCCACCAGGTAGTCATCCTCACAGATGCACTGTCTGTCCTGCAAGCTCTCAAGGGTGGTAAACTCCCGCACCTGAGAAATGAACTAAACAAGGTAGCTGCCAAAAAGAGAACCATACTTCAGTGGGTACCATCTCATTGTGGTGTACCCGGAAATGAAAAGGCAGATAAACTTGCAAAAAAAGGGAGGAGAATGTGAACAAGAAGATAATGAAGTCACATACTTTGAGAAAAAAGAGAGCTATCCAGACTATCAGAAGAGAACAGAACCAACCCAAAGACGACTATCACACTCTCGACCGGCAGGGACAGATAACTATTTTTCGCCTCAGGACAGGGCATAACAAACTGAATAAACACATGCACAAGCTACGATTGTCTGCTTCACCACTGTGCACATGTGGATTAAACGAACAAACTGCTGAGCATGTTCTACAGTATTGTCCTCTGTATGACCAGTTAAGAAAGATATACTGGCCCAATGACTCAACATTAAACTCAAAGCTATATGGAGCTAAAGAGGAACTTCAAACAACAGTCGAATTCATCATGAGAACTCGTCTGACGGTGTAAACATCAAAGATGCGATCGCAAGAAGAAGAAGAAGGCACGCCCATTTCACTTCTTTTCGGTTCTGTAGATATAAGCGGGGTGGGGTAAATGACTTAACATTCGTGAATCTCATAGGTTCACTCCCCTGTTTCTATAATGTTGGTAGGAGATAATTGACGCGTCCTGGACTCATCGTCGTGGACCGCGGCATCATTCTTTAGAGCTCATTTGACCACGAGTCAAAAGAGCGACACTCAGTTTGAGATTTAGCGGCAAAAAGACCAGAGTCTTTGACACTAGGGAAAGTTCTAGCCTTCCGCGCGACGGCGGACAGAATTGTTACGCCGTATATTGGCGTGCTCATTGAATCAGCAACAGAAATACTTGGTAAAAGAAAGAAAATAAACAAACCATGGGTTACAGATGACATTCTGAAGTTATGTGATACACGGCGGGAAATGAAAAAGGTTAAGAAAGAGGTTCCTGAAGCAGCATGGCAATACAGTATGGTGAATAAAAATATTAGAAAGAAAATGAAACAGGCCAAAGAAAAATGGGTAGCTGATCAATGTGAGATCAATGTGCAAGGCAGCTTTTGGGAGCCAGCCCAGGGCTGGTGTAATGGGGCTTCGGTGTTGAGTAGGTGGCGACCAGGTAAAGGAATTATATCATGGTTCATATTAAAAACCATTAAGTGTGGGCGTCGGCGTTTGAAGAAATGTTTACGGAGGGAAACCGGGTTTGAGCTCTGAATATGGAGGCCTGTAAAAAATCGGCTCCTGTGGATACAAAAAAAAACGCCTCTGTGGATGGGAAGGCAAGCGAAACCAAGCTCATGATAAGGGATGTTGGATAAGGAATAAAACAGAAATCAGAAGAAATCTTGTCAGAGGAACAGGTTCCCAGCCTCGCAATCTCCAGGACATGTCATTCGGGCCGAATGGGCTGCAAATAAGAAAATTCCCAAGTGCTGCATTGGTTAAGGACGCAAGCAGTGCTGTTTTGCAAGCAAAAAAAAAAAAAACTGTAGGAAATGTATCCTGTGAGTGCCATTATATACAGGGGGCTAATAAAAGGTAACAGCAAGGCAGCTTTTGACACATTAGGAAGACTATAAAAACCCCAACAGCCCAGGGTAACTGTCATAGAAGATAGCAATGGGGCTCTGCTCAATGAAAAAACAGCTGTAATGAGAAGGTGGACAGAATATTGTAAAGAATATTATTATAACTGTAAACTTGACACTGACTTAGGCATATTAGGGAAAACAACATTAAGTGTGAAAACAGATGGCCTCAGCTGCCATGACCAAGAACTCGGAAATGCAGCAATACTACGGGAAGAAGTGGAAGAGGCTATATGTTCGATGAAAGGAGGGAAGTCACCGGGTGTGGATAATATACCAGCAGAGCTCTTGAAATATGGAGGACCAGATATAGTAAAAATCATGACAACAATTTGCCAGAAGATATGGAGTACAAAAAAATGGCCAAAAGAATGGACGCAGTCATTAGTAATACCGCTTCCAAACTTAAAAGGAAATCTAAAAATGTGCAAGAACTACAGAACCATTAGCCTTATTAGTCATCCAAGTAAGGTGATGTTAAGGATACTTTTGAACAGAATAAAACAGAAATCAGAAGAAATCTTGTCGAGGAACAGGCTGGCTTTAGACCAAAAAGAAGTACCTCAGAACAAATCTTCAATATTAGATTACTGATCGAAAAACATCTCCAGCATCAACATGATTTATACCATAACTTCATCGATTTCACAAAAGCCTTCGATCGAGTCTGGCATGAAGGCTTATGGCAAATAATGAGAAAATTCAATTTTGATACCAACATCATAGATATCATTGAAGCACTATACAAGGACGCAAGCAGTGCTGTTTTTGCAAGCAACAACATTGGAGAATTTTTCAAAACAAACTGTAGGAGTTCGCCAGGGATGTATCCTGTCACCCTAGTGCTCTTTAATATATATCTAGAACATATTATGCAGGAGGCTCTCTACGATTATAAATCAACCATATCGATTGGAGGCCGACCTCTGTGTAATCTACGTTTTGCTGATGATATTGATCTGATAGCTGGAACAGAATCAGAACTTCAAGACCTTACCTCTAGACTGGAGAAAGTAACAAGAACATATGGGATGGAAATTAATATAGAAAAAAAGCAAGATATTGGTGAATAGCCATAAGAAACATGTTCCGACCAACATTACGTTAAATGGGCAAACGTTAGAAGAAGTTAACACCTTTAAATATCTCGGGTCCACTATATGTAGTGATGGAAGATCAAATAAAAGAAATCAAGACAAGACTTGAGATGGCCTCAGCTGCCATGACAAGGTTGAATGTGATCTGGAAAAGTAACATCAGTTTTCCTGTGAAGATCAAATTATACAAATCACTTGTATTATCTATTCTCTTGTATGGGTGTGAGGGCTGGACACTCACTGCAGATACGGAGCGAAGGATTCAGGCTTTCGAGCATAAATGTTATAGAAGAATTTTGCGCATTTGCTATAAAGAGCACAAAACAAATGTCTATGTTAGAGAGAAGATAAACACCTATGCAGGCCACCAAGAAACCACTTTTGTCAATAGTGAAACGTCGAAAGCTTGCCTGGTTTGGGCATGTAACTCGTCATGACTCCCTTTCGAAAACGATCCTCCAGGGAACAGTCGAAGGTAAACGGAGAAGAGGAAGGCAAAGAAAATCCTGGGCTGATAACATCAAAGAATGGGCAGGACACGGTTTCTCCACACTTGTACGCATTGCTGAGAATAGAGAGCAGTGGAGGACCCTGTCTGCTGATGCTCCACCATGGCACCCCTACGACCCATGACGGGTTATGGGTTGAGATGATGTTGAGATATTGGCGGTGTATTTCTTTATTTTTCATGAAAACACGGGAAACTGTCCCTAGAGAGTTCCGTCATGTTACGTGGCGAGTGAGCGACTTGCCCGGGACACCTGCGTTATGATATGACGATCACAAAGAGTTCCCCGTGCTTTGATGGTCAGGAAAGTCTGGGACCCTCTAGCGTAACCCTCTCTTCCCTGTTACGCCTAATTCTTTTGTAGTGTGTCTCCTAGAGAATTCTCTGGGTAATTATTACGCTAATTTTGGCATTCTCTACGCAGATGTTAGAAATCGCCTCGAACACCTGCAACCCAAATCTCACTATATAGGTAGGCTGTCTCTCATTGCTTCAGTCCTAAAATTCCTGCCGAGAGAAGTTAGAAGACGTAACACCAGCTTGCCTGCTTATTATAGAGTGGGAGATTCTGACAGTTTTGCAAACCCCTATCATCTCCGGTAGACCGCTGAGCCTCAGCCTGATTTTGCCTTCCTGTTATTCGTGGAAAGGCGGATAAGTCATCGACCCATGTACAGCTGGGTTGCACATCGCCTATAGTAGTGAGTGTTATCATCACCCTATTACGGGCTCATTGGTGATTGCTATTTGCTTGGAGTATATGAATAATTCGTCAACCACCAAATAAGAGGAGCGCCCATGCTCAATTTGTACCAGTTTTCTTCCATAAAAGCTACGTCGTCCATTATTATTGAGGGCTGCTACAGTAATAGTGGGCCAATATAGAACGTGGAAATTTTCCTCATCATCTATGTTATCTTGAGTGTTTCCATCGCACCCCTCGATTTCCTGGATTTACAGCCGGGTGCAGTTATTTCACAGGTTAATCAGCAGTTACCCTGGAGAAGAGAGTGTCACCATTTCTCCAACGGCTAACAGTGATCCCAGCGGAGTATCAACGCACGCGTGCCAACGAAGAAGGATTTGTGGGAGAGTGCACTCAAATTTATAGAAAATGGGGGGGGTAGATTTAAGAAACTGTGTACCTGAGCATCTAGTGAAAGTGATTAACAGTGACGCTGACAGAGCAAAGTCAGCGGGATTAGTGTTTGTGTGGTTAGGGCTTCTTTATTTCAGGTTTTTCCAGCCAACGGATTATTAATTTTATACCAACCCCATAAGTGTCGGAGTGTGGAACCAACTTTGTTATTTTCGGGAGTGTTCCCAAATTTGTATACTAACCTTCTTTTTGTGTGTCTCGGTCAGTGATACCGGCATTGTATCGTGGTTTTCTTTGTTATGGTGATAGATTTTCATGCTTATTTTACCATAGTTTTTTTCTGTTGTTAATAAAATATATATATAATTACTTAAAGGATCAGACTTCTCTTCCTATCTGTACCTGTACTCTTTACCTTGTACTCGTACTGTTGTGTGTGGATACACTGTAGTGTAATCAACCTTATCTCCTAGCAGAGCAAGAGGCAGTGTGACAGTAGTTGAACAAAAGGTCACTGAGTGGCGAGGGGAGAGTCAGTATAGGTTCTCACCCTCGATAACTATAAGTCACACTATCCACCATCAACACCATTTCTCTTCTATCATCTCAGACCTCTCTCAGACCTTTGTATTGTCTATGTCATCACACTGACTTGGTTTCGTCTCAGGCAGACTCTTACATAACTCACTCATCACAATGGGTAGTACCCATTTTTATTTATTTTCTCATGTTTCCCACTTCGCTCTCACTTTCTTTCCTTTCCATGACCAAGGCTTTATGGCTGCGTTGGTTATTTTCTTTGTTTTTAAAACAAATCAACTTTTTTCTATTTTTTTTTTTTAAATATTCATCCACCCTCTGTTCCTCCTATGTAGGGCACTTTTGCAGCAGATGCTCGACAGTCATTTTATCAGTACCAAAATTAAGCTTGTCAGTAGTTCTTATCTTTAGCTTGTTGAACAGATGGTGTCTCAATCTGGTGTGGCCTGTACGGGGTCTCAAAATTACCATCTGTTCACTTCTGTTAAGCTGGTAATATGTACCATTTTTCTAGTGGCCTGAATGCTCTGCTTCCCACTGGTTCCTGTATCAGCTTCCCACAAACTCTTGGCCCCCTTCATAAGTTATGATTGTATCAGCTTCTGACAAACTCTTGGCCCCCTTCATAAGTTATGATTGTATC
This sequence comes from Oreohelix idahoensis, assembly GCA_024509875.1. NCBI lineage: Eukaryota > Metazoa > Mollusca > Gastropoda > Stylommatophora > Oreohelicidae > Oreohelix > Oreohelix idahoensis. The sequence goes on from JAMPIV010009606.1 coordinate 676,349, forward strand.
AGCTTCTGACAAACTCTTGGCCCCCATCATAAGTTATGATTGTATCAGCTTCTGACAAACTCTTGGCCCCCATCATAAGTTATGATTGTATCAGCTTCCGACAAACTCTTGGCCCCCATCATAAGTTATGATTGTATCAGCTTCTGACAAACTCTTGGCCCCCTTCATAAGTTATGATTGTATCAGCTTCTGACAAACTCTTGGCCCCCTTCATAAGTTATGATTGTATCAGCTGAGAATGTACAATACTGCAATAAAGGCTTCCCATTTTATAGCTTAGTGGCTTCAGAAGGTCTAATCAAGAAAAGGTACAGGAAAAGAAAGAAGAACTAGGTGACAGAGATGATGATCATAATCAGAAGTAGACGGCTAAGGAGAATGTCCTTCTTCTTCGTTCACTCTCATATAACCACATCTATTCATCTTATATAGTTGGCTGTTTGTCTCAGGCTTCTCTTACCACCATTCTGCTTCTCCCTCATATGGGTTACTGAATGCCATGCTGTCAACCTACTCCTCTCATGAAGTCTACACTCACTGTTTACTTGTATTCCCCATATAAACACATATCTGTTTGATTTTTAATTTGTTGAACTGATGGTATTTGACTCTGCAGTGACCTGTTCTCAGCCTGAAAATCATCATCTGATTTCCTCTTAGCAAGTAACAATATGCTTCAGTTATATCTGACTCCGGGTAGTCTCTATGCCATTTTTCTTTCAAGCTGCTTTATCTCTTCATATGTTGTCTTGTCCTCAATTTGAGTTTTACTTCCTCCTTCTTTGACAAGTCTGCCTGCTTTCTTATTTCCATATCTTGAAGTGGGCAGGAATCCACTGTACTTTCACTTTGTTGAAATTATAGCCAGTTTCCATCAGGGCTTCTTACAGGCTGCCTAATTCACTGCTTTTATGGATAACATCATGATCATCATTATTTTTCAGTTTCCTAAGGAGCATAGGCCTTCAATAAATTCATGTCAAGCATTGATGTTCTGTGCCCTCAATTCAAGGTCTTTCCATGTCATATTTATCCATGTCATATTTATCCATGTCATATTTATCCATGTCTTTCATATTTGTCTCCGTGCGTTTGTGGTGTCCATCTATCTCTCTTACCCTGTGGATTCCAGAACAAGAACTACCTAGGAATGCTATTAAAAATTTTTCTCAATGTGTGTCCTAGACAACACCTGCATCTTTATATCATTTTATGGTTATAGAGGATGCCAATGGTACTGTGGATGATGAAAATCATGACAAGAGGAAGATGACAAACTTAGTTGGTACTACTGATAATAGGAGCCATGGTAGCATAGTGGTTAGTGCACTGGTTTCCTAGTTCGGTGGATCATGGTTCAATCCCCAGTTGAGGTGGGATTTTTTAGACCGTAATGGGCTCCGAGGTCGACCCAGCCTCATTATTTGGGTACCAGAGCAACTCTGGGAAGGTTAAGGCGGCCGGCGTGATGCTGACCACATCACCCTTTGTGTGCCGATGGTCAAGAAAATATAGGCCTAGCACCATATTCCGAATATGCCTCAATGGGGGTGTAATGGGACTACATCACCCCTAGTGTGCCGATGGTCAAGAAAATATGGGCCTAACACCATATTCCAAATATGCCTCAATGGGGGTGTAATGGGACTACATCACCCCTAGTGTGCCGATGGTCTAGAAAATATGGGCCTAACACCATATTCCCAATATGCCTCAATGGGGGTGTAATGGGACTACATCACCCCTTGTGTGCCGATGGTCTAGAAAATATGGGCCTAACACCATATTCCCAATATGCCTCAATGGGGGTGTAATGGGACTACATCACCCCTAGTGTGCCGATGGTCAAGAAAATATGGGCCTAACACCATATTCCCAATATGCCTCAATGGGGATGTACCGGGATCCTTTCTGTAGCAATTTGCTTCACATGATGAGGATGCCAGCCTCATACACAACCTGCTATTACTCACCTTTTACAACATGCTTGATTGAGCAGTAGTTCTATTTGTCTCCTCAGTGACACCCACGAACTACATTCAGTCATCCATCAATGAAATTATCTCCCCTGTCACCCACTACTGATACTGACCTTCACCTACGATATCGATGACCTCGTACTTGTTCATCACATTGTCTAGTTTCATGTCCAGCTATTGTGTCACGGTCAATCACTGCCCACCAACAACAAAGTAGAGGACATCTCACGCAGGGCAGATCAATACCCCTGTTCCATGAATACACATCAACGCATCACTAGTATCTTTTGTGGTGTCGGAACACTGAATTCAAGAGTTCACTGACTGAAAAAAAAAGAATTCAATAATTTGATGGCTTAACTAAACAAATTATGATACTGTTTTTCTCTCTTGGATGGTAAACTTTAATTGTTTAAAATAATAATTTAACACCACAGAAAATATTAACATATATTTTTTAATGCATTGTTAAAATAATTAACAATCCTCAGAGACATTTTAACCAAGAGATTTTAATCAACATTTCTGTACTAATCTGAGATCTGGAGATTATGGTAAAAGCAAATGGATAAATATTTATTATACTTTTATAGCAATTTCAGATTATCTATTTTTTTTAAAACTCATAACATGAAACACTGGTATGGAATATCATCATCATCATCACCATCATTTTCCTTTTTGCTTCCTATGGAGCATAGAACCACCTCTGTAGCTATCCCCTTGCAGGAAGCCTGCACAAAGTATTCACATGCTCTTGCAGCATTGGTTTATGTAGCAATTTGTTTGACATGTTGAGTTTGTTCACCTCATGTATGACCTGACCTCATGTATGACCTGACCTCATGTATGACCTGACCTCATGTATGACCTGACCTCATGTATGACCTGACCTCATATGCTTGAAGGAACTGTAGTTCTATGCTTTCTTTGTCTCATAAGAGACCACAGGGACTATGAGGCTTCATGGAATATACTGCAGTGATTATACTTATTTCAAAATATGTTATATAACACACTAGCCTCTAAACCAAAAACCTCACACAATCTTTCCTCATACATACTTATGAAAACTTTTATCTGGTCAAGCATACTGGAATATTCCCTTAAAATATTTCTACACAAACAGAAAGCAATGGCAACAGGGCTACCATGGCAGGGTTGAAGAAAATGGCCCAAAACAGATATTTGTGGACAGTCTCAACCCTTTGCTCCACAAGGAATAACAAACATTGACTAGCTTATTTTCCGTGTAAATACTGCCAAGCTTCACCCATCTTCACATATACGTACATTTGGATTAGGCTTTAAAGAAAATAGGTAGTCCCACAGCAGACAGCGCCCTTGGGATGTCAACTGTTACAGACTTCACTATACTAGGCCTCCGCTTAATGAGGTGGAATGGCCATTTACCTTCCTCACTGCTCCTGCCTTCCCTATCTCAAGAGTAGAGTGTGGAACATGAGGCTACCTTATTTCAAACCAGATAACTTTGCCTCGAGAAGCAAGGGCTCGCACTACACTGCTGCTAATAAAATTTGGATTATCAAACATTAAATGATCAAAACACCAGTTTGTTCTGGAACCCCCAGGTTAGGAGAGGCAGAGGTAGACCAAGAAACAGATGGAGAAGAGAACTGAAGATAGAAATGAAAATGTGGAAAAAACTTTAGCTAATGGTACGTGACAGGAGGACTTAGCATGTGTTTGTTGAAGGCCTATGCTCCTTGGGGAGCTAAAGGGAATTGATTGATTGAAATGATCAAAAATTTTCTGCTCATTCTCAATAAAATTCAGAGTATGTTCTCCTCATATTTCTAAAAGAATATAAATCCAAGCTTCAAATATGTTATACCAAAAACAGTTGGGCATTGTGTTCATTGTCATCAAACATCCCATAACTAACAGCAGTTGATTAAACAGCCATGGCCATTTCGCCCTGAGATGTCACTGGATACAACAACAACTAAACACATTATCCCACTCTGAAGGAAAATAATGAACACTTCCATATAGCCTAGTTTCAGGCTGTAGGATTTATCAATGATATGTTACGCCATTTGAGAAGACGCCTAGTGCTGGTGTGGCACGGTATATAAAAGTATAATGCTGTATGCTGTGGCGAAATGAATGATTAGTTGTCTAGGTCCCAGATTTATCAAGCTATAAACGATTGTGCCAACAATATGAAGATATCCAAACTCCTTGATTTACACATGAATATTTAATTACGATTCCATTTCACATGACGCATTACATAAATCCTGTATCACCTTGATCCATTATTTCCATACTTTATATTTCGTGAGAACACATCTAACACATCCTCTATTCAACTATAAGTTCCATGAAGGAACGCCTTCCAAAACTGCAAGACATACAGTATACACGTCCAGTTCGCACAGTGGAAACATCAACAATAATAATGTCGCTAGGCCAAACAAAGAAACGTCATATGCGACTTATGCATAGCAACCACAAAAAGGTGCTAACACTTGTGAGCACTATATTTATTTCAATTATACAACTCTCATGTGGCGTGCAAAAGGCAATCGCCACAGCTGGATTGGATACATACTGAGACAATATGTTGATAGCATTACAGAGCAGTCCTTGTTGTGAAATCTCCATGGTAAGAGAGATAGAAGAAGACTGAAAAATTCATACAGAAGAGAACATTAGACAGAAATGAAATGGATAAAAGGCCTGGAAAAACCTTAATTTGATGGAACTGGACAGGAAGGCTTGGTACATATATGTAAAAGGCCTATGCTCCATGGGGAGCTGAAGGGTGATGATAGTTTTGCACAATTTTCTGCCACTGCAGTAATCAAAATCATTAATTCTTCTTCCTCTTCTTCCTCGTTCGTCCTGAAAAGGACGTTGGTTGCGTTGTGTTTGTTTACAGCAAAGCTGCGATATCTGCGCCTTTCGGCCGACACATCCGACTTCAGCATGGCTTCTTCTTCTTCTTGCGATCGCATCTTTGATGATTACACCGTCAGACGAGTTCTCATGATGAATTCGACTGTTGTTTGAAGTTCCTCTTTAACTCCATATAGCTTTGAGTTTAGTGTTGAGTCATTGGGCCAGTAGATCTTTCTTAACTGGTCATACAGAGGACAGTCCTGTAGAACATGCTCAGCAGTTTGTTCGTTTAATCCACATGTGCACAGTGGTGAAGCAGACAATCGTAGCTTGTGCATGTGTTTATTCAGTTTGTTATGCCCTGTCCTGAGTCGAAAAATAGTTGTCTGTCCCTGCCGGTCGAGAGTGTGATTGTCTTCTGTTCCTCTAGTTGATAGCTCTCTTTTTCCTACTTCATTATCTTCTTTTCATTCTCCTCCCCAAGTTTACTGCAGTGATGCAGCCTGTTCTCTTTTTGGCAGCTCCAGGATTTCTCCACCACTTGGAGCTTCAGCATGGCATTTTTTGGGACCAGGTTTGCCTTCCCTCTTTGATCCCTACTCTCTCAGCCAGACTGCAGTGATGCAGCCTGTTTCCAGGACCACCACTTGGAGGTGGAGTAGGGTCTTGGTCAGCTCTGGTTCGCTGACCCTGACGCAAGCGGTCAAGCTATGGGTCGCTGACTGCATTCTCTGTTGCTGCGTCTTTGGGTCCCAAAATCATGAACTAATAATCAAGGAAAACAGCTAGACTCAGAAACACAGGATTCCACAAAGACTAATAATTTAATCAGACTTGGAATTCTATGTGCATAAGATGAACAAGGACTATTTTATATCTAACAACAATTTATTATCATGCTAAGAAATTCTGGTTCAACAGAGATGTTTCTTCTGCCTGGTTTTTTTTTAACATTTCTTCATCAAGTGTGTAAAAACCAATATGGTCTGGTAGTAATAAATGATGTGTCCGGTTGCCTAAGTGGTTAAATCACTTGCCTGTTGCGGCAAAGTTACTGGGTTTTGGTATAGAAACCTGGTAGTGTCATACTCCACTCTACCCAGCTGTAAATGGGTACCTGACTTTGCTCTTGAGTTAGGGAAGGCAAAGGCAGCAAGTAAGGGAACTGGTCACCCCCATCTCATTTTTTAATGGACCTAATATGGTGTACTCTAACACTTCACTCCCCTACCGCAGTTTCTGCTATGAGACTGCCTTTACCTTTTGTTTTGTAACAAATGAAGCATGGAGGAGGGAAAAACTAAACATTCATGAGCCTATTTATGAGTCAAGATTATCTAGAGTCAAGTATGAAAATAAGCAGCAAATGGCTAATCACAAGAAGATATAAGTAGTCTGCAGGTTTACAAACAACAAAATGAGGAGAACTGAAGTAAGACTAATTTTCTTGTCTTATTGGAACAATGGACAAAAAAAAAACCAAATAATTTATGATTTACATTTAAATCAACAAAATGACTTCTCCAGAATGCACTATCAAAGTACATGAAACAGTTTTAAAACAAGCCAACAGAATACTTAAGCACATTAATTACATCTCAGAACGGGAGAGTAGAATAGCCCGTGCAAAAGCAACATACGATATCATGACAACATGAAAGAATGAAGAGAAAAGAGAAAGACAATAAAGAGAGAAGATACAGGATAGTTTGACATAATGGCATGGAAAGAAGTCAACAACAAAACTGATAAGTAGTAATGGAAAAAGGAAGTTGTTGATCACCTAAGTATCCACGCATGGTAATTGAAGAAGATTTATATGAATATTTTAAATGTATTCCAATTTTTCAACTGCTTAAACAATAAATAATAATGTACAAATGTGGCCTTGATAGCCATGTACTACAAAGATGTTGGTGATACTATTTTAGAATCCAAAATTCAGTCTCAGTAAAACTTATTTATGAAAGTACCTTTCACGAAAATAAACACTGACAAAACATGTTACAGAACTACTGTTAGGGTCTTTTTTAAATTGATGAAGAATGTGTTATAATTAGGACATGTTGCATCTACAGTTTTTGGTATTAACACCCACTTCCCACAATATTCAATAGTATTTAGATAGCATGATTCAAATAGGGTATCTGTCATCCAGCAAAAGTGAACTAATTAAGGGGAATTCACTAATCAATGTGAATGATGTTCCTAACAAGTAAACTTTGTCACAGTCGGCATCACCACCATATGTTTTTTTCATCTCAAGCAGTATTCCAGAAACGTTCAACTTCAACAAGAAAGTGACAAGAAAATAATCGTCATCCAACTGTATAGACTTGCAGACTATTTTCTGAAACCAGTTATAGTGCAGAACTGCTCAATTTTTTTTTTAAACATATGACAAATGAAGAACAGTGGAATGTGTTCTTCGATGCCGTCCAAATAAACTACCCACATCACAAGGGTTAGGGTATGGTTCAGGATTCTAAACCTAACCATAACCCTTAGGCCTATTCCTCATTACATAGTCTCTTAATTCTTTTTTAGGACCTATCGAACACATATCCCACTGTTTTTCATTTCAACCCACTATAAGTTTACGGCTACTTTTTAACTGCAACTACTTAAAGGTGACACAAACTTCTGTTCATCTTGAAAAAAATTATTTAACGAAAGAAAATACGGTGTCCGATATATTAATATATCCATATTTCAAAAGGTAAAGCTGTAGTAACCTGTTCAGAGCTGTCCAACTTTGTCATTCTGAATACTTTGACCAACAGTTTGCCAACCAGCCGTCGCCAACTCTGAAATGCGCTATCCACGCTACAATCTACAATGATCCCGAGATAGCGCCTGTGCTATTATAAGACTTGAATGGTAGCGCACAAATTAAAACATGCAGCATAAACTCATCGAAAGCAATGTGTCGAGAAAATAAAATTTTATAATTTTTAAAATCCCCTCAAAAATCTTTTTAAAAATCTTCTCTTACCTCACCGCTACACATAATCCTAATTTAGACCTTCTTTCGATTTAATATGAGCATCGAGGAATCTGTCGCCGTCATAAACAATCCGCCATAATAGTTATCCTTTCCTTGCCAACATGCCCATAATGCACTCGAACGACAAATTCCGTTTTGTGAGGCCTATTCAGGGAGAGTTCTGTTTACTGTTAAATCAGCAATCTCAAGACTTTCGATAGCCAGTCTATGGAAAGAAAGGGGGTGAATTGGTCTAATTAAGTAATATGTATTTTTTCTTACAGCAGGGCGATGATGTCAGCTGATTGCTTTTTACTCGAATCCCCACAGAGCGTATAACGTTCTGATAGCTTGGGTACCTTCACATATTGGCATAGAAGGAAATAAAAAGGCGGATTAAGGAGCCAATTTTTTTAATACATTGATGATGAGAAATATCTCATTCAACCCCTGATGGGTTATAATTATGATATGTATTGTTTTCAATTTCAAATAATATGATCAGCTGCCAATATGCGAAAGTGGCATCACATATCCTGTCCAATCACCAAATTTGTCCACATGTTAAAATAAATAAATAATACAAAACTAAATCATAAATACAAACCAACGCAAATATAAACAATCAAAAACAATGAGGGAAAAATAACAAACAAAAATAATAAGCGGGGGTGTAAAGGCCTGGTGTGTTTAGTTTGATGCGTAATTGACTTTCATTCCTTCATTGTAACAGTTGTGAATACAAGCCAGTGGTTCCATCCTGGGAGATCAAGAAACCAGACACTGACTACCACCTTGCAGAAATACTCTTCTTCTTCTTCGATCCTTAACCACCGACCGTCAAAGCAGTCAGTGGCCATCACGCCTAGTGGCGTCTTGTAGGGCAACAACAAATTGATTCCACTTTGCACGGTCGGTGGCCATCCTTCGTACAGTGCCCCAACTCTGGTTCATTCTTTGCATCTCAGCCTCCACAGTCCTCCGCCAAGTTGTTTTTGGTCGGCCTCTCTTTCACTTTCCTTCAGGGGTCCAAAGCATAGCTGTTCTTGTGATGGCATCGGGGTCTCTTCTGAGGACATGACCAACCCAGCTCCAGCGTCTGCCAGCTATGATGGTGTGCATGTCCTCTTGCTTGCTACGAGTAAGCAGATCTTGGTGATGGTATTCGGCCAAAAAATGCGGTGAATTTTTCTTAGGCATGTTGTGTGAAAAGAGGACAATTTTGACATTTCCTTCTCTGTGACTCTCCAGCATTCCGCACCATAGAGAAGCACAGAAAGCACGCAACTCTGGTATAATCTTAATTTTGTGCTTGTGCTGTATTGGGAGGACTTCCAGATGTTATTTAGGCTAAGAAGGCTGTTCTTGCCTTATTCATTCTGATGTTGATGTCTTTGCCTGCCCCACCGTCTGGTGTTACTATGCTTCCTAGGTATGTGAAGGTATCTGTCTGTACCAATTGCTGATTCCTTACTGATATGGGCTCAGGGTTGCTCACATTGAGCGTCATGACCTCAGACTTCTTTAAATTGATGTTCAAGCCCACCTGCTGGCTAAATTTATTAAGTCTATCCGTTTTTTCCTGGATGTGTTGATGTGAATGTGCCAGCAGTGCAATGTCATCTGCATATTCCAGATCTTCCAATGTAGAAAATGTAGTCCATCTTATTCCTCTTGGACTGCCCTCTGTTGTCTGGTGCATCACCCAGTCTATGACTGTTAAAAAAAGAGTGGTTGATAAGGGGCATCCCTGTCGTACTCCTGTCTTCACCTCGAAGGTTAGATTGCTCTGCCCAACACTACACGTAAAGTTGGCATAGAGGCTTTTTATGATTGCCACTATGCAGCTTGGAATTCCATAAGCCCTCAGTATTTTCCATAAACTGTCCCTATGTATGCTGTCAAAAGCCTTTTCAAAATCAACAAAATTTATGTAAAGCTGTCTTTGCCATTCTGAGCACTGCTCTATAATGTTCCTGAGAGTGAATATATGGTCAGAAATACTCAAGAAAGCAAATAATATAGAAAATATTAAAAACATAGCCAAAAAATATATACAACAAATATCAAAGGACAGCATTACTGTATACACACATGGGTCCAAGGGAGAGGATGGCAAATTGGGGATAGGAATATTAATTCCAATTTGGAAAATGGCAAAAGAGCATAGTGTCACCGAATATACATCCGTTTTCATTGCAGAGATGATGGCGATACTAAAAGTACTAGAAATATTCTCTAATAACCCTGCCAATGAACTAACAGTTTTAACAGACTCTTTCAACAATTCAAGCACTAAGAAACTTACGAGAATGCAGTAGACTTGATATAGCAGAGGGAATATTTCTGGCTACTACATACTTATATTCCAGAGGATGTTCAGTCTTAATAGCTTGGATACTTTCATATGGTGGCATAGAGGGAAATTAAAAGGCAGATAAAGAAGCCAAAAAAGGCAGGTCTGATAAAAATCTAATAAATGTAGGGATGAGTAAATCAGAGATTAAGAGCTTAATTAAAGATTTAATAACAGATGAATGGAAAGCAGAGTGGGATAAAAATCTAAAAGGAAGACATGCATATAAGATGTTCAAGGCTCCAACAAGAAAATGTCACATATCTGGGGAATTGAAAATTCCCAGTAATAAGAAACTTGTCAGACTACAGCTCGGAAAAGACTATTTCAGAGTATAAGAACCTTACTGGGCAGGATGTCTTCAAGACAATAATATAGAATATTTCTTGTTAATATGTAAGAGGTATGAACAAATGAAAATCCCAGTATTAGATTATTTACAGGCATAAAATTTACCTATAAAGAATAGGCCTATTTATAGAAGAAGTGTTAAGAATTGGCAGACCTAGAGAACTATATAATATAGTCAAACAATATTTAGCAAAACAAAAGTTAATATATAGTAATTGGAAAGATGAAGGTCTGATGATGTTCTTACAATACATATGACTTATGGCAGGTGAAAGTCAAAATTAAATATCCAGCTGGAAACACCAAGCCTTTGCATCCCTCCCCCTGAATATTATTTTTGTTTGATGTTTTTGTTTGGTTTTGTTTTGTTTTATCTCGTTTTTATTTGTTTGGTTTTTTATTTTTGTTTTTTTTAACATACCATCGCATTAGGGCTTCTTTATTCCATCTCCGCTTTTTGCTAAAATTGACCTGAGGTCGTAAATCAACATCTTGTAGTTAAATCTATAATGCTTCACAGTATCATTCAGTTACCAGTCTGGATTATCATGTAAAATTTCATTTTAATGTGATATATCCTTTGTTTCAACCAGTAATCCAAAAACTTTGAATGCGTTTTTCTCAAAACAAGCTCAAGTGGAGATGTAATAAAGCAGTCCTAATGCAACGATATTACAATCATTTTGATTTGCCATATTTATAATGATTTGACAGATGGGATGACACTTTCCATATCAGCAGTTATTCATCTTATTTGGCATTGAAAACAATATATATCCTAATTATAACCCATCAGAGGCTGAAGGGGATATTTTTCATCAATAAATTTTTTTTTAAACTTTCATTTGCATAGTAATATGTTTTATAAAAACATGGCGTTCACTTTCACTGCCATATACCCACTAATCCCTGTATATTAACTTTTGTTCTTGTTAAATACTATTTGACTATTATGAATCCTCCTGAAAATATGATGCCCCACTAAATTACTGGAAATGATAAAGTCACTTCACGAAGTGAACACTCCAATTAGCTGGAAGCACATCACAGCTTTTTGACATATGCAGTGGAGTTAAACAAGGCTTCATCCTGGCTCCTACCGTCTTCGGGATCTTCTTTGCCTTGCTCTTGAAAACATGCATTCAGAGATATGCAACTGAAGGAATATGTTTTCACACTAGGTCAGATGGCTGACTGTTTAACCTCACAAGGCTGAAGGCAAAAACAAAAATTATAAGGGTCACTATAACTTATCAGAGACTACTTGGCTACTTATTCGCTGATGACGTAGCAATCGTCATTCAAAGTCAACAGGAGCTTCAGAGCTTGATGAATCGCTTCACCCAAGCATGCAAAGACTTTGACCTCACAATAAGTCTAAAGAAAACAAATGTACTGGATCAGGATGTGGATATTGCACCAGTTATCACTATTGATAACTAGGAATTGGCAGTGGTGCACTACTTCAAACACCTGGGGTCTACCATCAACAACAAACTCACTGGACACAAGTTGACAGCTGCATTGGCAAAGCTGCAGCTACCTTTGCCCTCCTTACAATGCGTGTTTGAAGAAACTCCAAACTCACAATGAAGATCAAAGCTGCGATATATAATGCCTGTGTCCCAGCACACTTCTCTAAGGCAGCGAGACATGGACAACCTATGCTAAGCAAGAAAGAAGGCTTAATATCTTCCATCTACGCTCACGGCAACAACTCTCCAAACAGCCAACTCACTCATGCGAACAACAAAGAAACTTGGCTGAATAGATGGGCCATGGGAAACACCAGGAGAGAGGTTTACAGACATATGGCTGGTCCTGATCCTAATGACATGACCATCTTGCAAGGAGGGATCAGAGCACCATTTTTCGGCTCAGATCACAACATGTACCACTCAACAGTCACTTGAACAGAATCCAGCCACAACACTCTCCAGAGTGCCAGCTATGTAACTACCCCTACGAAAAAGTTGACCACCACCTCTTTGAGTGCCCAGCACTCGATGATGTTAGGAAAATGCTCCTTCCTCCCAGGCCAGATAAGTGGAACACCTTGTACAGAGAAACAAAACAACTTGTGAAAACATACAGATATCACTACATGGCATTGGGCAGAAGGGCGAGAGCCCAAGCGCCGCTGGATTAATAATAACAACAACAACTTGCATCTACAGTAAATATTCTACACATAAAGGTATGTTTCAGGTGTTCGTGAGAAATAAAGGAGCAGAAAACTAGACAACATAAAAACTACAGAAGTGAGTGGCTTACCGGAGAATCGAACCCAGGACCTTCCAAATAGCACCCCCGCCTAGCTACAGAAGTGAATCACACTATCCTCCCTGCCAGCTAGGCACCACAAAAATAGTGCTTTGAAGACAGGGGTCATTACATTTAAACAAATAAAGAGGGGAAACCCAAGTCCTGTAAACAGTAAATAAATAAATATTATACACATAAAGGTATGTTTCAGGCGCTCGTGAGAAATAAAGAAGCACAAAACTAGACAACAGAAAAACATCTACAGTGTCTACGCCATATCTTCTGTATTTCGTGGAAGGACAAAGTGACAGATGTCGAGGTGTTGTCAAGTGCTGGTCTTCAAAGCATCAAACATAAAGCTAGCAGAGATGGACTTTTCGACATGTACTAATGGAGACTGAGCACCTGTGGGTTTGCCCGGAGTGCAATGATGTCGATTCTGTTCAGCAATAACAATGCATGTATACACTGCTTAGATCAGACAGCGCTGACTATGCTGGTTTAGCCATGGGCGGTACATGGAAGATGGTCGCATCCCAAAAGATATCTTCTACGAATAACTGGCAGGACAGCAAAAGAACAGTTGGGCAATCACAGCTGAGGTTCAAAGATGTGTGCAAGAGAGACATGAGGACTCTGAAAATAAATCCAGCAACCTGGGAGGATGAAGCTGCCAATCGCACCAAATGGCGATCCTCTCTTCAGCGCTATCTCAGATTTGGCAAAAAGAAGCTCTCACAACAGCAGAAGAGAAAAGGAACAGAGGAAAAAGAGCAGCTGAGGGTTATCACCTCAGGGGTACAATTCCAATTGTCAGTTATGACTGAAAGGGCTATTATTATTATATTATGCAGTTTCCTAGGCCTGTCTATTCTTAACACCTCTCCTATATTTATGGGTAAATTTGAAGCCTGCACAAAATCTAATATTGCGATTCTCTAATGTTCATATCTCTTACATTTCAGCAATAAATGCTCTATATATTGTTGTCTACTGTAAAACATGTATTGGAAATAGACAGACCCAGAAAACTATAGTACAACAATATATAACTAAAAGAAAAACTAATATGTACGGATCGGTGAGGGTATGCTGGGAAAGTGAGGTTCCAGTAATGCATATTTATGATGACAGATGAATAGAGAATTGGTTGTCATCACAGGCACTCCAGCCTTTCCCACCCTTCCCCCTCCCTGTTAACAACATGACAGGTGTGAGATACTGCCTTTTTGGAACAGGGGAGGACACACACACACAGGCATTCACACAATGTGACACATATTCAGAAAAAAAATTAATATCTCCCCAGCACACTATATGTCCTAATTATAACCTATCAAGGGATGTTTTGTCATCATTTTAAAAAAAAAGTTTACATTCCAGGTTATAACATTTAGCCTTCCCACATTTCCCATTCAAAGCAAGGGTATATCTGTTATTTCCTGGGAGTTTATTCTATCATCATCATCATCATCAGTTGCCATCTCCACAACGAAGGTTGGCTGTAATGGATCTCCAACGTCTTCTGTCTCTTGTCTTGGTGGTGCACTCTGATAGACTCTTTCCTGTCCATCTTTTTATGTTATCTTCCCAAGGGATGAACTAAGAGGTCAGTCAATCGGACAATGCCCGAGGGCCCGCAGCAGTGGGGGGCCCGCTCTCCCCTAGCCTCAATCTATGGCGGATAAGTGGTTAGGAGCCAATGACCCATACTGCTTGGGGCCCAATCATTGTCAGTCCGCTTCTGATCTTCACTTTCTCTCACTAACCGCCAGCTGTCGCAGATGTTCTCTGGCTCGAAACAAACTACTTTTTTTTTTTTTTAACGTACGCCTGCTATTACTGGAGGCGAAATCTCAGGTTAGGATGTCTAACCCAAGACTGATTTTACGTGAGTATCCTATTATCCCTGTACGCTGACAAGTGTCCTCTCGCCTTTCAGGCAGATACTCGCCATCTTCAGAGAGTCCCCATTAGAGCTGGGTTGGCTCAGGAGCCGTTCAGGTTATTCCAGTCCCTGGTCGATGACACTACTTCAAATGTCCTCGCCCAGGCTTGAACCTGCTGCGACCAATACGAGGTTGGACATAGGGCTAGCTGCGACCAATACGAGCTTGGACATGGGGATAGCTGCGACCAATACGAGGTTGGACATGTGGCCAGCTGCGACCAATACGAGGTTGGACATGGGGCTAGCTGCGACCAATACGAGGTTGGACATAGGGCTAGCTGCGACCAATACGAGGTTGGACATGGGGCTAGCTGCGACCAATATGAGGTTGGACATGGGGCTAGCTGCTACCAATACGAGGTTGGACATAGGGCTAGCTGCTACCAATACGAGGTTGGACGTGGGGCTAGCTGCAACCAATATGAGGTTGGACATGGGGCTAGCAGCGACCAATACGAGGTTGGACTTGGGACTAGCTGCGACCAATACGAGGTTGGACATGGGCCTAGCAGCGACCAATACGAGGTTGGACTTGGGACTAGCTGTGACCAATACGAGGTTGGACATGGGGCTAGCAGCGACCAATACGAGGTTGGACATGGGACTAGCTGCGACCAATACGAGGTTGGACATGGGGCCAGCAGCCTCATAATTAATTCTCTTACTCCCCTTCCCCCCCCCCCACTTCACTTTAGTCTCATCTTTTCCCACCAAAGTTGCTATCTTTTTCATGGCACATTTTTTGGGGATGGGAACTAAATTGCGTGCCTGTTGAAACAACGCGCCTTTTGTTCCTATTATACTACATGGCACCGGATGTTGTTGTTGTTCTTTCTTTTTTAAAGAAATATTCCTGCCTCTGTTGCTTTTCAACGACAACATTTCGGGAATTTCACCCATTTATATTACTCAATTCAGGCAAGTATTTGATGTGTCTCCACCATATTTATATATATAGATAGATAGATAGCCACTGAAGCCTCCCTGATGAAGCTTCTTTACTTTCATGCCACACTGTTTCTGTACTTCTCAAGCAAAATAGAAAGGAATTAAATGACCACAGAGTAGTTTAGTGACGTCATCAGGGCATACAGCGTAAAGAGCACCACATAATTATTACCCGCCATGTTTTGGTGGGTGACTTACTCGTGTAAAACTGATTGCTACAGAAACCACTGGTACAAGAGTACAGGACTTGTATGCAGGCTTCCTACAGGGGCTCAGTTACAGTGAAGGCTTCCTACAGGGGCTCAGTTACAGTGAAGGCTTCCTACAGTGGCTCAGTTACAGTGAAGGCTTCCTACAGGGGCTCAGTTACAGTGAAGGCTCCGAAAGGAGCGAAAAATAACTGCTTTTATAATTTGATAGCTAACATAACAACCTTCTCTGTTTTCCTATTCCTCTTCTTCGAGTGGCGTATTCGATTATGTCGCTCCACAAGTTCCCGTCTTGCGAACTGTTTATCAATTATATTGTAGACTTCTTTCCATGCCATGATGTCAATTTGGCCAGCATCTTTTATCTTTGTCGTCTGCTACCTCTTTGTCATTCAGTCTTTCCTGTTTCACAACATATTCGGGCTTTTTTCCTATAACATCTTCTTTCTTTTTCTTTCTTTGATCCTTAGCCGCCGACCGTCAAAGCAGTCAGTGGCCATTACACCTGGTGGCGTCTTGTAGGGCAACAACAAATTGATTCCACTTTGCTCGGTCGGCGGCCATCCTTCGTACAGTGCCCCAACTCTGGTTCATTCTTTGCATCTCAGCCTCCACAAACCTCCGCCAAGTTGTTTTTGGTCGGCCTCTCTTTCGTTTTCCTTCAGGGGTCCATAGCATAGCTGTTCTTGTGATGGCATCGGGGTCTCTTCTGAGGACATGGCCAACCCAGCTCCAGCGTCTGCCAGCTATGATGGTGTGCATGTCCTCTTGCTTGCTCCGAGTAAGCAGATCTTGGTTGGTGATGGTATTCGGCCAAAAGATTCGGAGAATTTTTCTTAGGCATGTTGTGTGAAAAGAGGACAATTTCGACATTTCACAGAGAAGGAAAAAAGAGAAGCACAGAAAGTACACAGCTCTCATATAATCTTAATTTTGTGCTTGTGCTGTACTGAGAGGACTTCCAGATGTTGTTTAGACTAAAAAAGGATGATCTTGCTTTGTTCATTCTGTTGTTGATGTCTTTGCTTGCTCCGCCGTCTGGTGTTACTATGCATCCTAGGTATGTGAAGGCATCTGTCTGTTCCAGTTGCTGATTCCTTACTGATATGGGCTCAGGGTTGCTCACATTGAGCGTCATGACCTCTGTCTTCTTTAGGTTGATGTATATGCCGATGACGTTGCACTGCTAGCACATTTCTTATAACATGCCTGAAGAATATGGATTGCTTTCTTGTACCGTGAATAACAAGCTTCCTTTGCGCATTGACCTCTATCAGGACATTACCATTCACTGTCTTTAGCGGCACATGCTATTTTTAACATTTTTCTGTAAAATCACATATCTGTGGCCTCCAGTGCTTTTGTATGTGTACTAACTGCCCATGACTCACTTTAGTATGTCGGAATTGGTTTGGTTTGAAGGACTATCTTCATTGCACACGGACAACTCCATCAGTGCTCCAATCTTCTCCCTAAGATCACACAAGGAGGATCTCAGCACAGTGCACGAACTCCGTATCATCAGCGAGAATCCCAATGTGTGTAAAAAGGAATCACACATTCTATAAATATTTTTGTGGCGGGTAGGTTTCTAATTGGTTCTATATAACATTGAAGAACTCTCTTACTTCGACTGACAAAATTATCATCAGTTGCCATCTCCACAATGAAGGTTGGCTGTAATGGATCTCCGTCTCCTGTCTCGGTGGTGCACTCTTTCCTGTCCATCTCTTGATGTTATCTTCCCACTTACAGCACTCTCTTCCCCTTGCACGTTTGCCGTCAGCTCTCCCTTCTATTATGGTCTTCTGCAAGGTGTTACACCTTTTTAAGTGGCCAAAATGTTTTAGCTGCCTAATTTTGATATTGTTTGTTAGTTCTCTTTTCATATCTAGATTTTCTCAATCAATACCCTTAAGCTCCCATAGGAGCATAGGCCTTCAACAAACACATGCCAAGTCCTCCTGTCCTGCGCCATCCGTTCAAGTTCTTTCCATGTTTTCCTCATCATTTTCACCTCTGTATCCAGTTCTCTTCTCCATGTGTTTTTTGGTCTACCTCTGCCTCTCTTTTCCTGTGGATTCCAGAACAAGGACTGCCTCGTAATGCTATCAACAGGTCTCCTCAATGTTGTGTCCTACCCATCGCCAGCTTCTTCTTCTCAACTCTTGTTCCACTGGCACTTGTCTGGTTCTTGTCACATTTGTGACTTTGTCATAACATTTCAGTCCTTCTATTCTACGCAAGATAATTATACAGAGAATCTCAAAAGCAGTAGACCACAAACTGAGGAAAGAACAAGCAGGATTTAGAAAGAACAGAAGATGTGTAGATCATATATTTACCCTCAGGAACATTATAGAGCAGTGCTCAGAATGGCAAAGACAGTTGTACATTAATTTCGTTGATTTTGAAAAGGCTTTTGACAGTATACATAGGGACAGTTTATGGAAAATACTGAGGGCTTATGGAATTCCAAACTGCATAGTGTCAATCATAAAAAGCCTTTATGCCAACTTTACGTGCAGCATTGGGCAGAGCAACCTAACCTTTGAAGTGAAGACAGGAGTATGACAGGGATGCCCCTTATCAACCACTCTATTTTTAACAGTCATAGACTGGGTGATGTGCCAGACAACAGAGGGCAATAGAAGAGGAATAAGATGGACTACATTTTCTACATTGGAAGATCTGGAATATGCAGATGACATTGCACTGCTAGCACATTCACATCAACACATCCAGGAAAAAACGGATAGACTTAATAAGTATAGCCAGCAGGTGGGCTTGAACATCAACCTAAAGAAGACAGAGGTCATGACCCTCAATGTGAGCAACCCTGAGCCCATATTAGTAAGGAATCAGCAACTGGAACAGACAGATGCCTTCACATACCTAGGATGCATAGTAACACCAGACGGCGGAGCAAGCAAAGACATCAACAACAGAATGAACAAAGCAAGAACAGCCTTTTTTAGTCTAAACAACAGCTAGAAGTCCTCTCAGTACAGCACAAAATTAGGATTATATCAGAGCTGTGTGCTTTCTGTGCTTCTCTATGGCGCGGAGAGCTGGAGAGTTACAGAGAAGGAAATGTCGAAATTGTCCTCTTTTCATACAACATGCCTAAGAAAAATTCTCCGAATCTTTTGGCCGAATATCATCACCAACCAAGATCTGCTTACTCGGAGCAAGCAAGAGGACATGCACACCATCATAGCTGGCAGATGCTGGAGCTGGGTTGGCCATGTCCTCAGAAGAGACCCCGATGCCATCACAAGAACAGCTATGCTATGGACCCCTGAAGGAAAATGAAAGAGAGGCCGACCAAAAACAACTTGGCGGAGGACTGTGGAGGCTGAGATGCAAAGAATAAACCAGAGTTGGGGCACTGTACGAAGGATGGCCGCCGACCGAGCAAAGTGGAATCAATTTGTTGTTGCCCTACAAGACGCCACTGCTTTGACGGTCGGCGGCTAAGGATCAAAGAAGAAGAAGATTCTACGCAAGCACCCGTTTATATAAGTCTGTAGCTTTTTGGTTGTTGTTTTTGTGGCTCTCCATGTCTCAGAGCCATACAATAGGACTGACTTGACATTTAAGTTGAAGATTCTTATTTTCGTGTTGATTTCTCTTGTTCTCCATATGTTTCCCAATGCAATGAAAGCTCCTCTTGCTTTTTGTATTCTTATTTTAATATCACTGTCTGTCCCTCCAACTCTGTCTTTATTACTGCCAAGATATGTGTATGTTTCTACATTCTTTAGTGGTGTTTCTTCAAGTTCAACCTTGTTATCATTTCTTGCATTTATTCTCATAATCTTTGCGTATTTTCAGGCCCACTTGTTGTGACCTCTCATCGAGAATTTTCATTTTCTCTTGCATCTGATTATGAGACAGAAGAGCGAAGTCATCTGCAAAATCCAGATCTTCAAGCTGTTTAGTCAGTTTCCACTGGATTCCATTTCTGTTGTGTGATGTCGATGTTTTCATAACCCAATCTATTGCTAGTAAGAAAAGAAATGGAGACAAGAGGCATCCCTGTCTCACTCCCATTCTAATCCTGTTAGATTTTCTAGGACCTCATTTGTTTTCTTCTAAAGCCCCATTTTTCTATATATCCACATCTCAATTCGTTCTTCCAATTGCTTATTCATTGTCCATGTTTCTACACCATACAGTAGTGAAGAGTATATATAACATTTTATGATTCTCAGTTTTAATTTGTGTGTTAACTGTTTAGATGTCAGTATATGTTTCATGTTGGTGAATGTAGCTTTGGCCATTCCTATTCTCTTCTTGATTTCTGTTTCACATCTGTTATTATATGACCAAGATATGAGAAGCTTTTGACTTGTTCCTTTTATGCTTATATTTCTTCTTCTTCGATCCTTAACCACCGACCGTCAAAGCAGTCAGTGGCCATCACGCCTAGTGGCGTCCTGTAGGGCAACAACAAATTGATTCCACTTTGCACGGTCGGTGGCCATCCTTCGTACAGTGCCCCAACTCTGGTTCATTCTTTGCATCTCAGCCTCCACAGTCCTCCGCCAAGTTGTTTTTGGTCGGCCTCTCTTTCGCTTTCCTTCAGGGGTCCAAAGCATAGCTGTTCTTGTGATGGCATCGGGGTCTCTTCTGAGGACATGACCAACCCAGCTCCAGCGTCTGCCAGCTATGATGGTGTGCATGTCCTCTTGCTTGCTACGAGTAAGCAGATCTTGGTTGGTGATGGTATTCGGCCAAAAGATGCGGTGAATTTTTTTTAGGCATGTTGTGTGAAAAGAGGACAATTTTGACATTTCCTTCTCTGTGACTCTCCAGCATTCCGCACCATAGAGAAGCACAGAAAGCACGCAACTCTGGTATAATCTTAATTTTGTGCTGTATTGGGAGGACATGCTTATATTTACTGTGGGCTTATCGTCTGTTTTACTAAGTATTATAGTTTTTGTTTTCTCAGTATTAATGTCCAATCCATATTCATGACATATTGTTCACTAGTTCTTGTAAATCCTGTTCACTTTCAGCTAACAACATGGTATAATCAGCATATCTAAGGTTGTTTATTGACCTTCCACTGATGTTCAGTCCTAGCATTTCCTCTATGTTTGAAAATTATTTCGGTATATAGATTAAATAGGCAAGGGGACAGCACACAACCTTGTCTGACACCTCTTTTTATATCTAAACTAGCAATAACCCGTCAAACTTGACGGGTTTTTAATTATAGTGTGCTATTTCCGCTCCCGGATGAGCAGATAGAAGTACATTCTTAGAGTGTTTTTAATTTATATCTATTATACAGTGTAATCAAACTGTTCATGAACACCGTCATTTGAACGCTTTTCTTTGTTAATTGTAACTATTTTCGGGAGAGTATATATAATGGAAACAATACAATTTTTCAACACGGTTGCATTCCTCAGCTGTGACCAACATACACACGGCGAGAATTATGTTATTTTAGATTCAATTTAAAAGTTCTTTGATGACAACATTTCATGTGAAAGTGCGTGGATTGTTTTCAAAGAGTGTTCCCTGATAATAAGTGGTTTTAACAAAAACTTTCAAGTTTTCATGATTTGTACATCGGGTGAGGGCTCATGCACACCAATTTTTACGCACTTTTTCTTTGTAGAGTGCTACTAATTTCGTGAAAGAATAAAAAAAATAAAAGCAAAGTATTTGTTTTATATAACACCCACGCCAAGCAAGTTGCACACTGTGCATTGCGCACTTTTTTTTCTCTGGCGCAAGTTACTATTTTGAGTGAGACCGACCGACGTAACATCGTACATCGGTAATTATGTTAGATGTGATATGGTGAGTAATTCCTGCCAGATCTTAGAGTAGCAGTTTGCTCCCAATAAAGGTTACTGAGTATTCTTATGTCTTTTCCATCAATACCTATGTCTTCGAGACATTCAATTATTTTCTCGTGATGGACTTTGTCAAAAGCCTTCTTATAGTCATTGAAGCACATGAACATACTTTTTTGGACCTGACAAAATGTTGTTGCATAAAATATTTTTATTTTACGGAATGCTGCTTTTTCCAGGACTATTACTCTTCACATCTGAGATGCATCTTCCATCCAATGTTATTAACGTGCCTGAGTATTTGAATCTATTTACTTTGATAGTGCATTCTGGAGAAGCCATTTTCTTTGAGACGACCAATACTTCTTTCGACTATTAAGGCTAAAGCCTTTATTTTCACTTTCACTATTGTATCAATCATTTCCTGCAACTCATTTTTCAATTTTTGCTAGTAAGACTATCATCAGCATATCTCTTGTCTACTTGCTTACAAAGTAGATTAAATTAAAAATAAAATATAAATACAAACGGCTGACTAAAACTAATAATTTTTTTTTTTTCAGCACAAGTGCTAATTTTTTTTAAAGAAAAGGGATGAACAAAGATGTGCTAAGAACAAAGAAAACAACAAATATACTCGTCAAGCACATCGCGCAGAGAGAAGATATATTGAGCCAGTCTCATCCGAGTTTTCTGCATTTATTCCGTTTAGTCTTTCATCCTATCTCTGCACAAAAAGGTTTGTCTTTATCTTCTTCATGTACCATCCACAACTTCCTACCCCTAATGTGGTTTATCCGTTCTGTTGTTGACATTATTTCATGCCATAACTGCGCAGTATTTTCTGTGTTGTCTTATACCTCTTTTTTTCCCAATCAATCCTGCCTGTTGTAGTATATTCAAACTTCCCTCTTTTCGCAACCAGCCCAAGAAATATGGCCGCCTTTCTTCTAATCAATCAACCTATACCCTTTAGCTCACAAAAGAGCACAGTCCTCCTGTTGTGTGCCATCAGTTCAAGTTCCTTCCACGTCTTCATTATTTTCATTTCTGTCTACAGTTCTCTTCCCCATCTGTTTTTGGTCTAGCTCTGCCTCTCTTACCCTGAGGATTCCAGAACAAAGACTGCCTTGTAATGCTATCAACAGGTTTCCTCAGTGTCTTCTCCTCATGTCTTATTCCACTGGCACTTGTCTGGTTCTTGTCATCAGATCTACATTAGTGACACTGTCGCTCCACTTCAATCCTTCTATTCTATGCAAGCACCCATGTTTGAAAGTCTGTAGTGTTTGGCTGTTGTTCTCACTACAAGACCTGACATGTATTTGTTGAAGGCCTATCTATGCTCCTTAAGGAGCTAAAGGGCGCCAATGACTATACATACACATATTGAAGACTAGTGTTTTAAATTATAGTCGCGACTATAATATAATATATCTGACATCTGATTATTCTGTATATTTTACCAAAAGTCATTGTGAGAATTATTCAAGATTTGTCAACAATCAAACCGATGGACTGCAACCAACATATCAAATGTCATCTGTACGCCTGCATTTGTATATGTGTTGATGTGATATGTGACAAAAGGAATCAAACATAAATAAAATTCAAGGCACCAGACACTGCAGGAAATTAAACACAGCCACTGGCTGTTGCCAGTCAATAATAATTATGAAAATTGAAAAAAAATCACTCAGAAAAAAAATAACATTTGTGGCAAAATATTCAAAGACATTTTATTAGACATGAATCACTTAAATAGACATAGTGAAGTAAAGATACAAACACACCAATACGTACGAAATAAAATATCCATTCAAACTTTTATCATTTGTTCAATGTCAAAAATAATATTTTGTAATCATATAAAACTGTTTCATCCATTATGACAACCTACAAAAGAGCAGTGACAAAGCAAAACGTCTCAGATTTTACAAACATAATATGACTTCCCTATTACTCTGCAGCTGCATTTATCAAATAAGATACCATAAAATGGCAGACAGAAATTACAAACAACTTTTAAAAAATGAGTTTTGCTTTCACCTAAATTATATAATGGAAAGCAGGAGAGACATAGTGCAATTAAGTACTATTTTACAAAACTGTCAACACTCATCAGAGGTCACAATCATGAAGTACCAAAAGTGACACACAAAGTCTGCCTTCACTTTTGGGTCTGTGATTCAGTGATTCTCAACTTACTTCCACAAAGACTACGAACAAATGTGAAGTGAACAGATATTTTTCTCTGGACGCATCTAGTATTAGGCTTTTACTATTTTTAAAACTAAAGAATGTGCACTTTTTTTTATTGTTTCACTGAGAGTTCCTGCATGTTTTATGTTTCAAGATCTTGAAAATGTGATCCTTGTGCTCAAAATGCCACACAATAATCTTTAAAAAAATATATATACCAGCTCATCAAACTTCTCTACTATACAGTGTTTCTAAACCAGTTGTCCACTAATCCCCATAACCTTAGACTCTGACATGACATCTTACATTAAAATGTGGCTATTCAGCAGCTTACATTGCCATTCCTGTATTTTGGTTGATATATATAATTTCTAGTAGGTAATGAGAGCCACACCAGAGGCTTACGAGCCATGCTATAGCCACCCGGGGGTATATGAAGATGTAATGACAGAAATAAGGAGCACAGGAAGCCATAAAAAAAGAATGGTATGAACTGCTCAAGATGGAATGGCTTAGAGAAATATGGATTATAGAAGAATATGCACCACAGAATTCTTAAAAGAAAAGAATACAAATAATTACAGGCTTATTTTGATATTAAATCAAAACTTTCATGATGAAAAATAAAACATGATACAACTAATAACATTCATCCATCTTCAAGAAAACAAGTCTGGGATCTAAAAAACATTTTAAAATTTGTCTTTGTCCTCAAACATACCTATTGCACACTGACTTAATTTTCGCATTTTGACAAATTTTACAGACAAAAAAATACTGGATGGATTTGGTCCATCACAAAAGTGACAATTCAGCTCATTCAACATGTGGAGTCACATCATTTAAATAATGCCTTGTGAAAGATTCTATATTTCACAAAATACCCATGATTTTTACAAAGATAAAACACTGAAACTGCATTTGAAATGAATGTTTCTAACACAACTTTTCTATAAACCAAACATCAATAATCTGAAGAGAGCCAGCAAAAATTAATTGATTATTTTCATTACTAGCCTATTAAAACATTTATAGCAGTCTTTGTTGTGCTGATTTTAATTTTGATATTTTGTCAATTTGGTTAATTTTATGCATAAGTGTAATTGTGGTTTAAATTTGTTGTATTATCTCTGAATAAAAATCAGTTAGGTACAACTATGTTATTACTAAATCCTTTTTGTGATTTGTCTCAAGAACTTTAGTTTAACCAAAAAATATCATAGATCCAAACTACCCCGCCCCATTTAGTTTGGTTTATAGACACTCTACTGTACACTACTTTCATGTATGTAGATAGATAGATAGACCTTCTAAAGTTACTGCTTACAATCACATCTGGAAAAAGTTTTTTTTTTTATTTGTCTCCCTGGATAATTTAAGAACCCCAGGCCCCATCACAATGGTGATAAATTTAAGAACCCCAGGCCCCATCACAATGGTGATAAATTTAAGAACCCCAGGCCCCATCACAATGGTTATAAATTTTCGCCAGGATAGTCCAGCTGATCCTATCATATTTGCTAGAATTATTAACACACACACAACATTTAACCTACAATGGATACTTCAGGGCTCCTTGTTTCAGCCATATCGAACAATGCTTTACGGCACATTTGAACAGATCTCTTGTCTCCGAGAGCCTCATACATTTTACTGGCTTCTTTGATGAGGTTCAATCGTTCACTAGTGCCTCCAGTCATGTTAGATGGCAAGTGACGACCTGCCATTAGGAGGGCTGCTGCCTTTTCCCTTTCAGGGTATTCCTCTGCTTCATCCTGAATTTCTGTCAAAATAACACAAAAAATATAGCTTCTTTAAAATGCAAGAACATGCCAACATTTTTCATAACAAAGGAATGCTTTATTAAATGTACATTCAATATAATAATTATACAAGTAAGTAAAAAATAATTTTTTTAAAAAAAGCAATGTTAAAGATATTAATTATTTTGATGACAGCATTTTAAGTTCTGAGCATATTACGGAAGAAAAGTGCTCGGTAATCTTTACCTTTAGTGCTGTTGAGTATGTATAATATGTGTATTTTCGTACCATTTAGAATTGGGGTTAGGTTTAGGGTTAACCCCAACCCTAACTCAAAACACATATTATACATACTCGACGGCACTAAAGGTAAAGATTACCAAGTGCTCAGTACACACTATACTGGTTGTAATTTGGAAACGGTGTCTATTATTCATCATTTTCCGTTTGACTCTGTAAGGAACATGGATCAACCACGGCAGCTGGTGACCATTGAAGGAAGCCTGCACCAAGTATTCATAAGCTCTTGTAGTGCTGGTTTATGTAGTAATGTTTGACATCAGGAGGTTGCCAGTCTCAGGCACATCCTCATACTGGTTGTATCGTACAACATGCCTGAATGAACAGTTCTATTCTTTCTTGATCTCATTAGAGGTACCCCACACTATAAGTGGATTTGTGTGATCTGACCTATCTTTTGTTCTGATCTAGGTTACATTTTTTGTGACAGTTTAATGAACTGGTCTCAACAAACAGGTGGCATCATTCTTTTTCTTCTATCTTCAATAAATATGTGCATGTTTGAAAGATACCATCACTACTCATTCAGTCTTCCACATTAATAAAACTTAAATATTCTAAGCAAACAACAACAAAAATTGAATATTGCAAGCATTGTCTAAAGAAATTATAAATGTACCTTTATCAACTGGTGATTCATTTACTTTATTTCTGTGTCTAATACTTCTGTCTAGCAGTTGCTGTGTGCGACCTGGACTTGCACCAGCCATTATTCTTGCTGTGGCTTCATGAAGGAATACCTGGTGGACAGCAAACAAATAATTCTGAGAAAGTAACAAAACAGACATTTGTAACCACTGTTGTGTAACTAGGGCTGCTGACCTTGTGACTCTCTTGTAGCAGTGCCAAGTTAATTTCCTTGGCATTATCTCAGCCTACATATAGAGCTTCATGTGGCATTATCTCAGTCTACATATAGAGCTTCATGTGGCATTATCTCAGTCTACATATAGAGCTTCATGTGGCATTATCTCAGTCTACATATAGAGCTTCATGTGGCATTTCTGCCATTTCAAAAGTGGTTGAGTTGGGAGTCACGAGTTCTTTCTCAGGTAGTCCATCTTGGCTCACCGTGCATTTAAAGAATCCTCACATCTGGTTTTAAACTAGCAGGGGGGAAAGAGCTAAGGGCAGGATACTGTGCATTCACCATCATCCCAAGGTCTCTCTAAAAATGCAAAATCACTCCTCTGGTTCTGGGCTTTCCCAACGAACTGTCACATCCAGAAGACATCCACTTCTCTACTCTCCTCACCTGTTACCTATCCACTGTGGGATCCTCCTGCATGCAGTCTACCAGGTATAAGCAAGAGCTTGGTCTGGGGCTCAAGCGATTTCCTCAACCTCAATGTGCAATGCTGGGTTCTCAATATACTGCACCACAGATGAATATAGTGTCGGGCCTCTCTGGTGCGGCAAATTGATCCCTGAGTGTTGTCTAGGCAATTTGAGGTTTGGAGGTTTGAATCTTTCTACAATGCACCACATGGAGGTGCTTCAGGGCATTGGTTAGTTGTCTTGCCCTGGAATTCATGCATGGGCAACATGAATTCCTTTGCATCTCACAGCAGCAGTATAAAGAACACAAGAAACTATAGACAAAAGCAATGTTTAACAAATACAGAGAATTTAATCCCCTAATTTACGGCCAGAGTCTGCGCCGGTAAGTTTATATATTAAATATTGACCCAACCCAACTCAAAGAGATTCACAAATACATAAGACATATTTTATACAGTGCAGTAAATGTTGTTACATTGCTTCTTTTCAGTATGAGAATTAAATAGTTTTTTTCTCTAAATGTCTGGTGCAAAGTGGCATTTTTGTTTCTAGTTTACCATATTATCCCACCACAGCTGCAAGTTCTGAACGAAGTTACAGCACACAGAAATGCATATTTCATGAAAAGGATATTACTATCAAAATTAACGCCAGTCGTAGAAATACCTACTTTTGGTAATGCAGCTTTTGTAATATGTGAGAGTTTCTGCAGACTTGACAGATCCTGCTGGAAAGCAATAAGCTCAGTTTGGGTTGCAGTCCTTGCAGTGCCACCTTCATTCTCTATCTCCCAAATGTCGGTGCGCGTTGAAAGAAGCCAGTCACACAAAAGCAGCTGGATTCTCTGCGTATATAATATAGTTATAGTCTTCATTAACATGTGATGTAACCTTTTTTTTTTCTTAACCAGCGGCACTTGGGCTTTCAGCCCTTCGGCCCAATGACATGTCATTGCGAGGCTGGGGAACCTGAAGACTTTCCTTCCAACCCGGTCAGGAGCTTCGCTCCTTCCCATCCACAGAGGGTTTAGATGTAACCTATTAAACTTACCACAGTTCATTTTTTTTTTTTAAGTCAGAACTTCTCCACGACCTCTGTAAAGTAACTCCATCTTTGTTCTTTTTAAGATTCTCTTATGTTTCTACAGGATATGGCAAAAACAATGGTTATGTTTTATCTGAAATCATATTCTAAACTTAAAGTGTGTGCATTCTTATTTTTTTTAATACATGAATAATTGAACTTCTTCTGGGGTATTTATAACCATTCTTACAGTTCCAGAAAAGATGCATCTTTTAAAAAATGTGCCCAAGGAAAGGCTTAAAAATGGAATGGCCATTTAGTTGATACTGTTTTATAAGTGGTCCGAGTACTAAATAACCCTTTCAGTTAGAATTTTGTCATTTCAAAACTATTCATGAACACTGCTACAATCATCCTTTCGGATGTGTTCTAGCAAAATAATCTGTAAGAACTCTCTTATTCCATTATAGCACTTAGGAATCAAATGTCAACAACTACTGGTCTCATTTCCCTGGCAGCCAAAATTGGACAGCAAACTTCTTAAACACTTATCGAATGTTCCGATTCCTCAGCCCAGCCAACACAAATAGTTCTACAGTAAACAAAAAACTGAGACATTTTATATATGTGAACAGATAAATTACAACATACGCAGTTTATAAGCAAGACATGTGACAAGTTAAAAAACTTTAAAGAATTTTCATTTTACATGTCACGTTAATCACACTGCATGTTTCGGAAACATGATATGTGAATAAGCTAAAAATTTCCATTGATGAATGTTTGCTCTGAACATAAAAAGTGAAACACTATAATGGAGTCACAAATGTGGAAGGAGAGGAAAAAACCAAATACTGGCGAAACACGAATTTTTAAAAAATATTTCATGTTCACATCAACATAAGGAAGTCAAAACATCACAAGGAACTTCTCGCCCTGGAGCCCCTACTGTATAAGATATGAAGGAAGCCCCCAAAAGATCTAGATATAAGAGTGAGCAAAGAAATCATGAGGACTTGGGAAAACAAATAATATTTAGTGTAATGTGCCTAGAAACACAAAGTTTCCCCATAAGCGCATACATGCATACACTAGATGTGAACCAACCAAGAATGAGAAGTCAGTGATCGACTATGCCATTGTTCGGAGAAGCTCATTCAGATATGTCCGAGATGCAAGAGTCTGGAGGGGGCCAGAGATTGGAAGTGATCACTACCTGCTAACAATCAAACGAACAACTGAAAGAGTTGCTCAGCCTAGAAACTGCCCAACATCACGCAAGAAACCAAGTAAACGAGCAGGAGATAATGAGCATTAGAACCTACAAGCTGAGAGAGCCAGAAATTAAGACCAGATATCAGGGGCTTATTGCTACAGCAGTGATTAACACAGAAGAACGACCTGATGACTTGGAAACCCTCTGGAATAAATTCAAGGATATCATAAAGACAGCTGCTGCAGAAGCATGCGGTGAAGTCCGACTTGGGAACCAGAGAAAGAGGACACCTTGGTGGACAGAGGAAGTCAAAGAGAAAATAAGAGAGAAGAAAATGGCATGGAAACAATACTTAGGAGCTAAAAACACAACAGGACAAATGGAAAAATATAGAGAATATGTGACACTCAGAACAGAAGCAAAGAACAAAGTGCTAGCAGCAAAACAGAAGTCCTGGGAAGAATTTGGAGAAAAGCTAGAAAAGATGCACAAGAAAACCAGAAATTGTTCTATAAGACCCTAAAGAACATGAGGAAGGAAAAACAATGCCCTCTCAAATTTATAAAGGACAAGCAAGGCAAATTGCTTACTGCCCCGAAGGAAGTAATGGAAAGATGGAAAGAATATTTCTCAGAACTCCTGGATGGTGAGCATGGTGAAGCATCAGAAATGATAACCACTAGCACAGAAGAGAAAACCAATGATGGTGAAGATGACATAAAGATGGAAGAACTGAGGGCAGCACTAGAGAAAATCAAGATGGGCAAAGCAGCAGGGCATGATGGTACAACACCAGAAATGGTTAAGTACATGGGAGCATCAGGCGACCTATTACTCCTAAAGGTCCTACAGGCAGCATGGTGCAACAAGACCATACCAAAGGATTGGGAGATTGCCATCATAACACCAATTTTCAAAAAGGGTGACAATCGACAATGTGGAAACCATAGAGGCATATCCCTTCTCAGTGTCCCTGGTAAAATCTACTCTAGAATCCTAGAGTAGAGACTCCGACGCTTAGCTGAGCCACAATTGGATGAGGTCCAGTGCGGATTCCGAGCAAACCGAAGTACTCAAGACCTAATCTTCACACTCAGACAGCTGAGTGAAAAGGCCCTTGAGTTTAAGAGTGAGATCCATCTTTGTTTCATAGATCTGGAAAAGGCGTTTGACAGGGTCCCCTGGAGCAAACTTTGGGACTGTTTGGCAAGGAAGAATATTCCAGCACCTCTGATTCATGCTATACAGAGCTTCTACAAGTCTTGCAGAAATTATGTGAGGACAGCAAACCATAAGTCAGAAGAGTTCAGGACCACCACTGGTGTAAGACAAGGTGATATCCTATCACCTTACCTCTTCATACTCCTTATGGACAATGTCATCAAGGCATGTAAGGAGAGAACAAGAAAGTATTCAGTGGGGTACTGGAAGATGAGACAGGTCTATATTTCGGAGCTGGCATTTGCTGATGATGTTGCCCTGATTGCTAAATCAGAGGCACATCTCCAATCCAACCTGCAAGTCTGGAAGGAAGAGCTGGAGAAGAGAGGGATGGTCATAAGCAGCTCTAAAACAAAATCCATGGTGATATCACGAGAAGAAAGAAAACATCAGATTAAGTTTGGAGAACAGGTCCTGGAGCAGGTCGACCACTTTAAATATCTCGGAGCTATTATAGACCGAAAGGGAGGCATCAAAGAAGAGTTGGCCACTCGAAAAGCAGCGGCTGGAAGACTTTTTCAGGCCATAAATCGTGGATTCCTCAGCAAGAAAGAGGTTGGTAAGAAAACGAAGATGGCTGTATACCGCTCCACCTATGTCCCAGTCTTGACATATGTGCGAGTCGTGGGCAATGACTACAACCCACAAAAGCCAGATCCAAACCTCAGAAATGAGGTATCTGAGGAAAGTGGTTGAAGTAACAAGAAGAGACATGGTCCGCAACCAGACGATCCGTCAAGGCCTAAAATCCCATCCGCTGCAGACCCAAATAGAACAGTCCCAACTAAGATGGTTTGGCCATGTCTGCAGAATGGGAGAAGATCGGCTACCACGACAAGCATGGGAAACAAAGAGCCAGACCTCCAGGACGACCCAGAGTCCGCTGGGAGGACAACATTAGACAATCTTTGAAGGACCGAGGACTAGAATGGAACCAGGCCAGGAAGAAGACAGCTGATAGAATGGTCTGGCACTCTCTCTTCCAAACCTCTACACCTCACGGTGGAAGGGGAACGACTAAGTAGTAGTAATGTGCCTAGTAAACGAAAGCATGGAGAGATCTGCTTGAAGAATTATGCTCCACAGGGAATTGACCTGTGAAGTACACAAAAAAACAAACCCCCAATGTCATACTAGCTGCAAAATTTGAAGTAACAGAGTGGAAAGATAAATCCTAGGAACATAAGTAATGAGTATGTTGCAAATTAGACATGTTAAGCTTGAATTGTCAAAAATGCAGGTCCATCTCCCAGACCTAACAGGGCAGCATCTGCTCTGTTTCAGATTAAGAAATAATAGGCCCACTGTTCCTTCAGGCATGAGGCAACTAATGTGTGGCTGTGTATGGAAATGGTAACACGTCACGCAAAATGCTTTGGTGCAGCACTATCCTGCAAGTGGACTAACTGTAGAGGGTGCTGGCTTCCTTGAAGGAGGACAGCTGCAGTGGTGGCTTCATACGGAGCAAAACAGAAAATGATGTATTTAGTCACATGTCATACATTAAGGTTGTTTTAGTTGCACTTTTTTCCTGCTGCAATTTCTTCTTATTCTGCTTAGAGTTCACTTTTTAAATTACCATGTTTCTAAAATGGCCCCTAAACCAGAACTCCGCCATATACAAAATAAGCGATAGACAGTAAAACTGGAATCGTAATGAGCGATGTAATCTCACCTAGTTTCAAATCCAGCACTCCTCTAAATGGGGTGATTTTGGATGAATCAATGCTTGCACTGCAGAGGCATTGCAGCTTTATTACGACAACGCAATGCAACTACAATGCACCACTGAAGACATCCATTAACTGGCTAGAGCATGTCCTTTTTTAGCCTGAAATATCCTTACATTAGTTCTGAACACCTTGCACAGTAACACTGCATAGAAATTGTGACAACTCATAATTCTACAGTCAATGACATTAAAAAAATGTTTTGTTCTTTCACTACATTATTATCGAGTTAAACTAAAAAATATTCAGATCTAAAAGTAGCAGAAATGATGCAGATTTCTGGCTTTTGGTATAGTACTTAAACATCACTTAACAATATCTAGAAAAGAATAAGAAAGCCTGCACTTTTAAAAATAATACCAACTTTATAAACATACACACTAAATCACAACAAGTGACAAAAGGACAATCGTAGGCAACATACCTGCACAATTTTGATATTTTCCGCGGTGTTGGCCAACTTCAAACTTTCCCTCAGCAGACGTCCTGCTCTGTCACACTGTCTAATGGAGGCACTCAAAATCTTTGCCTCTGGTTGAATGATCAAATTTTTTCTTGCCTTGTACGCCAGATACACTGCCCGTGGCAAGGGATCACTAATAAATCAGAATTGTACTGGATAAATTAGAATTGAATCACTGTTCACTGTAAAGTGAGATTTAGGGGAGATAAATTTAGAACTAAAATAAACTCTTTTAAAAAATGTCAATTTCTTCTACAGGAATAAATCACCATTCACCCCTTCATTCTATCTGGGACATAAAGCTGCAAAGGTGTTCTCCAAAAATTTATCATAGGTAGTCTTCTTCAGTTCTACCCATGAAGTACTAGTCACTTTAGCTACCACTGCTACCGTTCAGCTTCTTTCTAGACTCTTATTATTTCTCTTTCACCGTCTGTTCTATTGAAGGGCATATTTGTTTACATTGGTGAGTTGTTTCCTGAGGGTATGCCCTACAGAATCTCTACTCTTTTTAATCCCCAGCTTTACTATTGCTATTATGAGCATGACAGTCATTTTTTAAAATGTGGAAATAACCAAAGACTGCCCTGGACTAAAAACATTCTGTAATGTGAAGGCAAAGAATATTTACTGCGGTGAAGAAACTTTATAAGTCATGTCAAATTATGCAGGCATTAGATACTCATTATAATTCATTTAAACATTTCATGAACAACCCCAACATTCTATAAGTACCCGTACAGGTGCTCAACCACTAATCCAAAATCTGATGCCTCACAACTGCTTGGGTCTTGTCATGCACATGACAGTTTTCAGAGCTTTTTGAATTTAGGACAAGGGGATGAGGACTCGTATCTTATTTTGGGGATTTCTTTTCCCCACGCTTGCAATAAATCATGAACCTTTCATTCACTGGAACAAGGAACTCGAATGACCTTAAATTTAAATGACAAACATACAGCTGTCAATGAGCAACACTTAATAATATTACAAACTGAAGTCATTACTTACTCGATGCCTTGTAGTTTATTGGGAAAAACATCCAAGACTGAGTAATTCCTTGAGGCATTTTCATCATCACCCATCAGCCAGTAATGAGCCACAGAAACAATATTAGACCACCAGAGTGCAACCTCATCAAGTTCTGACAATTAAAAAAAAACGAAATAAAATGAGAAAATTATACATATGGCAACTGCTGTGTAATGTGTTTATAATCATCTCAAACTGTTTGTCTTGCTAGACTGCAACTTAACAAGCCGCATGACTCTTCAGTGGTTAACACACAGAAGTAACAAAAATGAGGGCTCAAATTAAAATTTTTTTTTAAAGTAAAAAACAATAAAAAAGGACTGATGAGCCGGCCCCACATCATCACCATTACCCTTTAACTCCCAAAGAAGCCCAGGACTTACTTAGATGAAATATTAAGAAAAATCAATTACAACAGCCCTGATTCACCCATTAGCCCAGAATGACAATGACTCTTTCTAAGAAAAGTAACACTGAAAGAAATACATTGTCAAATGACAGAGAAAAATGTGTACATATAGAATGAAAACATTAACAGTGGTCCTAAAAGCACAAATTACAGGGGAAAATACACATTTAATTACTGAGAATGTACCTACCTGCCACTTTAGCAATGCCTACTTGTTCAGCACTTGCACCCACAGAGTTAAGACAGGAACACTCTGACAGAAGCTGAGCATACAGCAGAGGTTCACTCTGTCTGGTCTTCTTGAAGGGGTCCCGGGGAGACACCAAAGAATACAGTGCATGCTCAAGGAGATGTTCACGGAAAGCCTGGGTAACTCTTGCCAGCGGATCAACTGAAAGTGCAGGCTCAGACATAAATTTCTATCAAATATATTTTTAATGCTTCAAACATTGCTGCACAACAAATGGCAAGGCACAGGTTTGTTCCTCACACACATGTAAGTTGGAACGTGTTCAGCTTTGAAAAACAAATATAACATACACTGTCAAAGAAAATGCTTCATTAACTTCAGGTACTTTCATTTATAGCTATATCCACAGATCTCAAGTATTAATATCCATTTTAATTGTATGTTTAAATAAAAAAATGTTTATCTATCTATGCATCATTTAGAAAGCATCGTGAACATCATAGTACTTCATAGTTTCTGAAACCCTAAACTAAGACATGTTTAGCTTTGGGAGTAATAACAACAAATTTCATGTCTCTCTAAGAATTAGGTCTTTATGTCTAAACACAAAATTATGAAGCGACTAAAGAAGTAAAAAAATATATATAGTTTATTGTCACTGTACCTTCGTTTCCTCTTGAAGAGAAAATGGAGTCCTCATTTCCCTCAAATTTCACACTGTCCACAAAGAAACTGTGACCTTCTGGATGACAAAGCCACTGGATGTTAGCAGGGACCTGGTCTCCACTCTTTTTGCAGATATGCCGGGCACGACTTAAAAAGTACCGCTATAACAAAAATAAATAAATAAAAACAATACTGAAGAATAACTAGAGCACCACTCAAACATACATGAAAATAGATGTAGAGTTAACATTTAGAAAAAATTACTGTTAATCCTCACTACATAAGGCATTGTCATGGTAGACAACAACAATAAAAATTAAAAAAAACAACAAAACACCTTTTAGACAGAGAAACTAGTAAGTCGGCCAAAAATATTTTCAGACTCCGACAATTTTAGAAATTCGACTCCAACTAGTTTTTTTTACGTCATTTGGCTTAAAATTCGGAGTCAAGAATTTTTTTTACAGATTCCACTAAAAATCGACCAACTCCACAGTCCCGCCTTGGTCATTTTTTTTTTTGTTTGTTAACTCATATTTAATTTTCTCCTCAGCAACCTGTTTAACGTTCATGGGCTTCAGTTAGCAACATAGAACAACAATTTTATTTATAATGTGTGTTGTAATCTTGCAATCAAAAGTGCAGACATGACACTATACTGCAGCCAAGATGTTAATGGCCAATGACAGTAATGATAACAAATATGATGCATTATAATCATGAAAAATCTTGCCCACTTACAGCAACAAACTGGAACCCCTCTGGCAGAGATGCTTTGATCTGAAGAGCTGCTGTAGCATATATCTTAAGTCTCTCCAATGTTGACAGCACATGAAAAATCTTGCCTGCACTTACACGTGCCAGCCTCATATTAGTCGCCTCTAATGACATGCTTCTTTTTCTTCTTCATCGTCAGCTCTCAAATAACCACACCTATCTCTCTTACAAGTTGGCAGTCCGTCTCAGGCTTCTCTTGTCACAATAAGCTTCTTCAACTGGGTTGGAGAAGGCCAAGCTGCCATCTTGCTCTTCTTGTGGAGCTGACAGTTTTAGAGTACGTGTTCTATTGTCTGTTTGTCCTCCCCACATGGGCACATATCTGTCTGTTTGTCCTCCCCACATGGGCACATATCTGTCTGTTTGTCCTCCCCACATGGGCACATATCTGTCTGATTTTCAATTAATTGTACAGAAAGTATCTGAGTCTGCAAAGGCCGGTTCTTAATCTGAAAATAATCACTTGGTCTATTCGTGGTAATGTATAGTATGGTTCTCCGTAGCGGAGTCTGGGTTTTCCTTATGCCATTTATCTCCATAGTTATTTGAGATTATTGCTTTTATCTTTTCATATCTCCCCGTCTTCTGTTTGGATTTTCTTTCCTCCTGCTTTGGCAAGTTTATCTGCTTTCTCATTGCCATTTATATATTGCAGTGGGCAAAGATCCACTGTACTTTTATTTTTATGACATGCCAGAGGAAACAGTATGTCTCCTCAGAGTCCCCCCAGAACTACATTTGTCATCCAATAAAAGGTAAAGGTACTCCCATTGCAGACACTGCAGGAGGGGAATGAAGTGCCTGAGGCTGCACTATACTAGGTTTCAGCTTCACGAGAATGGGTAATCAGTTCCTTTCCTCACTTCTACTGGCATCCCTAACTCAAGAGCAAAGTCAGACGCCATTTACAACAGGGTAAACTGCAGCATTACACTTCCGGGTTTCAAACCTAACTTTGTGGAGAAAAAAGCACTCTAACCCCTTTTCCACTCCACGTTTTTAGTGCATTTAATAATTAGGTCTTACCAACGCTAAGAACTCTTTAATTATTAAGGGAAATAAGCAACCTTAAGTTCTCTAAGCTGCCATTTTGTAATGAAGTGTTCAACAAAAATAATTGTTTTCCCCGTTGTTTCTCAAAGCAACTCCTACAGTTGGTCTCTTTGCAGAAAATATGCACCAAAGCATTTAAATGTGCTTCTGCAGTAGTGCAGCAGTTCATTTTACAATCTGTTTGCTACCCTCATGCAGAACCTCACATTTGTCTCCTCAGACACTTTCAGGAATCACACATGGGCTGTGGAGATAGATCAAACTGTATCCACTGCCAAGCACACAAGACCCTGAGAGTGGGTCCCTATCGCCTCAATGCATTCTTTCTCATGCCCTTTGAGTAAATGCTTTTGCTTCTTGTCTTCTCAGAACTTTAATGGTGGGTGAGGGGTGTTAAAATAAGTTTTATAACTGAAGATTAACTTTCAGTGATTTTTGCTACTGCACTTACCACTCAGATGAAGTTGATTCAAAATATGAAAAGCATTTGCTGCATCCCTGGCAGACTCCTTCACATCTGCACTATTCTTTCCTGTAAGGCTACCAGCCCTGCCAGCCAGCCATCGCCCTAGATACAAGCGATTCAGACACTGGCGGAGTACCTGCCAAGCCACTCCAGAGAGCAAGTCGACTTTTGATGTTGGTAATGGTCGCCCCAAAGCTAAAAGACACTGATGAAGCTGATGATTTGCAGAAGAGTAGTCTGCCTGAAATAAAATTATATGTTGGTAATGGTCGCCCCAAAGCTAAAAGACACTGATGAAGCTGATGATTTGCAGAAGAGTAGTCTGCCTGAAATAAAATTATTTCCAAAAAATAAGGCATTTTTCTTCGATATAGTTATGTCTATATATGATCAGATATAGTTATGTCTATACATGATCAGATATAGTTATGTCTATACATGATCAGATATAGTTATGTCTATACATGATCAGATATAGTTATGTCTATACATGATCAGATATAGTTATGTCTATACATGATCAAATATAGTTATGTCTACATATGATCAGATATAGTTATGTCTATATATGATCAGATATAGTTATGTCTACATATGATCAGATATAGTTATGTCTACATATGATCAGATATAGTTATGTCTACATATGATCAGATATAGTTATGTCTACATATGATCAGATATAGTTATGTCTATATATGATATATATGATCAGATATCAGATATAGTTATGTCTACATATGATCAGATATAGTTATGTCTACATATGATCAGATATAGTTATGTCTACATATGATCAGATATAGTTATGTCTACATATGATCAGATATAGTTATGTCTACATATGATCAGATATAGTTATGTCTACATATGATCAGATATAGTTATGTCTACATATGATCAGATATAGTTATGTCTATATATGATCAATCTGATTTTCTGTCCTGTGATACAAGAACTGGAGACAGAAATTAAAAGGATAAGGAAGTCATGGAAAGACATTGAGCTGATAGCAGACGACACAAGGACTTGATGTATTTGTTGAAGGCAAATGCTCATTGGGGAGCTAAATGATTTTCATAATTATATCCAACATTTCCTCTCAGGTAGTGTTGATTTTAACATTTTAAGGAAGTAAATGTAGCTACGTGATTGACAAATGATCAAAATACCGCCTTCAGAACACATATTACAGTAGCTAAAACACAGAGACGCAAGTGTATCACACATTTTTATTGGATGGTATCATTAAAAGTACTGCCATTCCTGCCTGGACCTGGCCAGTCTGTAAACCTCAAGTGCCCATATATTCAAATGTTGAGAAACACAGCTCAACCACATCAGTTCAAGTGTCCCCTCCATAGTAAAGGTTTGGTATGATGATCAAGATTTCCCCTTTATGGTTCACCTTGATAGATTATGTCTTCATGTTTCCTTCCCACTTTACAGTGATGCAGTCCTCTCGACTTCACCTTTCCATTATATTAGGTTAGCAACCAAGTGTTATGCCTGTTTTTGTGACCATAATATTTACTCATTCTCTTTCTAATCCTGGTGTTTGAAGGGCCTCATTTCTTTCTTTCAATCGTCTGCAAACTGTCCAGGTTTTTGCACTGTATAATAATGCCGAGTTTGTAAAAAACTACATGACTCATTTTTTAACTCTTATTTGTCTGGATGTTGAATATTTGTCTTAATGTATGTTAGATCATTCCTATAACTGCTCAACATCCTCAACAAAATATTTTTGTCTCTGATAACATTCGTTTTGTCATTATACATCGTCCATGTACATAATTTGGTCATTAAATTCTGGCAGTCTTGTCCTTTTCCCTTTAACAACTCCTTCAAGCACAACTCACTGCAGCAGTATATCATTTTAGATGATCTAAAATTATCAGCTAGCATTCTGGTTAACTGTTAGCTCTATTAGCAACAATTAACTGAAGTATAGGCAACATCCAACTTTAATAAATGTTTATTAAAAAAATAGCTCCTGATGTATACCGTAATATGTCTCCACTGAATGTTATATAACTGGTCTCAACAGAATACATTCACTTCAAAACAGAAGCAGCAAATCATTCATTTTCCTTTACACTCCATACGGAGCATAGAGCTACACCTCCAACTGGTCCCCTAGCAGGAATTCTTCCTTTGCTGAGACTGCCCCAATGCACTGCACACATGCTCTTGCAGTGGCTACTGACTCATTACTATTTTTCTTTGTAACAGGTTCCCCAAATATGAGCAGCTTTCAAGAAAATATGGGCCTAACACCGTATTCCCAATATGCTTCAATGAGTGTGTTACGGGATCCTTTACCTTTTACCTTTACTAAGCAGCAGAGGTCTTTGCTCCACTCCTCTTTAGTCTTGATCACTTCTAGCCATGGCCATTCCTCTCCAGCTTTGACAACTCCCCAGTATTAATGA
Source organism: Oreohelix idahoensis (assembly GCA_024509875.1). Classification (NCBI taxonomy): domain Eukaryota; kingdom Metazoa; phylum Mollusca; class Gastropoda; order Stylommatophora; family Oreohelicidae; genus Oreohelix; species Oreohelix idahoensis. Next base: position 716,308 of record JAMPIV010009606.1, read on the forward strand.
CTGTTCCCCTCTCTCCCAACTTCTCTCTGTAACAGGCGGGTATTTCCATGAAGTTCTCACAATATGCAGATATGCAAGACGTACTCATATCATTTGGTACCGCTAATGTATGTAAAAGTGTACACATGAACTGTCTAGTATGACCGCAAGTATGCACGCCTTTTATAAAAATTAAAACTGAGACAAGAGACAGAATGTCAAATGGGTCCTCCAAGTCCAATTGTCAACTCTTTTAAAATACAGTTTGTTCATTTGTTTGGTCTGTAGACTTAACAATAACTCTCCAGCTCTCTGAAAAATATGGAGATCTTCATAATCTGTAAATCATCTAGGTAATCACCAACTACATTTCTTCAAAGCTTTCTTCATGGCCGATAAACAGCACTGATTATGAAATATGGCATGTAACTGGTTAAAATATACAGCACCCCATGGTAGATTATGTATGACTGTGTAATCAGAAAAAAAGGACAACAGCTCTTCATCTCAAAATATTTTTTACAAAATTACAAGACAGTTTATGAGCTAATAGTGACAATGCTGTTCAAATAACCTATCTTACCAGTGTCCTGAGACAGAAGTGTTCTTGAGCTGTGTGGTACAGACTCAGCCGCAAGTGCTTCATTCGAGTTGAAGAAGTAGTTGAATGGGTTAAAGATGAGCACACAAAACGTAAACATGCACAAGGCAATGCGGGACCTGTCCAGCATACCTGAATGACTTGTGTAATCGTACTCATCCACTGCAAAGAAAAGGGAACGTAATGTTTAACTTACAGAGGACATCTGGAACATTTACAAATCCTGTGTTGGTATTGCACAAAAATCTAAACTTTAAAAATGTTTATACTTTTAAATTTTTTTTGGTTAAATGCATTCATATGCTTCATGACTGGAAAATATTGAGGCATTTTCTTCATACACCAAAAGAATGAAGAGACCACTCACACATTGAGTCATCATTTTCTGGGCTGTTGGGGCTGGAATAGTCATCAGATGCTGAAGGACTGTTTGCAGCAGACGAGTTGTCTGAATATGGGGGTGTCATGGCAGAGGTATCGGACTCCACAGTTGATTGGTCAGTAGACACAAGAAACAAATCACTTAGGTCTGCAAATATCAAGAAGAAATTTAATGTCACACGCTATTTCAATAACGATTAAATGTAGAACTCAGTGTAATGTAATTAAATTCTTGGTTTTTTTAAATTTAAATGAAGTACAAGTGTCCTATTTCAGGACTCCTAAAACTGACACTGCCTCACTCTCTCTCTCTACCACATAAGCTGAGAAAGGAGGACAGAATGTTGTGCCCCGTTTAAATTCATTGTTTCCAAAACTTTCCTCTAATAATTTTAAAAAGTGAGATTATAAATAGCAAATGTTTACAGTTATGAACAATCTAACATAGAAAACCCAAGACATCACACAAAGAAAAATCATACTCTGTTTCTTCATGATCTTCTTGAGATTCATGTTCTCCTGCTTCAATCTCTCGTTGTCCTTCCTCAGATGTCGTATCATGTCAATTGCTTTACGAAGAATGGCAGACTTGTTTAACTGCAAAAAGAACACATAGAAATCAGTGTCTGCTGCTCAAGTGTGTCATCTCATCCTGCTTTATACAAGTAAGAAAATTGGTTTGACACAAACAAAAAAATTATACCTCAAATCAACAACTCTACATTCAAGACCAAGACAAGCAATATAAATGAAGCTACTAAATATGTCTCCCATCAAAGGACCAAATACTGGATAAAAAGGACTAACACTATCAAGCATGTCATCAAATTCCAGCAAAATTAGGTGCACATGACAAAAACTTCATGTTTAAAAAATATTTTACAGGGATTACAGCTCATAGAACACATGAAGTGCTTCGGCTCAGACTTTTTGGAAGGAAGCCAACTCCAAGAGGTTCTTTTGCCCCTTGAGCAGCAGCAGAAGCATGACGCCAACAAATGGAAAATTAAAAAGTATGAAATATACCGTTACCGCAGATCTTATGAGGCATTATGGAGTTCCCCTGAAGATCATTAATTTAATAAAGAAAACATATGAAGACATGACATGCAGAGTTCTTCATGAAGGACAGCTTACAGAACCATTTGGGATAAGAACAGGAGTGCGACAGGGATGCCTCTTGTCTCCATTTCTTTTCTTGCTGGCAATAGATTGGGTTATGAGATCATCGACAACACACAACAGAAATGGAATCCAGTGGACTCTGACTAAGCAGTTGGATGATCTGGATTTTTGCTGATGACTTGGCTCTTCTGTCCCATAACCGTAATCAGATGCAGGACAAATTGAAAACACTCGATGAGAGGTCACAGCAATTGGGTCTGAAAATACACAGGGAAAAGACAAAAATAATGAGAATAAATGCAGGTAATGATAATAGGGTTGAACTTGAAGAAACACCAATACAAGATGTAGAATCATATACGTATCTTGGCAGTAATATAGACAAAGTTGGAGGGACAGACAGCGATATCAAAATAAGAATACAAAAGGCAAGAGGAGCTTTCATTGCATTGGGAAATATATGGAGATCAAGAGAAATAGGATCCAACACGAAAATAAGAATCTTCAACCCAAATGTGAAGTCAGTCCTATTGTATGGCTCTGAGACATGGAGAACAACAAAGACAACAACCAAAAAGCTACAGACTTTCATAAATGGGTGCTTGCGTAGAATAGAGGGATTAAAATGGTATGACAAGGTTACCAACGTAGAACTGATGACAAGAAATAGACAAGTGCCAGTGGAACAAGAGATGAGAAGAAGACGATGGCGATGGATAGGACACACACTGAGGAAACCTGTTGATAGCATTACAAGGCAGTCCTTGTTCTGGAACCCGCAGGGCAAGAGAGGCAGAGGAAGACCAAGAAGTACATGGAGAAGAGAGTTGGAAACAGAGGTGAAAATGATGAGGAGAACATGGAAAGAACTTGAGATGATGGCACGTGACAGGAGGACTTGGCATGTGTTTGTTGAAGGCCTATGCTCCTTTGGGAGTGGAGGGTTATGAATGAAATGAATGCAGATCTTAGCAATTCTGTTAAAAAAATATTGCCTGCTACATGCCACAAATTACTGATGCCCTAAGTAATGGTAAATCTAAAAAGTATGAAAGTACCAACAATAAACAAAGCAATGCCTAATAAAAAGAATGATATCCTAGCATATAAGAAGAAAGATAAATAAACATTGTTCTTGCTACAAAGACCACAAATATTACAATCATTACCTTGGCTTCTACACCAGCAACTAAGTTTTTCAGTTCCACAATCTTGTCATTGATACTGAGACGATAACGTTTCTCAATTGCATTGTGGGCAGTTCGTTTTTCTCCCCTACACTTGGGTTTAGGAGCACTTGTCAAACGATTAATAGGCATCTTATCTCCATCAACCACCTGTATAAAAAAAACAAGACATTTCCTTAAATGGGCATTCTCAAATCTGAATAGTTAAAAATAATATGTACAGTACATTAACAATATCTCATATGTCTTGAGTCCCACAATCTATTTCAATGTGAAGATTACAGTATTTTGTTTAATTAAAAGCAGGTCCAATTTAGTATGGTGGAAAAGATAAAACGATGCCTAATCTTATATCACTGATTCTTCTTCTTTGGTCCGTGGTCACTGACTGATAAAGCAATCAGTGACCATCATGCTTGGTGGCGTCTTGTAGTGCAACAACAAACTGTCTCTACTTTGCTCGCTCGACAACCATCCTTCGATTTCATCGATTGCACCTCCATAATCATTTGATGATCCAGTAAAGGTTTAATTAATTAAACTCTATCATACCTTACTATTGTGCCACTAATACCCATTTTCTTTAGCTCTTCATACATGTTTTATTTCATTCTTCCAATTCTTTAGCTATATTCATTCATGACAGCCAAGCTGTTATAGCTTGGCTGTCATGAATGATATGCTCAAATATGTTCAAATGATATGCATGCAAAACTTTAATAAGAACACTGGATGTAATTTAGGAATTGAGAATAAACAGATATTCAAGAACTGAATGGAAGGAATTTAATCTCAAAGTCAATTGAAAAAGGTGGAGCTGAATTTGTCAAACACAATGCATGACAAGACACAACGCCAGGACAACACCATACTAGACTCTACTGAAACAATGAAGGAAAAGCAGACTTTAGGTCATATGGAGACAAAAGGATGATGCTGCAACTTCTTTGTGTGTGTGGGTGTGCGAGGGGGGGGGGGGGGGCAACTCTGGACAGGGCTTAGAAAAGAGTAATTGTCTTTACATTAAGTGACTAGACGAAAACCGTTGATGATATAACAGCTTAGCCTCAGGCTGAATGAATATTACTTTTACAACACAATAGTTATACACGAAAACATATACATTCTGTTAATTTGTCTCGCACAACATCAGACTTCGTAGCACCTTCATGACATTGAAGTCCCACTTCATTTATAACAAGGGTCCTCTCAAAAGTGTCACATTTGCTGGTTCATTTCAGTGTTTTCATTACATCACTGGACTTCTTGGTTATACAGATCATATTTTTTTCTTTTATTGTATTTGTTATTCTTTGCTTACTTGTGCAATGCCACTGTAGTTATTTTCTGTAGTATTTTTATTTATCTGTTATTTTTCTTCATATTTGTTGGGCCCTTTGCCATAGTCTTTCTGTATTTTTCATTGCCGTTTCCTGTATGTGACTGTGGCAAACAAAAAAGAATATTCAATGATTCAGTGTGGGTGTTGTTTGTTAATCTGTAAAACTGACTCCCATACTAATTCCCCCCCCCCCCCCTCTCCTTTCTAATAACAGTCAATAAACCCCCTTTATTATTTACTCATTTGTAACATTCATGACGAGCCCTACAAGAAACAAAAGAATTTAGGAAAATAATAATCATTCACCATCTTTTCCATGTTTGCCCCAAATGGAGCATGCAGCCATGACTGCAGCTAGTATCTTTGATTGAAGCTACCACCAAAGTATTTATCTGCTCCTGGAGCAATTTGTTTTACATGAGGTTGCCAGTCCCATGTAAAGGATCCCGTTACACGCCATTGTTGAGGCATATTGGGAATATGGTGTTAGGCCCATATTTTCTTGACCATCGGCACACTAGGGGTGATGTGGTCAGCATCACGCCGGCCGCCTTAACCTTCCCAGATGTTGCTCTGGTACCCAATTGGGGCTGGGTCGACCCAGAAGCCGTTTGCGACCTAAAAAAATCCCACATCATCTGGGGATCAAACCATAGACCACTGAGCTAGGAAGCCAGTGCACTAACAACTATGCCACCGCGGCTCCCCCAGTCCCGTGTATTACCTCATATAAGTTCCCTCTTATGAAATGCCTGAGAACCATAGTCGTATTCTTTCTGTGTCTGTCAAGGACCAACAGGTTAAACAAAAACATAAACCTAAATTATTTATTATATTAACAGTGTACCAAGTTTCCCTAGACAAATTACTATTGACTGAAAGACCATGAACAACTCTGACCTGAACAGGGATGCTGGTGGCTACAATTGTGTTCCCGCTACTTGTGACCAGGGCTTGCAGAGAGGTGGTGCTCATAGTACTCAGTGGTGATGGTGCCGAACTTAGGGTGATCACACTGGTACTAGTACTATGCTGGGGTTGCTCTACAGACTGTGACCCTTTGACCACTTGCTGCAGCAGGAGCTTTAGATGTAAGTACATAACATAAAAAGAGAGAAGGGAAAGGACCAGATATGGTCAAGCTAATAAAATAACAAGCTGTAAAGTGTTACGCAATGTTACAATGGGTTAATTTTCAATGATAACAGTAAATTATAGAAATTTACATTATCAAATTTTGTACTCAATTTTATATCCTCAAACTACAAAACAACAATTTCTGCTCACAAACAGAAATGGGAACTTATTCTTGTTAAACATCAAGCACTAAGCACCACAGAAAGGATCAAAAAATTAATCAGACATGTTCATTGGTACCATTTACCTTTTCACTCTTTATGAAGCATGCTGCCACCACAGCAAGAGCCACATTTATGTGTTCTCATAGTGGTGGTTTCTTAACAATTTGTTTGACATTATGAGGCTGCCAGTGTTGCATATGGGTTTTTACAACATTTGTTGTTAGGCATAAAAGAGCGCTGAATTGAGTTTGGGGAAATAGTTGAAGATGTTTGAATAGTACACTAAGGTTCATTATTCATGAACGTAGAAAAAAAAAATGTTATTCTGCTAACCAATCAATGGGTTAGATTGGAAGATGACGTAGGAGTTTTGTGTGTTGTTATGAGATGACGTGGAAAATAAGTTGGCCTGCAGGACAGATGCCTTTGTTTTGATCTGGCACCCAATTTGATATATTGGTTATTAATCTTCGGAAGTAAGGATGATACAAGACAGGAGTCTTGATTGATGAACTTATATTGGTGCCTGCACCTTTGTGGACATATAGGTTAATACACTGTAAATCGGAGTCTTTTACAACCTTATATCGTCACTGGAGTGTGTACTAGTTTAGAGAAGACATTCTAATGAAGGTAACGGAATCTGAAAGGAGCTACGTGACAAAGGCAATAATATATTCAGTACACCTATATATATAATGATTTACTGGGAAGAAAACCAGAAGGCGTACAACCGTCAAGTAGTACAACATAACCTAGTGACGGTTCATCTCTGTACATTGATCATAAAAATCAATAGTCTGTTGTGTTTATAATGTACCAGCATTGGCCTTGCACCTCGTTACTTTTGAACCGTTGACACCTACTTGTGATGTTACCGATTCATTTATCCGTTGTGAGGGAACACTGCCGAACAAATACAGGGACGATTCAGTGCTGTTTGCACTCATGATAGAAACATTTGTGGGTCACGGTCATTGTATATCCGTGTTAAGTCACTGAAGCAAACTAACGGGAGGACTTACTTTAACAGCCAGCTCCATGCATAATCTCATTAGTAGTCTCTTACGACATGTCTCAGGGAGCAATAATCCTATTCCATCTCTGTAACTCAGAGACCTCCGGGAACTACAAAGAATATCTGATATTATATTATTTTAATTATATTATATTTATTATAATATATTATATTAGTATGAAAATTTAACAGAACGCAAAGATGTTTTATAAAAAAAATGTTATGAACATTTTACCTGTTGCAACTGCTGAATGCTGAGTTGACCCATCTGAACAGATGCTGTTTGTCGTTGCGGAGCTGCTGTCTGTGGTTGTACAGCTTGTACTAGCTGTACCTGAGGTACCACAGCTTGTGCAGTCTGCTGTGTTCGAACACTGACCACCGGTGTGGTGACGCTTGTAACTGGCTGTTGCAGAATCAACTTAAGATGCTGCTGACTTACGGGCTTCGTCTGAAAGGTGTTTGCTGCAGATCTCTAGAAAGTTAATATACTCCATATCAATAAAACTCACCTGATACTGACGGCTGTCATAATAAATGTTTATATTCAAAACGTTAAAATATGAAAGCCGATATAAAATTAAGATTTTAAAATCTTTTCCAGGCTGCTGAAAAATTTCTCTTAAGATCGGTCTTCAGCAAAAGACAAGGTGCACTAAGAAATAAACTGATTTATAATACAAGAGAACTCCGCCTAGGCCAGTCCCACGCCCGGCTGAAAAAGGAGGAGGGCGGCCTACATGGAGGCCGTAAGGAGAGCAGCCCCTCCACCATGCAAAGGCACAACAGGCCAATCACTTGTTTGCTTTAAAACACGATTACGCAAACTACGGACTTATGGAACTTGGAACACAAGAAATATAAATGGGAAAGACGAGGAGCTGGTGGAAGAGATGAGGAAAGCAAAATTAGAAATCCTGGCTATAACGGAAACAAAGAAAAAGGGACAAGGAGTCACGGATCTCGATGGCAACATGCTGCTCTACAGTGGTGTTGCATTGTGGCCAAAAACCAAAAAGATAGTATCAAGGGATGGAACATTGTTTCGGGGCGCATTATGGTTGTAAAACTAAAAGAAGGAGAAACCATAGTCAACCTGGTCATAGTGTATGAGCCAAATGAGGATGAGAGAGCAGAGGTCAAGGAGGAATTCTTCGAGCTGCTTCAAAGGACAGTGGATGATTGCCTAGATGAAATTATCATGCTCTGAGATTTCAATGCCAGAGTTGGAAATGACCATGCTAGATGGGGTGGAGTTATCGGAAGATATGGAGAAGATACTCTCAATGACAATGGAAAGCGACTCCTTAGATTCTACAGTGAGCAGAATCTGATCATTACAAACACAAAGTTCCCCCATAAGCGCATACATGCATACACTAGATGTGAACCAACAAAGAATGAGAAGTCAGTGATCGACTATGCCATTGTTAGGAGTAGCTCATTCAAATATGTCCGGGATGCTAGAGTATAGAGGGGGTCAGAGATTGGAAGTGATCACTACCTGCTTACAATCAAAAGGACAACTGAAAGATTTGCTCAGCCTAGGAACTGCCCAACATCACGCAAGAAACCAAGGAGAAATGAGCATTAAGACCTACAAGCTGAGAGAGCCAGAAATTAAGACCAGATATCAGGGGCTTATTGCTACACCAGTGAGAAACACAGAAGAACAACCTGATGACTTGGAAACCCTCTGGCTTAAATTCAAGGACATCATAAAGACAGCTGCTGCAGAAGCATGTGGTGAAGTCCGACTTGGGAACAAGAGAAAGAGGACACCTTGGTGGACAGAGGAAGTCAAAGAGAAAATAAGAGACAGAGGAAGTCAAAGAGAAAATAAGAGAGAAGAAAATGGCATGGAAACAATACTTAGGAGCTAAAAACACAGCGGGACAAATAGAGAAATATAGAGAATGTGTGATACTCAGAACAGAAGCAAAGAACAAGGTGCTAGCAGCAAAATAGAAGTCCTGGGAAGAATTTGGAGAAAAGCTAGAAAAAGATGAAGAAAACCAGAAATTGTTCTATAAGACCCTAAAGAACGCGAGGAAGCAAAAACAATGCCCTCTCAAATTTATAAAGGACAAGCAAGGCAAATTGCTTACTGCCCCGAAGGAAGTAATGGAACGATGGAAACCAGACGATACGCCAAGGCCTAAAATCCCATCCCCTGCAGACCCAAGTAGAACAGTCCCAACTAAGATGGTTTGGCCATGTCTGCAGAATGGGAGAAGATCAGCTACCACGACAAGCATGGGAAACAAAGAGCCAGGTATCCAGACCCCCAGGACAACCCAGAGTCCGCTGGGAGGACAACATTAGACTATCTTTAAAGGACAGAGGACTAGAATGGAACCAGGCCAGGAGGAAGACAGCCGATAGGATGGTCTGGCGCTCTCTCTTCCAAACCTCTACACCTCACGGTAGAAGGGGAACGACTAAGCAAGTATAATATAAGAGGCTGGACAAATGTTAACTGCAGCGGCACGTAGTTCAACACATGATAGTTGGCAGCTAAAGCCAGTTTTCATTAAATGGGTTGCCCCAATAATCAAAGTTACAGGATTTTTTAATGATGATAAATATATGATGATAACAGATTAAGCCTAGCAACTAGCAAACAGAACATGTAACAGTGATGAAACAATAACCTCTACATTTTCTAGATAATATTTATTATCATGTCTTTTCAGTTTACTATTCTCTAGAACCAGGAGTTCATAATGTGGACACAACATAGCAGATTTGGTTATTTCCTATTACTCGTGCTTTTTTGCTCCGCACAGAATATCTGTAGTTATGTGTCGTTTCGTACGATTAGGGTTAGGGTTGGGGTTAGGGTTAGCCCTAACCCCAACTGTAAATGCTACGAAACAACTTATAACTAAACATATTCTGTGCGGAGCAAAAAAGCACAAGTAATAGGAAATTGGTGCAGATTTGGATTTTGTTTAGATGACAATACATCCATCTGCTGAGCCCTGTCTTGCTCATTCCCATTTTAATGCAAAGTGATTTTCTTTTCTTTTTTGCGCCTTGTGGTTTAATGTTTAAACGAGGTGATCAAAGCCCTGTGTAGTTCATGGGAGGTCGAGGTCTCACAGCGGGTCGAGGTCTCACGGGAGGTCTCTGATGAGACAAGGAAAGAATAAGGCTACTGCTTCCTCAGGCATATCATACAGGGTGACTAATATGAGGCTGTGAATGAGGTTGCATCATGTATAATACACTGCTACAGAAACCACCGCTGCATGAGAATGTCAATGGTAACTGGAAGGTGACCAGCCACAGTGGTGCCTCCATGCTTCATAAGAACAGAAAAGGAAAATGGTGAATGCAGACTGCAGTATTTTAATTACAAAATGGAAGCATCACACAAACCTGAGTAGAAGCCACCAACTGTCGCAACTGATGTTGCTTCTGCTGGGCAGCTAAAAGTTGTGATGCCTGTAAATTCTGAAATGTATTAAATTTTAACAGATTAAGAATTTATGCCGATAAGTGAAACTTCAACCAAAATGCTACATATGAAGGGGAGAAAAATGTTTAATGTAATTTATGACCACAAAAACGAGCTAGCCCAAAGTCTAAAACATAATGGATACATTACCTCCTGAAGCTTTTTCGCTTGGGCTTCACGATTAAACTGAAGCAATGTTTTAAGAGCTGCTGTCTGTTCACCATTCAACTGATGAGGCTGTATTATTCCTATGTTTGTCTCTTGACCAACTGCTGGTTTAACATCTTGCTGAAGAAGGGTTGTGAGTTCACTCTTTATCACAGGCAGTTCAAATTGGCAGTTTACTACAATCTGTTCTGCCTCTTGCTTTACTTCTATTTTCTGGTCATCCGTCGGTTGATCTATTATCATGCTTTGACCTGTCACGTCACCATCAACCCCAAAAATAGGATCGATCTGCAGTGTCTGGCCCAACCCAAGATATGACTCCAGGCCAATAGATGCATCCAGACCCAGGTCATAGTTTGAGCTGCCAAAGGGTTCACTTGGATGGTCTCCATTTATGAAATCAATTATATCCAAATCTGCAGATTAAAAGAAATATTTAAAATATTACAAGAATGTGAAATGTAATATAAGGTTCTTGTGAGTTAATTCACAGCTAAAATCAAATTGTGGAAATTTATTACCCAAACTGAGAACTGTACTTTTTCTTGACTGAAACGGTTTTTTTTTTTTTTTTTTTTGGCGTACGCCCGCTAATACTCGAGGCGAAATCTCAGGTTATTATTTATGTCTAACCTGACATTGATTTTACGTGAGTATCCCTTTATTTCTTGTACAGAGACAGGTGTCCCTCGCCATTCAGGCAAATACTCGCCGATTTCGGAGGTACCCATTGCAGCTGGGTCGGCTCAGGAGCCGCCAGTCCCTGGTCGACGACACTCCTTCAAATGTCCTCGCCAGGTCTCGAGTTAATCCAGTCCAAATCCCGGTCGACGAAAAATCCTCAAATGCCGTCGCCCGGGTTTGATCCTGTATCACCCGGTCGCCAGAGCGGTGTTGTAACCACTACGCTAGCGCGGCTCCCTGAAAAAGGTTGATTTCACATTGTGATGTGGGAGGGCAAGTTAAAAAAAAAAAAAAAACGTTCCTCGTGCATTCGTAGTTGACACGCTTACGACAGACCCGCCCCCCCCCCACGCCCCCCCCCCCCCCCCCCCCCCCCCCCCCCCCCCACCCCCCCCCCACCCCCCCCCCCCCCCCCCCCCCCCCCCCCCCCCCGTATTTTAAGTTTATAAAACAATAAAACGGTATTGAATCAGTTCTACAAGTTAACGGTACACAGGAAATAAGGGAAGTCGCTGCCGTTGACTTCTCTAACTCAAGATCAGAGTCAGGTACCCATTTACAGCTGGTTAGACTGATGCGTGACACTCTGATCTTGAGTTAGAGAAGGGAATGGCAGCGAGGAAGGGAACAGGTGTCACGCATCAGTCTAACCAGCTGTAAATGGGTACCTGACTCTGATCTTGAGTTAGAGAAGGGAACGGCAGCGAGGAAGGGAACAGGTGTCACGCATCAGTCTAACCAGCTGTAAATGGGTACCTGACTCTGATCTTGAGTTAGAGAAGGCAACGGCAGCGAGGGAGGTAACAGGTGTCACGCATCAGTCTAACCAGCTGTAAATGGGTACCTGACTCTGATAGGGACTTGAAAGCTGCTGATGATGATGATGATTATGATGACTAGCAATTCCCTATACTTGAGGGTCTTTTATATTTGGACATGCGCCCAAATATAACCGACTAGGTTGAACGAGACGCGCCTCCCCAAAACTATTAAAAAAAAAAAAAAATTCGAGTACGTTGTATTTTTTCCGGATTACAAAAAAAAACAAAGGACGGACGGGGTGGGTAAGAGATTTGTGACGTCGCGTAAGACCGTTCGACAATATCCTGCTTGACATTGCAGAATTTTGGCCTCCTCTGTAAATTATGCAGCTACGAACGAACATGTGTATGTCCTGATATGTGCCAAGCTTCAGCGATCTTTGGTGATCTGTTCCCCTCACGGTCCTTTTCAGGGCCCACAAAACTGCACCTACCACAGTCCTTTTCAGGGCCCACAAAACTGCACCTACCACGGCCTTTTTCAGGGCCCACAAAACTGCACCACGGTCCTGTTTAGGGCCCACAAAACCAACAAAACTGTACCCTGGCAAGAAATCCTTTATTTGTTTTCACCGCTGAGTGTGGAGGGCTGGGTGGAGAGAGCTGGGTGGGGAGTTGGTCCCCTCCCTCGCTATGCACTGATCCTTGTCAAATATTTACCTAATCAGAGCCGGATTAACGTAGTAGCAAAAGTAGCATTTGCTACGAGCCCCTTTCTTTTAGGGCCCCGCGCCAATAAATATGTACATCATTTTTTGGTCATCTTCTAATACGAGCGTTAAACCAATGATCTTGTGATGTATGCCATCTTTAGCGCCTTTTCATTTGATGTCACGCCCGGGGAGCCCACCCCGGCTCAAAAAAAGCAGAGAAGGCCACTCTCCAAACCTCCGATGTCTTGCGGGCAGTGTTAGGATGTGCAAGAACATGGACAGGAAGACTCCACAACTTCCCCACTGAAGACACGCCCACGGCGACCGTTGCCTCAATTGGCTGTGTGTGGTGTACCCGGAAACGGGGCCTCCCAGTACTGAGGCACAGTTAAGTCCCTGATGTCACTTATCGGTGCAGAGTTGAGAAAGATGGCTGAGCATCACAATCCCCCCTGTGTTGCAGCATGATGAGAACCCAGCATTGCACACTGAGCTTCGGGGGATCACTTGGGCACCAGACTTAATACTGGCTCTTGACTGGATGGCCGCATGCAGGAGATTTCCACAATGGAGGGTTGGCAGGTGGTGGGTATCTGGAAGTGGCTCTGTGCAGGACGTGAGGATTCCTTGGGAGAGCCCAGAACCAGAGCACAGCATTGTGCAAGCTCTGCATAGTTGGAGAGCCCCCTGGATGACGGGGAATGCACAGTGTGCTACCCCACCTATCCCCAACTGCTAACTTAGAACCAGAAGTGGGGTCCTCTGTATGCGTGCCAGGCCAGGATAAAATGCCTGGGAAAGAGACTGGAGCTCAGAACTCCCTAACTCAAAGTTGCAGGATGGCAGAAAAGCCATGGGAAAGACAGGGCTATTTTGAAGATAACGCAACCATATTTTCACCATACGAGCTCGGACGCCGCCTCGGTAAACAAGGTCCGCGCAGAGCAGTGACACCCCCAGGCTGCTTGCGAATAGTCTACTACTGGGAACATAAACAGATTAGGGATGAGCCCACTCTCCCGTTGAACAGGTGCTAAAGTCATAGATACTGGGCCAGAAGGCGCACCGGAAACCACAGTATCACTCAACTCGCTTTTTTTTTTTCTATGGAGAGTACACCGTCAAATAAATCTCGTACTGGTGCTCGCCCTGTGGAGCTCCACCAGGCAGGTGCAGTGCCGGGCTCTGAGCCTCGACAGAGCCCACCCTCAGCTACTGGAGGACCCTCTAGACCGTCTTGTGGAGTCAGCAGACGGCGGAGGAGAACTACTGACCAAAACAAAACAGAAAAAGAGAAACCCAGAGTGCCACTTGTCATGATGCACTGGAATGCAGAGGGAGTGAACAGCAAGCAGGCAGGATACAGCAAAAAGACAGAGCTGGAAAACATCTTGTATGAGAAGCAAGTCAGTGTTTGCTGTATCCAAGAGACTCACTTGAAAGCAGATCAAACCTTTAAAATAAGGGGATATCAATGCTTCAGATCCGACAGAAAAGATAGACGAAAAGGAGGAGTACTTACTCTTGTAAGGAATAACATTCCTGCACACGAAAGGAAAACCTTCATGGATGGAGCAGAATATCAGCTGTTGCAGATAAAGGTAGACAAGATGGAAATAGAACTCCTGAACTATTACTGTCCGAACAACAAACCCCTGAGTCTCAGCTCTATACAGGTACCAGCCACCAACTTTATAGCAGTTGGAGACTTTAATAGCCACTCCCAGAGCTGGGGCTATAACCATCTGGATCACAGAGGTGAAGAGGTTGAAACTTGGCAAGATGATCACTCCCTAATCCTAGTCAATAATGCCACAGATACTCCTACCTTCTACTCCAGAGGATGGCACACAACTTCAACACCAGATCTTGCCTTCTCCACACCAGATATAGCTGGATCTATTAGTAGAGAAGTAGGCGACCAACTAGGGGGAAGCGACCATCGCCCAATCTTTCTTACTGTCCAGAGTGCAACTCTCAGTACAGGCCCAGCCATTACAAGATGGAACTACAAAAAAGCCAACTGGGGCTTATTCAGGCATCAGGTGAACACGCTGCTGTCTACCCTCAAGGTACAGAACAGAGACATTAATGAAGTGGTAAAAGACTTCAACAGATGCATACTACAAGCTGCAAAAGAAACCATTCCCAAAGGATGCCGGCGTAACTACATACCATACTGGTCCAGCACACTCCAAGAACGTCAGGAAGCTATGGACAGGGCTAGAAAGGACGCAGAGTCTCAGCCTTCACTTGAAACTCACAACAAATGGAAAAAGGCTGTAGCAGAGTTTCAGAGAACAAAGCTAGAAGAAAAACGGAAAAGCTGGAGAACTAAAACGGCATCGCTGAACCTTGAGAAAGACGGCAGGAAACTTTGGAGATTAGTCAAGTCTCTAAATGAAGAGCGTTCCTCACCTAGGCAGACTATCACATTGGATGAAGGTGGCAAACTTTTCAGAGGAAAACAAGCTGCAGACTTGTTTGCTAGAAGATACAGTTCAGAAAGCAACTTACCCATTAACATAGATCATCAGAGAGAGATAAGAAAAGAAATACTGGCAACCATGGGACAGACAGATACTCCTGCCCCAATGAGGGAACCCATCACACTAGGAGAACTACAGAAGGCTATTTCCAAGCTTAAGTTTCAAAAGTCACCCGGCCCAGACAAAATCAGCAACGAAATGCTAGTAAATCTGAGCTCAGCAGCAAAGACAAAACTGCTTGAGATATTCAACCACAGCTGGTTGAAAGGAACGGTACCCCAAGTATGGAGAGAAGCCATCACAATACCCATACTAAAGAAAGGGAAATGTAAGACCGAGGCTGCAAGTTACCGGCCAATCAGTCTCACAAGCTGTGTTGGGAAGACTATGGAGCGAATAGTCAACCACAGATTGAAATGGTATTTAGAGTCTGAGCAGATCCTGGTGCCGGAACAAGCTGGATTTAGAGAATGCTACAGTATAGAAGACCAAGTTACTTACTTGTCTCAAGCAATAGAAGATGCCTTCCAGGAGAAGAAAAAGGTCCTAACGATCTGGGTCGACTTCAAGCAGGCCTTTGACAAGGTGTGGAAAGATGGCCTCATTGCAAAACTTAGGAGAAGTGGAATCCAAGGCAACATGATGAAATGGATCCAGTCATACTTGCATAACAGGAGAACTAGAGTCACTCTTGACGGTCTGCAGAGCAGAAAAGTGTTGCTCCATCAGGGGGTACCTCAAGGAGGAGTAATTTCCCCAACACTCTTCCTTGTTTACATCAATGACCTGGTGAAAGATCTCCCGGCAGGAGTTAAAGCTGCCTTATATGCAGATGACCTAGTACTCTGGTGCGCTGATGAAAATGTCACCACAGCAAATTATAGAATG
Organism: Oreohelix idahoensis; assembly: GCA_024509875.1. Classification (NCBI taxonomy): domain Eukaryota; kingdom Metazoa; phylum Mollusca; class Gastropoda; order Stylommatophora; family Oreohelicidae; genus Oreohelix; species Oreohelix idahoensis. The sequence goes on from JAMPIV010009606.1 coordinate 732,408, forward strand.
CAGCGGGCAGCAGACATGCTAGTGTCATGGGCAGAGAAATGGCTTATCACAATAAACACAGACAAAACCTCCACAACACTGTTCTCCCTCGCCCCCAAGGACAAACCAGCTAACATACACCTAGGGACAACCGTGATCAAGGAAGAAAGCTACCCCACCTATCTTGGGGTGACATTTGACCAAAGGCTTACATGGAATAAGCATATTGAAAATGCAGAAGGAAAGGCCCGAAGACGACTAGGCATACTCAGAAAATTAGCAGGTACCAACTGGGGAGCAAATGAACGAAATCTAAAGAAGATTTATAATGGAGTAATAAGACCACACTTAGAGTTTAGCTCAGCAGCATGGTCATCAGCTGCTAACTCACATCTGCAGTCTTTGGACAAGGTGCAAAATCAAGCTCTCAGGCTCATTACAGGAGCCATGAAAACTACACCAATATCAGAGATGCAGAAGGTTGCTGGATTACAGACACTGTCCCATAGAAGAGACACAAAAACCATGATCCAGATGGAAAAGTACAACAGTATGCCAACGCACCCAATGAAGGCAAGACTAGATGATCTGGCATTGGGACGTCTAAAGCGTAGCAGCTTTGTGCATCAGGGGAAAAGACTTATAAGACAGCATCAAGAAGACCTATCCATGAAGACAACACCACTGAGGCCCACCCTATACCCTGTACCATGGGAGCAGGCCAGCAGTGCCCTCCAAATTAATACATCAGTCAGTGGTCTCACAAGTGGATGTGAGTATAATGATCTGCAAAAACGAACTGCTACATTGAGTATGATCCAAGAAAGCTATCCCGATCAATCATGGATACATACCTATACAGATGGATCAGCAACTAATGCTGTTAGGAACGGAGGTGCCGGTATCTTTATCTCATATCCTGACAACCACTATGAGACTAGGCACATTCCCACTGGTAAATTCTGTTCCAACTATACAGCTGAGGTTCAAGCTCTAGAGCAAGCTGCAAATATGATTTATAACACCAACTCTGACTGCCACCAGGTAGTCATCCTCACAGATGCACTGTCTGTCCTGCAAGCTCTCAAGGGTGGTAAACTCCCGCATCTGAGAAATGAACTAAACAAGGTAGCTGCCAAAAAGAGAACCATACTTCAGTGGGTACCATCTCATTGTGGTGTACCCGGAAATGAAAAGGCAGATAAACTTGCAAAAAAGGGAGGAGAATGTGAACAAGAAGATAATGAAGTCACATACTTTGAGAAAAAGAGAGCTATCCAGACTATCAGAAGAGAACAGAACCAACCCAAAGACGACTATCACACTCTCGACCGGCAGGGACAGATAACTATTTTTCGACTCAGGACAGGGCATAACAAACTGAACAAACACATGCACAAGCTACGATTGTCTGCTTCACCACTGTGCGCATGTGGATTAAACGAACAAACTGCTGAGCATGTTCTACAGGACTGCCCTCTGTATGACCAGTTAAGAAAGATATACTGGCCCAATGACTCAACACTAAACTCAAAGCTATATGGAGTTAAAGAGGAACTTCAAACAACAGTCGAATTCATCATGAGAACTCGTCTGACGGTGTAATCATCAAAGATGCGATCGCAAGAAGAAGAAGAAGAAATTTGATGTCACGAAATTGTGAGAGAAAGAGCATAACAGGGTGACTTAGTGTGACTCTTTATTACTTTTATCTTAACTGTTTGCGGACAGAAGCAGTCATTTTCTTTGGATTTGCTGAAAGCCTGTACACCTTCTTTTCTGCTTCTACCTACCGGTGGGGTCTCCTTTCTACTGCATTATGTGCTGGCGGTAGTTATAATAAGTCCCATTTGCCCTTTGTGAAAAGACTGTCAGATACCAGGTGGTCCGCTTGGGCAGATGCAACAAAAACGTTTTCAAATGACCAGTGCTTCTCTGCAATCTTCTGACCAAGATTTGAATACAGCTTGTGCACTCTATGAATCCCTGCGGGGGTATATTCAAGCTATGCGGTCTACGAGACATGAGAAGGCGCTGAAGATGGATAGGATACACACTGAACAAACTTGCTTATAGCTTTACCAGGCAGTCCTTCGGGACGCGCCTCACCAAGACGAGGCAAAAATTTTACATTAAAAATAATAAATAAACAATGACCCATGCTACCACCCCTGCCTGCAAAAATGCATAACAGACTAACCCGCAACCCCTACCTGCCAAATGTACAAACTCCGCCCGCAGGCGAAAAAAAAAATTATTGTAAGAAAAAAAATGTAAGAAATAGTACGGTGCTCGAATTGGGTAATAAATTGCCAAAATATTAATTTGACGGTGAATTAACGCACAAGTACCTAATATAATTTTAAAAAAAGAAAAATCACACACTTCTGTATTAAATATGATCCTGTAAAAAGCAAATTTCTCATTTGCATTAAAAATTTAAGTAATTTCGGTTAATGTTGTATCTCAAGTACAACTATTAAAAAAAAAACACAATGCACATGACTTTGCTGAAGATCATGCACATAATGTGAAGACCAACATCTTTGTCAAAGAAGATCACAGATTAGAAAGTTTAAAAACGGGTCGAGTCAGGTAGTTTTCAGAATTCCCAAAGTATCTTCGACTGCAGAATCAAAATGGTGTAAAGCAACAAGGTTCTTTTCTATAGTACAGAACTAATTACGCTTGATAACACTGGCTAACAAAAAAAAAATTTTTTTTTTCTTTCTCTAACATTTCTATGTTTTTCTGGTCAATTTTAATGCGCTGTTTTTAAATCTGCAAACCGTTTTTCTCTATCAGGTCGGGATCTCGAGAAATACGCAATTGAAGTTTTTTAACAACGCATACAGTATTATAACATCATTCGTACAAGAAGTATAACAGTTATGTAGGCTTGAATTTCTTTGCAGTCGACTTTCGTCGGTGAATGGCATGTGGTACATCGCGATGAAACATCCAACAATAATCGGCAAGCATGGTCACACTCCACCGTCCTTGATAACGTGACTCCATTACGGCGATATCTTGATGGAATCGTTCTCCATGTTCATCGCTGACTTCGCCAAGGTTGTCAGGGAAAAAGTCAAGATGCGAATCGAGCAAATGGATTTTGAGGGACATGTTACAGCCCATAATTCTGTATGCATCTATGCACTGCTTAACAATATGCACATAGTCGACAGATTTGTGATTTCCCAGAAAGTTATCGACGATCGATTTGAATGCCATCCATGCGTGAAGTTCACTACCATGTAACAAGTTCTCGAATTGTTTGTCTGCAATAACTTTCCTAATATGAGGTCCTACAAAGATACCTTCCTTTATCTTTGCATCGCTAACTTGCGGAAACTTTTCTCGAAGATAAGTGAAAGCTTTGCTCATTTTATCTAATGCTTTTACGAAATTCTTCATGAGCCCCAACTTTATATGTAACGGTGTTAAAATGATGCTGTCTTTGGTAACTAATGGCTCGTGTATTACATTTTTATGCCCGAGCTGCATACGATCCCTGATAGGCCACACCTTTCTTGCATAATGTTCCTGTCTGTTGCGGCTGTCCCATTCACATAGGAAGCAACAAAATTTAGTATACATAGTCTGCATGCCAGTGAGAATTGCAATGACCTTTAGGTCTCCACAAATCCGCCATTGGTAGTCATTGTACTTTATTTTTGCCAAAAGTATAGCCATATTGTCATAAGTTTCTTTCATATGAACAGAGTAGGCGACTGGAATTTTGCAATAGCAAATGTCATCATCCATCTCAAAGTATTGAACAAGTTCTCTGTGTCTATGACGAAATTTAGATATCAAAGTATTGGGCGCTAAAAGATTCCATTCTTTGAGTCGCGAACCGAGTAATTCCACTTGTCCTTTGGTAAGAGCGAGATCACGTATTAGATCTGAAAGGTTAATTAAGTGAACACCATCATTCACCGGTATATAATCCGAGTCAGAATTAGTTTCTGAAGCAGGTAAACTATCACTTTCTGATGGTTCATTCACGTCCAACGGATATTGTTCTGGTGGAACTGGGATCGGACACGTGATTGGATCACGAGACACTGGTTTCGAAACCGATTCAATATTTGGATAAACCACAGACTTTCTAGTTTTAAAAGTGAAACCATGGATATTTGTCAAGCAGAAGTAACAATCAGTAGCGTGATTTGTCTTGTTCATGCCATATTACTGGCACTCCAAAAGGCATCGACTTATGCTTCGGCGATTTTCGTAACCAACCTGCCAATGTATTTGCACAAAGTCGAACAAACTGCATTTGGCTTCCAAGATTTATTTGCATCATCAACTTTCGAATCGAAATAAAGTTCATATGCTTTCTTTAGTAATGGTGTAAAGTTTTTCTGGTGAACACGATCGGTAAAATATCCGCACACGTAACAGAACAGATCAGCCGAATTTCTACAACTTCTAGAAGCCATATTTCGCTCAGAATTATTTCAAAATACAGTAACTATTGGAAAAATAGCGTAACATATGTCATGCATCTTTTAGCAGTATAAAAAGTGGAATTATTTTGCATTTTATTAATTTTTAATAAGTTATGTAGTAAAAATGAAACGGAGCACATAACGGTTTCCCAAAAATATATGTATTCACAAATATCTTAAAAACCTGACGTGATAGAGATAAACGGATTTCAAATTTGAAATCAGCGCAAAAAACTGACATAAGAACACTTATTCTTATATAAGAAAGAAAAATGTTGTTTGTCAGTGTAATCTGTTTCAAATTTGGTCAGAAGAGGTTTATATCGGAAAGAATTTACATTCTTATTTAATTTTTTCTACGGTTCTCCATTATTAAAACTGAAATATGCTACAGCATCCCTGGCTACAGAACGAGCCGCTGGCCAGCATAAAATATGTGATGTGATTGTCTTATCCGATTACTTTCTAATATCAGAAGATGGACTGATCATTAATAACATGTGAAAATAGATAACAAGCAATGAACTAGACCCCACTGAACATCCAGGGAAAGGCAGATCAACAGGCTCATGGAAATGAACCTTTAAAACATCTCATAATCGTCCACACTGAGTGGCTGAGGCAATCATTTTACACCACTTCTACCCAAAAAAAGTAGGCCTACTGGTTCAGTGTAGTACTGAAGGTCATACTTAATAAAGGCTGTTCTATCTCTGAAGTTTATTACTTATGTGAAAATGGCTCATATCATCATATCAGAAGCCAAACATTACAATTAAAGACTACCTGGCACTGACATAAGTTTTTCGTTAGGCCTACCTACATCAAAGTATGCTATTTCTACACTGGTGGTAGACGAGTCTGTGTGTCACAAGACCTTTTACCAACGTAAAGGTTACACTGCAAGTGAGAACGAAAATACCTGTGTATTTAGGGCATCACATATCCCAGTTCACTAAACTAAGGAAACAAGTAGGCCTATTCCAGAAAATAAATCACTAGGCCTACATTTTTAACTTTCCATAAGCACATACTTAGCTCTTGATGCTAAATAGTTTCCCTTAGCCAAGAACAGAAATTAGGCCTAGACTCCACCCAAATGAAACTTTTATTCATGTTTTTGTAACGAGACAAGGTAAATGATAACTCGCTATAGGAGAGACGCGTGAATTGTGACTTAAGTGAAAACGATAAACTGAATGTGAAACTCAATGCTAATACAGATGAGAGCAGAGAACACATTCCTCTCTCAAGACATTACTATAGGCCTACCGCTTGAAAGACCAAACAATCTTCGTTAAAATGGAGTCAATCGATATTCTAATTAAGGGCTGCCAAGAAAGTGTTCCGTTAAACGTATTTAACACCAATATCCTATGCAGATATCTGCAGTATATTTTACCTCTTAACTAAATTACCTTCAATCGAATTGAACTGCTCGTTATTAAGAAAATCTCCCTCCACTGGTAGACCTTCAGAAACAACCGTCCAATTCTGTTGATCAGCCATGTTTGTTAGTAAAGGTAACACCATATATTTTATCCAATCAAAAGCTAGCGTTGCATGAGGTGATTTTTTTTCGTCAATCGTCATTGTGTCTAAAAATAGGGGCTACGAAAATAAAGTAACACAGTACTTTAACATTCTGGAAATTCCCATTCCTAAATAATTTTAACTGTACAAGTTTTCTTTAATGTGGCTCATTTCACATTTTCTAAACCTGAAAAGCATCCAACAGTACTAAAATCAAGGCACGATTCTAGCTACACAAAATGAAATAGACAATCTAGTAAACAATACGAAGCTAAACGTTTCGATTCTACTAACGGCGGCTACGAACATTTTCACTCGATGCGACAGTCTTCTTCTTCTTCTTGCGATCGCATCTTTGATGATTACACCGTCAGACGAGTTCTCATGATGAATTCGACTGTTGTTTGAAGTTCCTCTTTAACTCCATATAGCTTTGAGTTTAGTGTTGAGTCATTCGGCCAGTATATCTTTCTTAACTGGTCATACAGAGGACAGTCCTGTAGAACATGCTCAGCAGTTTGTTCGTTTAATCCACATGTGCACAGTGGTGAAGCAGACAATCGTAGCTTGTGCATGTGTTTATTCAGTTTGTTATGCCCTGTCCTGAGTCGAAAAATAGTTATCTGTCCCTGCCGGTCGAGAGTGTGATAGTCGTCTTTGGGTTGGTTCTGTTCTCTTCTGATAGTCTGGATAGCTCTCTTTTTCTCAAAGTATGTGACTTCATTATCTTCTTGTTCACATTCTCCTCCCTTTTTTGCAAGTTTATCTGCCTTTTCATTTCCGGGTACACCACAATGAGATGGTACCCACTGAAGTATGGTTCTCTTTTTGGCAGCTACCTTGTTTAGTTCATTTCTCAGATGCGGGAGTTTACCACCCTTGAGAGCTTGCAGGACAGACAGTGCATCTGTGAGGATGACTATCTGGTGGCAGTCAGAGTTGGTGTTATAAATCATATTTACAGCTTGCTCTAGAGCTTGAACCTCAGCTGTATAGTTGGAACAGAATTTACCAGTGGGAATGTGCCTAGTCTCATAGTGGTTGTCAGGATATGAGATAAAGATACCGGCACCTCCATTCCTATCAGCATTAGTTGCTGATCCATCTGTATAGGCATGTATCCATGATTGATCGGGATAGCTTTCTTGGATCATACTCAATGTAGCAGTTCGTTTTTGCAGATCATTATACTCACATCCACTTGTGAGACCACTGACTGATGTATTAATTTGGAGGGCACTGCTGGCCTGCTCCCATGGTACAGGGTATAGGGTGGGCTTCAGTGGTGTTGTCTTCATGGATAGGTCTTCTTGATGCTGTCTTATAAGTCTTTTCCCCCGATGCACAAAGCTGCTACGCTTTAGACGTCCCAATGCCAGATCATCTAGTCTTGCCTTCATTGGGTGCATTGGCATACTGTTATACTTTTCCATCTGGATCATGGTTTTTGTGTCTCTTCTATGGGACAATGTCTGTAATCCAGCAACCTTCTGCATCTCTGTTATTGGTGTAGTTTTCATGGCTCCTGTAATGAGCCTGAGAGCTTGATTTTGCACCTTGTCCAAAGACTGCAGATGTGAGTTAGCAGCTGATGACCATGCTGCTGAGCTAAACTCTAAGTGTGGTCTTATTACTCCATTATAAATCTTCTTTAGATTTCGTTCATTTGCTCCCCAGTTGGTACCTGCTAATTTTCTGAGTATGCCTAGTCGCCTTCGGGCCTTTCCTTCTGCATTTTCAATATGCTTATTCCATGTAAGCCTTTGGTCAAATGTCACCCCAAGATAGGTGGGGTAGCTTTCTTCCTTGATCACGGTTGTCCCTAGGTGTATGTTAGCTGATTTGATGCGACGGTGAATTGGACATTAATTATATGTAAATGTACATTACAGGGATCCTTGCGGAGCGCGGAACAACCACTGCACATGCCCCCCCCCCCTTTTTTTGGTTTTTATTAAATAGGAAGCCTACGTCAAAGCACGAACACTTGCAGCGGTGATTTCTGTATCAATTTCTTTTACATTATGAGGTTTCCAGCCCAGTGCACATCATACTAATATTCGTCTATTACGACATACGTGAGAAAGCAGCCCTATTCTTTCCTGATCTCCACATAATCTCTGTTGCCAGTAATTTTAATGGAAGGGGACGTGATCTGGAAAATATTAGGTGAGCAGATTAGATTATGGGTTGTCGTTGCTTGAAGACGTGATTGTCTTTAATGTTAGGTTAAATTGTAATAGTAGAAGTAAAGTTACAAAGCGTGTGAACGCTAGTCAGTTCAATTGTGGAGATTTATTCACTCCGAACTGTTTTTGAGCTACGGGTGTTTAGCTATTTGTGGCTAGCCCGTGCAAGTAGTGAGACTGAACGGTGTTTTTGAACAGCCGGGTCTCGTAGCTGTTTTAGGCGGAAGATGTGTATTCCCGTGGGCAGTGAGTTTTGGGCATCGATCTGGAGAGGTCGCCCGATAGTGTGTGTTCTTGATGGTAAGCCTGTACAGTGCTGAATATAAGAGACCATGATTTATGTAAGGCCATTATTTCCTTAGAGAGGATAATTGTGTTATGTGAAGACATGTTGATAAGTGATATTATTGCAAACTGGTGGGTGAGCAGTATTGTGAATATTTTGATAAGGATCCATTAACTTACACATGTCATATAATAGCGCTAAGATGAGTAAAGGCGAGATTATTGCAGACTGCCAGGTATGGAGTCGTGTGAGAAATTGCTGGTAGGACTCATTAGATTATGACAGCGCTTATGTGAGGAGAGTATCTTGAGGATGCTATTTATGCAGTAAATGTTATATGCTGATTTCTTTGTGGTTGATTGAGTGCGTGCGTGTTGGAACAATCACTCACAACACAGGTACGCACGTAGAAGTCATTTATGGTTATAACGGCAGGTGTACTGTTAACGAATGTTTAATACACCACAACACGCCACGTTAACACAGAATACACAGTTATAGTCAACTACAAGTTATAGCAATACAATAATAAAGTACTTCTCACATCTCAGAATCATGCAGATACTACAATATCCATGACCTCTTTAAAGATACTCCTCAACTCAGCGCTATCCACCTGTCCTCACATCAGCGCTATAATATTCTAAATATGGCCTCCTCACAGATAGCAAACGGACATCATCGCCGTGCTACTGCATCACTATGGTATCCTCCAGATACTCCTCACATAAGCGCTATCCTAATAATGATGGATCCTTCTCACAGATAGCAAACGGCTCACATCATCGCCGTGCTACTGCATAAATACTGGCAACAATCTCCCCCCCAAAAAAACCACTGGAACAACACGTGACAAAAGGAGTTTACAGCTCATGACAAAATCTGATGCCTCGCATCTTCAGGCATATTTCATTTTTATTCAACAAATTTGCTCACAATTAGGTGGAACAGTTTGTTTGAATCTTGAAATCTGTAGCTCCAGAAAATGTATCGACCTGGTCTGTGGCCTGCGTTGGCCAGTTCGTAAATATCATCATCACCTTTTAACTCCCTTAAGAGCATAGGCCTTCAAGAAACGTATGCCAAGTCTTCCTGTCCCGTGCCATCAGCTCAAGGTCTTTCCCTGTCTTCTTCTACTACCTCTTTTACCCTGGGGATTCCAGAACAAGGACTGTCTGGTGATGTCATCAACGGGTTTCCTTAGTGTGTCCAATCCATCTCCAGCGCCGGCTTCTGATCTCTTGTTCCACTGGCGCTTTTCAAGGGACAAAACGACAACATCGATCTTTCTTAACGATCTGTATCCTTTTTTTTTTAAATTGTTATTGTTAATCAGAATCGACCTCAACGCACTCAGGGCAAACCCATAGCTGCTCAGTCTCCCTCAGCAAATGTCAAAGAGTATGAATGCTAATTGTACCTGAAGCACGCTGGTTGTACATACGACGGATGCATCCTCTCTCACGTCCATCTCTGCTTGTCCTACGTTTGATGCCAAATTCCAACAGTCTCAGCCTTGTTGGTTTATTCATTGTAGTGTCATTATCTAGCAGGCGATCATTTATTGCCCTTAGTATCTCTCCCTTACCCATGTCCAGTGTCCCCACTATATGTGCTCTCGAGGCCAATCTGTCAGCTCTAGTTTCAGACAAAAACCTCACACAGTGTGTAGACCCATATACATATCTTAACATATTACCACTAAGAAAGCGCTTTCTCTTCAACAAAGCCAAATTTATTCACAAAATCCTACCAAAGAATGCTCCAACGTATCTGTGGCCTATTTTCAAATACAATGGAAGACGCAGCCAACGCTTAAACAAATTACACGTGCCCAAGCCTAGGCTCGACTTATTCAAGAAAAGTTTAGTTTTTTTCCGCTGCTCATCTGTGGAATAATCTTCCACACAGTGGCGTATCCTGGTAATGCGAGCTAGGCGTGCTGCTACTTAAAATGAATATGTACGCCTACTATTTAACTTCTTCCCCTCTTAATTTAAAAACCAACTATATTCAATTACGCAACGATAGTTATTAGGGGTATATGTCAATTATCTCCGAAATACTAATTAACTTACAACACTGTAGGCCTAATCTGCATTCCCGGCAACTAACAAAAATTAATCACAAAAAACACTGGACGGACACATCCGATTTTTACAACTCCGAGAGCTGCAAGACCACCGCACGCATGTTCGTATTGTATTGACGTATCTGGCCATGACCCCGATCCACACAAACCAGTCTTCAAACGTAAAACCGAAAGGTGCAGCACGCATAGTGACGGAATTACCCGAGAAACTTCGGGCGATTGCTACCGACCAAAAAAAACTGCACTATAAAACGCGTCTGGGAAACTAGATATACTCGTAGATTCTATGCGGGAAAATCCGTTATCCTGATGCGTGCGGTCCGAAAGCAGAACATTATAAGAGAAATATTTTATAGAATAATACATTAAATTTTTATTTTCCTTCGGGCATAGGTGTGCGCAGCACGCACAGCACTCATAGAGAATACGCCACTGCTTCCACACGACCTAAAAAACATGCTTAGACCATATTCATTCAATCACAGACTTTTCAAATGCATCATGAGTGCAGATTATATGCCACCCTAATTTAGTTATGTTTTTAAATAATTATATAACATCTTATGTAGATTTTAAAGATAATTTTGCTCTGTTTAGTATTAATTATGATAAGGTACTGTAAATGTGTGTAACTGTTATTGTACTGTTACAATGTTGGGATTTTATTTTATTGTATTTTATTATGTTATTTAAGTAATATTTAAGATACATGTGAGAATAAATGGATTCAGTATGCAAGACGAGAGAAAGGAAGGGCAGAATGTTAGACGGGCCTGCGTACCCAATTCTAAATCCTTTGTACATAAAGTTCGTTCGTTCTCTCATTGCCACGTACCCCTGCATGACCAGGACAGAAGATCCACACCAATTCTTGAAGACTTGAGGATTTCCATTCCTGCCGCAACCATCCATTCTGAACTTTCCGAAGCATGGCCTGAGAGTCTGACAATATAACTGCCCTGGTTCATGGAGTTTCAGACAGTCACCTCAGTGCTGCAGTAACTGCCTCTACCTCCATTCTCATGCTGGAGGTTGTTGTCATGTAGGTTCCACTCTGTTCAGCAACGACCCTGCCCTTTATTCTAGCAGAGAAGCCTCATCCTGATTTCTTACCACGCACTACAGACCCATTAGTGTACACAATGGAGTAATCATCCCAAGCATGATCACTTATCATAGTCCCTGCCTGTGTCATCCATGACATCCCCCTCTTTATTCTTGCTCCTTTGATATCAGTTATGTTCTCATGTAGTGGGTGTCTTTTGTCGGTGGTTACCCGCATATAGCCATTGCGTATCTGGATCTAATCGACAGCAATCCGGGCATGTATCTCATTGTCACAATGGGGGTATCATGAGTACAGCCCACAACTAGCCGCATCCCTTCATTTTGAATGCGTTCCAGTCGTTCACATTGTAACGCTGACAGCGTGAGTGTAGTAAAATCTGCGTCTATAATCGCTCATTTCAGTAAGATTTTAGTCATAAAATGATAATAAATAAACCCGCCCTATTGTGTCTGACGGTGATACTCTCACACAACAGCACAGCGCTGAATTTTACTACAGTGCTAAAGCCTATAGAACGATCCCACGGTAAAAATCTAACACGCGTTTTAGTTTCGGTTTCGAAAACGTACTACTAATATTTAACATTTTGCCAGATCTGCTGCATACACAATGCAGCCTAGCCTTATAATTAACGATTTGTTATAAATGTAACGCCAAACTGCTGTCTGAAGTAACGTAATCTGTCAACAGTAACACAAAATTTGGTAGTCTTTTGGACTTTTTCTAAGTAGCAATAACGAGACGACTGTAATACATTAACGCAAAATGCTACCAACGCATGCCAAAACCCGCGTCGTTCTGCACGCGAGACTAATAGTATATACACGATGTGGCAAAGCCAACAGAGGCAAACACGCAGACAATTTTATTTCCTCCTCGCGGTAGTATTACTGACGTCACTAAAACAAGTAGTTATTTGAAATACATGTTAGCGAGAGGTGAAGAGGGGAAAAGATGGCCGTCTTGAGTAAAATTTTTATTTGACGATTGCCGGTGACAAAATTGAAAATCTAAACCATAATGAATCTAGTCAATAAAATCATATGGTAGTATAGCTTAAAGTCCACTGAGCAAGAATATGTTTTAAATAATATGATAGTACAAGTATTGGCCAAGTTATTGAGGAAATACTAAATGTCTACGGATGCGTGACCAGACAGACTGTTGTTCCTGCTTGTTTTTCATAACGTTAGTGGGGACGCCAGCTTAGAAAAGAGGCATTGAGGTGGTTTCAAATTCGCTTGAGTAAAAAGAGTATAGGAGGGAAAGGGGAGCGGTAGGAAAATTGTTACCCAAAACTAACATCTTTTTGTATTGGCATAACTAAAGCAGGCTGGCCAATCGACTACCAGACACCGAGTTTGTTTGGAATTATTTTTGTTTTTCAAAAACTACATTTGAATTCTGGTAGTCGCAAGCTTTCGATTGGCCAGTGCTAATAAATATTAGCAAAAGGCTTTCACTATTCATTGCCAGTTGAACAAAACTTTTCATTTCAAATACGCTGAGATCAGCTGTGTTAATTGTAAAATTAAATAAAGAAGTATTCACAGTCTGGGCAGTGCAGAGGAAACTGTGGCCATTTCTTTGCAAGTCAGCGTCATTTGTTTATATTTCTTGATATTTGTGGTAAGAATGCTTTATGAATTATTATGTTTAATCCCACTGCCAAAGTTAGATAATGCTATTGGGAAAAGTGAAGGACGTGCCGGGAGCAGACATTGTTGAGTCCTCACATTGAAATGTATCTAACTGATGTATGTTGTCTTGATTATGTTGTCATATTATTACATTAGAATATATTAGTAAGCCTCCGTGTTCCATGAACACTGTTCAACATGCCTGAAGCATTTATATTTAAAAAAGAAAAGAAGAGAAAATCATACAAAGGGAAATGTGGTTACTCCACATTATTTTATTGAGGAAAACTATGTAAATGTACAGTGGCGTATCTGCCATAGGGACCTGAGGTGTGGTCACAGCAAGGTGGGAGTCATGTAAAATTAGGGGCGAGTGCACCTGTAATGCACGCGAGGCTGACCCCATATCACCGTAGGAAAATAATAAATAGAAAAAGTGATCAGATATAAAAGGCCAGGGTGTCCTTTTGTTGCAGAGGTTTTATTTCCTGTTGTCAGCTGGTAACAGGAAACCTGCTGAGTGAGAATAAAGCCATCAAGTCTCCGACCATTCGTTTATGCTGTCAAAAGATAACGGGAGGAGCTTGGGCATTTGGAGAGATCGAGATTTTCTGCAACTTCATACTGTATTATTGTCCTACAAGGAATCCCAGGTGATGAGTTAAGCCTCTAGGTATATCTGACATTTTCGCTTAATAAACACTGGTATTTCAAATCATACTCAAGAAGTTTATGGGGTATGATGAAACTACAGCCCCTCATACACAGTGACTCTCCCTCTTAGATGAATAAAGTGTAAGCTGTGAACATTCCAACAGGAAAGATATATATTGACTGTTTAGTTAGTGGACAAAGAGTCCAGATATTTTAGTTGATCTTTTCTGTAAACTATCTTGTCCTCATTTTCAAAGACCTGTCCAAAAAAGATGACTGGACAGGCAGATTAAATTGTACAGAAAAAAGTATTCCTTTTAAAGAAAAACTTAACCACTGGTTTTATTCACTTCCTCATAGAAAATTAAAGTGTTTGGTGTTGTGTACCATCATTTCATTTCTCCCCTAGACACTAGGTACATCATACACCAGACACTAGAGCCAAAATAGTGACCGTGTGAGATCTAGGGAGGTAGCGTTAGGTTCCCTGCACATAATTCATCATCATCATTTATAGAGTCAGGGCCTACATGTGCTTGACCTCACCCGGTTAATACATACACGGATTTCATTCTTTTAGGATACCATCATAACCTCCCCAGCAAATCAAACTTTGCTACATAAATTGTGGGCTTGTCCGGGGATTTGAATTTCTCCTAGTACTACATACATTGGGGTCTGGATTAGCATTAACAACATTCTAATTTTCCCAGGGAATCCCCATATATTATTACCCAAGATTTGGGAAGTGAAGAAAGTGTCAGAATCCAGAATTAATTAAATAAATTTTGTATTTAGTTAGAAACTTAGTTAGTACATTTTGTATTTATCAGGATGGCAGATCTGGCCAAGTTTCGCTCTGCGGCTGTGCAGACTGCCAGGGAAATGAATATGGAGGGACAAATCTTGATTGACTATGTCACCTCAGAATGTGATAAATTTATTGCTAGGTAAGAACATAGGTTAGCTGAAGAGAGGAGAATACAGGTAGAAGAGGCTATGGAGATTAAAAGGTTACAGATTGAGGCTGAGAAGGAGGCTAAGGCCTTAGAGGCTGATAGAGAGGCTGAGATAAAGAGGCTCCAATTTGAGGAGAGAAAATTGGAGGCAGAAAAAGAAGAAAAACGACTGTAAAGGGAGACAGAAGAAAAACGACAGCAAAGGGAGGCAGAAGAAAAAAGAGAGTGACTGCCGAGAGGGAGGCAGAAAAAGAAGATAAAAGATTACAGAGGGAGCATGAGTTGCGACTAAGGGAGTTAGAGTTGCAAGGCCTTGCTCCCCATAATGGTCACAGCCCCTCTACCTCTGATGCTACTGCTAGTCATGGGGCCTCCAACTCAGCCATGGGGTTCCATTTAGACTATTTCGTAGAAAAGGATGATGACATTGAGTCATATTTGAGCAGATATGAAGTATTAGCCACTACTTATGGGTTAGAAAGAGAAAGATGGGGGGGGGGGGGGGGTAAAGTTGTCTCAGGGTCTTCGGGGAACAGATTATGAAGTGTTTTCTAAAATGAGCAGGGACGACCAAGACAACTATGACATGTTGAAGCAGGCTCTTCTGTTAAGATACGAAAAGAACGGAGAGTTTTATAGAAAGAAATTTAGGAATGCCAGGTTACTGTCGGGTGGGACCTATCACCAGTTTTCCGCCCGGTTAGAAACGTATATGGAAAAATGGGCTTCTTTGGGGAAAACCCAAGATCTCAAAGAGATGATACTCATAGAACAGATGAGAGAGTCCATGGCTCCAGACATGAGAAAGTTTCTCATGGAACAGGGCGCGGAGAGGCTGGGTGAGATAATTAATGTCGCTGAAAGGTATCAGGCAGCCCATGCAGAAGTAGCTGGCATTAAGAAAAAACCAGTAGATCAGAATAAGGCTCCTCAAAACCATAATAAATTTGATAACAGAGGTAAGCAGAACTTTGATAGGCCTCGAAATGATTTTAAAAATAAAACCTCACATTTCAATGACAGAAAGAATGATGAAAGAAAACCTTTTCATCAAGGTAGATGGTATTGTAAACATTGTAGGAAGGAGGGACATGACACTAAGTTTTGTAAAAGTAAACCTGCTGGATTTGCTGCTATGAAAAAGGGGAACCAGGAAGTAAAGGACAAACCTGCTGGACAGCAGGAACCTTATCACCCCCCAGTTTGTGAGGATGTTGTATGCAATGATGTCACCATAAGGTGCCTCTATGATACAGGTTTAGATTTTGATGCTGTCGTGAGATCGCACTTGGTGAACCCAGATCAGTATACCACAGAAACAGTGGAGATACAAGGGGCGACCAAGGACCTACCACTCATGAAACTTCCCATTGCAAGGATAACAGTGAAAACTCGCTATGTGGAAGGGATAATCAGAGCAGCAGTGATAGACGCACCCATCTACCCTCTGATATTGGGGTGTCGTTATGTCTACTTGGGGAATCCCAAGAGACCTGTGGTCTTGGCAGCAGTCCAGACCCGATCACAATCCAGAAAGGAAGAAGATGAACCTATAAATACTCATCCAGAGGAGATGAGGAAGGCACAGGCTGAAGATGGGTCACTGAAGCCGTGCTATAAGAAACTCCCAAAGAGCCATACTCCTCCTAATAAAGGAGAATTCTATATGAAGAATAAATTGTTATATAGGAAGGCCGGCACTGGTTCAGCTGGTCACGGACAGCTGGTCCTTCCCAGTTCATACAGAGAAAAGGTGATGGAGTTAGGTCATGCTATCCCCTTCAGTGGTCACATGGGGATTAGCGCAACAGGACAGCGTATAGCTTGTCATTATTTCTGGCCAGGGATAACGGAAGACATAAAGAGATATGTAAAATCCTGTTCCGAATGCCAGAGAGTAGCTCCAAAGCATTGGACTGCTCCAGCAACTCTAGGGGAAATGCCCATAGTGGGAACCCCCTTTGAGAGAGTTGCAGTGGATATTGTGGGACCTCTCACTCGGACCAAGAGGAGGAACAGTTACATCCTTACTCTGCTAGACACTTGTTCTATGTGGGGAGTTGCGGTAGCCCTGTCATCAATCGATTCGAAACATGTGGCAGAGGCATTACTTACGATATTCACAAGGTTAGGATTCCCGCATCAAATCTTGACTGATAATGGCTCACAGTTCAAGGGGAAACTAACAGAAGAGGTTTTCAGGTTGTTTCAAGCCAAGCACTTTCATTGTAGTCCGTATCACCCCCAAGGGAACGGCCAGGTAGAGAGGTTCAATGGGACTCTCATTTCTATCCTGAGAAAGTTGGCACATGAGAAACTTGATACGTGGGACCAATACTTGCCCGCCGCGTTGTTTGCGTACCGGGAAGTACCATATAATTCAACCGGAATGGCACCCGCAACACTGTTATTTGGGAAGCCAATAAAAGGTCCTTTAGAAGCTTTGTTAAGGACCTGGACAGATGAGAAGGCAGAGGAGACTGTTACCTCATCCTATCAATATGTGAACGAACTGACCACTCGTTTAAAAACTAGTTGGAAACTGGCAAATGATAATTTGAGACAAGCCAGGAAAAAGCATGCTGCTTATTATAATAAGAAAGCTAAGGATAGGGAACTTGCTGTAGGGGAAAAGGTACTTCTTCTATTGCCCGGCAGCAACAATAAACTTCAGATCGGATGGCATATATTATAATAAGCCAGAAAGCTTATTAAATTAAGGATAGGGAACTTGCTGTAGGGGAAAAGGCTTCTATTGCCCGGCAGCCATACACAGTACACAGTTTTGGAAAAGGTATCCAGAACAAATTATAAGATAGACAAAAAGGGAAAGGAAAAAGTCTATCATGTGAACCTTTTGAAGAAATATCTGGACAGACAAATCCAGGAAGGAACACACCTATTGGCCTTGTCTATCGCAACCGAAATGAAAAATGACCCTCTCTCCTCATTCGAATATCCACTGAAAACCAGTGAAACGTTTGCCCAGGTGAAGATCAGTAATCACCTGACAAAAGGACAGAAGGAGAAGGTTCAACAGGTCCTTGAGAAACATGCAAATGTGTTAACGGATAAACCTGGGCACACCAATTTGTTGGAATATGATATGAAACTACTAGACCCAGCACCTATCTGTATGAGGCCCTATTCTATTCCTTTCGCTAAGGAAAAAGCTTTGAAAGAGGAGATAGATTATTTGTTACAAGAAGGGATTATTTCTCACAGTGAGTCTCCTTATAGTTCCTGTGTGGTTTTGTTGCGGAAACCATCGGGAGAACATAGACTGTGCATAGATTACAGGAAACTGAATGCTGTCACAGAAGGTCAGGTGGATCCATTACCTGATACTACTCAACTATTTGCCAGGCTGAACAAGGCAAAATATTTTTCTAAGGTGGATCTTAGCAAAGGCTATTATCAAATTCCAGTAAAGCCTGAGGTTCGACCTTATTTAGCCTTTAGCACTTCGGAAAATCATTATGAGTTCAACATGTTACCGTTTGGGTTGAAAAATGCCCCGAGTGTGTTTTCTAGGATGATGCGAAAATTGCTGGATCCCCTGAAAAATCCATGTATTTCGAATTTTATGGACGATATCCTCATTGCTACGGTACGTACATTTATTACCTACGGGGGTAGTCTTCGGTCCTGCCAAATGTACGCACCCGTTTTATATAGTTATATTATTTGGGCGTTCGATTGATTCACGCACTGACGTGCACAATGCAGGGTGAGTTGCTTTGGACGCACGTGTAACCTAGTTGAGTAGTTTCTGACGTCATGTAAGGGGCAGCTCGGACCATATTTATGTCCGCTGTGTTATCCTTTGATTCTTGGCAAATGTGAAGTAGCCATCAGTTGTATTCGTATCTATTGATCTTCATGGCGAAGTCAATAGTGGAAGTATAAAGTAAGTGTCGCCCCATTTCTTATGGCATGTTTATTTATGTACATTAAAGTATCAGGCCGCTCCTATTAATGGTCTAGCGGGAATTCATCGTAGATGACATTCCTAGAATTGGACACACGGAGTCGATAGCCTTTGAATCTTTTCGTAGAGGGAGAATACCTACAAGAAATCAAGTTAATGAATTTATATGCTTCACATGTTTAATATGCTGTTACTACAATGCCAGAAGCGTGGCATAGAATGGGAGAGGTTAGTCAACTGGAATCTCTAACCTGTTCGTATTATCATGTATGACTTTGTTTGAAAACTATATACTATATATAACGGGATGTATGGAGAAAGTCTGGGATTGTGAAGTATGATATGGAAGAATTTTATCCTGGAGTATGAATACGTTACCATGATGGACGTCCTTGAAGGAAGGTCAATGGACTTGAATGAGCGGAATAGTATATGGTAACAGTTTTGTGATCCTCAGTCACTTGAGTCAGAGGACTTTATTAGTAGAGAATCTTCAGGAACTTTAAAAGTAATTATCAACATGTTGACGTATGATTTCTGCGCCTGTGACGATGTTAGTCTTGTCCACTCCGTATGTGCTGTGTTGAATAAAATCTATGTACAGTCACCACCGACTTCTGTACTGCCAGTACTTGCCCAGTTCACCCAGTTCAATACTACTTGTTGAAGTTCGTTTGAAGAATATTGTTGACATTCGTTCATTTTAACCATTCGCGTTTTAAGCTACCACTTCACCAGTATAAACTGAACTCAACGATAAAACGGAGTCAACAATAATTGGTATGCCAGTGTGGTCTGGAAATATCTAACTTCCAAAGAACGTACTCAATACTTTTCTGTGAAAAGAAGATTTTAACTTTCAAGTCACCAACATCTCGAACTTGGAACCCAGTGGGATGAGAAATCAGATTCAACTTACGTTTACCAAGGTCAAGGTCTTCAATCAACCTCCACGTCAAGTTTCACAGTGACTGATTACTTGGAGATCATCTCTTCATCATTATTGCGTGCGAGCTGTAATCTAGAGAAGCAGAACGAAGTATTTTATCTGTAGACGTACATCCACGGAGACGAGGCACATTGATTTTTTTACCTGCACGCGAGATGAGTATAACGTGTTTCCGTTGTACACTTTATTACGCTTAGTTGTGCCTTCCGTGATATGTCCACATTCATATTTTTCGTGTTAAGTGTTATATGTTGTGTATTCTTCGTGGGAGGTTGGGAATGGCGACTTAGGACGGGAAATTACCAGTTTCACCAGGGGTCCGTCTTAAGTGTTCTGTAGGACATTATTTTGCAGACTTCCCGCAGTGGAATGTTCCTATGCGTGAGCATAGAAGGATCTTTGGTCCACTGTGTCTGGTAGTCTGTGACACCTGACTGTTTTAGCTGTTTCGTCAAGTTTTAATTGTTGTTTTTGGTAGTTATTTTTACTTGTACCTTATTTTCATGATGTATTTTGTATGTGATTATTGTCCATCTTACCTGACTGTCGTTCAGTTTTTTACAAAGCATATGTTTTTACACTGTGTTGTCAATTGTCTTGTGCATTATTGGATCGTAGATGTCATCGTAATTTTTTACGACATTCTATTTTAGTTCCACATTTTATTTTATTTGATTTCTACGACTGTAGTCATTTGTCTTGATTATCGTGTCGTGTCAGTATTGTGCTATTGTCTGTCACGTTATTGCTTTCACACCATTTCATGTTATAAAATTACATTATTAATTATTAATATTATTGCCTATTATATAAATTGATTTTACCGTTCTAGAACAGGAACGAAAACCACTAGTTGTAGTAACAATTTTAAGTAGTATTATTACATAATAAAATTGAATAATGGCTACCTTAGACTATTTCATTAAGCAAGCAAAAGCTCTTCAGATGGCTCCTGAGGAAGCAAAAGCATTTGCACTTGCAGAATATAAGAAAGCTCAAGAAATAGAAGCTGATCAGAGAAGGTTAGAAACTTTACGTTTGGAAAATTTGAAATTTGAGGCAGATCAAAAAAGGATTGAGGCGGAGGAGAATGAGAAAAAAATGAGATTAACTGCTGAGGAGGATGAAAAGAAGAGGAAATTTATAGCTGAGGAAGAGGAGAAAAAAATGAGATTAGCCGCTGAATTAGAAGAGAAACGATTTCAGCGTGAGTCCGAACAGAAAAAATTCGAGGCTGAAGAGCAATTTAAAAGAGATGCGGCAGAAAAAGAAAGACTACTTAATATTGAAATGGAAGTTAAACAAAAGGAAATACAAAATAAACAAAAGGAAATGGAAGACAGAAGATTAATAGCTCAACAAGCCGCTGAATTAGAAGAGAAACGATTGCAGCGAGAGGCAGAACAGAAACAAAAAGAAATGCAAGAAAGAAGATTAATAGCTGAACAAAACACAAAACGACTTCAGCTTGAGATGGAAGAGAATGAAAGAAAACGACAGCATGAACTGAAATTAGCAGAGTCAGAATATGAGAGACTTAGGTTAACTCAGGAAGCTAATTCTCAGAGAACTTTTGAAAGCCAAACTTCATCCAGACATGATAATTTTAAGGAAATTCACCTTAAATTACCAAAATTTAATCCCCCGTCTGATGACGTGATATTCTTCCTAGATAGGTTTGAGGCCACTTGTGTGTCTTATAACGTGGATAAAGCTCTATACTGTACATATTTATCCAGATTACTTACAGGGGACGCATTAGCAGTTTATCATACCACCAGCATTGGTGAGAAAAATGACTATAATGCTCTTAGAGCGGCACTTCTGCAAAAATTCCAAATGACAGAAGACCAATATCGATCAAGATTTCATACATTACTACCTCAATCTAGCAGAAATTTTAGTGATTTTCTGTCACAAATACGACTAACATTAGAAAGATGGATCGAATTATCCAAAATTGAAAAGTCGTATGAAGGTCTCTTCGATTTACTGATGCGCGATAAGGTACTTTCGTCTGTAAATCCTACATTTCTCGCATTTTTACACGAACGGAAACCTTTATCTATGAAAGACTTAGAACAGCATGCTAAAAATTTTTGCACTGCTCACCCAAAACATGGATCTAAGTAATGCACAGATTAAGAATGAATTGCCTGTTGCTTTTGCAGCACAACAAAACAATTTTTCACGCAATCGTTCTTTTAGTGCTGACAGATATGTCAATAAGGGAAATAATGACAATTTTAACAATGGTAATTTTTACAAAGGGAAGCAATTTCAACAATCTGCTCCATTTAATGTTTCTTGGAACCAGGCTCACAGATCGCGAGATTTTGGTAACAATAATTTTAAAAATAATCAAGGACATTATAATAAACAAAACTGGAGATCAAGATCTCAGGGTCCGCAAAACAAACAATTTTTTGGAAATAAACCATTTTACCAACATCATAACGATCATTATACAAATTATCGGACTCATCCAAATTTTAACTCTAGCAGAAACTACAATTATGGCAATTTTAATGACAAAAATCAAAATCGATCGCGTCGACGAGATAGATCGTTGAGTAATACGAATAGACATTCTAATGTCGCTTTTAGTGATACACAGGCTAACATTGAACAGGGTAAAGGAGCTGAAACTCATAATGCTATGTGTTGTTCTCTTGATTGTACCCAAGTCAAAGATTGTTCAGAATGCTCTACTCTTTTCCAGCCCAGGGCGATCACGACGCTGCGTTGCGGACATACCTTGCCTAGTCTACCTGCAGTCTGTACGGCCACTGCTGCGTCAGTACACCAGGGACAGGGCTCTCTTAAGTTTAACAAGGGATTTGTTAACAATATTTCATGCTCTCTCCTATTTGACTCAGGTTGCAGCACAGTCGGCGTCCGGACTTCGCTGATCAACCCAAGTTGTGCCACGGGCCGGGTTGTCAAGTGTGTAACGTTTGGTGGCACAATTGAAACATTTGCCACTGCTATTATTGATCTTAATACACCATTTTTTTTCAGGAAAGATTCAAGCTTGTCTCCTTCCGAATCCAATTTGTGATTTAATACTTGGTCGCATACATGGTATTAAAGAGTGTACACCACAGCAAATTGCTGAATGGGAAGAGCGACATATTCAAACTGCAAATGCAGTAGTGACTAGAGCGAAAGCTACTAATATGTCGCATGATACACCTATGGAACCTACAGTTCATACCACTTGTGATGATGATGCTCCTATTTCACGGGAGTTGTTTGCAACATTGCAAAAGAATGATGATTCATTAAAAAAAATTTTTCAGTATGTGAACAAAAATAATACCAGCAACAAACTTGCAAAATCTAGACATGATTTTATACTTAAGAATGGGATTTTGGTTAGAGTAATACGAGAAAAGGATTCATCCTTATGTTCTCAGATTATAGTCCCATCCTGTATGAGATCTCGTATATTACGACATGCGCATGACTCGCAATGTGCGGGCCATATGGGGTTTTCGCGTACCAAATCCAGAGTGCTTTCGGCATTCTACTGGCCAGGCGTCCATAAGGACATCACTCTCTATTGTCGGTCTTGTTTGATATGTCAAGAAGTTAAGGTACGGGGTCCATTTCATGCGGCTCCTATTCAAGCTGCGGACATCCCGATTAGACCATTTGATAAAATGGCTATAGACATTATTGGTCCTATGCTACCATCTGCTAGAGGGCATACGCATATTCTTACGTGCATTGATATGTGCACTCGCTGGCCTGAAGCCATCCCTCTCAAGAACACTTCATCTGCCAGTGTAGCAGAGGCATTGATGTTAATCTTCTCACGCATTGGTTTTCCACGGAAAATCTTGTCGGATCATGGGGTTCAGTTCATTTCTGAATCCATGTCTCAAGTTATGAAGACATTAGGTATAGACAGATCTCTAAGTTCTATTTATCATCCGATGTCAAATGGGTTAATTGAGCGTCTAAATAGGACACTCAAGCAGTTGTTGGGTAAGATGACTCAAGACCATCCCCAAGACTGGGATCGGGTCCTACCCGCTTGTCTCTTTGCGTATCGCGAAGTACAAAATCAAGCAACGGGGTTTTTCTCCATTTCAGCTTGTTTTCGGCATGCAACCACGCGGTCCGATGTCGTTAATCCACGACTTATTGGTTGACGAGAATATTGAAGAGGAAACTCAATCCTCTTATGAGTATGTGATCTCTCTGAGAAAGAGAATCATAGATGCTTGTAGATTAGCTACTGCATCATCCGAACAAGCCAAAGAAAAAGCTCGTCTATTTGCAAACAAGTATAGACGTCTTCGCCAGCTCATACCTGGTGATGAAGCTTTTGTATTACTCCCTGCGCATAATAATCGTCTTTTAATTACCTGGAGAGGTCCTTTCAGGATCATCTCAAGAATATCCGATGTCGACTACATCGTTGATGTTAATGGTAAACATAAAACCTTCCACATTAATATGTTGAAGGAATATTACTCACGTCCTGATTATCTACAATCAGTGTTCCAAGCAACTGACGATCCTACACCTCCTATTCAACACTATTCTAGTTTGTCAGTCATCCAAGAAGAGGAATCTTCTTTCGATGATGTACAACTACCAATACCAGTTGTACCACTCCATTCCACTGAGAAATGGAATGATGTTACTATCTCATCTACTCTTACTAATGATCAACGCCAGCAAGTCTCTAATATTCTACACACGTATGAGGATGTCCTCACTGACATCCCAGGTCATACGTCAGTCATCCAACATGACATTATTCTGACTGACGATACACCGATTCGAGTTCGCCCATATCCTATTCCTTTACACTTTCGTGATAAGGTTGATAAGGAATTGGATGAGATGCTTCAATTAAATATAATTGAACCATCTTCATCACCATATTCTTCTTCTATGGTAATCATTAGGAAGAAGGACAACAATATACGTCTTTGCGTAGATTACAGGAAATTAAACAAAGTTACAAAATTCGATGCGGAACCATTACCTCTTTTAGACGACTTATTAGAGAAATTATCTCATGCCACATTCTTTTCGAAATTTGACCTTTCAAAGGGTTATTGGCAAGTGCCATTAACCCCTAAAGCAAAGCCATTCACCGCTTTCTCGACGCCACGGGGTCTTTTTCAATGGAATTTTATGCCATTCGGTCTAATGAATGCGCCAGCTACCTTTGTACGCATGATGCGCCGCATATTGTCTCATCGTCCCGATGTCATTACTTATATAGATGACATCTGTCTTTTCAGTGACTCTTGGGATGAACATATTCAGGGTTTAAAATCTTTACTTTTCTACCTTACGGGATTATAACTTAACAGCGAAACCTTCAAAGGCTTTTGTCGGTTTTCATGACATCTCATTTCTTGGTCACCGTATAGGTCGCGGTTTAATGTATACAGAAGACAGTAACGTCTCTAAAATTTTAAACATCTCAGCACCTAAGACAAAAAAACAAGTGAGGTCGCTCTTAGGACTAATACAGTTCTATTCTAAATTCATCCCTCATTTGTCTACTATAACTGCACCTCTTTCTTCGTTACTAAAAAAAAGGTACAACTAATGTAATAAAGTGGTCGCAGGATCATCAAACGGCTTTAGATTATATAAAACAATTTTTTTCAAATAAGCCTTTTTTAAGGTTGCCTAACAAAGATCTCACCTTTGTTCTTCGCAGTGATGCTTCTTCCTACGCTATCGCTGCAGTTTTGATGCAGGAATACGGAGGCACCTTATTTCCGGTTATGTACGTATCCAGAAAGCTTACGACGAGCGAGATGAAGTATTCCGTTCTGGATAAAGAGCTCCTCGCTCTTGTCTGGTCAATCTATAAACTGGATCGTTATCTCCTCGGATCACACTTTGTGGTGGAATCCGACCAGAAAGCTCTTACAGCACTGAACACAGGGAACGTGAAGTCATCAAAGTCAGCGCGTTACGCTATTGCGCTTCAACCGTTCCATTTTGAGATACGAGCTATTCCTGGAGTACAGAATGTGTTTGCAGACTGTCTTTCAAGATGCCCTAGTGAACATGTCGAAATTAAACCACTTCCAGATGGTGAAACGTCCTCACAGAAACATGAATAACTTTGTACATGGTCACTGATTATACATCTGTGGAGACTATGTGTAGTTCTGCAGTATTCGTATATATATAACTTTCAGAATATACTTACGTATGGATTATATAACATTATTTCTTGTGAAGTAACGTTTTGTTAGAACGGGAACAGTGATATTAAAGTAACATTTTTTTTTTAGTATGGAAACATTGGTAAGAGTGACAAATAGACATTCACTATTGTTATGGAACAGATTACACTACATATCGTGTTCGTAAACGTATTTCAGACATGGTACATTGAGAACATATTCTTGTCGATTTAACTAGTTCTAAAAGAATATTAACAATGAGTGAAATTGAAATCACTTAGAATAAATTAGTAATTAGTTATTTGTTCATAAATTAAGAACTATTAATTATTATAATTCAATTTAATCAATTTGATTGATTATAAATCACACATCTACTAACTTTATTAGTGTTTCGCAATACGTGTATTCACGTATCCCACTACATGATATCTCACTTTTAGATAACTAGTCAAACTTACTAGTGTTAGATAACAGTAAGTGCGTTGCTTCTTAAAGTGTTTAATTATGCTTTGTTTCATTTTGCATGTTGTATTTTAAAATTTTCTGTTTTATTGATTCTTTCATCATTGATCATCATCAGTATTGCTGTTCATTTTCATTTTTGAAATCATATGTTTCAAATTTCTTTTAAAAAAAACTTGGTTGAATTTTATTATCATCTTTTTTTTTATAGTTTATTTCATTTTCATTTTCAACTTCTTTTTACTTCGAATATTACCACATCGTTCCAAAGTAGGTCGATGGTGGATGTGTGCTTTAATGCATACTATCATTTAGTTATATTGTTTTCATTTAATATTCTTTTCTTAATATGATATAATTTTATGCATGTCATAAATCTTGTTGTAGTTTTGACTCACCTCTCTCGAGTAATTAGTTCGAAAAAAATTAATAGAATTAATTTTTTTAAGGGGAGGTGATAAGGGAGCTGTTACGTACATTTATTACCTACGGGGGTAGTCTTCGGTCCTGCCAAATGTACGCACCAGTTTTATATAGTTAGATTATTTGGGCGTTCGATTGATTCACGCACTGACGTGCACAATGCAGGGTGAGTTGCTTTGGACGCACGTGTAACCTAGTTGAGTAGTTTCTGACGTCATGTAAGGGGCAGCTCGGACCATATTTATGTCCGCTGTGTTATCCTTTGATTCTTGGCAAATGTGAAGTAGCCATCAGTTGTATTCGTATCTATTGATCTTCATGGCGAAGTCAATAGTGGAAGTATAAAGTAAGTGTCGCCCCATTTCTTATGGCATGTTTATTTATGTACATTAAAGTATCAGGCCGCTCCTATTAATGGTCTAGCGGGAATTCATCGTAGATGACATTCCTAGAATTGGACACACGGAGTCGATAGCCTTTGAATCTTTTCGTAGAGGGAGAATACCTACAAGAAATCAAGTTAATGAATTTATATGCTTCACATGTTTAATATGCTGTTACTACAATGCCAGAAGCGTGGCATAGAATGGGAGAGGTTAGTCAACTGGAATCTCTAACCTGTTCGTATTATCATGTATGACTTTGTTTGAAAACTATATACTATATATAACGGGATGTATGGAGAAAGTCTGGGATTGTGAAGTATGATATGGAAGAATTTTATCCTGGAGTATGAATACGTTACCATGATGGACGTCCTTGAAGGAAGGTCAATGGACTTGAATGAGCGGAATAGTATATGGTAACAGTTTTGTGATCCTCAGTCACTTGAGTCAGAGGACTTTATTAGTAGAGAATCTTCAGGAACTTTAAAAGTAATTATCAACATGTTGACGTATGATTTCTGCGCCTGTGACGATGTTAGTCTTGTCCACTCCGTATGTGCTGTGTTGAATAAAATCTATGTACAGTCACCACCGACTTCTGTACTGCCAGTACTTGCCCAGTTCACCCAGTTCAATACTACTTGTTGAAGTTCGTTTGAAGAATATTGTTGACATTCGTTCATTTTAACCATTCGCGTTTTAAGCTACCACTTCACCAGTATAAACTGAACTCAACGATAAAACGGAGTCAACACTGTACATCAGGGTAGCATGACCCCGATCCCAAGAATCTGGAAAAATCAAAGGTCAACCTGATACTATAATTTGGTACGCACAGTGTGAATTGGCTTACCAGGAGTTAAAAGAAAAACTCACAAGCAGGCCAATATTGCAATTACCTGACTTGAATCAAGAATTTATCGTGAGAAGTGACGCAAGCAATGTGGGCCTGGGCGCTACATTGTTGCAAAGGTCCTCCTCACAAGATAGGAAATTGAACCCAGTCGCTTATGCAAGCCGCAAGTTGAACAAGGCGGAAAAAAATTATTCAACAAGTGAAAAGGAATGTCTAGCTTTGATATGGGCTATAAAAAAATTCCAGATTTATTTATATGGCAGGACATTTGTGGTCCAAACGGATCATTCACCACTCGTATTCCTGTCACAAGCCAAGCATGAAAATTCCAGATTATTGAGATGGTCTTTATTATTGCAGCCATACTCATTTCTGATTGAATATATTCCCGGTCCTCAGAACGTAGGCGCAGACTTTTTGAGTAGACATCCTTATGATGAAGATCAGAAAAACGCGTAAGACTTCATTGAGCTAAGTTATCTCGCAGATTATAACCTGCAAATGAATGCATGTTTTAGGATGGGAGGTGTGTAGTAAAATCTGCGTCTATAATCGCTCATTTCAGTAAGATTTTAGTCATAAAATGATAATAAATAAACCCGCCCTATTGTGTTTGACCGTGATACTCTCACACGCCAGCATAGCGCTGAAGTTTACTACAGTGCTAAAGCCTATAGAACGATCCCACGGTAAAAATCTAACACGCGTTTTAGTTTCGGTTTCGAAAACGTACTACTAATATTTAACATTTTGTCAGATCTGCTGCATACACAATGCAGCCTAGCCTTATAATTAACGATTTGTTAGAAATGTAACGCCAAACTGCTGTCTGAAGTAACGTAATCTGTCAACAGTAACACAAAATTTGGTAGTCTTTTGGACTTTTTCTAAGTAGCAATAACGAGACGACTGTAATACATTAACGCAAAATGCTACCAACGCATGCCAAAACCCGCGTCGTTCTGCACGCGAGACTAATAGTATATACACGATGTGGCAAAGCCAAGAGAGGCAAACACGCAGACAATTTTATTTCCTCCTCGCGGTAGTATTACTGACGTCACTAAAACAAGTAGTTATTTGAAAAATACATGTTAGCGAGAGGTGAAGAGGGGAAAAGATGGCCGTCTTGAGTAAAATTTTTATTTGACGATTGCCGGTGACAAAATTGAAAATCTAAACCATAATGAATCTAGTCAATAAAATCATATGGTAGTATAGCTTAAAGTCCACTGAGCAAGAATATGTTTTAAATAATATGATAGTACAAGTATTGGCCAAGTTATTGAGGAAATACTAAATGTCTACGGACGCGTGACCAGACAGACTGTTGTTCCTGCTTGTTTTTCATAACGTTAGTGGGGACGCCAGCTTAGAAAAGAGGCACTGAGGTGGTTTCAAATTCACTTGAGTAAAAAGAGTATAGGAGGGAAAGGGGAGCGGTAGGAAAATTGTTACCCAAAACTAACATCTTTTTGTATTGGCATAACTAAAGCAGGCTGGCCAATCGACTACCAGACACCGAGTTTGTTTGGAATTATTTTTGTTTTTTCAAAAACTACATTTGAATTCTGGTAGTCGCAAGCTTTCGATTGGCCAGTGCTAATAAATATTAGCAAAAGGCTTTCACTATTCATTGCCAGTTGAACAAAACTTTTCATTTCAAATACGCTGAGATCAGCTGTGTTAATTGTAAAATTAAATAAAGAAGTATTCACAGTCTGGGCAGTGCAGAGGAAACTGTGGCCATTTCTTTGCAAGTCAGCGTCATTTGTTTATATTTCTTGATATTTGTGGTAAGAATGCTTTATGAATTATTATGTTTAATCCCACTGCCAAAGTTAGATAATGCTATTGGGAAAAGTGAAGGACGTGCCGGGAGCAGACATTGTTGAGTCCTCACATTGAAATGTATCTAACTGATGTATGTTGTCATGATTATGTTGTCATATTATTGCATTAGAATACATTAGTAAGCCTCCGTGTTCCATGAACACTGTTCAACATGCCTGAAGCATTTATATTTAAAAAAAGAAAAGAAGAGAAAATCATACGAAAGGAAATGTGGTTACTCCACATTATTTTATTGAGGAAAACTATGTAAACGTACAGTGGCGTATCTGCCATAGGGACCTGAGGTGTGGTCACAGCAAGGTGGGAGTCATGTAAAATTAGGGGCGAGTGCACCTGTAATGCACGCGAGGCTGACCCCATATCACCGTAGGAAAATAATAAATAGAAAAAGTGATCAGATATAAAAGGTCAGGGTGTCCTTTTGTTGCAGAGGTTTTATTTCCTGTTGTCAGCTGGTAACAGGAAACCTGCTGAGTGAGAATAAAGCCATCAAGTCTCCGACCATTCGTTTATGCTGTCAAAAGATAACGGGAGGAGCTTGGGCATTTGGAGAGATCGAGATTTTCTGCAACTTCATACTGTATTATTATCCTACAAGGAATCCCAGGTGATGAGTTAAGCCTCTGGGTATATCTGACATTTTCGCTTAATAAACACTGGTATTTCAAATCATACTCAGGAAGTTTATGGGGTATGATGAAACTACAGCCCCTCATACACAGTGACTCTCCCTCTTAGATGAATAAAGTGTAAGCTGTGAACATTCCAACAGGAAAGATATATATTGACTGTTTAGTTAGTGGACAAAGAGTCCAGATATTTTAGTTGATCTTTTCTGTAAACTATCTTGTCCTCATTTTCAAAGACCTGTCCAAAAAAGATGACTGGACAGGCAGATTAAATTGTACAGAAAAAAGTATTCCTTTTAAAGAAAAACTTAACCACTGGTTTTATTCACTTCCTCATAGAAAATTAAAGTGTTTGGTGTTGTGTACCATCATTTCATTTCTCCCCTAGACACTAGGTACATCATACACCAGACACTAGAGCCAAAATAGTGACCGTGTGAGATCTAGGGAGGTAGCGTTAGGTTCCCTGCACATAATTCATCATCATCATTTATAGAGTCAGGGGCCTACATGTGCTTGACCTCACCCGGTTAATACATACACGGATTTCATTCTTTTAGGATACCATCATAATCTCCCCAGCAAATCAAACTTTGCTACAGTGAGTATTCCTAGCCCATACTCGACTACTGAAATCACGAGCTGATGATACTGGAGAAACAATAGTCTCTGTTCCAAGCGTGCAGCTGCCATTGTTTTTAAGGCTGGCAGTCCTCGCTTGCACTTCTGTATGATCAGTTCGACATGATACTTGAACGATAGCCCACGATCAAACGTTACTTCCAGATACTTTAGCTTGTATTGCCTTTCAATGTTCTGCCCATTGCAAGCAGTGGCGTATCCTGGTAATGCGAGCTAGGCGTGCTGCTACTTAAAATGAATATGTACGCCTACTATTTAACTTCTTCCCCTCTTAATTTAAAAACCAACTATATTCAATTACGCAACGATAGTTATTAGGGGTATATGTCAATTATCTCCGAAATACTAACTAACTTACAACATGAAACTCACTGTCACTGTAATAATCTGCATTCCCGGCAACTAACAAAAATTAATCACAAAAAACACTGGACGGACACAGCCGATTTTTACAACTCCGAGAGCTGCAAGACCTCGCACGCATGTTCGTATTGTATTGACGTATCTGGCCATGACCCCGATCCACACAAACCAGTCTTCAAACGTAAAACCGAAAGGTGCATCACGCATAGTGACGGAATTACCCGAGAAACTTCGGGCGATTGCTACCAACCAAAAAAACTGCACTATAAAACGCGTCTGGGAAACTGAAACTAGATATACCGGTACTCGTAGATTCTATGCGGGAAAATACGTTATCCTGATGCGTGCGGTCCGAAAGCAGAACATTATAAGAGAAATATTTTATAGAATAATACATTAAATTTTTATTTTCCTTTGGGCATAGGTACAGCACACATAGAGAATACGCCACTGATTGCAAGTGGTGTCTGGAAGGTCTCCAGTTCTGTACATTGAGTATGTCATCTGCGAAAGTTAATGTTCATCCCAGTCCTGTTGGTTGAAAGGTTGCTACTTTTGCTGTGTAGATGTTAAACAGCACGTGATAGTGGAGAACCCTGGGGTAGTCCCGGGCAAATGCGCATTGGTTCTGATGTCCATGTTCCCAAGCCAAATGCAACTTATCTCGCCATTAAGGCAGTGGCTATCCACCTTGTTAGCCAAGGGTTTACACCACATGCCATTATACAGTCTTTTAGTGTTGCAAAGTCCACACTGTTATAAGCATCCTCTAGGTCAATTGTGACAGCCACCGTTTCTCTTTTACCCTGGAATCCCTCTTACACATCGTACGCAAACGTTCCAGCGTTACCCCTTGTTGTTTTCATGGGCATGTTGTGACAAAACGTCTGAACATGCTCTTTTGTGTGATATCTCACACCTTCAGCCCTCCGGCAGTATCCTTTCTTTCTATTCATTTTTCTCACTCATCGCTTTTATTTGGCATAAATCATGCCTTTTTATTCGTTATTTTCACTATTTTACTCTTTATGCTGGACATAGCATATAGATGTCTCTATCACGCCACTCCCCTATGGCAGTATTTGCTACGGGAGTAATTCGTATCTTATTGTTTACCACTCCTCAGACGTATTATCGTAGCAATACCCAGTCGTCAGACCGGACACCCGCTTATCTCTTTGAATCCGTCTGACCACCTTTGGAAACGTGTCGGTCAAACATTTGACGCATTGGAAAGCTGTTGATCGTGTTGACACAAGCTTGTGTTGTGCGTACGATGAAAGAAGAAAACACTGTCTGACCAGACATCTGTTTGGCTGAGGCACGCAGATAAAGGGGATAATTAGATAATCTGTCGGGATAGACTTCTGGGCGGAAGACATTACGCCAGGAAAACACGGTCACAATATTGTGATAGACAGAGGTGCGGCAGGAAGTCTTATGTAACGATATGACATCACTGTTGTAAGAGGCCATGCGTATATATTAAATTTAATATTTTCAAATACGCGTGGGATGAGTAATGATAAACTTCCCCACCCAAACAGTGCAAGATAGATTTGATTGGTTCGCCAGAATATACAATGGATTTGATTGGGACATTCGGCAGAAACACAGCTGGGATTTGAAGCTAAGGAGTGTGAGATAAACTGTAGAAATCAGACACAGAACTACACAGACTGCATCGCAGCCGCAACTAAATACCTCCTACAAGCCAGAGGAAAGAGGATAGGACTTATCATTCCCGAACAATAAGTACCAGATCGAGTATTGGGCAACTTTGGAATTTACAAGTAAACCCGCAATTTTAATACAAGACTTGAAACTTGGGAATTTTATTACAAGTCAGAGAGGAATTCTAACCACAGTTTTCTCAGGCCAGGAATTCGCAGAACAGCAGCCGTCAGAGAAATTAACTTATATTTCCAGACCTAAATGATCTCGAAGCTCTAATACAGAGCTGTGTCCATTCTAAATAGGAGAAGTGCGCATTCCCCAAATTTCGGGTTCATCGTTACAAGCCATCAGACTTAAGTACTGAAGTTCCTACGCCACTAGTATGTGGAGAAGTGTACTCATCACCAAAAAGAAGTGACGGAAACCACAGCTGCAGGGCTCATCTGGAGCTAGGTTGTGTGTAACAGTCTACAGAAAAAATACGAACAATATTAACGCCCTACTAAAACCTCAATGAGGAAAAATTTAATATAACTTTTACCCCATTTAATCCTTATTTTAACTTGTTGAACTAATTGACTATTAAATTTGTTGTATGTTATTTTACACTAAACAATAATTGCTGATCCAGTTTATATGTACGAAAGCAAACGTATGAGCCAGTCTTTCTTGATAAATACATATATATATATATATATATATATATATATATATATATATATATATATATATATATATATATATATATATATATATATATATATACGAGGGAAAGTCAAAAAGTAATGCCTCCTATTTTTTATGTATGTATATACTGCATCGGTGTGCAATTTGTAAATTTAGCAGGATTCCTCAAACACTCTTCCTCACTGTATAGCATTACCAACCTGTTTCAGTAACAGGTGGCATAACTGTAACAGTTTAAAAATGGCTGCCAAAGACCTTCAGCTAAAACAACGTTATGTCATAGAATTCTTCAATGCTGAAGGCGAGACCCCAATTCGCATCCACGAACGTTTGAAGAATGTTTATGGAGATTCAACAGTGGATGTTAGCACTGTCCGACGTTGGGTACATCGTTGTGACGAAGCTGAAGTAGGTCAATCCTCAATGGCTGACGCAAAGCGGACTGGCCGTCCGTCTACCGCAGTGACTCCACACAACATTCATCGAGTTGATGGCATCATTCGGGTGACCGTCGGGTAACACTGGATGAACTTTCTTCCATGTTGTCCATTAGTAAAGGCAGTGTCCAGAACATCATTAAAGACCTGGGTTATTCAAAAGTTTGTGCACGGTGGGTACCCAGAATGTTGACAGACAGAAATAAAGAAACAAGGAAAACCATAGCCACCAACCTCCTGCACCGTTACGAAACTGAAGGAGAAGAGTTGGCTGGACATTATTACAACATCCTCCTTACAGTTCCGATCTTGCAACTTCTGACTTCCATCTGTTTGGACCACTGAAAGAAGATCTTCGCGGACATCACTTTGAGGACACCGAGACCCTTAAACGCGCCGTATGCCAGTGATTTAGGAAAAAGGACACACATTTTTACCGTGCGGGGATACGTGCCCTTGTGAGAAGATGGACAAAAACTGTAACAAATAACGGAGACTACATTGAGAAATACATTTTTGAAGTTCAGACTTGGGGCTACATTTCAATGTGAATTTTATCTGTTTTCTTGCCTATTGAATGAAATTAAAAATTACGAGGCATTACTTTTTGACCGTCCCTCATATATATATATATATATATATATATATATATATATATATATATATATATATATATATATATATATATATATATATATATATATATATATATATATATATATATATATATATATATACCCAAGTCTCATCTACTGTCACCATGGTCTCCAAAAAATTTTTTGACTGACACTTTTTGAGCAACTGTTGACAGCAATTTACCCTCGTTTGCTTCTGTTCACGTGTCAACAGTCGTGGAACCCAGCGTGCACACACTTTTCTCATTGTGGTGAAGTGGGATGTTATAGATATTTATAAGGGACTTAGTGTACTGACTGAGATCAGCTGTGAAGGTATATATATATCTAATAAGAGTAGTATATTATATATATAACCTTACTTGCTGCCACATATCTATATATCTCAGTCAGAATTATTCTGGAATAGTGTGGTGACTACGTTTTGTGTCTAGGGTATGTGTATGGTGAAGTGTAAGTCACAACAACAGACAGATAAACAATTTAATTTAATCCACTACTCTTGACAACACTGTGACACTCACATACATATAACACTCTACACAGATATCTTAAAAGAGTCACTGATAAACTTTCAAATAACAATATGTATTCATTACTGGCATGAAGGAATATGTGTCCTGATTCAACTACAAGGGAACCAGGAATCACAATCAATTTAAATTACAAGTTATGTACAGAATGTATTTAATATGAATATTGTAGTGACATATATTAGTACAAATGTTCTATGTGTGTCAGTTGTGTAGTAGTAAAATGAGGTAATACTGGTTTTGTTTTGTTCAAGCTCTGTTGGTATTGGTCATCATGACTTCAATAGTTTGTCTTTAGGGACTATTATTGGAGATGTTCACAGTTCCTGATTTTAAGACAAGTAAATTCCCCTCTGAATGGTATTTTTATAAAGTTATTTCAAGATGAGGGGACATAATGTTGAGCTCAGCTGGCCAACTCTGCTTATCTTGAGTGATGGCGGCAGGAGAGGACTCCTCTGCTCGAATTCTCTTCTGGGCTCTGGAGACACCTCACTGATAGCTAAAAGGACCAAGGAGTATGCTGTCCGACACTGGATTCAGCAAATCTCTGACCAGATGCTGCTCACTACCATCAAGACCACTGTCCCTGAAATCAAGAAGGATGTACCTTCTACTTCATAACTAATTTATATTCTCTTTTACACTGATCACAATACAGCACAAACATTGCGTTCAGAGCGTTAGGCCAACAGTCAGCTTCATTTGAAATACTTTATTCCAGTATTACCCTTCTTAATGGTTACTACGCCTCTGCACTTCCAGCATTATTTCTTTCTAGTCCATCATCCAGGTGTCAGTGTACTATTTGGCCATTCCATGCCGTTTTACTTCTCTCCGACACCCTCTGTTCAGGCTGGAGCATTATAGGCTTTACCTCACGTTTGCCACTGAACTACACATATATATACAGGCATAAATCAACAATTCACATTCAATTTTTCATTAAAAGATACTGAATGGTTCAAGCTTACCACAATTTCATGGAAATAAACACAGATACGTTGATTAGCAATGAATTCTGGCACAAACTGGCACAAATTCCGTTCTGCCTATGTTCCAGGCTTTTATTTTAGCAAAAATGTGAGCTGGCTTCAACGTACTGTCGCTTTATCAAGCTTATTTGAATTAGTGGTCTCGAACTAACGCTCCCAAGTGTGTATATCAGCGAGACTGGCCAATGAGCCACGTTTCGACAAGTGTTTGAAAAAATGTTATCTTTTCCCGTCTCCCCTAACAACCAAGATAGTATTTATAGCCCGACCAATCGTGGTTAGGCTTTCATTTGTTGCGCTCCAATCAATTTGAAGTTTACATTGTAGGCTATTTCTGTAACGTAAATTTTTTCAAACACGTTAAAAAAAAAATCTTATGAGCAGAAATGATTTTATGCTGTCAGGCACCCCCAATATTTTATTTTGGGTATAATTTATTAATTCCTGGACTATTTGCGTAACGTTTTACATATTATTTGTCAGCAAACCCTAAGGAACCCAAAAATACTAATTTAAAGGAGCTACGTGGCTGCGTTCAAAATATGCAATTTCTTCTATCTCCTGTTTAGAAGATGTGCTGTCTGGGTACTGTTATGTGTTCAAACGTAAACCCATATAATGTTGTCTTTTCTAATAAGAGTCTGTTATGATTTATAAACCTAACTCTGGGAAAGGGTAGTGTATTTTATCACTGTCCGTCTGAAAAAAAATTAGTGCATGTAGACTTACACGCGTGATGGTAGTAATTGTGTATCGCGCGAAGCGGGTTTAGTGTTCGGCTTTCTGCCTCTCCCTTCTCTTTTTATCCCTTTAGTCCATCTGTTCGTTCGTTTTGGTAACGCAGTATAATTAATGTTAGGGTTAATTTAGGTCATTACGCAGTACGTCTCAATGCTTTTCCAAGAAATACAGCACACGTTTCATTGAAGAAGGCGGGTAATAATACAGTAAGCTTTACTATCAACGTGAAAGCGTTACAATTTGCAGACGAAGCAGAAAACAAGGGGGATTTCGAGTACATTCTTTGTGATAGCACTGTCATTTTACCATTGCTCTTTTCTTTATTATATGTATTTATTAGGCTTTATATTTAATTGATAATTTATATATGTGGATTAGAATATTCCATGACACCTCCCCTCTTAAAACAGACATTATATGTCAGTCCTTTATTCTATATACACATAGAGAAATTTATTATTATTTCTGGGGTTTACGGTGATTCTCATCACACGGATGGCGGCTTAAAAAATCCGCTCCCAGATTGGTTTTTCCAGATATATATTCAATGCTAAAATTATATGGAGCCAGAAGCAAAGACCATCGGAGTAACCTAGAGTTCTCATGCTTAGCCTGTGCTAAAAACGATAAAGGTTTGTGGTCAGTTTGCAACTTAAATGCCTTCCCATATAGATAAATATTGAATTTCTTTATTGCCCATATTACTGCAAGACATTCTTTTTCGCTAGTTGAGTAGTTGATTTCAGCTTTATTCAACTTTCTGCTAGCATATGCCACTGGGCTTAATTCCCCATCCAATGCCTCTGATTTCTGTAGTAAAGTTGCACCTAGCCCAATATTACTTGCATCCGTCCTTACTATGAATTCTTGACTTAAGTCAGGTAATTTCAAAATGGGTTTACTTGTGAGCTTTTCCTTCAATTCTTGGTAAGTCATTTCACATTGTGGTGTCCATGTAATGCGATCTGGAAGTCCTTTACGTGTCAATTCCGTTAAAGGTGCACATATGGAATTAAAGTTTTTGATATACTTCTGGTAGAAACCACATAATGAGACAAAGGATCTCACGTCCTTCTTGGTTTGTGGTCTCGGGGCTTTCTGTAGTTTCTCTAAATTCTTTGGGTCAGGGGTCATGTTTCCCTGATAAACTGTGTGTCCCAAAAATTCCAATTCTTTACATCCAACGCAACATTTGGTTGGTCGGGCTGTTAAATTTGCCTCCCTAAGTCGATCAAACAGCATGTTCAGAGAGTCAATGTGTTCCTCAAATGTTTCTGTTGCTATAAGGATATCATCCATAAAATTTGTTATACAGGGATTATTCAGAGGATCCAATAATTTTCTCATCATTCTAGAGAAGACACTAGGCGCATTCTTCAATCCAAATGGCAATCTATTAAACTCATAGTGTCCTTCTGAGGTACTAAAAGCTAGGTATGGTCTAACCTCAGGCTTTACTGGAATCTGATAGTATCCTTTACTCAGATCCACTTTTGAGAAATATTTAGCTTTATTTAGTCTGGCAAACAGCTGATTTGTATCCGGCAATGGATCCACCTGTCCTTCTGTAATAGCATTCAGTCTCCTGTAATCTATACAGAGTCTATGTTCTCCAGAGGGCTTCCTTAAAAGTACAACACCGGAACTATACGAAGACTCACTGTGCGAAATAATTCCTTCCTTCAACAGATAGTCTATCTCTTCCTTCAAAGCTTTTTCCTTAGCAAACGGAATCGAATATGGTTTCATACAGACAGGTGTGGAGTCTATTAATTTCATATCATATTCCAATAGGTTTGTATGCCCTGGTCGGTCTGTTAACACCTCTGCATGATTATTTAGAACCTGTTGCACTCTCTCTTTCTGAGTTTTCGTTAAATGTGTACTGATTTTCACCTGTGCTGCTGTCTCACAGGGGTGTAATGGATATTCAAATGATGAAAGTGGTTCCTTTTTCATCTCCATGGCGATGGACAAGGTCAACAAGTGTGTCTCTTCCTGATGTTCTCTTTCCAAATATTTCTTCAGGAGATTCACATGATAGATTTTTTCTTTCCCCTTCTTATCTATCTTATAATTTGTTCTAGACACCTTCTCTAGAACTGTATATGGACCCTGCCATCCAATTTGTAACTTATTCTGACTCCCGGGCAAAAGAAGCAGTACCTTCTCTCCCACAGCCAAATTTCTGTCTTTCGCCTTCCTGTTATAATAGGCAGCATGTTTCTTCCTGGCTTGTTTCAAATTTTCATTGGCAAGTTTCCAGCCAGTTTTTAACCGAGTGGTCAGCTCATTCACATATTGGTATGAAGATGTAATGTTTTCCTCTGCCTTTTCATCAGTCCACGTTCTTAACAGAGCTACATATGGACCTTTAATTGTGTGGACCTATTTGTCCATGCACCGGTATGGTCTCTTCCACTTGAAGCTTTATAGTGATGATTTTTCCTCCCAGAATTATCATTCACAAAACGACCGCTACCAATTTTTCTTTTGGGGCTGTCTCCCCTCTTAAAATTCTTGATGAGAGATTTCCTCCCTACATCCTCTTCCTCCAGTTTGTTTAAGTCCGATTGAGGGATTTTCGGCTTATCCTGGGGTAAGACATCTTTTTGCACTCTCCGCATAGTGGCCATTGTAAAACAGTTAAGTGAAGCTTGTCCGTGAAAAGGGGCTTCCCATTCCATTTGGTCCACTTTATCAAATCTATTTCTCTTTTTATTATCAGGCCTAATTTTGCCCCGTGGCGTGTCCAGGTCCTGATCCATGTTCCCACTTGTGGGTGTTCCCTCATGTGCTATGCTACACCTTTCTACAAAATTCTCAATGTCCCATCTTGCTTTGGGCCAATAATAATTGTGAGCCACCTTTTGAATGATGGTACCTATTTTCTCATGGTCCCCATCTGGTTTCACATGTAGGCTCCTTATTAATTCTGTCCTGTATCTTTTAGGAAGTACCAGCTGTCCTTGACCATTGGATCTAGCTCCAGTCTTCCTATACATCAACTTGTTTTTCATGTAGAAATCTCCCTTGCCTGGAGTTGTATGACAAGTTGACAATTTTCTGAAACAAGGCTTGAGTGTTTTATCCCCAGCCTGTGCCTTCCTCATCTCTTCTGGAGTGGTATCTAACATAATATCCTCCTCCTGTCTTGAGGTCGACCTGACCTGAAGGGTTGCCATATACACAGGTTTCCTTCTGCAACGGTCAGTGTCATGATTGTCCATCTGACAATTCTTACACCACCTTTTTCCTTGGTTGAAAGATTTTCTTTCATTATATTTCCTTTCATCGAATTGTGGGAATTTATTTTTATTGTCATACCGTGGCCTATCAAATTGGTGCTTACCTTTATTTTGATCCTTAGGATCAAATTTATTAAAGTTCTGTGGTGCCCTA
This sequence comes from Oreohelix idahoensis, assembly GCA_024509875.1. Classification (NCBI taxonomy): domain Eukaryota; kingdom Metazoa; phylum Mollusca; class Gastropoda; order Stylommatophora; family Oreohelicidae; genus Oreohelix; species Oreohelix idahoensis. The sequence continues at coordinate 773,044 of JAMPIV010009606.1, forward strand.
AAGTTGTCCACCTGTTTCTTTTTATTACCTGTTACCTCTGCTTGAGCTGCTTGATACCTTTCAGCAACATTTAGCAACTCACCCAGCCTCTCTGCACCTTGTTCCATGAGAAACTTTCTCAGGTCTGGAGCCATGGACTCTCTTAGTTGCTCTATAAGGACCATTTCCTTAAGATCTTGGGTTTTCCCCAGAGAAGTCCATTTCTCCAAGTATGTCTCTATTCGTGCAGAGAACTGGTGATAGGTTTCACCTGACAGTAGTTTAGCATTCCTAAATTTTTTCCTGTAAAACTCTGCATTCTTTTCATACCTTAACAAAAGAGCCTGCTTTAGCATGTCATAATTTTCCTGATCACCTCTGCTCATTTTTGCAAAAACTTCATAAGCTGCCCCACGAAGTCCCTGAGATAACTTTAAGCTCCACCTTTCTCTCTCCAACCCATACGTGGTAGCTAATAGTTCGTACCTATTTATATAGCTCTCAATATCATCGTCTTTCTCAACAAAATGATCTAAATGAAAATTCATAGCTGAGATTGAGGCTCCTTGAGTAACCGTAGCATCAGAGGCAAAAGGACTGGCACCATTTTCAGGAGCATGGCCTTGAAACTCAAACTCCCTTAGTCGTAACTCATGTTCCCTTTGTAATCTCTTCTCCTCCTTTTCTGCTTCCCTCTCTGCAGCTAATCTCTTCTCTTCTCTTTCTGCAGCTAATTTCTTCTCTTCTCTTTCTGCAGCTTGTCTTCTTTCCTCGGCTTCCAATGCTTTAGCCTCTTTGTCAGCCTCAATCTGCAACCTCTTAGTCTCAGCCTCAGCTTGCAACCTCTTAGTCTCAGCCTCAGCTTCAAATTGTAACTTCTTAATTTCCCTTTCAGCCTCTAACCTTCTTTCGGCTTCTTTTTCTAATCTTCTTTCTTCGCGTTCAATAAATTTGTCACATTCCGTTGTGACATAGGCAACCATAACTTGCCCATCTAATCCTAACTCTTTTGCAGTCTGAACCGCAGCAGATCGAAATTTGGCCAGGTCCGCCATTGTCTATTATGTAAATTTATACAATGTCTAACCAACAATTCAATCTCTAATGGACAACACAGGCACCGTGAGCTCAACCTTATTTAACTCCACCCAAGGATACCTTTTAATTCTTATATTCCCTGAAGTGAATTACCCCCCAATATTTTTAATAGTGAAAGATTCAAAATCCCAAGAGCGAGACCCCAATATATGTGGTGAAGTGGGATGTTATAGATATTTATAAGGGACTTAGTGTACTGACTGAGATCAGCTGTGAAGGTATATATATATCTAATAAGAGTAGTATATTATATATATAACCTTACTTGCTGCCACATATCTATATATCTCAGTCAGAATTATTCTGGAATAGTGTGGTGACTACGTTTTGTGTCTAGGGTATGTGTATGGTGAAGTGTAAGTCACAACAACAGACAGATAAACAATTTAATTTAATCCACTACTCTTGACAACACTGTGACACTCACATACATATAACACTCTACACAGATATCTTAAAAGAGTCACTGATAAACTTTCAAATAACAATATGTATTCATTACTGGCATGAAGGAATATGTGTCCTGATTCAACTACAAGGGAACCAGGAATCACAATCAATTTAAATTACAAGTTATGTACAGAATGTATTTAATATGAATATTGTAGTGACATATATTAGTACAAATGTTCTATGTGTGTCAGTTGTGTAGTAGCAAAATGAGGTAATACTGGTTTTGTTTTGTTCAAGCTCTGTTGGTATTGGTCATCATGACTTCAATAGTTTGTCTTTAGGGACTATTATTGGAGATGTTCACAGTTCCTGATTTTAAGACAAGTAAATTCCCCTCTGAATGGTATTTTTATAAAGTTATTTCAAGATGAGGGGACATAATGTTGAGCTCAGCTGGCCAACTCTGCTTATCTTGAGTGATGGCGGCAGGAGAGGACTCCTCTGCTCGAATTCTCTTCTGGGCTCTGGAGACACCTCACTGATAGCTAAAAGGACCAAGGAGTATGCTGTCCGACACTGGATTCAGCAAATCTCTGACCAGATGCTGCTCACTACCATCAAGACCACTGTCCCTGAAATCAAGAAGGATGTACCTTCTACTTCATAACTAATTTATATTCTCTTTTACACTGATCACAATACAGCACAAACATTGCGTTCAGAGCGTTAGGCCAACAGTCAGCTTCATTTGAAATACTTTATTCCAGTATTACCCTTCTTAATGGTTACTACGCCTCTGCACTTCCAGCATTATTTCTTTCTAGTCCATCATCCAGGTGTCAGTGTACTATTTGGCCATTCCATGCCGTTTTACTTCTCTCCGACACCCTCTGTTCAGGCTGGAGCATTATAGGCTTTACCTCACGTTTGCCACTGAACTACACATATATATACAGGCATAAATCAACAATTCACATTCAATTTTTCATTAAAAGATACTGAATGGTTCAAGCTTACCACAATTTCATGGAAATAAACACAGATACGTTGATTAGCAATGAATTCTGGCACAAACTGGCACAAATTCCGTTCTGCCTATGTTCCAGGCTTTTATTTTAGCAAAAATGTGAGCTGGCTTCAACGTACTGTCGCTTTATCAAGCTTATTTGAATTAGTGGTCTCGAACTAACGCTCCCAAGTGTGTATATCAGCGAGACTGGCCAATGAGCCACGTTTCGACAAGTGTTTGAAAAAATGTTATCTTTTCCCGTCTCCCCTAACAACCAAGATAGTATTTATAGCCCGACCAATCGTGGTTAGGCTTTCATTTGTTGCGCTCCAATCAATTTGAAGTTTACATTGTAGGCTATTTCTGTAACGTAAATTTTTTCAAACACGTTAAAAAAAAAATCTTATGAGCAGAAATGATTTTATGCTGTCAGGCACCCCCAATATTTTATTTTGGGTATAATTTATTAATTCCTGGACTATTTGCGTAACGTTTTACATATTATTTGTCAGCAAACCCTAAGGAACCCAAAAATACTAATTTAAAGGAGCTACGTGGCTGCGTTCAAAATATGCAATTTCTTCTATCTCCTGTTTAGAAGATGTGCTGTCTGGGTACTGTTATGTGTTCAAACGTAAACCCATATAATGTTGTCTTTTCTAATAAGAGTCTGTTATGATTTATAAACCTAACTCTGGGAAAGGGTAGTGTATTTTATCACTGTCCGTCTGAAAAAAAATTAGTGCATGTAGACTTACACGCGTGATGGTAGTAATTGTGTATCGCGCGAAGCGGGTTTAGTGTTCGGCTTTCTGCCTCTCCCTTCTCTTTTTATCCCTTTAGTCCATCTGTTCGTTCGTTTTGGTAACGCAGTATAATTAATGTTAGGGTTAATTTAGGTCATTACGCAGTACGTCTCAATGCTTTTCCAAGAAATACAGCACACGTTTCATTGAAGAAGGCGGGTAATAATACAGTAAGCTTTACTATCAACGTGAAAGCGTTACAATTTGCAGACGAAGCAGAAAACAAGGGGGATTTCGAGTACATTCTTTGTGATAGCACTGTCATTTTACCATTGCTCTTTTCTTTATTATATGTATTTATTAGGCTTTATATTTAATTGATAATTTATATATGTGGATTAGAATATTCCATGACACTCATGTTCAGTCTGTTGTGTAAAATTCTATAAACTGTTCTTTCATTTAGTTTTACTCTACTTGCTATCTCCACAATTGTCATTTTTCGATCCTGGTCAATGATTTTCTTCACTCTTGTTGCATTTTCATCGTTGCACTCTGAGGCTGGTCTACCAGATCTTGGCAGATCAGCAACATTTGAGCGGCCGCACTTAAACTGTTGACACCAGTTTCTTTACCGAAGTATATGAAGGACAAGAATCACGAAACACTGGTTCCATCTCCCCGTGTATTTCTGTAGGTGTTTTTCCCTGAAACATCAGAAATTGTATCACAGTTCTGGCCTCCTTCTTTTCCATTGTTTTGTCAAATCTTTGGAGCAGCAGATCCGGTCAATAGGGTACATTGCGCCGTGCACCGTAGCGGGAAAACCCATTGAAGAAAATAACGCGTATTTCACACATTCAGTGCAAATATGATGAACTTTAAATGTGCCAAGTTTCATCTTCCTCCTGTGACTCCTTCATGGTCAGGCCCAAGACTTATGTCAATCCCCTTGTATATATATATATATATATATATATATATATATATATATATATATTGTCACTCAAAGCCAACAGGAGCTTCAGAGCTTGATGAATCGCTTCACTAAAGCATGCAAGGACTTTGGCCTCACAATAAGTCTAAAGAAAACGAATGTGCTGAGTCAGGATGCGGGTGCTGCACCAGTTATCACTATCGATAACTATGAATTGGCAGTGGTGCACCACTTCACATACCTAGGGTCTACCATCAATGACAAACTCTCACTGGATACAGAAATCGACAGCCGCATTGGCAAAGCTGCAGCTACCTTTGCCCGCCTCACATCGCGTGTTTGGGGAAACTCTAAACTCACAATGAAGACCAAAGCTGCGGTATATAATGCCTGCGTCACCAGCACACTCCTATATGGCAGCGAGACCTGGACGACCTATGCTAAGCAAGAAAGAAGGCTCAATACCTTCCATTTGCGGTGTCTACGCCGCATCCTCGGCATCTCGTGGAAAGATAAAGTGACAAATGTCGAGGTGTTGTCACGTGCTGGCCTTCAAAGTATGTATACGCTTCTTAGACAGCGCAGACTTCGCTGGCTTGGCCATGTTCGCCGCATGGAAGATGGTCGCATCCCAAAAGATATCTTCTACGGACAAGTAGCAGATGGCAAGAGAACAGTTGGGCGACCACAGCTGAGGTTCAAAGATGTGTGCAAGAGAGATATGAGGGCACTGGACATGGATCCAGCAACATGGGAGGATGAAGCTGCCGATCGCACTAAGTGGCGATGCTATTTACGGCGCCACCTCAGATTGGGCGAAAAGAGGCTCACACAAGAAGCAGAGGTGAGGAGAAAACGTCGAAAGGAGCACCAGGAAAATAAGCAGCTGAGGGCTGTCACCTCAGGGGCGCATTCCCATAGTCAGTTATGACTGAAGGGGCTATTATTATTATTACTATTATTATTATTATGATATATATATATATATATATATATATATATATATATATATATATATATATATATATATATATATATATATATATATATATATATATAATGAAAAGTTAATGAAAATATATATATATATATATATATATATATATATATATATATATATATATATATATATATATATATATATATATATATATATATATATATATATATATATATATATATATATATATATATATATATATACAAGGGGATTGACATAAGTCTTGGGCCTGACCATGAAGGAGTCACAGGAGGAAGATGAAACTTGGCACATTTAAAGTTCATCATATTTGCACTGAATGTGTGAAGTACGCGTTATTTTCTTCAATGGGTTTTCCCGCTACGGTGCACGGCGCAATGTACCCTATTGACCGGATCTGCTGCTCCAAAGATTTGACAAAACAATGGAAAAGAAGGAGGCCAGAACTGTGATACAATTTCTGATGTTTCAGGGAAAAACACCTACAGAAATACACGGGGAGATGGAACCAGTGTTTCGTGATTCTTGTCCTTCATATACTTCGGTAAAGAAACTGGTGTCAACAGTTTAAGTGCGGCCGCTCAAATGTTGCTGATCTGCCAAGATCTGGTAGACCAGCCTCAGAGTGCAACGATGAAAATGCAACAAGAGTGAAGAAAATCATTGACCAGGATCGAAAAATGACAATTGTGGAGATAGCAAGTAGAGTAAAACTAAATGAAAGAACAGTTTATAGAATTTTACACAACAGACTGAACATGAGAAAAGTGTGTGCACGCTGGGTTCCACGACTGTTGACACGTGAACAGAAGCAAACGAGGGTAAATTGCTGTCAACAGTTGCTCAAAAAGTGTCAGTCAAAAAATTTTTTGGAGACCATGGTGACAGTAGATGAGACTTGGGTACACCATTATGACCCCGAATCCAAAATTACCAGCATGCAATGGAAAACCACCTGTCAAGCCGAGAGCGCAGAAATCTGCAGGAAAAGTGATGCTGACTGTTTTTTGGGACGGCAAAGGTGTCCTTTTGAAAGATTATCTGCCTCGTGGCAACACAGTTAATGGACAGTACTATGCAGATCTTCTCACCAAACTAAGAAAGGTTGTGACCAGGAAACGAGGGATAACGCGCACTCAAAATCTTCCTTTGCTTCAAGACAACGCGCCCTCTCACAAAGCAAGCTTGTGCAGCTAGCAGCCATCGATTCGAATATTGAAATTCTTCCACACCCACCATATTCTGCAGATTTGGCTCCAACAGACTTTTTTTCTATTCCCAAATCTTAAAAAACAGTTAAAAGGAAATCATTTTGACAGCGATGAAGAGGTTATACTGGCATGTGATGACTGGTTTAGTTTGAAAAATAGGGTGTTCTACTCCCAAGGTCTTTTCAAGGTCAAGCAGAGATGGCAGAAGTGTGTCAATTCAGACGGTGGCTATATTGAAAAGGAATAAACACTATACAAAATTTCAGCTCTCTGTGACATGTCCTTCATGGTCAGGCCCAAGACTTATGTCAATCCCCTTGTGTGTATATATATATATATATATATATATATATATATATATATATATATATATATATATATATAGAGAGAGAGAGAGAGAGAGAGAGAGAGAGCCATTACTTATAAGAGGGCATTCGTTGGATTACTCCAACTGGGGGCTTGAACGGACCAGAATCATTGCATAAACCCTTCACAAAAGGCGACGGACCAGATAATAAGTTAACAAATTTTCTCAGCCCTTAAGCAGCGTTTGTTCTTGACTTCTAGGAATATCTTGTGAAACTCCCCTAAGGTAGAAGCGCCATTCATCTTCTATCTACATCTTTGCCAAGAGTAATCTTGCGCGAAGATAGATATCTTGGACGACCTACTTTTAGATACGCTTGCGTCGTGACCATTAGTGGACCACTACTGCAAAGCAAGGGAGGCAATCGGTGACACCTATAGCTACCCAGGGTATCAGGAAGGATAGGATGTGTGCATTTTCGAGGTGGCTCATTACTTGTTTTGCAAGTATCTTTTCAAGCTATTTATCATAGACATTCTGTAGTTTGATAATTCGATAGCTGCTGAGCAGTGTGGGGTCTTTGCCAGGTTTAGGAAGTGTGTAGCCAGTCTTCCGGCACCTCAGCATTCTGTATGCTGGTATTGAAATCGCTCACCATATTTATAATGGCTGTGTCGCCGAGTTGTTTTATGTGGTGGTACTGTACACCATTAGGACCCGGAGTAGTATTTCTGCTGGTTTTCAATGTGTACACCACGTCCTCTTCAGAAATGAGATCGAAGTATGTCTGGCCTCTTATATCATTTTTTTAACATAACTTTTTTCTAAGTGTGCGGGAAGGTTATATATTTATCGCGTTTCAAATATTTGCGACGCCAGATCTTAATTCCATTCATCGTAAAGAGCTAAAACTCAGTAAGCAGTTCCTTTTTGTTGTATATTTTAATCTCTCAATGTTAGCCAGTAGTGAACCAGCAGATTGTCTGTTATACCTAAACATAGGTAAAACAAAATGAAAATAACTTCTTCTTTTTTTTACAAAGTATCCCGTTCAACACTTGATGGGTTATAATTAAGACGTTCTTCTTCTTCTTCTTTGATCCTTAGCCGCCGGCCGTCAAAGCAGTCAGTGGCCATTACGCCTGGTGGCGTCTTGTAGGGCAACAACAAATTGATTCCACTTTGCTCGGTCGGCGGCCATCCTTCGTACAGTGCCCCAACTCTGGTTCATTCTTTGCATCTCAGCCTCCACAGTCCTCCGCCAAGTTGTTTTTGGTCGGCCTCTCTTTCGTTTTCCTTCAGGGGTCCATAGCATAGCTGTTCTTGTGATGGCATCGGGGTCTCTTCTGAGGACATGGCCAACCCAGCTCCAGCGTCTGCCAGCTATGATGGTGTGCATGTCCTCTTGCTTGCTCCGAGTAAGCAGATCTTGGTTGGTGATGATATTCGGCCAAAAGATTCGGAGAATTTTTCTTAGGCATGTTGTGTGAAAAGAGGACAATTTCGACATTTCCTTCTCTGTAACTCTCCAGCTCTCCGCGCCATAGAGAAGCACAGAAAGCACACAGCTCTGATATAATCTTAATTTTGTACTTGTGCTGTATTGAGAGGACTTCTAGACATATGGTGTACTAATTCAAGAAAATAAAGTCAGGTTTCCAATAGCACAGTGGTTAGTGCACTGGCTTCCTAGCTCGGTGGTCCATGATTCGATACCCAGTTGAGGTGGGATTTTTTAGACCGCAAACGGCTACAGGGTCGACCCAGCCTCATGAATTTGGTACCAGAACAACTCTGGGCTGGCGTGATGCTGACCACATCACCCCTAGTATGCCGATGGTCAAGAAAATACGGGCCTAACACCGTATTCCCAATATGCCTCAATAGGCGTGTAGCGGGATCCTTTTTTTCCCCCCAATGCTCAAATATAGTACCTTCTTCCCCCATCTAGTCAGTCCAAATAGAGTAAATCAAAACTAAATTTGTATGAATGTTTTTGTGTGTGACCTCCCCTTTCCAGGAAACAAACAAATAATAAAAATAAAACACAAACGAATAAAAAAAATAAAAATAAAAAATAAAAAGTCTCCCATAACTGCCCTATTGTTAACAAGATGAAAAGGGGTGAGAAAGCCTGGTCAGTGTCCGAGATTACATCTTATTCACCAATCATCTGCCATCAGCCAAACAAGCATCCCGCCAGACTACCCCTTTTCCTCACACCGTCATTTATCCGTATATATTAATGTTAGTTCTTGTTATAAACTGTTTTACTATATTGTGCAATTCTCTAGGTCCATCTATTCTCAACACCTGTTCCACAGTTATGGATGAAATGCATGCCTGTAAATAATCTAATATTGGTTTTCTGCGTTGTTCATACTTCCTACATTTTAACAGGAAATGCTCTATGATATTTGAAAATAACTTCATTAAAGTAAGGTAAAGGAAATAATGAACTGTGAATATAGCGTGTGTTGCGTATTTGAAACGTGGCGTGCCGATTTAATTAAGGTGTTTTCTCAAACAACTAGGCTAGCGAGTTCTTAGCTAATAAGCACAGATCTAGTAATTACCACATTTCTTGTGAGCTCTACATAAGGTTTTCAGATTCTTATTCCCGTTTCCTCCCATGTTAAAGTTTAAAAAAAAGGATTAAATAATGGCATAAAAGCCTTCTTCTTCGTTCACTCAGACGTTAACAGACGTTCACTCAGACGTTAACAGACGTTCACCCAGACGTTAACAGACGTTAACTTGAATATGTTCAAAGAAAACAGTGGTCAGCGTTGCAATTACTTACAGCGCATCTGAGAAGATGGCTACTTGTCTCTCTGAGCTTTCTTCTGTCATTAGGACTTCTGCTGCAGTTTCTAAGGCCTCTGCTTCTGCTCTGTAGTTACTTTAGAATTTTCCTGTTGCGACTTACAGCTTTTTTCTTGTGTGCCATTGCTTAAGCTCAGAAAGACTCCTCCAACCCCCCCTCCCCCTCCATCAATAATATTACTTTTATAATGATAAATGCCTTAATAATGCTTAAAGTAAATGTGAGGATGAAAGGATATTAGTATACATGATGAGAGAGAGAGGAAGGGCAGAATGTCAGACGGGCCTGCGTGCCCAATTCTTAACCCTTTGAAAATAAAGTTCGTTCGTTCGTTCTTCTGTTGCATTTGTTGCTGATCCATCTGTGCATGCATGGATTTAGGTTTTCTTGGGTAATTTTTTAAAATGTGTTTTGTGGTTAGGACTCTTCTTTCTGTTTCATTTTGGCTGTTCTTTCTCTCAATACATGGAATGGTTTCTATCATTTAAGGGAAGCGCTGTTGTTTCCAAACTTGTAGTTTGTGTGCAGCGTAGCTGTTGATATTGCATTGATGGGGTTCTGCTCTCATGTTTGTTTTGACTGTCTCTACAAAGTTGCTTCGCTTCAGTTTTCCCCCTTCCAAGTCCATTTATTCTCTGGTACATGAGTGGTCTACAGCTTCCTGAATGTTGCTGTGCTCTGCTATCTCTTCTATCCCCCATTGACTGGAAGGTATGTAATCTTTTCCAACTCTTCAATGGGTGTTGACTTCATGCCTCTCATTATGATTCTCATTGCTTGGTTCTAGGTTCTGTTTATTAAATCAAAGTTAAGTTTGACTTTGCCGCTGTTGACCTTACTGCAATGCCTTATTCTAAGAGTGTAGAAACCTGTTTTGTTGGTGTCGTTTAACTAGGACTGCTGAGCTTCTCGCTCTTTTGCAGGCAATACTACACTGAAGACTCCTTGGTATATCTACACTGTAAATCTAGGCTTTTCCTGTGGCTTTTCTGCCATTCCGAAACATGTTGAATTGAAGTCATGAGCTCCAGTCTGTCCAGCTTGGCTGGCATTTAAAGGATTGTTACATCTGATCACTAGCTAGGAGGAGGAAGCGCGTGGCATACTATGCATTCCCCGCCATCCAAGGGGGCTCTCCAAATGTGCAGAGCTAAAACACTGTAGTCTGGTTCTGGGCTTTCCCAAGGAATAGTCACGTCCTACAGAGTCACTACTTAGCTCCCCTGCCCATGATGCGCCCATAGTGAGATCATCCTGCATGCAACCAACCAAGTAAAAAGCCAGAGTTACATATGGGGCTCAAGTGGCTCCTCCAAGCTTACTGTGCAATGCTGGGTTCTCAACATGTTTCACCACAGGGGGAATAACTGGAAGTGTGTGGATGATTTCAAGAGTCAATGAGAGTGTAACTGGCCACATGGACAGGCTCACTTCCCCATTTGAACACTGTAGCATTGTACTTAGCAGTTGGTTATGTGAGGATGACTCTAGATATGTATCTATGCATAGAAACCAATTACTCGTAAGAAAATGAATCATGCAACAAAAACACAAGATTTTTTCAGGATTACCCTTCGTCAGCCACATTCAAAACAGGAAATAAAGACAAGAAGTATAGAAAGGTTATGAAAAATGACAAAGGTCAGATATCACGTGGAAAATTAAAAAAATTAATTAACAAACAAAAATACTGAACGGAAATGAAATATCAACGCAGAGAAACTAACTACATTGACATTTCGAGACGCCTACCGCGCAGCAAGGAGAGGCTGGCTACTTGTTCTCACGGCTTTCGTTGTGTTTGCACGTGTCTTTGTCGAGCATCTTTTCATCCACGTTTGTACAGTTTTACGCTGTTTTTGATTATTTTTTCGAATTAATCATGGCATCCAGGCGTAGTGCAAATGTGTCGGCGAGTGTACCTAAGCGCAAGAAGGCTGTGTTGAGCCTCAGTGATAAAGTTCGTGTGTTAGATAAACTTCTTTCTGGGATGTCTGTATGAAATTTTCTTTATTTCTTAATTCTAAATGTTCTGTGTAAATGCTTTCAATTTTTGTTTTCCATGGATTTTAAAAAATGTGTGGGTTTGCGTGTGGAATTTGAGAAGATCGGCTACCACGACAAGCATAGGAAGCTAAGAACCAGGGATCCAGACCTCCAGGGCAACCCAGAGTCCGCTGGGTGGACAACATTAGACAATTTCTGAAGGACCGAGGACTAGAATGGAACCAGGCCAGGAGGAAGACAGCCGATAGGATAGTGTGGCGCTCTCTTCCAAACCTCTACACCTCAAGGTAGAAGAGGAACGACTAAGTAAGTAAGTACGTGTTTGCGTGTAGATGTGTAAATGAGTAGTGATAGTGTAAGTGAAAGGGTAATGGGTGAGTGAGTGAGAATTGGTACACTAACAGATTGTACATACTGTACTATTACAAAGAAAACAGTGTATAAAATACATTTATAAAATGAACAGAATAATAAATAAGTTGTTTATTACAAGAAGGGTACACACAATGAGTTTATGGTGATCGGTAGCAATAGTGTATAGTGAGCAGGGTCCCGCAGGAACATAACCCCCTTTCCCCATAGGATCAATTGTTCCGTATTCGCGGGGTTTTCAAGGAACCTAACCGCCGCGAATAGCGAGAATAGGCTGTATGTATATATGTATGTGTGTGCGTGTGTACGTGAGTGTCTTGTAATTCAAATCTTAAAAACCAAAATGCAGACTGAATAAACTGTACTCTTGGTTAAAATTGGCCGAATATCATCACCAACCAAGATCTGCTTACTCGGAGCAAGCGGGAGGACATGCACGCCATCGTAGCTGGCAGACGCTGGAGCTGGGTTGGCCATGTCCTCAGAAGAGACCCCGATGCCATCACGGGAACAGCTATGCTGTGGACCCCTGGGGGGAGGGCGAAAGAGAGGCCGACCTGAAACAGCTTGGCGGAGGACTGTGGAGGCTGAGATGCGGAGAGTGAACCAGAGTTGGGGTACTGTGCGAGGGATGGCCGCCGACCGAGCAGGGTGGAATCAATTTGTTGTTACCCTACAAGACGAAACCAGGCGTAATGGCCACTGACTGCTTTGACGGTCGGCGGGTAAGGATCAAAGAAAGAAAGAAGTTGGTTAAAATTCGATTTTTTTTAGAAGTAAAACAATAGCAAATTAACACCATCCCGATAAGTCCGACGAGATCAAAGACACAGAAGTTTAGCAAGATGAAAATATTAGGGCTACCGTGAACGTTAACATCAAATTGTTATTTATTTATTTGATTTTTTTTCTTTTTGTGTGTGTGGGAAAGATGCGAAAGCCTTTCGTGGGGTAGTGCAAGGGTTAGACCTTGTCTCGTGTTGAAAGGAAAGATATTTGTAAAAGCTTTAATAATTAAACCAGGGATTTGGAGCAGTCAAATGTTTAAGATTGCGCTGTTCTAGCTAAGCTCCGGCATCGACAGTGACTGCTCCAGCCCTGCGCTTGTTCCGGTTCGAGCTCCGACTTAATTGTTTTTTTAAGTTAAAAAAATACAGTTTCCTATTACTCGTGATTTTTTGCTCCGCACAAAATATTTCTAGTTATGTGTTGTTTCATAGGATTAGGGTTAGGAAAAGGGTTAGGGTTGGGGTTAAGGTTAACCCTAACCCCAACCCTAATCCTAACTGTAAATGCTACGAAACAACTTATAACTAAACATATTCTGTGCGGAGCAAAAAAGCACGAGTAAGAGGAAATTGCCATGCAGTCAGTCTTAAGAATCATTTTTTTTAAATATATTGCTGTAACCAAATTTTATTTCACAGCCTAGGGCAGATAATTGAAAATTAACTTTGAAGCTGAAAACAGGTCGCTCTACGCTAGCCTGAGTTGTCGACTTGCTCTAAGTGGCTGCAAGCAGCCTGAATATGCTTAATTACATTTTAAGAACCGCAGAACCCCGCTAATGTCTATCCTGTTGATCAAATTCCTTTTCGAAGTAACCATCTTCTGAAGTATTCATCATCATCACCAATCTCTATTCACTTCTTATGGAGCGTGAACACTAACTTTTCACAGCACTAGCTTCACTCGTATTGAAGCTACATGGTTTGAGCTCGCCACTCACTTTCTTCTAAACCTTGCACGTCGCCGCTTATACCTTTGTTTTCAACAACAGCCCAAATTTGAATTTTCGTATATCGGCTATCAATCATCGCCCTAAAATAATTGACGGACCCTGTGTCTAGGTTGAACAGAGCGCGCCTCGCCGTACGAGGGAAAGTTTATTTTAAAATAAACTGAAGGTAGATTTGAATTTTTTGTTAATGCCATGGCTAAACTTACCATTTCTGTTAGAGCAACCAAATGTTTCTTGGTGTGGCCTTCACAAAGTAATAAACAAACAACGTAGTAATTTTGTTCATAATATACCTACTTGTAATATACTAGTATTATCACTAAAGACTTGCCACTTCAGAAGTACCGGTATTCATTACTTTTTTTTTATTTTATATATAATCTTGAAACTTGATGGAAATAAACTGATTTATTTTTACAATAAATTTGATATTTAAAAATAAATAAATAAAACTGGCATTTATAATAAGTAAGTTTACATAATTCCAGTTCTGTCAACATTTGAATAATACACATGCGTAATTGCTACGAGTATAGAACTAGCTGTTCTGTCTACAGTGCAATAAAAAAAAATGTGAAGAAAACAATTTCCGAGTTCAATACTTTACCGACTTTTCCCTTCAATCATTGCCATGAACCGTAGGAGGGAGTTGAAGTGTGCTTTTTTGATCCAAGTATGTCGTTTGGCTGCTGTGAGCCGGTGTTGTTGTAGTAGGATGTCTGTGATGTTGTCTATCCATCTGTCTCTAGGTCTTCCCAATGCTCTGAAACCAGACCTTCTGCTGTCGGCGCGTAATAGTAGTTTATCGGGCACTATGCTCATAAGATGGCAAAACCACTTAATTTTCTGTCTTTCTATATACTTGATGCAGGATGTAGTTCATACAGTTGTTATGGTGTAATCATTTCTCATGCTGTCTCTTCTGATAACATTAATGACTTTTCTTAAACATCTCATCTCACATGATGTGATTTTTCTTTCCTATGCGTGGGTCAGGGATCAGGGGTCATATTTGACACTAATAGCAAAGAGCTGTTAAGAATATACTATGTATCAGCTGTCGTTTAGTTTCCATAGTTGTGACGTATAATGTAAATATAGCCTCAGAAATCCGACCTCCTTTGCTTCCTCAGTTAGTGTTTATGTTTTGCGAACGCAAAACCACGCAATTAGCTGTCGGTTGACTCCCTTTTGAAGCCACGCCTATTTTTCCTGTTTTACATGCGCTAATGAGTGTATATAAACTTTCGCACCCGGCAGTCTTAACAAGGGGAGCGAACCTGGTTTGTTTACATGAGTTCTCACGCGAGCTGATCTGTCAATCATCGGATAGTGACAGAAAGCACGTGGGGAAAAAAGATCAGATCTCGGTAGCAAATACAAGGGCGATAATAATACTTCCTGACCACCTTTGTTGCCCGTGCAAAAGCTTTGATCTGCGGAAACGGACGGAAATCTAAAGGGGGCCCGTTCGCACGGCCCATGTCTTTGACGTCGTTCGGCATCGCGAGTAGAGAGAACAGGAAAATCCTTTATCTCTGAAAACGAAGCTCGTTGATTTCCCCTGCTATGCAGAAGGTGTGAATTGTCACATCCTTTAGAGATAACTACCCTAAATCTGTATATATACTGCGTTCTCCAAGTCAGTTATCAAGTCTCTCAGGAAATTTTGGATAATCTAAACGCGTACGCTAGAACCTATGTGAAATAGTGCGTTAATAGCCTTCGTGGGGATTTTTCTGTTTTCTGGTAATAATATAAGTTGTGCTTAAGTGTTAAATGTGTTAAAGTTTTACCATTTTATTCACTGTGATTCCCTAGCGTTAAGACTAGCGAAACTGCAAACGCGTAGATATTTTCTTACCAGTTGCTCAGGGTAATATAAAATCCATCAACCATTTTTTACACCAGAAGATACGGTTTAGCTGACTAAAGTATAATGCTATGAGTGACGGATAAAGTGACAGAGTAGAATGCGCATTATATTCCATTGTGTGTAAATTTTTAAATGACTAGTGTTAATATCATGTGTCAAAACGATAGACGCCGAAAATCAACTCGCTAGTAATGACAGGCGATATTTGTTAAGGGCGCGTAGTTATAATTAAATTATAACTGACATTGTGCGCTGATTGTTTTACCGGGTCGGAGGGGGAAAGGCTGCATGCCTAAAACCCAACCTGTACTCGCTAAGCGAAGCACTTTAAGATAGGCTAAGACACCATGTGCCTTTTAATTTAATTAGGTGACGGAGAGGATAAGAGATCATACCTTACGCTTGATAGCATAGGATATCGTCATTTTGGTTAAATGTTTTGTTTTCTTCCTAATATAGTGCTTGATCAAAACCAGCGGCCAGCGGTTTTTTTTCTAATTTGTGGTCCTTTTCTCAGTTACTGAAGGAGTAACGGTTGTCGTTTCCTTGGCGTTCGCCCCCAGTACAGGTGTGAACATGAATTGCCAAGGCGACAAACTAACATGTTAACTGTAAATTTGAGTTAACTGGACTTACAAAATACCCAGATCGTTTTCATTCAATTTTATCAGCTCGCTGTGGCAATATACATCACATCTTTCCCGACTTCTGACAGTCGTTTCCCCAAGTGGATTTTATCCAGGAGAATGCGCTGTTTCATAATCGACACTCACCCCAGAGCAAGCCGACAGGAGTTATCATCATCATCATCTTAATTAACAGTTTTTTTTTAGCAACCAGAGTTTTCTTTAGCTATTGGAAGTACTGACTACTGTCTACTATGAACACAAGATCGCGGGGTTTTATTTGTGACATTGCATATCCAAGACTCAACCACCAAATTAAGCGTCCCCCGTATAAAAATTAATTATTAGTGGAGGGACTGGGGCTCAATTCGGAGGATAGAACTACTGGATCATGATACATGTGCATGGATGTTTACGTTCAAGAGATTGTTACACCAAGTTTAGGTAAGGTGTGATTGATGTGGCCACGAACGACAGAGTGAGAGTGAATTTTTTCCAGTTACGGAAACTGTACCATCCTTTATTTTCTTTGCAAATACTTGTGTATTTTTACTGGATAGCTTAAGTAGGAACTTTGTTCTTTTCTTTACTGTCTATTCTATACCCTAGTGTTAATCTTTGACCTTTTGGGTTATTAACTTCTTTTGGGATCTTTTCTCAACAGGGGGGAGGACACTTATTGGGTTATTTTCCTATGTCTGTAAACATGATTATATTGATTTCAATATGTTGGATGTTGTAAAGTTTAAGTGATAATAAACTAAACTAAACTTAATTTAGTGTATTGGTCATTTACCATAGTTTTCACCTTTGTGTGTCTTGTTGTCACATAAGTGTGTGTTTGTGAGTAATAAACTTATAACTATACTTATAGGGAGGTTTGCCAGATCGTCATATACTAAAGATAGTCGTATATATAGGCTGGACTAGAGAAACCACTCATTCCAGAGACAGATCTTCACCTTAATCTATTCACTCGTGGAATCTATTCTATCACCTTTCTTTCTCATATACCCCCACCTTCTGCTCTACTCAGACGGGACAAAATATATCTCTACCTATCTAAAAATGTACGACAATAGTGATGCTCTGATATTTGAGTAGTGGTGACAGTTGGTAAGTCACTGGCTTTTTGATATCTTGTTTTAATATCCTTCTGAAGTATTTCGTTTTCATCAAAATGCTTCCTGGGTATTTCTTCTTCTTCTGCGTTCGTCCTGAAAAGGACGTTGGTTGCGTTGTGTCGCCGTTTACAGCAAAGCTACGATATCAGCTCCTTTTGGCCCGACACATCTGACTTCGGCACGGCATTTGTTAGGACTGGGTTTGCCTTCCCACTTCGATCCCTACTCTCTCAGCCAGACTGCAGTGATGCAGCCTGTTTCCAGGACCACCACTTGGAGGTGGAGTAGGGTCTTGGTCAGCTCTGGTTCGCTGACCCTGACGCAAGCAGTCAGCTATGGGTCGCTGACTGCATTCCCCACTTTTGACGCATCTTAGGCACCCCTGGGTATTTGCACTCTGGAATCTACTTAAGCCTGTTGTTGATATGTATGTTAAGTGGGCCTGGTGATTCGCTAATTGTCATAGTTTCTGTCTTTGATATGTTTATCTTCATGTTGTATCTTCCACATGGTGAATCAAGTGCGTCTGCGTGTTTTTTGCAATGGAGTTTTTTCTTCATACATTATACTTCGTGTGACCGCATGGCTTACTACACTACCATTTATACGTGTTAGAATATAGAAATAACAGACGTAAAGCAAATAAGGCATTTTCGCACAAAACGCAGGGTCATTAAAGTTCAGTTGGCAGTCACGACGAAGAGAGACAAAGATAGTGCAGTCCCAAGGAAAATATTAAATGCGTGTTTGGAATGGAAAATTTTGTGAAGTGAGCGTTGCCATTTTGGTTTTTTTTCCGTTGTTTAGAGAGAGAGACGTGTGGAAAAAGTCGAAAAGCTGAGAAAACGTGTGCAAATGTAGATAATTGTACCGTGTGGGACCTCAAGACGCAGCAATAGAGACCGCAGTCAGCGACTCATAGCTTGACTGTCTGCGTCAGGACCAGCGAACCAGAGCTGGTCAAGACCGCACTCCACCTCCACGTGGTGGTCCTGGAAACAGTCTGCAGCTGTGCAGTCTGGCTGAGCGAGTGTGGATCGAAATGGGAAGGCAAACCCGGTCCTAAAAAATGCCGTGCAGAAGTCGGATGTGTCGACCGAAAGGTGCAGATATCACAGCTTAGGCGTAAACAGACACAACGCAACCACCGTCCTTTTCAGGACGAACGAAGAAGAAGAAGAAGAAGTACCGTGTGAAAAAAGAAAGCATCGTGTGAAAATTTTCGGGAAAAAATAAAAAATAGTATAAATAGGAGAGAAGTGCGAGAAAGGGCAGTGATTTCAGGATTTATGATTCCAATGATTCCATGATTTTGGACTTTTGAGGATTTTACAAATAGTGTTAAGTGAACTTCGTCTTTGAGAATATCAAGACAAGTTTTTTAGTAGACAAGTTAGTATATTATTCCATTGTATATATTATATATATATATATATATATATATATATATATATATATATATATATATCTATATATATATAGAGATTTATATATATATATATATATATATATATATATATATATATATTTCATTGTGGATATATAAATGTTCCTCTTGGATAACCAACCATCATTGTGAAACTTACAGTGTTTGCCTAATGACATCAATAAACTCTAATTGAATTTTCTACAACTGATGTGTTACAGTTGGATCATTTGAAAACCATTATACGAGATTGCTTATCACTAAACCTAAAGGGAAGAATGAACCTGGAAAGAAAAATGAGCAAAAGTCACCATCTCTGGCGGAAGGCCAGTTTGAACTTGAATAACAACAACATCAAAGGGATTAACTCCAACTGAAAATAAAATCAATATAACTACTTGCACATTTAACTGACGCGGGAACATTCGGTCACCTGCAAAAAAAGTAACTCATTCAGTTGGTTGAAGTCTTCACTTTCTGCGTTTTCTTCATCTTCTGGGTTTGCTTCTGATGTTATTTTGTCCATATTTTACGATGGACAAAATAACATCAGAAGCAAACCCAGAAGACCAGAGCTGACCAAGACCCTACTTGATGATGAATAATAATGGTGATAGCACACAGCCTTGTTCAACTCTGTGGGTATATCAAATGTTTCAGTGGTTCGTCATTGTTGCTTTAATGACACAGAGCTCTCACGTTATCTTATAGCTGTCCCTGTATTTCGTAGTCTCTAATACTGACCAACGTTATTTCTATCCCCTCTACCGAAAGCCTTTTCCTGGTATAAAAATACTTAAAGAGATTAGATGACTATTATATTCAATTGTTCTTACGCTTGACCGTCTTAATGTGATTAAAACATCAATTTATCCCATTCCTTCCCTGAATTCGAACTCGGCCCCATTCAACTGTGGTTCAACGATGTGACTTATTCTTTGCTCAAGAATTTTTGCATATAATTTGTATGTGTGACGTAATAGTGACATACCTATGTATGTGCCACATTCACTTTTATTACCCTTTTTTCCAGAATTGATACTAAATGGCTTTGTAACAAACTTCTATGGCTCTTCAATTAATTTTTTTTGCGCTCCAGCTTCGGACTCGGCTACAAAGCCCTGAATTAAACACTATTTCTTTACAAAGGGGGGTGGTTATTTGTGATGTCACACAAAGGGGGTCTGGGCTTTTGTGACGAAGGTGACGGGGTGCTAAAATAGCAAAAATTGCGTGAAGTCATATTTGGACGACTTCCTTCAGGCAGAGAACAGGTTACTCCACAAAAAATGGCCACAGAAACAGAATGTGTTCACAAAATACAGCAAAATGTAGACACTGCCCAAACCCGTTGCAGACAGTAGAACACCATCTCCTACTATGCCCTACACACCAGGGAATGAGACAACTCCATCTACCACACAACACATCCATAGATAATACACTTATGGCAGCCCAGAACAGCTTATACAAACTGCACAGTACCACATAATGGCATCAAGGTCACCAAGAGCTATCGCTCAGTGACAGTGAATCAAAGTCAAGTCAAGTCATCTATCTATCTATCTATCTATCTATCTATCTATCTATCTATCTATCTATCTATCTATCTATCTATCTATCTATCTATCTATCTATCTATCTATCTATCTATCTATCTATCTATCTATCTACTCTCCCCCCCCACCCTTTCCTTTTCGACCGTGAGATTAATTAGAACAAAACTATGTGAATACTAAGAAAGACGTTTGTAATATTCATCAATTTATTTCGTCGAATGATCTTGAATAGGATATTCAGTCAAACCAGTATGGCGTTCCTTCATTTTACTGGAGGTGGTAACTCGAGTGCGGGGTCCCTGGGGCCCGATTGGGTCAAGTATGTTAAATCGGCCTAAGGCCGGCCCTGATTACACGGTGCGCTAAAGTGTGTCCGAAACTTACCCCGACCCTTCTCCTGTTAGAATAAACAGTGCACCCTAAGATATTTGAGATGTGGGAGAAGGAATCATTTAAACGGAGTTGAGAGGTCATCCTCAACACCATTCTCGGATATCACAACATCTGGTTCCTTTTTTGTTGTTTATTATCATTAAACTTTTTACAACATCAAACATATAGAGAAATCAAATAGATCAAGTTTACAGATATATGAAAATAACCGAATAAGTTATTCCCCTTGTTGAGAAAGGATCCCAAAAGGAGTTAATAATCCAACAGTCAAAGATAAACATTATGTTACAGAATAGACTATGAAGAACAAGCCCCCCACTAAATTTCTACTCAGTAAAGTACTCAGTTTAGCTAAATAAAAAAAGAAGTTAGTACAATGATTGTAACAAAGGAAAATATTCTCTCTCTCTCTCTATTTCTCACTCTGTCATATGTGGCCACAAACACTCTTGCTTACCTAATCGGGTGTTGGTATCCCTTGAAAAACTACAATATTCTGAACCTATACTGTCAGGTCGGTTGCCCAAATATGGCCCCAGTCCAGCCTTTATATCGAATAATAATTACAAGGTGGACGCCAAATTTGTTGGTTTAATTTTCCTGGATGAATGCTGTATCATCGCAAATAATTACTGAAGCAAGACGTTCTCGGGACGTTCACAGTTGCAAAAGGAGAAAAGTAATTCCTGTATTGTCATGCATCTGGTTGCTATGACAAATGTTACAATATGTAAAAACTGATAATAATGGTAAATCCTATCGGCCGGCTCTTGTGATGAGTGCCGATTTTGAAACAGCGTAGTTTTCTGGATCACTCCGTTGCTACGGCTGTCAAACGTCAGGAATATATGTTCTTTCGTATGCCCAGTGGGCTGGAAAAAGGAGATAAATAATTCTGGGTAATGTACCGTCCAGTTACGATAAATTTTACTGTTTCTATCTCTCACTCTGAATGAAGAAAGAGGACCGAACAGGTCCAACAATCGAAGACCCAAATAATAATAATAATGGTACTGTTACTGTTAGACCGCTGGTTTTGATCAGATGCTAGATAAGAAAGAAAATAACATTAAAAAAAACTGCTACTATCCTATCCACCCGTAAGTTTTCCGCTATGGCATGTCAGGAAAAAGGGTATGTGCCCTCCCCCGTTATTGCCCGCGAGAATATGGACAGCGCACCAAGTCAATTATTATTTACTTTATCTATACGCGCACATTAACAAAAATCGCCTGTCACTACTAGCTATTTGTCGGCGTCTATTGTTTAGTCACATAACATTAACTCTAGTCACTTATTTAATTTCACACAATGAAATATAATACGAATTCTATTCGGTCACTCATCCGTCACACTTAATAATCTGAGTCAGCTAAGCCGTATCTCCTTGTGTAAGAAAAAATGGGGTGTTTGAAATTACATTACTCTGAACGACTGGCAAGAAATATCTATGCGTTAGGTTATTTCACTAGTTTTAAACGCGAGGGAATTATAGTGAATAAAAATGGTAAACCTAACGCATTTTAACACTTAAGCACAATTTCTATTACCACAAATCAGAAAATGAAATCCCCACGAGACAATTTAACACATTTAGCGAAGAATGGTTCTAGTCTGGCGTGATTAGATTATCCAAGAATTTCTGAGCGACTCTAATAACTGAATTTGAGAGAGCGCGGTATATATACAGATCATGGTGTTATCATCACCAGAAGACGTTACAATTCACACCTTCTGTATAGTAGGGGAATCAGGAACTGCGTTTCCCGGATCAAAGATTTCTTCGTTCATTCTACTCAGCGATGCTGACCGACATCAGATGATTTTGCCGTGCACGGGCCTCTCTTAGATTACGTCCCCTTGCGCAGATCAAACATTACCTCCCCCTGAAAACGTGCGAACATCAAAGGTGGTCGGGAAAATATTATCGCCCCTTGTCTCTCTTCAAACAATCCGTTATTTCTACGCGCATCCGTATAATGACCGAGAATTGGCAAATCAGCTCGCGTGAGAAACTCAGGTAAACAAACGCGATTCGCTCCCTTGTTAAACTGGCAGGTTTGCGAAAGTTGGTAAACATCTCTGTTGTTATGTTCCAGAAAATAGTCGTGGATTCAACGGTGAGTCATACAAACAGAAAATTTCGTGGTTTGGCTTAACCAATGGTAGACACTAAATGGGAAAGCAAAGGCTGTCAGATACTGTATCAATATTTCCGTTCCACATCACAGTTATCGTAGTGTGATAGGGTGGGCGAGATGGTGATGATGATGATGTGATATGTGATCACTTTCTTTCACACTCGCACCGACCCGAACAACAATAAAACTCTTGATTCTAAGGCAGGGGCTGTATTTATTTCTACAACCCAGTCAGTGATAAAGAGCTCACGAAGCAAACATTAAACAAATAAAACAAAGCAAACCAAACCAAACAAACAAAACACCCAGCCAGTGCTCAGTTGCTAATCGTGTCATGTCTTTGTTCTTCTTCTACCCACACAGGGCGTGCCTAATTTCGTTTCTCTCTCGTCTGGGCGGCTCTTGAAAGAATAGTCTTTCGCAGGCTTACACTCTCTTTATATAGGCCCTAGGGCTAAACGCTCAACTTAGTCCGCAGCGCGTATTGATTGGGCCACTTAAATAACACTCGACGGTATGCAAATTAAGGAGCGAAAACACAAATATAACCCACAACTATTTATAGAGCGAAAACACAAATATGCACCACAACTAATGTTTAGGCTTTATTGTGGCCTAGTAATATATCTTCTTCGTGAAGATGTTGTGATAAAAAGGCAGTGAACCACGGAGACAATGGGGATGACAAGATGGCATGGTTACATATTCCCCTCCTGATTTTGTTGTCGTCTCGACAACAGCACTACTCTGGCGCTTCAAATGTAATCTCTCAGATCGTTGGTGCTGCGCCTGATTCTTTCTGTCGACGATGCTTTGGGCTCAGATTCTGTAATCGGTACAACCCGGCTGGGGATCCTCTTGGTCGTCATGTTCCTAGTCGTACGTTGCTGGGCTGGCAGTTGCTGTGGTCTGGAAGATTCATCAACTTGTGCAGCGTCGTTACTTGCTTGTGACTTCTTCTTGTCAGTGCATGCAGCTGTCGACTTTGTAGGGTGATCGCTCCTGACGTGTTTTACACTCGTTTTGTGTGGACGGTGGCTTACGTTCCCCACAATCTGCTTTAGATGAGTTTCCTCTTCTGAACATTGATGTGCACTCCCTCCTATCTCCTTAGGACGGGTTTCCTCCCCTAGACGACGACCAATTTTCTCGGCGCCCTTAGGGTGACAGTTGTCACGGCTGTAGCGAAAGGTTTTCCTATTATGATAATAGTGGTAGAGCAGAAGTAGAATCTCTCTCCAGAAAGTATGAAGTTCCAGTGCCCGAGAAGTACACTGGTATCACAAGTGAGTTACAGCTGTGAATACTCTGAGCTGGACAATAGATTTAGGCTTCAGAAGTATAAGTTGCTACTTTCGCTATCGTAACCCTATGTGATAATATAATTAAATTTGAAAAGGTAACTCAAAATTTAACAGTTAAAAATTTAACAAGTCAAATGAGTACAATTATCCAATTTATTATGTACATCTATATATTCTTGTAATGATAAATGGGTGTTGGAAGATGGTAAAATGTATGATTATTTACAGTTACAAATTAAAATAACTAATAGAAAAAGTCTTGGATTTATCTTCCACTGAATTTACAACAAAAGGATTGTCACATTATCTCTTGCCATCTAGTTGTCATCATTAGACAGTCGTTTTAGAAACTGCTCACAGGATTTGTTGGATGGATACATATAAACTCATCTTTAGCCACGTCTGCTCGAGGTTCCTCCGACACACTGGAGTACGGAAGACTTTCCTTCAGCCCGCCCTATAACTACGGGGGACTAAGGTGTTGAAGTTTGGTTGACCTCTAGGCTTCAGTGAGCTGGATCAACTTCTTCAAGTCTTTAGTTTCTCGATCAGGAATGATCATAAACATTGATCATAAAAACCTGGAACAAGAAGTAATAGGTGGCCATGTTGTTCCAACAATCTCACCACCAACTACTGTTCATGATGCGACCATGTCTTCAGTGTTTGTATATAAATGAATGAATCATGGTAGTATGTTACAGAGATAGCATGATAAGATAATGTATACTGTGCAGAATTAACAAAATACATGAATAAATCATATGTTATGATACATGGGTACGATATAACCTTTGCCTTCCACTTATGGATGTCAAGTCACTTAAGTACTTGCTGGTATGTCGTAAGCTTCCAGGCAAGAACTAGCCATGATATATGTGGTTAACCAATTAATGGTTATGCTTCCTGACAATGCCGGTGAAGGTTATCTCTGGTTAGCGTCATTCCCTTTTTTATTATATCTGATACAATCAATCAGAAATAAAATCTGAAATAAAATGATATTATTCATACATATATCTTTAATAAACTTACATACCCTCTTAGGATCTATAAGCTCACGGTGAGATTATTTTGGTTGAAGTTAATCTGCCCTGCATGCAGCGTGAAAAAAAAAATAACTTTTCTTGCAGATACTGTCTTCCAGTTTCTCACTTTGGCTTCTGGATTTGGTGTGTGTGATTTTCAACGCGTCCCTCTGTCCTTATATTTCAGTCTCTCGCGCGTACGAGAAAGCACCTCTAAAAGTCCCAAAAGATTTTCGTTTCATCTCCTGGTTTGAGGCTATTTGAAGCAATCTGTGTTTTTCCTGTACTTGTTTTTTTTCTTCTGTTCACTACACACTTATATTCTTCCGTCCTTTCTATGTATCATTTCCTTTTCCCCATATGAGGCTTTCATTACATATAAGTTTTATACAAATCCGTTGAGGCTTGTTAGTGTAATAAATTTTTAAAGATTATTAGCTAACTTTTAGCCGATGTGATGAAGGTGAAAAATATTAATTATCTTTAAAACTATTTATATTTGAATAATATCCTTTTGGATATAATTCCTAGTCTATCTCCTTTGTTGAGTTATATTTATTTAATATTATTCCAACCGGGCGTTCTCCGGTAGTTAATAATTTAATGTCCAGTAAATGCAAACTTTGAAAGTCCGCCATTCATTCCTATTAGCTATTTCCTCATTCTTCAGTAATACTGTATGGCTTCAACCGTAAGTCACATTTCCCGTCTACTACAAACTTCAAAGAAAGACCGCCGCGCTGACCTTGCGCTGGTGTGTGTGTGTGGGAGTCGCGCTACACATTTTTTTTTTCACAACAAAGCAAGAGGAACCAAATTTCGCTACAGAGCCCTCTTCTTTAAAACAGTGCATGCACAGTTAACTTTTTGGTAACTCATGCTGCAGTTTCTCCTTACTTTTCTGTTTTTCTATATCTCCTTTGATAGGATGACGACTTAAAAAATCGGGTCCAAGATTGTCCCGTCCTGGAATGTATCTCACATTGAACGAATATGGAGATAACAGTAAACTCCACCTTAAAAGTCGTGAATTTAATTTTTTAGACACTGCTAAAAACATCAAAGGCTGGTGATCACTTTCCACAATGAAGTGTTTCCCGTAAAGAAAAGGGGCGAATTTGTTGATCGACCAGACCAAAGCGAGGCATTCACGTTCAACGGTAGAATAATTTCTTTCAGCTGTATTTAACTTTCTACTGGCAAACGCTACTGGTAATAGCATATGTGGCGGTGTGTCTGCCCGCTGTAGTAATGTTGCTCCGATGCCTACATTGCTAGCATCCGTTCTTAGTACGAATTCTTGTGTGAGATCGGGAAGGGCAAGGATAGGTTTATTTGTCAGCTTATTTTTCAACTCTGTATAAGCCTGTTCACACTCCGCAGTCCATTGTATTTTATCCGGCTGACCTTTTTTGGTTAAGTCGGTTAATGGCGCGCATAATGAGTTGAAATGGGGTATATATTTCTGATAAAACCCGCACAGTGACACAAAGGATCTTACATCCTTCTTAGTTTGTGGTCTTGGTGCTTTTCTCATTTTCTCTACATTCTTTGGGTCCGGAGACATTTGCCCTGTAGAGATAGTGTGACCTAAAAATTCCAATGTCTCACATCCAATATGACACTTAGTTGGGCGTGCTGTCAATCCCGTTTCTCTCAATCTACCTAACAACATGGAGAGTGCTACTATGTGTTCCTCGAACGTAGTGGTAGCAATCAGAATATCATCCATGAAGTTGGTGATATGAGGATTTTGTAATGGTTCCAACAATTTCCTCATCATTCTGGTGAAGATACTTGGAGCATTCTTTAAACCAAATGGGAGTACATTGAACTCGTAATGTCCATCCGGTGTACTAAAGGCTAACAGTTTCCTAACTTCTGGTTTCACTGGTATTTGGTAGTATCCCTTGCTTAGATCTACTTTTGAAAAATACCGAGCCTTACTCAATGTAGCAAACAACTGATTGGTGTCAGGTAATGGGTCTACCTGAGATTCAGTGATAGCATTTAGTTTCCTATAATCAATGCATAACCTGTGTTCACCACTAGGTTTCCTTAATAGCACCACACTTGAGCTGTAGGGAGATTCAGACTTTGAAATAATTTTTCTCTTTTAAGAGATAGTCAATCTCATCCTTGAGTGCCTGTCCTTTAGCATAAGGTATAGGGTATGTCCGCATACAAACTGGTGTAGGGTCAGTAATCGTCATGTCATACTCTAACAGATTAGTACACCCCGGCTTATCTGTGAGTACCTCAGCATGGATTTCTAACACCTCCTGAACCTTTTTCCTCTGCTCAAGAGTTAAATGTTCACTCACATTAACCTGAGCATAGCTTTCCGTAGTTGTTAGGGGGTATTCCATGGAGGAAATTGGTTCATCCTGCATTTCTGTTGCAATGGCCAGGGTCATGATATGTGCAACTTCTGATGCTTCCCTGTCATAATACTTTTTAAGAAGGTTGACATGATACACCTTCTCCTTTCCTTTCTTGTCAATCTTATAGTTGGTCCGGGAAAGTTTTTCCAATATGACGTAGGGACCCTGCCATCCAATTTGCAATTTATTATTGCTGCTGGCTGGGCAACAGTAACAGAACTTTTTTCTCCCACCTCAAGTTCCCTATCTTTTGCTGTTTTATTATAGTAAGCAGCCTGCTTCCTCCTGGCCTGTCTCAAGTTATCATTTGCCAGTTTCCAACTTGTTTTCAATCGAGATGTCAACTCGTTGACGTATTGGTATGAAGAAGTCACGGTTTCTTCTGCTTTTTCATCAGTCCATGTCCGCAACAATGCTTCCAGTGGACCTTTGATTGGTCGTCCAAACAACAATGTAGCTGGAGCCAATCCTGTGGAGTTATGTGGGACTTCCCTATAGGCAAATAGTGCTGAGGGTAAGTATGTGTCCCAAGTTTCAGGTTTCTCACTAGCCAACTTTCTAAGGATTGAAATGAGCGTGCCATTGAACCGCTCTACTTGACCATTCCCTTGGGCGTGGTACGGGCTACAGTGATAATGTCTAGCTTGAAATAACCTGAATACTTCTTGTGTTAGCTTTCCCCTAAACTGAGACCATTGTCAGTCAATATTTGATGTGGGAAACCTAATCGGGTGAATATTGTTAACAGTGCCTCTGCCACATGTTTCGAATCTATCGATGACATTGCTACTGCCTCTCCCCACATAGAGCAAGTATCGACCAAGGTTAAGATATATGCATTTCTCTTCTTGGTCCTACTGAGGGGTCCAACAATATCCACGGCAACACGTTCGAAGGGCGTTCCCATGATGGGCATTTCTCCCAGTGTTGCTGGTGCAGTCCTATGTTTAGGAGCTACTCTTTGGCATTCTGGACAGGATCTCACATACCTCTTTATGTCCTCTGTGATCCCTGGCCAAAAGTAGTGACAGGCTATCCGTTGTCCAGTGGCCCCTATTCCCATATGTCCACTGAAGGGTATAGCATGTCCTAGCTTCATAACCTGCTCCCTGTATGATTTTGGCACTACAAGCTGTCCATGTCCTTTTGGTCCTGTTCCAGTTTTTCTATATAGTAGGCCATTTTTCATATATAAGTCTCCTTTCTCTGGAGGGTTATGGCTTTTAGGTAATTTGCCAAAGCAAGGCTTCAATGTACTGTCAGCAGTTTGAGCCTTTCTCATCTCTTCTGGATGAGTATTTATGATAGTGTCCTCCTCTTTCTTAGAGCTTGCCCTGGTCTGGACTGTTGCCATCACTATGGGTCTTATAGGTTCTCCTAGAAAGACATATCTACATCCCAGTATTAATGGGTAGATAGGGTTGTCCATCACTGCTGCTTTGATCTCTCCTTCCACATAGCGAGATCTTATGTTGATACGGGCTATGGGCAGTGTCATGGTTCCTGCTCCCTTGACTGGTCCTCTGATTTCCACTGTTTCTGTGGTTATCTGTTCCGGACTCACCAGAGAAGAGCACACTACTGAGTCAAAGTCCAAGCCTGTATCATATAAGCACAGTACTTGGGTGCCATTCAAGGTCACTTCCTCACAGACAGGGGGATGATGGAGGTCCTTCTGACTATCTGCCAGGTCCTTCCTTCCCTTGTTCTCTGTTGTAAGGCATGCAGCGTGATGAGGAGGGTTTTTCCGTCTGCATTCCGCAGTATTGTGGTTACTCATTTGGCAAGATTTACACCACTTTCCTTCCTTTCTTGGAGGTTTCTTTTCTGATCCTAGAGGGTTTTTGTCTTTATAATCAGTTCTGTGTTTGTTCTTGTTGGAATTGTCCCTGTGTTCATAGTTGGTAAAGTTTTGTGAAGGTTTGAAGTTCTCACCCTGCTTCTTCTTATTTCCTGACACTTCTGACTGAGCTGCTTGATATCTTTCAGCCATGGTTAAAATATCGTCCAATCTCTCAGCTCCTTGCTCCATAAGAAATTTTCTCATTTCCTGAGGCATGGATTCTCTCAGTTGTTCCATCATGACCATTTCTTTTATATCTTGACATTTTCCTAAGCTAATCCATTTTGTCAGATAAGTTTCCAATCTGGCAGAAAACTGGTGATAGTTTTCTCCTGGAAGTAGCTTAGCAGTTCGGAATCTCTTTCTATAAGATTCAGAATTCTTTTCGTACCTGACCAGTAAAGCTTGTTTTAAGATTTCATAATCTTCCTGGTCTTCTTTTGAGAGTTTTAAATAAACATCGTATGAAACTCCCCTCAACCCCTGAGATAGCTTAAGGCTCCATTTTTCCTTTTCCAATCCATAGGTAGAGGCCAGTCTCTCATATCTATCCAGGTATGACTCAATGGCGTCCTCCTTCTCAATAAATGGATCCAGGTGGAAACTCATGGCTCCATTTGCTGTGCTGTGGTTGGAGCTCTCAGAGTGAGGTGAGCTAGCACCATGATTGCTAGCTGCTCCCTGGAGTTCAAGTTCCTTTAAACTTAACTCATGAGCTCTTTGTAACCTTCTTTCTTCAGCTTCAGCCTCAACTTCAAATCTTTTGGCTTCTCTTTCTGCTTCTAACCTTTTGGCTTCTCTCTCTGCTTCCATTCTTTTGGCTTCTCTTTCTGCCTCTAATTTCTTAGCTCAGCCTCAACTTCCATTCTTTTAGTCTCTCTTTCAGCTTCAGCTTCCATTCTTTTAGTCTCTCTATCTAAATATTTATCCACTTCAGTTGTGATATGTCGAATTAGAGCATCTCCTGTCATACCCAAGTCTTTTCCTTCCTGCATAATCGCAGCTCTAAACTTCACCAATTCAGCCATGATGCTTACTTACCAGAGGGTATATAATTTTATCTTCACTAACCAACTAACTTAATTAAAATCAATTAATTACTTTGAACAAGACAAATCCTTAAAACCTTGTGAGCGTTTCCTATTTCCTTCGTACTCAATGGTACTACTATTACGAAAAAAATTTCTAAGTTTTAGAATTTTTTCAAAAAAAATTTTTTTTTTACAAACTATTTGTGGCTCAAGATAGAAGAATACATAGATAGTGGCTCAGGATAAAAAAAATAATATCCCGCGAAAGAGCCCCCAGTGTAGCGAAAGGTTTTCCTATTATGATAATAGTGGTAGAGCAGAAGTAGAATCTCTCTCCAGAAAGTATGAAGTTCCAGTGCCCGAGAAGTACACTGGTATCACAAGTGAGTTACAGCTGTGAATACTCTGAGCTGGACAATAGATTTAGGCTTCAGAAGTATAAGTTGCTACTTTCGCTATCGTAACCCTATGTGATAATATAATTAAATTTGAAAAGGTAACTCAAAATTTAACAGTTAAAAATTTAACAAGTCAAATGAGTACAATTATCCAATTTATTATGTACATCTATATATTCTTGTAATGATAAATGGGTGTTGGAAGATGGTAAAATGTATGATTATTTACAGTTACAAATTAAAATAACTAATAGAAAAAGTCTTGGATTTATCTTCCACTGAATTTACAACAAAAGGATTGTCACATTATCTCTTGCCATCTAGTTGTCATCATTAGACAGTCGTTTTAGAAACTGCTCACAGGATTTGTTGGATGGATACAAAGAAACTCAACTTTAGCCACGTCTGCTCGAGGTTCCTCCGACACACTGGAGTACGGAAGACTTTCCTTCAGCCCGCCCTATAACTACGGGGGACTAAGGTGTTGAAGTTTGGTTGACCTCTAGGCTTCAGTGAGCTGGATCAACTTCTTCAAGTCTTTAGTTTCTCGATCAGGAATGATCATAAACATTGATCATAAAAACCTGGAACAAGAAGTAATAGGTGGCCATGTTGTTCCAACAATCTCACCACCAACTACTGTTCATGATGCGACCATGTCTTCAGTGTTTGTATATAAATGAATGAATCATGGTAGTATGTTACAGAGATAGCATGATAAGATAATGTATACTGTGCAGAATTAACAAATTACATGAATAAATCATAGGTTATGATACATGGGTACGATATAACCTTTGCCTTCCACTTATGGATGTCAAGTCACTTATGTACTTGCTGGTATGTCGTAAGCTTCCAGGCAAGAACTAGCCATGATATATGTGGCTAACCAATTAATGGTTATGCTTCCTGACAATGCCGGTGAAGGTTATCTCTGGTTAGCGTCATTCTCTTTTTTTTTTATATATCTGATACAATCAATCAGAAATAAAATCTGAAATAAAATGATATTATTCATACATATATCTTTAATAAACTTACATACCCTCTTAGGATCTATAAGCTCACGGTGAGATTATTTTGGTTGAAGTTAATCTGCCCTGCATGCAGCGTGAAAAAAAATAACTTTTCTTGCAGATACTGTCTTCCAGTTTCTCACTTTGGCTTCTGGATTTGGTGTGTGTGATTTTCAACGCGTCCCTCTGTCCTTATATTTCAGTCTCTCGCGCGTACGAGAAAGCACCTCTAAAAGTCCCAAAAGATTTTCGTTTCATCTCCTGGTTTGAGGCTATTTGAAGCAATCTGTGTTTTTCCTGTACTTGTTTTTTTCTTCTGTTCACTACACACTTATATTCTTCCGTCCTTTCTATGTATCATTTCCTTTTCCCCATATGAGGCTTTCATTACATATAAGTTGCATTGAAAACATCTCTTCGGAAGCGTGCCTTGAGGGCACTTGGCTGCCATGTGGTCTGAAAGGTCTCCACAATTGTAGCATCTCATCTTTCTAGGCTTCCTCTGTGCCATGGGTCGCCTCCTGCTGCCCTTACATTCCTTACCGTCAATGCCGCATACAAAGACTGCTTCCATGCCCTGGACAGATGATTTGCTGTCAAATGCTACTCGTTCATTCCTTGCCAGACTCCTGAATACCTTTCTGAAGATCTTGGTCTGATGTACGAATACATCAATACCTCCATCATCTGGCGTAATAAACTCCCATCCCATGTGGACACTATAGTACTTGCAAACCCCTTTTCGCCTTGTCGGTGCAACTGCGTTTGTTGGTACTGTCAGCTCACAGCTTTCGTTTCACAACAGCCTGACTCTCACATACAAGAAGGTCTAGTTGAGGTTCCTGCTCACGCACCCCCTCGTCGTGCTTTGGCTGTTTCCGCGGTTGGCCTGGTTGTTTCTTTCTTTGCACCTCCCCTTGTACTGGCGAACTGGTCTTTGATAGCTGTGCTAGCTGGGACTTTAGAAGAGATAATTCTGCATTGAGTGCCTCCTCTTCATTGTGAGCTTCTGCACCTGCTATCTGCACCAGTGTATCAGGCTTTTTGCCTTCACCGGAAACAGCATATTCCCTAGGCCCCTGACTCACGGCCTGGAAATTCCTAGTCATCCCATTGACTAGTTGTCGCTCACTGTAAGCTTCTTCCACTATCTCGAGTAACTTCTCAGGGCTGGCCTTGGCTCCACCACGTATCCGTAATTCTCTAGATACCACTGGTGTAACGTTGTTCCAGATAACGTCTGCCTTATCTTCGGCAGTAAAGGGCGCTACCTTCCACACAGCCTCTACGTCGTTCAAAAAATCTTGTCAAGTGGGACTTGCCTTTCCACCAAATTGCCTTACCTCCGGCACCTTCACGTATACTACCTTCACAGGCGCATTAGCCATCTTGCTGCAAGAATGCACTGCTGGGTGTTTACAATATTTGTTCGTTTGCTGTTGTCTGGCCTGAAGCCACTCGGTTTCTTGCTTCTCTTGCTCGGTGTCACTGTCTGCCTATCCTGCCGACGACGCCAATTGTGATAGGGTGGGCGAGATGATGATGATGCTATTGTGATATGTGATCACTCTCTTGCACACTCGCAACCGACCCGATCAACAATAAAACTCTTGATTCTAAGGCAGGGGCTGTATTTATTTATACAACCCATTCAGTGACAAAGAGCACACTGAAGCAAACATTAAACAAATAAACCAACAAACGAAACCAAACACCCAGCCAGTGCTCAGTTGCTAATAACTATTTCTAGAGCGAAAACACAAATATACACCACAACTAATGTTTAGACTTTATTGTGGCCTAGTAATATATCTTCTTCTTGAAGATGTTGTGATAAAAAGGCAGTGAACCACGGAGACAATGGGGATGACAAGATGGCACGGTTACAATAGTGCATATTGATGATGACAGATGATTAGTGATATGGGTGTCGTCCCAGGCACCCTGGGCTTTCCTACCCTCCTCTCCGTGTTAATAACGTGGCATATGTGAGAAACTTTGGGAAGGGGGGCGCAGGGGAGGACGGGAGACAGGGGAGGGCACACATATCAGACAATTTTACACTTTTGATTTATTCTATTTGGACTGATTGGAGGGGTGAAATGAAATGCATAGTCTATGACTCTGCAGCACGTAGTCACAAGATTAAATTAGATAGAATTCAGCACCAAGCATTATGTACAATTGCAAGTGCAATCAGATCAACATCGAGGGGTGCTCTGGAGGTGGCCTTAGGAGTCCTCCCTTTGGAACTTCAGAGAAATAAACTAAGACTAAATTACATGACCATAATTATGTTGGACAAGACTCATCCTGGTTTTCCAGCATTGGTAGGTATCAATTAACAACAACTCAGAACAGGTTCATGAATACCAGTAGATACCCGACAGGTTGGAATGCATGGAGGAACTAGTACACTTGGATGCCCTAAGTGCATCAATTAATAACAGTAGTATATACAAGCCGGTAGTACCACCCTGGGAACTCAAGAAACAAGATACAGACTACCACCTGGCAGGCACAATTAATAAAACAACTGATATGGCTACTACCAAAAACAAAGCCAGGAATTATATTCAACAAATATCAAAGGACAGTATTACAGTGTACACAGATGGGTCTAAAGGGGATAATAACAAACTGGAGATAGAAATTTATGTTCCCATATGGCAAATGGTGAAAATATATAGTTTAACAGATAATACATCTATTTTCACGGCAGAGATGGTTGCAATTCTGAAAGCACTGGAAATCTTCTATAGCAACCCTCCTCATAAATTGACAGTATTAACAGACTCACTTTCTGCTATTCAAGCTTTAAGAAACTTTGGTTTGGTTTGGTTTTAAGAACTATCTTCATTGCACACGGACTACTCCATCAGTGCTCCGATCCCCTCCCTTAGATCACACAAGGAGGACCTCAGAACAGTGCACGAACCCCGTAGCACCGGCGAGAATCCCAATGTGTATATAGGAATCACACATTCTATAAATATTTTTGTGGTAGGTAGATTTCTAATTTTTAACATTTTGCCAGGGCAGCGGCCTGATAGGCCTACTATTTACGATTTCCAACTGCCGTGGGATTTTTAACGTGCGCAACTTGTGCACGGGACCTCCTATTTTTTCGCCCTTTTCCGAGAAGGCTAGGTATCCGATCTCACTACCCAGGAGACCAGAGGGGAGTATGCCATTATTATGAAACTTACGAGAATGCAGTAGACCTGATATAGCAGAAGAGATATTACTGGCAAATACTTACTTATGCTCCAGAGGATGTTCTGTTATAATAGCTTGGTTACCTTCATATGTTGCCATAGAAGGAAATGAAAAGGCGGATAAAGAAGCTAAGAAAAGTAGAAATAATAGAAACCAAATAAATGTGGGGATGAGTAAAACACAGATCAAAAGCTTAATTAAAAGAATAATAACTGATGAATGGACGGTAGAGTGGGATGGAAGTCTGAAGGGCAGACATGCATATAAATTGTTCAAGGCTCCAACATGAACATGCCAGGTATCTAGAGAACTAAACATTCCTAGCAGTAAGAAACTTCTTAGACTGCAACTAGGAATGGGCTATTTTAGAATTGAAGCACCTTACTGTGCAGACTGCCTAGAAAAAAATAATAAATAGCTTTTCCTGTTAAAATGTAGGAGGTATGAACAACAGAGAAAACCAATATTAGATTATTTACAGGCATGCAATTCATCCATAACTGTGGAACAGGTGTTGAGAATAGATATACCTAGAGAATTGCACAATATAGTAAAACAGTTTATAACTTACTTACTTACTTAGTCGTTCCCCTTCTACCGTGAGGTGTAGAGGTTTGGAAGAGAGAGCGCCAGACTATCCTATCGGCTGTCTTCCTCCTGGCCTGGTCCAATTCTAGTCCTCGGTCCTTCAAAGATTGTCTAATGTTGTCCTCCCAGCGGACTCTGGGTCGTCCTGGGGTCTGGATCCTTGGCTCTTTGTTTCCCATGCTTGTCGTGGTAGCCGATCTTCTCCCATTCTGCAGACATGGCCAAACCATCTTAGTTGGGACTGTTCTACTTGGGTCTGCAGGGGGTAGGATTTAAGGCCTTGACGTATCGTCTGGTTGCGTACCATGTCTCTTCTTGTTACTTCAACCACCTTCCTCAGATACCTCATTTCTGAGGTTTGGATCTGGCTTTTGTGGGTTGTAGTCATTGCCCATGACTCGCATCCATATGTCAAGACTGGGACATAGGTGGAGCGGTATACAGCCATCTTCGTTTTCTTACCAACCTCTCTCTTGCTGAGGAATCCTCGATTTATGGCCTGAAAAAGTCTCCCAGCTGCTGCTTTTCGAGGGGCCAACTCTTCTTTGATGCCTCCCTTTCGGTCTATAATAGCTCCGAGGTATTTAAAGTGGTCGACCTGCTCCAGGACCTGTTCTCCCAGCTTAATCTGATGTCTTCTTTCTTCTCGTGATATCACCGTGGATTTTGTTTTTGAGCTGCTTATGACCATCCCTCTCTTCTCCAGCTCTTCCTTCCAGACTTGCAGGTTGGATTGGAGATGTGCCTCTGATTAAGCAATCAGGGCAACATCATCAGCAAATGCCAGCTCCGAAATATAGACCTGTCTCATCTTCCAGTACCCCACTGAATACTTTCTTGTTTTCTCCTTACATGCCTTGATGACATCGTCCATGAGGAGTATGAAAAGGTAAGGTGATAGGATATCACCTTGTCTTACACCAGTGGTGGTCCTGAACTCTTCTAACTTATGGTTTGCTGTCCTCACATAATTTCTGCAAGACTTGTAGAAGCTCTGTATAGCATGAATCAGAGGTGCTGGAATATTCTTCCTTGCCAAACAGTCCCAAAGTTTGCTCTAGGGGACCCTGTCAAACGCCTTTTCCAGATCTATGAAACAAAGATGGATCTCACTCTTATACTCAAGGCCCTTTTCCCTCAGCTGTCTGAGTGTGAAGATTAGGTCTTGAGTACTTCGGTTTGCTCGGAATCCGCACTGGACCCAGTTTATAACAAGAACTAAAATTAATATATAAGAATCAATGACAGCGCGAGGAAAAGGGGTAGTCTGACGAGGAAAAGGGGTAGTCTGATGGGGTGCTTGTATGGCTGATGGCAGATAAGTGGTGGATATGATGTAATCTCGGACACCCACCGGGCTTTCTCACCCCTTTTCACCTTGTTAACAACAAGGTAGTTATGAGAGACTTCATTTTAGTTTTTTTCTTTTCTTATTCGTTTGTGTTTTATTTTTATTGTTCGTTTGTTTCTTGGAAAGGGGAGGTCACACACAAAAACATTTAATACAAATTTAGTTTTGATTTACTCTATTTGGACTAAGTAGATGGGGCGAAGAAGGTACTATATTTGGGTATTGGAAACCTGACTTTATTTACTCGAATTAGTAGGCCTACACCATATGTCCTAATTATAACCCATCAAGTGTTGAAAGGGATCACAGTAAGTAATTGCAACGTTGAAAAGCCAAAATAATACAGACCTGGATGATCTCAGAGTAGTGCTCCACAAACTTTGTCAACGATTCAAAAGTGTTGTGATCCAATGGATCCCATCTCATTGTAACATCATCGGCAATGAAGAGGCTGACAGAATGGCAAAAGAAGGTTCACATCTACCTCAGCCTGATGCAAGCATAACTTTTGAGGAGGCAAAGAGTTTTATCAGAATCAGATACAGAAACAAATGGAATGTAGAACATCCAGGGCACACACAGAATGATGCTTACTACAGCTCCACAGAAGAGAACAAGTGGTAATCTTCAGACTCCGCACTGGCCACAACAGATTGAGATACCATCTATTCAACAAGCTAAAGATAGGAACTTCCGATCAGTGTAACTGTGGCACTGATAAAATGACTGCTGAACATCTGCTTCAAAGTTGCCCCTTATATGTGGTACAGAGAAAGTGCATATGGCCGACGCTAGCTCCTTTCGTGAAAAAGCTTTACGGGGATTCAAATAGCCTCAAACTGACTACTGCTTTCTTTGAGAACATTCAAGTGGACGACTGAGAGTGTTCGAAGAAGAAGAAGAAGAAAGGGATACTTAAAAAATAAAGAGAGAAATGATGCCATATTTAGATGTCGGAAATAGCAATTATTATCTTGAATTAGCTACACTATATATCCTAATTTTAACCCATCGGAGGTTGAACGGGATATTTTCTCATCATTAAAAATAAATGGTTATGGAGAGAGAATGATGTACAATTACTAAATTTCCTCATTTTATCGATTTATATTTGTGTGCCATCCGCTTTGGAGTGTATAATTTTTTTTCCTGATGAAGGCTTGAGTGTCTGAAACGTATTTTTATATACTTCAATAATATTTGTTCATAATATTTTTGTCCACCAATAGACATCATCTTCTTATCGAAGTTTCTAGTTTTCGGCGTATTTCGTAGTTATACGGAAACAACCGACCGGAACCGGGAACATTTTTTATCGACTTCCGTTCGTTTCGGCCTAAATATACCCCCGCCAAACGTTCTTACAAAGGTTGGGTTTTCTTAATAATTGTTTGACATATATTACTCGTCAAAAATGTCAGATTCAGAATTAGACAGCGAAGCCGAAGAAATGATGGATCTCGAAGACTCGGTAAGATTGTAAATCTGTGTCCTTTATTTGTTAGAACTTTATAAAAGCACCCAGTCATTGTGGCCTTTCTCAGGTGTAAAACTGAGAATATTTAGGCCTAACAACTGATGGATAGGGCCTAAGTGACTTGATTTTGATCCACTGTCACTGACCGTCAGCTCTTGGTGAGACAGATTAGTGAAGAAGCGCTCGTCACAGTAGTCCTTCTAGGATTTGGGAAAAAACAAATAATCAGAACTTATAGAGAAAAGTCGGCGTTCGTTTTAATACATAGGCCTAGCCTAGTTCTTTATTAAAAAAAAAAAATAATTATTTTTGTCAAGATAAATAGGCCTAGCAAGAACTAGCAGAACACATTTTGACGTAAGGGAAGGCTAGTGAACTGGAGGCTGTCATATTAGTCTATTTTTGGCAAGTGGCTATGATTACGAATAATGTATGTAATTATGGCATTAGGCCTACGTACGAGATGATATGTTGTTCGTCCATCACAGGTGATGAAGACCACTCTGTTCATCCAATTATTAGGATGTTAGGATAGTCTATGAGTACGAAGGTGACTGATGAGCCCGATGCGGGCCTGGAAGGATCTTGGACAGTGTGGGCAGGGAATGTTTGCTTCATGTGAAGGTTTTATTTCACAATCTTTTCTAGCTTGTCTCCGCTGTTCCGCTGCTGCTCTTCTGGAAGATTCGCATGCCACTGCACCTTTACGAAGAGATGTGCGCCAGGCAGTTCGGGCTTGCGCAGCAGCTTCCCATGTGTCTGGGTTTATGTCAAAGGTTTTTAATGAAGCCTTAAGCGTGTCTTTGAAGCGCTTTTTCTGGCCACCATGGGAGCGTCTACCCTTCTGCATCTCACCATAAAAGAGTATCTTTGGCAGTCAATGGTCTGGCATGCGGACTACATGACCTGCCCAGCGAATCTGTGACTGCATCAGAATAGTATCGATGCTAGGGATACCAGCTCTGTCAAGAACGGCGGTATCCGGGATCTTGTCTTGCCATTTGATGTTCATTATCTTCCTGAGACAGACTGTATGGAAGTGGTTGAGCTTTTTTACGTGGCGCCTGTATACAGTCCATGTTTCACATGCATAAAGCAGCACTGGAAGCACCGCAGCTCTGTATACCTTCAGCTTTGTCTGTAGACTAATGCCACTTCGATGCCAAACGTTGGTGTATAGTCTGCCAAATGTGCTGCTGGCTTTGGAGATCCTGTTGTTCACCTCATCATCAATGACGATGTTCTGGGATAGTGTACTACTACCAAGGTATGTGAACCTGTTCACAACATTCAGTTTCTCACCATTTACCTTGATGACTGGCTCAGTATAAATTGTGCCAGGAGCTGGTTGGTACATGATTTCTGTTTTCCCCGTGTTGATGGTAAGCCCAAAGTTGGAGCAGGCTTCGGAGAATCTATCAACGCTACGCTGCAGATCAGCCTCTGAGCCAGCACTGAGGGCACAATCGTCAGCAAACAGAAGATCCCTGATGGTGTGTGATTTGACCTTGGTTTTTGCTTGAAGCCTCCTAAGGTTAAACAATTTTCCATCAATACGATATCTGATGTCGATTCCTGTGTCCCCGTCTCTAAAAGCATCAGTCAGCATAGCAGAAAACATGATACTGAAAAGAGTCGGTGCAAGTACACACCCTTGTTTAACTCCATTTGAGACTGGGAAAGGCTCCGATAGCTCACCGTTTTCCTGAACTCTAGCCTGCATTCCATCATGCAGCTGCTGCACTATTGAGATAAATTTCTTTGGGCAGCCGTATTTTGCCATGATCTTCCATAGACCCTCTCTACTGACCGTGTCGAACGCCTTTGTCAAGTCGATGAAAGCTGTGTACAGGTCACAGTGCTGTTCTTGGCATTTTTCTTGAAGCTGTCTTGCAGCGAACACCATATCGGTGGTTCCACGTTCTTTCCGGAATCCACACTGACTTTCAGGTAGAAGACCTTTGTCAAGATGAGCCGTAAGGCGATTAAGAAGGATTCTGGCAAATATCTTCCCAGCGATTGATAGTAGTGAGATGCCTCGATGATTGTTACAGTCTTGGCGATTACCTTTACGTTTATAAAGATGTATAATTGACGCATCCTTGAGATTGTGTGGGATGGTTTCACTCTGCCACATTTGCTGGAAGATCATGTGAAGTTTCTCTATCAGAACCGTACCGCCATCTTTATAGACCTCAACAGGAATTGAATCGGAGCCGGGGGTCTTTCCACTAGAAAGTTGACGAATCGCTTTTTGGGTCTCCTTAAAAGTCGGTATATCATCTAGTGCTTCATTTATAGGAATTTGGGGCAGTCGGTTGATGGCTTCATCGTTAATAGATGATGGCTGGTTCAGAATATTATTAAAGTGTTCGACCCAGCGTTGGAGAATTTTTTCCTTGTCTGTAATTAGTGTTTTTCCATCTGCATTAAGGAGGGGAAATGATCCTGATGATGTTGGACCATAGACCGCTTTGAGTGCATGGTAAAAATTTTTCAAGTCATGGCTGTCAGCAAAGCCTTGGAGCTCATCTGCTTTATTACTCAGCCATGAATCCCGCATCTGGCGTAGTTTATGTTGGACGATTCTACGCATGTTGTTGAAAGCGTCTTTCTTGGATGTAGATTTTGGATCATTTAAATATGCTTTATGGAGATGGTGTTTCTCAGCCAACATCTTCTTTATATCATCTGAGTTCTCATCAAACCAGTCATTTTGTTTCTTGATGGCGGGACCCAGGACCTCTGTAGCAGTGTTGTAGATCTGCTCGCTTAGGGCTGTCCAATTTGTTTCCGCACTTTGGCCGTCTAACGAGATAGATTTGAGACGGTCTTCTAGGGTGTCAGTGAATGACTGTTTAATTTTTGTCTTCTTTAGTTTGGTAATATCCAGCCTTTTTTGAGTTTTCTTTCCCTGAGGGCGCCTGGCAGGTTGGATACGAATTTTAAGTTTAGACACAATGAGGCGATGATCAGTCCAGCATTCGGCACCACACATGGACTTGGTCACCCGGACATCTTGCCTGTCCTTCTTCCTAACGATTACATAGTCAATTAGGTGCCAATGCTTCGAGCGAGGGTGCATCCAGGAGGTCCTGTTGCGGATAGGAAGTCGAAAAATGGTGTTGGTGACAAGGAGGTTATGTTCTGCGCAAGTCTGGAGGAGAAGAAGTCCATTGCTGTTACAGCGACCCACGCCGTACTTTCCGATAGTGCCATTCCAGGAGATGTTATCTGAGCCTACTCTTGCATTAAAGTCACCAAGAATAATAAGCTTATCTGCTTTGGGAACTGATGCAATGACTGCATGTAGTTCTTCGTAAAACTTATCCTTGACATCATCCTGGTTTGTCATAGTTGGTGCATACGCGCTAATGATGGTGGCATGTTTCCTTCCATAAAGCAGCGGGATCTTGACCGTCATGAGTCGGTCATTTATTCCCTTGGGGGCTCCGCTAGCTTGCCAATAATTGCTGTTTTGATTGCAAATCCAACCCCTGCTTCTCGTCTTTCTTCAGTTCCTCTTCCGCTCCAATAGAATGTATAACCTGCACCCTTTTCGCAAAGTTGGCCCTCGCCTGCAAGTCGAGTTTCACTCAGTGCTGCTATGTCAATGTTGTATCTGGCCAGTTCTCTCCCAATCAGGGCAGTTCGCCTCTCAGGTCTGTTTGTGTTAAAGTCTTTGTCGAGTAGAGTGCGCACATTCCATGCACCTAGAATGAGGGGGAAAAATCTGTCCTTTCTTTTTCTTATGTGTCGCCCGCTGAAGTAGGGTACCCACCAACCGCGGTAAGCTGGTTAGGTAATGGTGGAGCAGGCAATGTTTAGGGCACCTTTTCTAGCCCCTTCCTCATGCCATGGAGGTGAGCAGTGCTTTCCTAAAGAGGGCTGCTCAGTCACTCAGGGGGCTGCCGAATCCCACTGCTGCTCCGATCAGTGGAAGACGACCATATGGCCTGAGCCGCCTGTGTGTAGGTCTGCGACTACGACTGCCAGCGCACCCACGCCTGCCGCTTCGCCGCTCGCCCATCGCCACAGGACTTGTTGTGAGTGGATGGATGAGTGGATGAGTGGATGAAAGAGTGACTTGCGCAGTGATTTGGTTTAAAGTGAGGAAGAGTTGCGCAATTCGTCGACCTCACTCTCTCGCCTGGGTCCATCTTAATCCAGTGGCAAGACAAGTCAAGACGACTGGAGATGAAGTCAGGTGCAGTGGATGACCATGGCTTTCTACGTGCCTCGCCATGCTCCTTACGCTCCACAGCGCGTTGCTGGTAATCGCCGTCATGCCCGTTGAACCAACAGGTGGTTTCTTCCGCGCAGTCTACCGAATCCAGTCCAGTCTTCGCATGCATGGGTAGGCAGACCCTAACTCACCGAAGGTTTATAACCAGTCGGCTACCCTCACCTAGTTTAGCCGGCCTGTCAAAGCCGTTTCCCGGGGGGTGGCCGCTGTCGCATGCTGACAGCTACGAGGAGCCACAGGTGAGAGCTGAATGCCAGGTTTGGACCAAAGGTGGCCGATCTGCCCTGAAAAGGGCATGACAGCTCCTTAACCAGAGGTACTACCAATACCTGACATCCCAAACCCCCCACGAGATGATATATGTAAATGCGAAGGTGTAGGCCCTATAGTTGGGGCAATTTTTGAATTATTGATGGCATTGTGAAAGGAGACGGAGAGAGCAGGTTAGGGGGGGGGGGTGGCAACACTGGTGCGGAGCGTGGGAGGGAGGTTAGCTCTGTGTCTACATTTTCGTTTAACTTGGGGGGGTGGGGGGGGGGGGTGTTAGGGTTTCACGTTTAGGGGTTTTTTTTTAGGGGAGGGTGGAGGTTAGGGTTTAGGTCTATGTCTGCATTTTCGTCTTTAAAGGTATTGGGGGGGGGGGGGTGGGGGGGGGGGGGGGGGGGGGGGGGGGGGGATAGGGTTAAGTCTATGTCTGCATTTTCGTTTTAGAACACGTCTGCTATCATTTCGATACATTGTAATTTTGCTGCACTTCACGCGCTAACCTTGACCCAAAATCCAACCCTTTTCGAAGTTGCACCATTTGAAAAAAAAGCTTCTAAACCGAGGAGTTTGCACTCACGGTCAAGCAGAAATAGGGCAGGGGTGTTCAGGTTAGCGTTAATAATGGGTATTTTACATTGTGTCGAAGCGATACAGTTACGTTTCAGTAACGTTCGGGCAAAATGGCGGACCTTATTCCACTATCCTTCCCGTTTACTCATAATGCTACAACTGTTTTCCGACTACACCAGCATAAGTATTTAAGGGCTGAAATGTAGAATAACATTTGACGATGTCTCCCAAATGGCTTTTGATACAACAGCAGGGTTGAAATGAACAATAGTCGGACATGTTCTTTGATGCCATCCAGATAAGTCGCCCATGTCGTTAATTTAGGATTAATCTTGGGGTGTAAGGTTAGGGTTAGGATTCCTTACCCCTGATTATTGCATTTCTGAATTATTTATTTTTGATGGCATGTCAAACACACGGCCCATAGTTCTTCATTTCCACCCAACAGTCGGTTGTGTCGAGTGATTAATGTATCAGCAAGGGTTTCATTACAGATCTGTATGAGTGTCCAAAGTGTAATAAAAGTATGAATCTAATTAAATGGTGGAAGCTCATCAGCAGTGGCTTTATATGGATTTGCAGTTTATGGATGCTCTGTTGGTGTTTTTGATTGGAGGAAATAGTAGACAAGAGACCACCATGTGGTTGAAATAACGAACAGTGGGCTGTGTGTTCCAAATGGCCTTAAAAAGAATTAGAGACGCTGAATAAGGGTTAGGTTTAGGAATCTAAACGATGTGGTTGACTTATTTAGATGGAATCATAGAAGACATTCCGCTGTTCTTCATTTCAATCCCACCATGTTACTTGAGTGACTATCCATATTTACGCAACATCTAGAACCTAATCCCAACCCTGTTTCACGCTTTGTCAAACAGCTAGCCGTAGCCTAACACTAACCCTGTTTCAAGCTTTGTCAAAAACAATGTCTAATAAACATTGAAGCCATAGTTGAAAACAAAAACCAAAGAACAGTCCCAGCTTGAATCAAAACTTGGTGTTTCAGTAGATACTCAGCCAGTATGGCGGCATCATGTTTATTGTTCCCTGCTTCGGCCATTTTTTCTTGTTGTTTTTATTTAGCATATAGTCTACTCAAAGCCTGGTTATGGTTAAGTTTATCAGTAATATTCAGAGTAGCTTTTGAACTGTGAAGGACAATACATATTTGTTAATTAAAGTAATGCACATTTAAAAAACTAAAATCAAGCAAAATCAGTCTGCCATCCCCTTAGACCAGTAGTTCCCAAAGTGTAGTATGTATGCTTTTCTCCTGGGGTACGTAAAAGGTGGTCAAGGGGTATCTCAATCAATCAATACCCTTTAGCTCCCCAAGGAGCATAGGCCTTCAACAAACACAAGTCTTCCTGTCCCGTGCCATTCGCTCAAGTTCTCT
This sequence comes from Oreohelix idahoensis, assembly GCA_024509875.1. Lineage (NCBI taxonomy): Eukaryota > Metazoa > Mollusca > Gastropoda > Stylommatophora > Oreohelicidae > Oreohelix > Oreohelix idahoensis. The sequence goes on from JAMPIV010009606.1 coordinate 817,913, forward strand.
CCATGTTTTCCTCATTTTCACCTCTGTATCCAGCTCTCTTCTCCGTGTGTTTTTTGGTCTACCTCTGCCTCTCTTTCCCTGTGGATTCAAGAACAAGGACTGCCTTGTAAAGCTATCAACAGGTTTCCTCAGTGTATGTCATATCCATCGCCAGCGTCTTCTTCTCAGCTCTTGTTCCACTGGTTCTTGTCATCAATTCCACATTTGTGACTTTGTCATACCATTTCAGTCCTTCTATTCTACGCAAGCACTCGTTTATAAAAGTCTGTAGCTTTTTAGTTGTTGTTTTTGTTGCTCTCCAGGTCTGAGAGCCATACAATAGGACTGACTTGACATTTGAGCTGAAGATTCTTATTTTCGTGTTGGACTTTTCTTTTGTTCTATATATGTTTCCCAATGCAATGAAAGCTCCTCTTGCTTTTTGTATTCTTATTTTGATATCACTGTCTGTCCCTCCAACTTTGTCTATATTACTACCAAGATATGTGTACGATTCTACATCCTTTAGTGGTGTTTCTTCAAGTTCAGTCTTATTATCATTTCTTGCATTTATTCTCATAATCTTTGTCTTTTCCCTGTGTATTTTCAGGCCCACTTGTTGTGACCTCTCATCGAGAATTTTCATTTTCTCTTGCCTCTGATTATGGTTATGGGACAGAAGAGCCAGGGGGTATATGGCAGAATTTAAAAAAAAAAAAAAGTATAATATATAAGGGGCGTGCCAGTAAGGCTGAACTCACAAAGGTGGTACATGACTATTGTAAGTTTGGGAAACACTGCTTTAAACAGTTCTTCCATATAGTTTCCTTTCTGCGATTGAAGCAACATTACACTTTTTTTTGTTGCAAAACCAGAAACAGAATGTCAGGTTTGTCTTTGTGTTTGGCTGTGAAACACGGAGAACAACAAAATAAATGCATGCTTGCGTAGAATAGAAGGATTGAAGTGGTATGACCAGATCACTAATGCAAGAACTAGACAAGCGCCAGTGGAACAAGGAATGAGAAGACGCTGGAGATGGATGGGACACACATTGAGGAAACCTGTTAGTAGCACTACCAGACAATACCTTTTCTGGAATCCCCAGGGTAAGAGTGGTAGAGGAAGACCAACCAACACATGAAGTAGAGAACTGGAGACAGACATGAAGTAGAGAACTGGAGACAGACATGAAGGGGGTGAACAAGACATGGACAGACATTGAGTTCATGGCATGGGACAAGAAGACATTGAGTTCATGGCATGGGACAAGAAGACATTGAGTTCATGGCATGGGACAAGAAGACATTGAGTTCATGGCATGGGACAAGAAGACATTGAGTTCATGGCATGGGACAAGAAGACATTGAGTTCATGGCATGGGACAAGAAGACATTGAGTTCATGGCATGGGACAAGAAGACTTTGAGTTCATGGCATGGGACAAGAAGACATTGAGTTCATGGCATGGGACAAGAAGACATTGAGTTCATGGCATGGGACAAGAAGACTTTGAGTTCATGGCATGGGACAAGAAGACTTTGAGTTCATGGCCTGGGACAAGACATTGAGTTCATGGCATGAGACAAGAAGACTTTAAGTTCATGGCATGGGACAAGAAGACTTTGAGTTCATGGCATGGGACAAGAAGACTTTGAGTTCATGGCATGGGACAAGAAGACTTTGAGTTCATGGCATGGGACAAGAAGACTTTGAGTTCATGGCATGGGACAAGAAGACTTTGAGTTCATGGCATGGGACAAGAAGACATTGAGTTCATGGCATGGGACAAGAAGACATTGAGTTCATGGCATGGGACAAGAAGACTTTGCATAAGTTTGTTGAAGGCTCCTTGGGGAGTTGAAAGGAGAAGAAAAGTAACAATATTTTCATTTGGGTAGACTAAAGGAACAATTAAATATTGCATGATTGTTCACTTTGTCACAGGATCGTTTCCTGCGCTGCGTTATTGTAAGATCTTGTATAAAATGAAGTTGTATTTGTGCTTAGTTATATCATTAAATAAAGAAAATACTCTTTTATTTTGTAGCTATCTTAAAAAATTGTAATGAATTTGACGTAAAATGTATCTTTTCTTGTAGCCCAAGCCTGAAAGAAGTGGTCCTTCCATTTTGCTGAAGTCCCCACCAAAAGCGGGCAAAGATGAGGCTTATGAGGAAAAATTGGTATGTTATTTCATGACGGCGACTCTGCATTGTATGAATAAATGCAAAGTATTTTCTTTCGTTTGTGGCTTTCATGAGTATTGTAGCTGATGCAGCTTGATGGCATTCCACACAGTCTTTATTTATACTGCGGTTGATAGTATTTGTTGTCATAAGATGTTTATTAGTATTATAGTCAGAAAACTCAAGGGCTCATCTCAGCCCTGAATAGCATTTCTTGCATGTGCCATCTAGGGACTTGACTCTTTCTTATTCATCCTCTGTTCTTGGTGGCATACATTCTGAAGTTACATACTTGTGTTGATGAATTAAAATCATCTAGCAGCACAGATACTTCTTCGTTCACTTTCTGATGTCAGCTTTAAATATGTTCAAAGAAAGGATGAGGTCAGCTTGAGAATGTTGGTTATTCCGTTAGAGTTTCTCCAGGAATAGCACAGATGCATAAACTTGTAATGGAAGTGGCCAGAAAAAAGGGTAACTGAGAAGATGAATCACTGTAAGCACAGCACAGCAGCATTTCAGGTCATGGCCTGTGTACGGATTTAAAAATGATAATCGACCTGTCCTTTTGTTTATGGAGACACAAGAAGCCATCAGGCTGTTCAGTGGCACATAATGAGACCCTTAATATTAATATAGATAGAGCCATTTTTTTGCATGGCACAAGAGTTTTGCCGTTGGTGCAACTCAAGGCCATGATAGTTACAACTTCAGTGAACTTTAACCGTTTCAAACTAAAAATTATCATACAGTTCTGGAACTTAATTTTTCTAAGCTTCATTTGGCTTGAGAAGAAGCTCACAGTGGATTGGACACACAGTAAGGAAACCTGTTGATAAAGCATTACAAGTCCTTGTTCTGTAATCCCATGATAAGAGGTAGAAGTAGACCAAAAACATGTGGAAAAGAAAACTAGAGACAGAAAGGAAAATAATCGAAGAAGACATGTAAAGATCTTGAGCTGATGTCACCAGGCAAACGTAGGACTAGGCTGACGTTTGTTGACTTGTTTATGATCCTTGGGGAGCCGAAGGGTGATGGTGATAAAGGTTTAACTGCATGGTGATAAAGGTTTAACTGCATCGGAAGGTTGTATGCAGATTGTGTAGATTTAATATAATCAGTGTTTGACAAAGTTTATCAACACGGTTCATTCAAGCATGTTTAATCATTCTTGACACCCACAGGAAAAGGACAGAAGCAACAGGTTCAATTTTCTGCTGAAGCAGACAGAGCTCTTTGCTCATTTCATGCAAACTGGAGCCCAGGCCGGTGGAGGTGGTCCAACAAGCCCCCTTAAGATGAAAGGTCGGCCACGATTGAACAGAAATGACGAGAAGTCTAAACTTGTGGCAGCAGGAGAGTAAGTGTACATTATGGAAGGACCAGCATCTTTTTTTTTTAAATTATTATTATTTCACTACATAACGTTTATAATTTCGTAGAAGAAAGTTGAAAAGTAAAGAATATGTTTTAACTCTTTGTTGCTGCTTTATTTATGTCTTCAGTTACAATTTTTTTTGTTTTGTTTGTTAAAGCAATTCAAAAAATTTTTATTTACAAGTGGTGAATTATTTTATATTACATTGCTTCTTTTGTGTCTTGTCTACTTGTTATTATTGTTAGGCTGTAATTGTTAACTTTAAGGAAAAAATATGAAGGCATGAGATGTAGAATTCCTCATGAAAAATAACTTACAAATCTGTGGAAATGATTGTCATAATTTTTCCTTTTACTGTCTATAGATTGGGTTATGAAAACATATCAACAGAAATAGAATTCAGCGGACTGACAGTGACGCCTTGAAAATCTAGATTTTGCCAATGGCCTGGCTCTTCCTTCCCATAAATGTAACCAAATGCAAGACAGAATGAAAATACTTTGTGGGAGAATACAGGAATTAGGCCTGAAAATACACACAGAAAAGACAAAAAGATTATGGGAACTAAAGGCACCAAATGATAGCAAGATTACACTTGAAGTAGCATCCCTACAATATGTGGACTGAAGCATATATCTTGGCGGCAATATGGACAGATTGGTGGAACAGACAGTGAAATAAAAATAATAATACAAAAGGCAAGAGGAACTTTCGCTGCGTTGGGAAGTGTATGGAAATAAAATAAATCAATTCCAACGCAGAAATCGGAATCAAACAAAACAACATTCCATATTGTATGGCTCTGAAATGTGGAGAACAAGACAAACAACAACCAAGAAGTTTCATAACCAGCTTCTTCCATAGAATTAAAATGGTATGACAAGATCACTTATTGGGAACTGATGACAAGAACTAGACAATTGCCAGGGGAACTAGATGTCAGAAGAAGACATTGGCATTCGATAGGACATACTTTGAAGATCCCTGGTGATAACATTGTAGGGCAGTCATTAATATGGAAAACCCAGAGTAGGAGAGATAGAATGTGACAAAAAAATACAGAGCAGGAACTGAAGGCAGGTAAAGAATACATGGAAAGGCTTGAATGGCACAGGACATTAATTTGATGAAGAAGGCTTCTGCTGCTTTGAGAGGTGAATAGAAATGAAATAAATGAGGGGGGTAATTTACTTGAAGAAATTTTGGTATCTCGTACAACCTATTTTTTTTATTATGAAATTTCACAGCCATCGCCATAGGAGGACAGAAGAGGAAGAAGACGAAGAACTTCTCTCAGAGTCCAAGAAATCTGGAAATGTTCTCCTGAGATTTGAAAGTAACCCTTCATGTAAGTCAGAAGTGTTTTTTCTAACACTGTTGTTGACTGTATTGTAGCCGTTTTATAAATTTAGTTATGATTGCATCATTGGTCTTCTTCTTAAAGTGACTGCGTTATCATCATTTGCCTTTTTGTCCCTTTGCAGGAAACGTACACCAGTAGTTATGGCTTCTTTAGCAGTGTGATGAGGCTGCCAGCCTCCATGCACAACCTTATATCAGCCACCTCTTACAACATCCCTGACGGGGCAGTATACATATTCTTCCTTTGTCTTATCTGTGAGAGACCACACCCCAACTACACACGGCAGCTGTAGCTTCATTATAGTCCGACATTAAATTTACAATAAAGAGGGTTGGTCACACTGAGACATGAAGTTGCATTTTCAGTTCGAGGCGAGTCCTGCACAGAAAGGGAATTGTTATATATATGTATACTTTGGAAATGGATGTCAACAACATGGGAGCCGCGCTGGTGTAATGGCTTCGGCGTTGTACTGGCGACCAGGTGTTCATGGTTCAAACCCGGGCGTCAGCGTTTGAAGAAATGTTTACGGCCGGAAATTTGACTGAATAGCCTGAACGGCTCCTGTGATAAACCCTCTGTGGATGGGAAGGAGCAAAGCTCCTGACCGGGTTGGAAGGAAAGTCCTCAGGTTCCCCAGCCTCGCAATGACATGTCATTGGGCCAAAGGGCTGAAAGCCCAAGTGCCGCTGGTTAAGGAAAAAAAAAAAAATGTCAACAACATTGACATTAACATGTTCAGAATCGGGTGTTTGGGGAGAAAAGAATGAGCGATAAGGGAAGGGTAGGACAGGCAGTAATTCTAGAAGGAGCTGACGTGAGGAAAAGGAAGAGCAGTCACATAATTTTTTATCTCTACATCGTCTCGAGTCCAGGGTGCAGAGTTTTGTTCATTTGGTTTGCACACCAACACTGTGAAAACAGACATTGATCATCTGCATTGTTATCACAAGACTTAATAAAACCCGTCCATACAAGACAGTTCAGAAAAGCCGCTTGGTGAAGAACGAAGAACAACGGAGGTGGAGATACTAAGCATGTGTGACAGGATAGGTAAACCTTTAAGAGAATACGTATGAGAAAAGATAGAAAAACGGTAAACATGAAATAAAGAATAAGAAACTGCAGAAAACCGACAAGCAGCATCATGATAGTTGAAATAGTATAAATATCCAAGGTCATTTTGTTTATCACATAAAATAAAACTAAAACGCAATTACATTCTAAAAATATATTTACGCAACAACTTCAAGGACATCTAACAACAAAAATGTCACGTATGCAAACTCTAGTTAGAACACAAATGATCCAATAAAATATATACTCATGGAAAAAAGTAAGTGTGCAACACTTTATAGGGCACTGTGCGTGATTTCATGGACGAAATAAAATAAAAGTTGTCACAC